>CM070735.1:18086020-18809393 GCA_036346245.1 Bonia amplexicaulis | reverse complement strand
TCGAGGGGCCAGATATCTCTCCCATAAGGAGGGCAAATTCTATCTTGATCATTCACATCCCACTACATGTTTCATGGCAAACCAAAGACTACTTTTATGACTACCCGATTCACGGAGTAGTGTTTAGTAGTCCCAAAGTAGCTACTACGCATCTTGGGAACCATGATGATCTCAAGTCTAAGGATTCCACATAAACACTACTTGAGACCAGCGATGACACATGGAATCTCTGCGATGTCTCATGGCGGGTCTATCCAACATATGTTCACTAACACATGTCCATATTATTGATTTGGTATCTCCATACCATGATCCATGAGACATGATCATCAATCAATACATATCTTGATCTTTGAATCATATTTGTTCCTCATATGAAATATAATCGGGGATCATTTAGAAATAGCAACATTTTGGCATTAAGAGTCTCATGAATAAGTCACATACTCATTGATCAATAATGATAATGTCTATTTCAAGGAACAAAGCAATGTATCATAAACATAGTATGTGATATATTCAACATCTCCATGTTGCCTCTAGGGCATATCACCAGTGATCTCCCACTTGCACTAGAGTCAACCATGTGGGTATCTAATACCCATTGCCTAGTGTGAGCCTCATGCTTTGGGCGGGAAGCGGCTTTGTCAGCGGATCTGCAATGTTCAAATCCGTGTGTACTTTGCATATCTTAACATCGCCTCTCTCCACAATCTCGGGATGAGATGAAATCGCCGTAGAATGTGCTTGGACTTACAGTGCGATCTAGGCTCATTGGCTTGCAATGGCTCCCTTGTTGTCTGATGAGGTCCATTGGTGGAGGCACTAGCCATCACACCAAGCTCGAAACAAATTTCTTGATCCAAACGACCTCTTTAGCGACTTGAGCCGCTATGTACTAAACACATTGTAGAATCGACAACCGTCTCTTGCTTGGAACTCTTCCGACTCCTTTGCCGCCATTCGAGAGAACACAAATCGATTGCGATCTAAAATCATCTTTGTCGGTTTGGAAGCTAGCATCGGTGTAACCATTTACAACGAGCTCTTCCTCACCCCATAGAGGAGAACACATCTTTAGTTCTTCTCAAGTACTTCAAGATGTTCTTCTGATAATCGATGACTTTCACGGATCGTGAGTATCTACTCATAGCACTTAAAGCATCTGAGACATGCGGGCGTGTACAAAGCATGGCATACATAATGGATCCAATAAATGAAGCATATGGAATCGCATTCATTTTATCCGCTCATCGGTGTACTAGGACAACGATTCTTGCTAAGATTTATACCATGTGACATAGGTAGGAAGCCTTTCTTGGAATCTGCATGTTGAACCTTTTCAACACCTTGTCGATATGCGTATCTTGGCTTAATCAATCGACCTTTTGATCTATCTCTATAGATCTTGATGCCCAGAATATATCGCCTCTCCTAAGTCTTTCATAGAAAACTACTTTTCAATGAAGACTTAATAGATTGAAACATAGGAATGTCATTCCGATCAATAATATGTCATCCACATAAGACCGGAAACACGAGTGCGCTCCACTAGCCTTTTGTAAACACAAGGCTCTTCTTCATTCTTGATGAAACCAAACCCTTTGATTACTTCATCAAAGCGAATGTTCCAACTCCGAGATGCCTTTTAATCCATAAATGGATCTTTGCGCTTGCATATCTTTCTAGGCGATTGCGGATCGACAAAACACATGGGGCATGTCATGTACACATCCTCACTCGATTTCCATTAAGGAAAGCTGTTTTGACATCCATTGCCATATTTCATAGTCGAAATAAGCGACAATCGCTAGAATGATCCGAATAGACTTTAGCATTGCGACGGGCGAAAAAGTTTCATCATAATCAACACCTTGAATTTGTTTGAAACCTTTGGCCTGTCGCGCTTTATAGATGTGAACATTTCCATCTATGTCTATCTTTTCTTGAAAACCCATTTGCACTCAATGGTTTAACACCATCGAATTGGATCAACCAAGTTCCAAACTTGATTCTGTGCATGGATTCAATTTCGGATCTCATGGCTTCAAGCCATTTCTCAGTCTGGTCCCATCATCGCTTCTTCATAGGTCTTAGGCTCATCGTTGTCTAACAACAATATGTCCCGTTGTTGAGTAGTCAGAACATGTACCTCTCGGTGCAGCGTGACCTCTCGACCTACGTGGTGCGGTGTGTCCACAGGGTTCTTCAGGTTTGTTCATCTGTTGTGGTTACGTAGGAGTGAAACGTTTTCGGTGTTTCTCGAATTTCTTCAAGTTGCACCATGCTCCCACTATCCCTTCTTGAGAGAAACTCTTTCTCTAAGAAGACACCATCTTGGCGACAAACACTTTGCCTTCTTCTTGATTATAAGTAATATCCTTTTATTTCCTTAGGATACAGATAAAGAAGCATTTATCAGTTTGGGGTGAGCTTATCAGTTGTAAGCGTTTACATAAGTCTCACATCCCCAAATCTTAAGAAAAGACAAGCTAGGACGTTGTCTGTCCACATCTCATATGGTGTCTTTTCTCACGATTTTGATGGAACTACATTTAGTGTGGCGGTTTTCAGGCGTACCCCAAAAGACAACGGAAGATGCTTGTGGCTCATCATGGGCGCACCATATCTAATAAGGTGCGATTTCTCCGTTCGGATACCCCATTCCATTGAGGTGTTAGGGCGAGTCAATTGTGGAACAATTCCACAATCCTTGAGATGATTACCAAACTCATGGCTCAAATACTCGCCTCCACGATCGGATCGTAGAAACTTGATTGTCTTGCCTAAATGATTTTGCACTTCATTTTGGAATTCTTTGAACTTTTCAAAGGATTGGACTTATCTTCATCGGTAGATATATCCATATCTACTAAAGTCATCGATAAAAGTTATAAATCTTGAAAACCACCTCTTGTTGAGCTCATTGGTCCACATACATCGAGAATGTCGAGTGCCAATAAGTCACTTGCCCGTTCACCTTGACGGTGAAAGGTGCTTTTGTCATCTTGCCAAGTAAACAAGATTCGCATGTCTCAAATGATTCAAAATCAAATGAGTGCAGAATACCATCTCTATGGAGCTTCTCCATGCGTTTCTCATTTATGTGACCTAGCGGCGATGCCAAATAAGCGTGGGATTCAAATCATTCGATCGTTGCCTCTTTGTATTAATGTTATAGACCGATGACTCTTCAAGGTAAGAACATATAACCCATTCACCAATGGAGTATGACAATAGAACATATCTTTGAAATAAAGAGAACAACCATTGTTCACGGATCTAAAGTCATAACATACGCTTGTAAACATGAAGCGAAATAATGTTCTTGGAAAGAGATGGAACACAATAACAATTATTCAATTCCAAAACTAATCACGAAGGTAAAGACAATGGCATGGTGCCAACGTACCATGACAACTTTGCTCCATTGCCAGCGAAGATCCACTTAGCTCCTCCTCAAACTTCTACTTCTTCTTAGCCCTGCAACGATTTGCAAATGTGAGCAACCGATCCGGTATCAAATACCCAAGAATCGATAGATGAAGTAGCAAGATTGATTTCTATAACATTTATACAGGGCGGAGTCGTACTTCCTTCTTTTCTCAAGATCCTCCAAGTACTTTGGCGGTTCCTTTTCAATGTCACGATTGCTTCTGATGTGTAATGCGCATCGAGCGAGACCCTTCTTGACTTGCTTGGCCTTAGAAGCGCTCGCGATCTCATCGGGAGCTAACTTTCTTTGACCGCGCCTTTCTTTACATAGGGCTTGCCTTGCCTTTCTGCATCATCATCACATGATGGCTGCTTTTCTTAATGCTTTCCTCGGTGATTTTAGCATCCCATGCAACTCGACCAAGGTCTTCATCCATGTTGTTCATGTGATAGTTCGAATGAATGGCTCAAAGCTCGGGGGCGGTGAAGAATCACATCGGTAGCCAACTCTTGGCTAAGGGAAAACCAAGCTTTTCGGACTCTCAATGTAGCCAATCATCTTAATCACATGAGGCGCGAGTTCCCATACGCAAGCTTGCCGCAAAACAAGGACTTTGAAGTGTTGAACCTCTCGGCCCTTGCTTGGTTCTCAAACATACCACGCAACCCCACAATGATATTGTAGGCATCGTGTTCTCATATTGCTACGAAGCTCGAGGACATTGTGGCAAGCATGAGGCGACTCACATCAAGGTAATCATTCGTTTGCTTCTCATAAGCTTTCCGTGCATACCGGTAGCATTATCGGGCAAGTCATCGGGATAAGGAGACTCAAGGACATGCTCCTTGCGCTCTTGCTTGAGAACAATTCTCGGGTTGCGATACCAATCCAAAAGTTCGTTCCATTGAGTTTTCTTTCTCAAGAATAGATCGCAAATTAAAAAGAAGCTGGATGCGGCATTAGTTGACATGATCTACAACAAAGAATATGCAAAGTTTAGCACTATGTTCATGTTTGATCTTCCATTAAACAATTTAACAAAAGATACTCCCACTATATATTTTGTAATCGTCTTCCCTCTAACGACATATAGTGGTCAAGATCCATGTTCATCTAAGTTCTAGTGAGCTTTGGCATCCTTTGCTAGAAACCTAGTGGCGTGGGTAAGCAACACTTGCTAATCACATCTTATGTGACTCTTGTTTGTTGGGTGGCATCCAATGCCGGCTCCCAACACCATGCCCCAAGGCCCAAATCTAATTTGATAGCCTTGTCAAGTAAACCAATACTATGCATGTGGATGTCCGACATCCACCCTATTAGATCAAGATAGTTGATGGTACTCTTTGGCGAGACCTACCAAACAATGATCATGATTCTTATAGTAGCGACAATTGGAAGGACATCAAAACAAATTCTTAATTTTTCTTGAGAGAAGCTATTCTATCATGAAAAACTAACCCATAGTTGGTATGGCATGAAAGAATAGTATGACAAGAAATAAACATCACATGCATATAATCACATTATCTTTGTGAATGGTATGGCATTTTGTATCGTAGTGGTTGCCATCGCCATGGTTCCACGGTGATACTCTTAGCCACTTCTTGTCCTCTTTGTCATCATGCTTGAAGCCTCCATAGCAAAGAACTAAACTATTACAACTAATAGGTAGCAAATGAATTACATGGGAGCTCAAGCATCACAAGTCGACAGCAGTCGTTATACAATTAAAAACGACCTCAACCGGTGTGATTAATCGACACAGACGCAGCCAAAACACACATGCATCACATATGCAACTATGCCATACCATTCACATCATTCCTGCAAAAACAAGTTAGCGTAGAACATATTCTACAGCTCGACATGAATGTGTTTCTATAACAATCTATGCGTTATGCATAGCGGCGATCCATCTATGAAATCGCTATGAAAATCTCATCGAATCGATCAAATCAACCCAAATCCGAGCCATTCAAAATGTCTCAATTTTCATTAGATCAATCACATCAATGAAATCGCTATGAAAATCTCATCGGGTCGATCAAATCAACCCAAATCCGAGCCATTCAAAATGTCTCAATTTTCATTAGATCAATCACATCAATCATCGCGATCGGTATGCTTGAGGAGACCGCAACACAAGACCTCGATCTGTTGTCTCAATCTCTTGATTGTGTGATTAGCCCGATGGTGTTACCGGTAGGTAGGGGCAAGTCGGCGATACATCAAAGAAGAACACGAACTAATCTTTTGGCCACATGATGCTATCAACTCATACATATTCCAACCCCTTATGACCGATTGATCTGGTCCGTAATAGATCCAATCTATTACAACCGCATATCAACATATGCCGATCCGGATCGCAAACTAAGCAAGATGGCTCGATACCACTAATGGATCGCGGTAGGCTACGATAGCGAAAACAAAATTTTCTACGCGCACACAAGAACATCATGCTTAAGGAAGGATCATAGATCGTTACCACTAGGCTTGCGTGTGAAGAAGAGTTGGAGCGCCGATCCAACCACGCGTCGAGTAGTAGTGGAAGTAGTCGATCGTCCGACCGATCGTCTCCTCCGCGATCAACCACACCACGGCGGATCAATCATGGGTTGTTGATGCCGATCAGCGCCGCAGCGGCGGCGCCTCCGGGTATCCACCGTCCGGGAATGGGCAGCCGATCGCGAGTGTACCGGCACTCATGACGGCTGGGGTTTGGCTGCGGAGGTGGCGGCTACGGTTAGCTCGGGATTATCGGTGCGTTCCTCGGCCCTCGCCTCCATATATAGACCTCCTCACTTGGGCCTCGTGGACGAGGCCCAATAAGATCTATCAGGATCTCTATCCGAATTGAGCCCATATCCGAATCACATTGAATTAGTGTTCCAACCCGTTAAGTGTGCGACCACAGCAGGTTCACGTATACTTGGTCGCGACCGAAACACCTTTAGGTCACCGTATTAATAGCGGCCTCTAGTAAGACATATTAACCCCAAAGTATACGTAAAGATCATATCGGTGAACACATAATGTTCTCATGTACTAATCCCTTTGCCTCACGATATAGATTAAGCTCAAGGCGAGACTGTGTCATCCTCTTAATAGCTCAATCACTCTCTCGATTCCGTGATGGATTATAAACTCGTGATTGACTCCTCAATCACCTTGGCATGGCCATGCACTTTCATAATCCATTACATCGAGGGGCCGAGATATCTCTCCCATAAGGAGGGCAAATTCTATCTTGATCATTCACATCCCACTACATGTTTCATGGCAAACCCAAAGACTACTTTTATGACTACCCGATTACGGAGTAGTGTTTAGTAGTCCCAAAGTAGCTACTCGCATCTTGGGAACCATGATGAGCCACAGGCGTGGTCGTGCGCCGTCGGTGACTTCGATACTCGGCGACAAGGTCGTAAATGCCGGAACACTTTCAACCACAACCAAAATTCCGAGGGCGCCATAGCGTGGTGCGTAGACCACCGATTGAGTTCAGCGTGGTGGTATAACCTTCGACCACGACCACCATGGTCGTCTGACACTCGGAAGAGTTTCGACCACGACCAAGCGTGGTCGTGCGAACCGAGGACAAGTCGTACCGACTTCATTTCGACCGAAATTAAGACTTTATAATAAAGCCCAAAACAAACTCAATTTTCCTTCAAACAACGGTCAAATACTCATCACAAAGATGGGATCATTTCCACATGATCTCTCAATCTCCCCTTGATGAGTATATTGACAAACAAGTAAAATATGAAGTTGAGTTTGTAGAAGCCGACATGGTCCAAGGAAAGAAAATGAAATTATGACCATGTCGACGGAAGAATACTTAGAGCAACACATAAAGAGCAAATTGATCTCCAAAGCTCTAGCAAGTTCCCGGTGAGAAATTTTCTTTTCTCCAATCTATTCTCCCTCTTTTGGCAATAAACACATCAAGTATGCAAGAGAATAAGTCAAAATGATGGATGGAATGGTGATTTGATTATTCAAAGTATGCGAGCCATGAGAATTATCAAAATGACCAAATGTATTACACCAAGCCAAAACATACAAGTATGCTACAAAGATCATGACTATGTATGTAAAGAGAAGCTAAGCTAACGGATGGTATAATCTGATTTTTTTAATTTGAAGTGCTTAGCAAGTCAAGTCAAACAAGATTTTAGTCTAGCTAATGATATCCACAAATGATGCAAGCCATGTCAATGAGCTAAATGGAATCGAGAAGCTAGTGTTGAGCCAACTAGAGTGCTATTTACTCAAGAATGATACATTTGTTTAAGTACACTTCAAATTTTAGCAATTGAGCATAAATGACATTTTCTTTTAGAGATCTCATGATTGTTTTCAATCATATTTTGTCATGTGCTAGACCTCAAGCCTTATCACGATCATTCAAGCGAGAAGCTTAAGGAAATGATCTTGGTCATCAAATCTCCCACGAGTTCATGCCTTGTGCAATGGCAAGCCGTCTCATGAGAAGGAATTGGTGAGATCAGTTTTTCGCCTGAAGAGATCTCCTTTTTTGATAGATTGTACTAACTTATGTCATCAAGAAACTATATAGCTCAATCTATTGCTCAACTAAGATTCAAGACTCAACTCGACCTATTTGACATGGCGAGAATCATAAAAGGATAACACAAGGTGACTAGTCTCAAATATGAACAAGACATGAATTAGGTCAAATTTGGCATTTTAATTAACCTATCATGGCAAAGACTTGACTACACATATAAAGTCATGATCAGATTAGCAATGGAGCACAAATCATGGCAATGTGTAAAGCATTGAAAGCATGTCATAACGGATAATAATCAAGGCTCGATGTGGTTATATTACAATGCGAGAATGCAATGCGAAGATCGACTCCCCTCAACATGTGATGCGACTTTTAGTTCAAGTTGAGTTTAAGTCAAAATTAAAATCTAGAAGTTCCCAAATGAACTCCCCACAGACCAAAGCAATAAAAATCAAGAGGCGGCAAATAAATCGGAAAAGCAGTGGTCCTTAAAGCATAGATAAGATATAGAGGATACTATGGCTCGATGACTCTCATCTACCTATATGTCTCGGGACAACATTTGTCGAGAAAAGCACACTAGAGAGCAAACACAGACCACTGTCTGCAGGGTGGCCCAACCCTCGCTAGAACCTAAAAGAAGTGAGTGAGCTCAACCTGGTGAGATAAAAAGCACTATCACGAAGCACAAGATAAGGTAAGAAGTCTAAGCAACTCGACAAGCGGCACTCTAACCTATGCTAGAAGGACTAAACCCAATGCACCCGCAAATGCGATGCAGCGATGAGGATCTGAAGCACAATTAATATGATAAGCGGTAAAGCCCAAAGCTCCCCTCACAATAGTCCGTGGGACAAACCACTAAGCTCTCCCTTGAGTGAAAACCTCGTGCTATCAAAGGCTTGGTGAAGATATCGAATAGCGGTGGTCACTCTCCTGGCTGGAGCACGATGTCACCCTTCTCTACATGGTCTCGAAGAAAATGATATCGATATCGATGTGCTTGGTCAGAAGTCTTTGCTTTGGGTTCTTAGCAATGCTAATCGCGAGGCGTGTTATCGCAAAGGCGGAACACGATCGATAGCTAACAAAGTCCAGAGTCGAGACCATCCAAAGCACTTAGCTCGACAGCGGGTGCGACAACGTGCTCGGCCTCTGCGGTGGGCCATGCAACAGGGACTGCTTCCTCGAAGACCAAGAAGCGAGAAAGTGCCAATGAGCGGCGGTGCCGGTGCTCTTCCTATCTATCCTGATAGGCAAAGTGCGCATCAGAAAAGGCTCTAAGGGATGAGCGGGATGAGGAAGAGTACCGAATACCATAGTCAATGGTAGCTCGAAGGTGCGAAAGATCGCTTCACCTTTGGCGGTGAGATACCTGAGGAGAAGCAGGGCACAAGACACACAGAAAAGTGTATGTCGGTCTCGGCGGTGAGTACAAGAGAGCCAATCATACTTGAACTCTTTTTGGTCAAGCGGCTCATGAGTCCTCATCAGGTCAAGTGTGGTAGTAGAAGCCATCGGATCGACACCGCTTTCCATCACTCATGTCGAGCGTCTTAGGAGATCTCGGGTGTACTTGCCTTGATGCAAGAAGGTACCCTCCAGTGTGCATTTGATTTGGAAGCCAAGGAAGAAAGTCAACTCACCCATCATGCTCATCTCAAACTCGGTGCTCATGACATCAGAGGCGTGAAACTAGAGCATGAGAAGAGCCACCAAAGATAATGTCATCGACATAAATTTGGGCAGCGCGAAGGTCATTGCCAAGCCGGCGAATGAACAAGGTCTTGTCAACTTTACCCATCTCAAAATCATGTCTCAATAGATAGGACTTAAGCCTCTCATACCAAGCTCTAGGGGCTTGCTTAAGTCCATACAATGCTTTGGAAAGCTTGAAGACATGACTAGGGTATTTGGGGTTCTCGAAACACGGAGGCATCGACATAGACTTCTTCCTCAATGAAGCCATTGAAAGGCACTCTTGGCGTCCATCGGTAAAGCTTGAAACCTTTAGAAGCTGCAAAGGCAAGCGAATTCTAATGGCCTCAAGGCGAGCTACGAGGGCAAGGTCTCCTCGAAATCCGGACCCTCAACACAGGAGTACCCACATGCAACCAGACCTAGCCTTGTTTGAATGACTACCCCATCCTCACTTTGCTTGTTCTTGAACACCCATTTGGTTCCAATGATATTGTGATCTCGGGGGCTCAACAAGCGTCGGACCTTGTTTCTTCGAAACTCTCCGACTCCTCATGCATAGCATTGACCCAAGACTCATCGGATAAAGCATGACAAGCGTCCTTGGGCTCAAAAGAAGCTCTGAAGGCAGTGGAGGCGAGCGACACGCCCGGACTTGGAGCGTGTGACTCGCTCAAATAGATCTCAATCATACGCTCGGAAGGATGAGATTTTTGGATATGTCTTGGAGGTCTGGATGAGATGAAGAAGTGGCCTCTACCTCGTTACACGGCGGGGTGAGAGCAGAGCCACTAGCTCGAGCGAAGGTAAGGGCGATCGCCTCGAGTGCGGTGGAAGAAGGCACCTCAAGGGGTGGAGAAGGGCTGGATCGGGTGAACAACCCTCATCTCCATCATCCTCATCATCCACAAAGATGGTCTCGGACTGCTCTAGTGAACACGAGATATCGGGCCTAGTCCCGGGCCCGGCCTCATCGAAGATTACCTCACGGGTTTCTATCATTTTGCTAGACTCGCGGTTCCGGACCCTATAGGCCCTTGAAGAAGTCGAGTAGCCGGAAAAAGTCCATCACAAGAGCGTGACTCGAACTTATCTAGGTTCCGGACTTCAAAATAAAACACTTGCAACCAAACACACGAAAATGAGAAACAGGGCTTTCGGGTATCTCAACTCATAAGTGCGGTGCAAGTGTGCCGAAAAAACTCGATTGGAAACATGGCGCGGTGGCTATAGCCTCGACCCAAAACTTCCATGGTGTAGAGTACTTATCAAGCATCGTCACGGCCATCTCGACCAAGGTGCGGTTCTTCCTCTCCTAGCGCCATTCTGCTGGGGGCGTATGGAGAAGAGCGGTGCTCTACACTGTCTCACCAGAAACTCTCAAAGTAGGAATTCTTGAACTCCGTGCCATTGTCCTGCGGATCGCTCGTAAGGCACACAGGAAGCTCAGCGAAAGCCTCTTGAAAAGACCTCGAAAATATGTAAGCGTCTCATCCTTGAGGCTAAGAAAAACACCCAAGAGTACCTCGAATAGTCATCGACCACAACAAGCGTACCACTTCCCTCCTGCTTGTTGCACTCATTTGGTCCAAGTATCCATATGGAGCAGCGTCCGGTGCATCGGTCATAATGCTTGTGTGGGAGGATGAGAAGCGGCAACCATCTTCTTGTCTTGGCATGGGCGCAAACAAGATCTTTGACCATCTTGAGTTTCGGCGACCACGAATGAGATCGTGGTGCTAACTTTCGGGTCAAATGGTCAAATCAATATGACCAAGTCTCCTATGCGAGAAGGAAGGTCGCGGGACTCGAAGCAAGCAAACAACGGAGGATCACCAAAGACTCGGAAAAATCAGCACGAAAGATCCTCCCAAAGCGAGAAATCCATAAACCGGACTACAGAAGAATCAAGAATTTTGCAATTGTTTTCTTAAAGCTCACCTCGAAATTGTCATCGGTGGTGAGAGGCGAGAGCAAATTGTCTTTGACTTGCTAACTAAAGCAACATCTTTCAAAATAAATGAATCATTAATGCATACAGTACCTTTGGCGATGGCGCCCGATGAAACATCTCAAAGGTGATAGTCTCATCACACGGAGCAGGGTAAGGAAGAAAACCAGCAGGAATCTCGGTCATGTGTCGTGAACACCGGGTCTACAAGCCAAACCTTTCCCTTCCACCGTGAACACGAGTCAACAAGAGAGCAAAGTCTCGATCTTGGGATAAATCAAGATAGATTTTGGAACCCAATCTTGAGTCACCGTCGGCGAAGAAGTAGTCACACGGTGACCTCTAACTACCCTACACTCTCCGTCGCTCAAAGCGAAGGTCTATGAGCAGACGATCTTTGTTGTTGGGTCGGCGCTACGGACGGCGAGTCGGTGCATCGACAGCAGGCGATCACGCAGCGGGTAGGCATCTCGATGGGAAAGCGAGATCTACCCTCGGGACGGCGGAAGTCACGACCGAGGAAGCACGAGGGCGAAAAAGCAAAACTCGGAAAAACCAAGTCCTCGGTCTTGCCCAAAGCTACCAACGATAGCAAACCTAGACCTCGTGTTGGTCTTAGGTGCACTCAAGGTGCAGGGCTGACCACGAATCGTCTAAGAGACTCGGCCACGGTCTCTTGGCGCGATCTTGGCGCGCTTGAAGCATGGTCAATCAAATGCCCATCCTTCGGCGAAGGTGCAATGATACCATATACGAGGGGTGAAGTAGCATGAGATAACCGCCTACGAGACCGAAAGCTGCGGTGAAATCACCTTCTTGTCAAAATCCCTTGGACAAAGCCCGCTGATCTAAATTGAACTTTCTTGTTCTTGGGCGACCTCGATCACACTGCGGCTATGGAGTGCGAGCACGGCGGTGGATGCTTCCTTCTATCCTCTCGAAAATCATATCCTAGACCTTGATTGAATTTGCAAATCTTGATTGGTCTAGAATAAGATTAAGATTCTTCTTACCCCCTACAAATCTCTCGAGTGTTCATAAAGTGCTTGACACTCCCGAAGCAGAGAGGCACAAAGTGCGGGGAAGAGAGAGGCAGCGGGAGGTAAGGGGTAGAAGAAGAACCAGCAGCGAGAGGAAAGATTTGCTTGTGCACGCACGGTAGACTCGGGAAGAACGGTCCTCGCTAGCCAATTGGTTCACGTCGCTGGCGTCTCTATAAAACCCTCATGCTTCTTCCCGGCACACACAATGCAAGCGGATGGTTGCTTTTCTATAAGATCCTTAGTTAGCTTCACACATTTTCATCTAATGCAACCAATTCAGATTTTAGTTTGTTACAACAATTGCATGGTGAGCTAACGGGGTCCTTAGAAACAAACTTGGCCAATTTGTTATTGTCATCAACTAATTCTTGAAGCTGTTTGGAGGCGACTTCAAGTTCGTGATAACTTGGGACAATTCACGCAAAGCAATAGGCTCAAGTAAGAATGTTTGAAATTCTGCAATTTTATGATCTGCCGTTTTAGTTTCATATTCAAGTTATCACAATTTACACAAGACTCGGGCGGATCCGAAGCATGGCATAAGGTCCTCTAGCATCGAAGTCCTTATCCTCACATGAGGTGGGAGCAATAGTCTCATCGGTAGTAAGTAGGGTATGACCATCCTACTCAATTCTAAATCGACAAGCGGACTAACATTCTCCACCTTAATTGCATCAAGCTCGGAGGACGGACTATCATGTGAGGTCCTTAGCTTCTCCATATCACCGATCAAAGCACGGCATGTATCACGATCGTCACGGGAGGAGCGGATATAAGTGAAGTAAGCTCCGTGACAAGCGATCTACTTCCTTCTCCAACTCGCTACATCTAGCTCTAGATCTAGCATGAAAACCTCTAGCTTAAGAAAAGGCGCATTCGGTTGGTCATAAGAGGACATACCTCGTCGGTCGGAATAGAGATCGTGTCGCTGATCTAGCCCTCGAGAACCATGAAGCACATCTTGGGAGAAGTCGTCGCCGCTCTTGGGTTCTTGATCACCCGTCCGTCGTCGTCGCTCCATCCCTCCACCTCGTCGAGTCGAGGTCGTCGAGGCGGCGAGGGCAGCGGTGGAAAACTTCTTGGCCTTCCCAAAGTTGCGGAGCGGCTTCTTTCCTTGCGTCGGAGTTGGGGCCTTCTTGTTGCGGTTCTTGTCGGAGTAGTCGTTCTTCTGGGAACCGCCGTAGTCGACTTTGCCCTTCCCAAGCTTGGGACGGTTTGCTCGGATGTGGTTGGGGCCACCACACTCGAAACAAATCACGGGTCCTCTTTTCCTTCGTCCCTCCTCCTTTGTAAGCATGGGAGAATCTCCGTGCGAGGAGGGCTAGCTGCTCATCATAAGGCTGCTCTGTCGATCATCGGTTATGTCACGAGAGCGACAAGGAGAATCCATAAGATGGCTCGGAAGAACCGAAGCGGCGGTGGGATCGGTGACTAAAGCCATCGGCGAGACTTGACCGATGAGAGACTATGTCAATCTCGTGAGTCTTGGTAGCGAGTAAAGCGCATCAAGAGTCAAGGTCGAAGGTCGTGGTGTCCTTGATGGTAGTCACCTTCATCTCCCAAACCGAAGATCAGTCGAAAGCATCATCGGCGTTATCCGAGTCGGAGTATGTGAGACCGACCGCTCGGAGATTGCTCAAAATCTTGTGAAAGCGTGAAAAGCACTCGTCGAGGACTCTCCGGCAAGCATCTCGAATTTCTTTGTATTCGGCGCAGGCGATCTGTCGAACCGTCTTGATGCGGGAGGTGCCCTCATGGTATGCATCGAGGTCACCCGGATGTCGTGGCGGACGGCGGTGAGAGATGCGATCAAATTAAACTACGCTCAATCCACATATGATGATGTTCCTTGCCTTTGCATTTGCCTCAACATCGACCATATTCCGGCATTGATGTTCTCATCGGTGGGAACAACAAATTGTATTTTCACCTTAGCCAAATAGCATACCCACGAGCACGGATATATGTTTCCATTCGGCTCTTCGAAAGGGTAATCGAGGCCATCGAAAATAGGCGGCTTGGTGGAATACTTATCTGTTGCCATGGCTCTTTGAGGCCGGTTAAGATCTATGAAGAAGAGCTAACAGCTCGATACCAATTGAAGGACGAAATGGCAGCGGAGGGGGTGAATGGTGCCTTAAAATTCTTCCCCTTAGACAAATGAAATCACGGTAGAAAGACAAAGTCGTAAAAGCAGACAAGCAATCGGACCATTGCGGACCGTGGTGAAAATCAAAGCGAATAAGACAATAGTCGGTCGAAAAACATGGATCAAGCGTGGTCGAGCGAGGCTTAGGTGGTCGAAACCCGATTTTGTGACACCGTGATCGAAAGCCAATGAGTGGTCGATCGGGTGTTCGGTCGAAACGGAGAAGACACCGAAGCAATAAAACCAATCGACAACGAGAGAAGATAGTCGCCCGACAAAGATGAGCGATAAATACTATAGTCGGCCAAAGCAGGCGACTCGGTATACGATCGCCGTGACAAGAACTCGAGAGAACTTTTGCCACAGAGAATCAAAGCGAATGAAACTTGAAACCTAGCAAGAACAAGATATTTAAAGTGAATTTACCAAGAAAATCAAAAGTCTTTGCTAAGGAGGAGAGGTGCCTCGGTCGAACTCGATACAAAGTAACGAGCGGCGGACCGAAAACACGAAATTTCTGTCTTGATTTTGCTCTCGGGAATGAATTGACCAAGTGGTCTTAGAGTATGAATCGATTCGAGCAAAGGATACAAGCCAACTCTCAAAGAAAACACATAAAGCGAAGGAAATCGAGAGGGCAAATGCAACAAGTAAATCATCTCAAGAACACAAACATGGAATGATACGAGAGATGAATCAATCTTTCTATTTCACATGGAGGTTTCTCTGACCACTCCATCGGAGTACGAGCATCCATGCTCTTACCGAGACAACTCACACAAGATGAGAGGAACACTCGAGCACTCGAGGACAACCTCACTCCGCTCACGAGACCTAACCTCTCTATTTATAGTCTCACACGCTTCTTGGGTCTCAACAGACCACCGTTCTGAGAGAGTCGATGCTGCGAGGCCTCGATGCTTTGCCCATTACCCGGTGTAGCAGCTCCTTTGCTTTGCCCAATAGCACCACCAACTCCGATGCTTTCCCGAGGACCTGACTTCCTTTGCGAGGCTTTGGCATTTCTCAAAATGCCCTTGACCTCGAAGCTTCCTCCTCATGCCTTCTTTTTTACGGTTACACCACTCGGGCAAGACCACGTCCTCTTGGCTTCCACGTCGTTACGGACCTCAACATCTCCTATGTCTAGTCCGACCTCTCTAAGCCTCACCAAGACATGTCTCCCGGTGCACCGCAACCATCACGGACAACAAAACCATCACATAGCAGATCCATACTGCGCACGACTCACGAGCTCAAGTCTCTTTTCCAGAAATTAGACTTTACTAAACCTTGTCAAAGTAGTGAACAAACCAGTCCACAAGGTCCATGACTTCACAAGGAACCCAACCGACCAAACCTCACCGTGTCGGACACCATATGAGCCCACACGACCGGTTTGAATGAACCCGCCGACCACGGTCAATCTGCCGACAGCGTGGTCGAACACTCGACCGCTGGCGTGATCGAAGACCATAGCCACGACTACCGACCACGTTCGGACCCGTGCTAGCGTGGTGGTGGCTCGATCGACCAGCGTGGTCGTACCGCTAGCGATATAATGTGGTGTGGACCCAAGTCACGACTGCCGACCACGTTCAAACCAGCTAGCGTGGTCGATGCGATTACTGGCGTGGTCGAAGACCCTGGCGTAGCGTGGTCGACCGGCCGGCCGTAGCGTGGTCGAGGCTCGATCCTGGCGTGGTCGTAAACCCTAGCGCGAGTGCCGACCACGGTCAAATCTTGAGGGCTCCATAGCGTGGTCGTATAAGCTTCCGATCACTCGTGCGCTACTCGACCGCAACGATTACCACCAGCGTGGTGGTGCGCTACCGGTGACTTCCGATCACGTTCAAATTCGCGGGGCGCCACGGCGTGGTCGTGCGCCGTCGGTGACTTCGATACTCGGCGGCAAGGTCGTAAATGCCGGAACACTTTCAACCACAACCAAAATTCCGGGGCCAGCGTGGTGCGTAGACCACCGATTGAGTTCAGCGTGGTGGTATAACCTTGAGCCACGACCACCATGGTCGTCTGACACTCGGAAGAGTTTCGACCACGACCAAGCGTGGTCGTGCGAACCGAGGACAAGTCGTACGGCTTCATTTCGACGAATTAAGACTTTGCAATAAAAGCCCAAAACAAACTCAATTTTCCTTCAAACAACGGTCAAATACTCATCACAAAGATGGGATCATTTCCACATGATCTCTCGGTTCTAAGACACCTTCTGATTCCGCCCAATGGAGAAACATCGATAGGAGTTTTGCGAGACTTGATGCGAACCAAGGAATATAAGGTTGGGATGATGCGGATGGAATGAATCCTTTCGGTAGCATGAGCGGTAGAGCATATGCACGTGGCGTGACTCTGCATCTATAACCTTCCTCCTTGGCGGCGTTGATCGGCATCAATCTGATTGGATCGCTCGTGGTGTGGTTGATCGCGTGGAGGAGGCGATCGGTTCGGGACGATCGACTACTTCCACTACTACCTCGGCAGCGTGGTTAGATCGGCTTCTCCAACTCTTCTTCATTGCATTGCGGCGTCTAGTGGTAACGATCCATGATCCTCCTTAAGCATGATGTCCTTGTGTGCGCGGTAGAAAAGTTTTGTTTTACGCTTGCGTAGCCTCGTCGCGATCCATTAACGGACTCGCCGGTGCACGTTGCGCTTTTGGTGGTGGTACTGCGACATCTAGATGATGGGTGCTATGGGGTGCACGGTGGAATGCTTTGAGATTGGACACCTTCGATGGTTTGGGCACGCCAATTGATCTTTGCTAGCGGCTGCGGCATAGAGAGCATTTGGGAGTGTTGGGTGACATCAGGCGGCGAGTTCAATATGTGGCCTTTATTTGAAGGGCAAGCGGATCTCGGTGGGAAGGTCCTGGCGAGAACATAGCCCATGGGCGTGACTTGGAAAGAATTTGTGGAGCAATTCGAGGAGGTTTTACCTGCCTCATTTGTGGAAAGAATGGAAGTGTCATTGAGCGATTACAAGCGGGCAAGATGTCGATGTCGAGTGCAGTGGGTTTCAATAACAATCCTTTGTTCCATTTGTGGCCACCAATGAGGTAGAAAGCCAGAGGTTTCATGAGGGCTCGATGTAACATACCAAAATTTTAATTAGAAAATGTAAAGCTTTACGAATTATTTTGCCATATAATCTTTTGAATTTGGAATTTTATGGTGTTTCTTAACTTTGGGTTGAGATTAGAAAATTGACTAAATTTGTAAAAGGCAAAGACAAACATTACTAATGCCAAAAGGGATTATGCAAATAATAGAAAACTAAAATTTTAAATACGAATAGAAAAGATGATCTAGAATAAGGAGGAGAAAACGAGTTAAAATATAAAATCTCATTTTGAAAATAATTGTAAGCGGAACCCAATGCGGGCGTTCAAAATTTATATATACAAATTCTAGCAAAATTAAATAAAATCGAGAATAGAGGACTATTAGATTTTGCATCATAAAATCTAACCAAAGCTTGAAATAAAATTTCGTTATTAAAATCAACAATTTTAATTAGAATTTGAAATTCAAAACTCAAGATTCAAAATTTCAAGAAAATTTGCTAAGGTTTCACATTCTCTCATCCTTTTATTTCTCTCACTCTCTTACATGTGGGCCCCACCCTTTCTCTCTCTTTCTCCTTAGCCCTTTCTCCATGGCTCTATTTCCTCCTTCCCTTTCCCCATGTGCCCAGAGTCCCCCCTCCTCGCTCATTCTCTCCTCTCCCGACAGACGCCGCTCACCTTTCCGGCGCCGCCGTAGTCCCTCTCCCGGTGTGGCCATGCCAAGCACCCTTTCACTGCGAATCTCGCGGCCGGGTTGTCTGCGCCATTGACCTCCAGCCATCCCATCGCTCGTAGCTCGGTGCTGCGGTAGGTGGAGCCAGGCGCGTCCGTGACCCCTCAACTATAAGTCCAACCCGGCCTCCCTTTTGCGCTCCTCCCTTCCTCCTCCTTGCCCCTCATTGCGAAGCCATGCGATCGAGCACCGTGTGCCACCTCCCGCCCGTTTGCTTGACGATGCCATCTCAATTGTGGTGCGTCACGTGACCTCCTCACTCCAACGGTCTCCCCTTGAACTAATTTTAATTCCATAAGGCGCTCACCATGCACCATCTTCTAACATCGACCGTAGCCATCCCAGCCACCTCCTCCCGGGCTACCTTCTCGATTCCGCGGTGGGAGCAACTACTCGACACCTCGGGCTGTCCCAACCCTCGGTGGAGCTCTTTGCCGCCCGAGATCTCTGCTTGTGACCCAATCGCCTTGGTGCACCTTGACTCACCTCGGGCTTGCTCGCTCGGCCAAATGCATGGTAGCTTTCACTTGATCCCCGGTTCGTGCTCACCTCAATTCCTCCTCTCCCACATCGACCTGCTGTTCCCCTTTCCCTCAATGGCCGATACCGTGAGCCATCGCGGCCCGTGCTACGTCGCGCTGGCGAGTCTGACCACCACAGCTTGCCAGAACCCCGGTGTTCCATTTGCCTATCGCGGCGATTCCCACCGCCCGCCCGGCGCCAGTTGCCGTGTTCCCGAGCTCCCTGTTTCCAGCGTGAGGCGGCGTGAAACTACTTCACAGTATGGGTGAAAACAACTTTGGCTCGGTGGCTATTGGCGCTAATTCTCTTCTTCCCGGGCTCCCTCGTAGGGCGCGTTGACCCCGCTCATGCGGCCGAGGTTGAGCCCATTTCTTTTAAATCGCCCGTGACATATGGGACCCACTGTGCGCCTGCTGGCGTCCGCTAACAGTGGGCCTGCACCCGAGCGGAAGGTAGAGAGAGGCGGCTCTAAATAGGGCCCCTTTGTCGGTAGCGTGAATCTTGATCCTTGTCGATGGGTCCCACACAGCCGAGAATATGATAATTCGATATTTTTATTGAGCGAAAAGCTTTAGATAGGCATAACTTATTCATTTTAACTCCAAATTGGTGAGACAAATTTCTAAATTTCTCTAAATTCAAGCTCTATTCAATGGAACTAACATTATGATTTTGAAGCTCAATTGAATTTAGAAAATTATTTAGAAATAATAAAATTTAACTAAAATATAAGTGAGGTTATCTAAGATTTAAATTTTGATTAGATCATATGTGGTTAATTAATTTGGTTTGAATAACTATCCAAAAGACTAAAATATTAATTCGGTAAACTAAAAGTTGTATACATTGTGTAAATATACCTATGCCACAGATATAGCTCAGCGAAATAATACTACCCAACCTCGTACAAAATCATAAGTCTAACCTAGCTCATGGAAATTCCTAAATAAATACAAGAATAATAAAAGTTACTAATAAAAACCCAGTCGTCATATTCTACCACCAACCTTGTCTCAAACCACCGACAGCCCATTAACTTATAATAAAACTAAATCAAGATTATTCGGTTTAATTGGACCTTTTGAGTTATTTGCCTTTATAATGGATTGATTTGTCTAGCGTAATTAGAAATTGGAGTCACGAAGAATCGAGGATCAGCGTGAACAAGGCGAAGTGAAGATAAAGGCGAGCTCGGAGAAAGCATTGTGTGAGCTCAAGCAGTGGCAGTGCGGGTGTAACGATACGAAAACTTAGAAGCTGTAGAACAAAATGTTGTGAAATATTCGTAATACATTGTGTTGAGTTGGGCTTTTGAAAATATTTTCTGAAAAACTTGGGAAGAACAAACAATAAAATGCTAAGAAGGAAAAACCCACTGTTTAATTAATAGAAATTCTAAATTTGAATTCGAATCGAAAAGATGATCCATAAAAAAACTTTAAAGTTAACATAAATAGATTTTTCAAAGAAACAGAATGATTTAAATTAAGAAGTAAAAATGGCATAAATGCTTGATATAAAATTTTAGAAATAAGTAGGAAAAATTTAGATATATATATATATATATATATATATATATATATATATATGTGTGTGTGTGTGTGTGTGTGTTTTACACAAAGTAAATATATCTCCTACTATAAAGAAAAGAGGAGAAAAATAAAAGGAAAAAGAAAAGGAAGGTTGTGGGCCCAAAATTTTAAATGTAATAACCACCTTGTTGGGAATAATTTTCTTAAACCAAAAATATCTCTAAGGATTTATGTGAATTTTCTAGAATTTTGGTGGTAATTTCATATTTTAAGTATATTAAGCCCTTTAGCAAATAAAATTCAAATTCAAAATAAAGTCCATAACCCCGGTGGCGTGGGCGAATGAGGATCGCCTGTCGCGGATCCACCCTCCTCTCCCTCCCGAGGCCAAGCGTTCGGTCCCGATGGCGTCACGTCGCCGCCCGCCATCTCGGCCGCTGCGGTCCCTTCACGCCTCTCTCTCTCGCGGGCCTGCTTTCGTCGGCGACCGTTATCCCTTTCTTCCTCCTCCTCCCTTGGACCCCCCCCCCGCCTCGACCGGCGGCCATGCTGCGAGAATCCCTGAAGGCGGCGGCATGGGGAAGGGTGGCGCCGCCCACGACCCTTCACCCCATGGCAAGTGGTCGCCAGCGCCAGCTGCCGCCACCCCCTTGGCCTGGTCATGAAGCGGCCTCCTCGATCGGCTATAAAAGCGTGGATGCGTCAAAAGGATCGCCGTGCCACCCTCTTCATTTCCCGCTCAATCACCCTCAAAATCCATAGAATCGCCGCCTCCTCGCGCGCCACCTTATCGAGTAGCTCAACCCTTATGGGTTGACATGCTGCTACCGCACAGCTAGCGGCGCGACCCTCTTGCCCACCCCCGGTTCTCGGCCAGCGCGTTCGAGCCCCGCTCACAGGCGCGAGTGAGCCTTTCTTTTATTTTCCCCAGCGGCGGAGGGCCCCACGTCGATTGCTGTCATCCGACCCGGCAGTAGGGTCCCTTTGTCGGGGCAGCGCAGGCGGGCGTGAGAACGCGCCGGGCCCCGTGTCGGCGCCCGCGCGGCCTGATCCTGACAGTGGTCCCACATGTCGGTTATTATTTTCGTGATTTATCTAAGCAGAAAGTATTCAAATGAGCATAACTTATTCATTTTAACTCCAAATTGAACGAAACCAATTTCTAAATTCATATAAATTCAATAGCTATCCAATAAAACCAGAACCAGCATTTTGAAGCTTGTTTGAATTTTTGTGGTGTTATTTGATTGTTGTGCTGATTTTATCTAAATTTTATATATAAAAATTAGCTTTTGAGACCCGAAGAGGAAGCTTATTATTGTGAACTCAACGCCCGAATCGACCTTTGCATCCAAAGTCAATGATTTGATCATTTGAGCCTATGTTTTCAATAAATTATTTTGGTTTAAGTATTATAAATTGCATGCTTATATTTATGTTGCAATGCATGTTAATTTCAGATTTTAGATATATGTCCATGTTCTCTTGGTTTAGTATGCATCCTTTACAATATGCTTGACTATGTGATCCTTGTCACCCTAGTAAAAGTAATAATGCTACAACTCCTTTGAAAATAAGTCTATAATTATAAATGCCATGCTTAGAGTTGTTTAGGTAAACAGGGGTGTGAGACCCTAGCATCTCTTATGAACTTGAGAAAAACATTATTGGTGAGTCATTGTGATGATGGTGGTGTATGTTAGCGATATTTTCATCCTAAAGAACCCCACATGCTTAATTATCTAGGCGGATGGTTGGAGGGTGTGATTGTAGAGTGGGCGTGATAGCCCAAAATTTTTGTGGAAAAGTGGTGCCGTGATATACGAATGGGATTGTGGTAGAACCGCCCGAGATAACCATTAAGTTGAATCTTGTGATGACCTCCGACGGTACAACAAGTACAACCACGTGCTGGCAAAGTGTAGGCAGGGCTAACTAATTTGCATTGACTTAGTAAGAGTTGCGTCGGTGTGAACACGGGCGGGTGAGGATAGCCACATCCTCAGGCGTGATAACACAGAGGAGCTTACGGAAGGGTGGTCGTGCCGGAGGAAGTGGAAATTTTAGCGGTCATAACTACGCTAGGAAAATGCATTGTAAAGCCACAGTGATAGTCTACTCAATGTATGGCTAAGGAATCATGTGGGGCAATGGCGATCTATCTCATGCGGGTAAAGTGTACACACTCTGCGAGCCAAAACTATTGAATAAGCGGTGCCCACGGTCAAGAGCGGACATGGAACTTAACTAGATATAGTTACATTTTGAAAACTTTGGGGTGGAAATGGAAAAGTGCGAGAGAAAGGCCCTTATTTGAATTGTCCTTGGGGTCGTCCATGATAAAGTAAGCGGTTATAATCTTGAAGACATGATATGAGGCGAGACCATGTAATGGTGGGTGGTCTCGATTCGCTACAAATAATTGTATGTCATTGAACATCATGTTCTGATCCATTGTGGTTTAATATTAGTAGTACACTGCGTTAAGCCTTGTGCACTGTTTGAGCACGATTGGTTAGTGTGCTCACTCTGCAATACCAAAATCCAGTTCGGAGCTCAAGATCCTTATGCCTACGAGGCACACTTTCGGATGGAGGAGACCACGCGAGAACTAGGGCGAATAATCCGCGCTTAGAACTTTAGGCATCTAGACTAGGTGTGGCTTCATCCAAATATTACTAGAGCCCTAGTAATATTTGTATGACCACTTGCCCTCGATCTTTGCTTGTGGTTTAAAGGCCTACTTTGTTACGCTTCGTTGCTAATCTTTTGTAATGTAAACAATTGGCACTGCTGGCCTACTATAACAATGCGCCCTTTTGAAACCTTCACCTATGCTATGTAATGAAATGATTGACAATATATCGTATGCGTTATCTCTTGATCCGAATAATAATGCGGTAAAGCACAGATTACGGATTAAAAATCCGGGTGCAGCAATTGTTATCGAGCATCTGTTGTAGGGTAAAAACCTTAGGTGGTCGTTAGTATTTAGGCTTGCGTATATTGAAAATGTATAAAATAAATTTCTTAAAATATAGCGTAATATTTCTTCCGCATCCTTCTAGCTCTACTCTTTCTACTTTTAGGTTGATATTTTGAAAATTACTAACGCTAGTATTTAATTTCAAATGGCGGGGGCTGCGGATGCGAGAACCTTTGGGACTTCTTCGCTCACGGTGCGTGAGAGGAGTTTCGGATATGCTTGTAAACTACTCCACTACTTGAGCTGAGGCCGCCCATCTACTGCGATCGGAGGACCGAGATAGGAGGAGCGAGTCTGGTTGGTGGAGATCTTCATCTACCCGGCTGAGAGAGACCAGTCACACGTGTTTGACTACTGCCGGAGGCTTTGGTGGCAACACCTCTGAGGGCGCCGCCCGTCGTGGTGGCCGACTGCGACATCCACACAGTGGTGTTAGTCTCCTTTCACCTACCACCCACTGCGGATAGAGCACACGGTGCAGCGGGACCGGGTTGGCGAGTTGGAGGGCGACCGAGGCTTACACACGGTGGACCTCACTCGGGCCATGGATTGCCCATGTGGTCGCCTGAGGAGAGATCACCGCGCCGGAGGCACCTCCTGCCGCGCCACATCGAGGTGGACTCCTTGCGAGCGGCTCGCCCGGTGCAGCGAGCCTTGGCGGCGGCGGGCTGCTGCCGCGCCAGACTTCGTGAGACACCTACAGCCCGGCTCCGGCACCTTGGCGGGTTAGGGACTCCGCACTAGGCTCACGGACACGCAGGCGTCGGCCCGGGGCCCAGTCCACTACTGCGTAGGAGGCTGCGCGGTGGTTCACGCCTCACTCCGACAGGCCGTCGGGTTTAGTGGTAGCGGTCCGTTCCCGATTATCGGACTACACCCCTCCGATCAGTGTTGGTGACATGGAGGAGTAAGCGTCTGAGTTTGATAAGTACAATGCTTGCTAGGGTTTGGCTAGTGTTAGCAACCTGAGATCCGTCTTATTAGTAGCAGTTTGGGTCAGTGTCTTAGTCTCGTGTATATGTAAATTATGAGCGCTAAGTATGTGTATGTTTGTAAAGCCCGACATGTGTGTGAGCCATAGAAAGCGGCTATGTGGCGTTGTGTCTATGCTTAATAAAAGCGGCCTTGTGTTCAAAAATTTTACATTGTTGATGTTGGATTTGGTTCTTTTGTATGATGACCTTGGGTTGTTAGTCTTATGGGGTTAGAACAAAAATTTGTGAGTACTAAAATACTGCGGATGGCGACCATAGAGTTACAGAAACCTGTGGTGCAAACCCGACATCACGGTAGAAGCTAGCCAAGAAGCACGAGCCGTGGGAAGGGAAGAGGCCCAAGTCAAGGGTAATCCTCCCACCCGGCGCCAACCCATCCATGGGGCAAGTATTAGCGCAACAAGCTACTTGAGCTATCTCGCGGGCAGTGAGACCAACACCAATGTCCATGTTTACGACTGGTGACTTCCGGGACCCGGCCTCTTACCTTGGCAAGGCGGATGAGCCTCTCGGGCGGAGGATTGGCTACGGGACACGAGAGAAGCTCGTATAGCCAAGATCGAGAATGACCAAGTAATCTTTGCAACCCACCAACATCGAGGCGGTGCTGGTGGGAAAATACAGCCACAAGGATGAGGACACCCCTCTTTGGGCTAGTGCGATAATCGTATCATGGGAGAATTCAAAGCGACTTTCTATGTTCCAAGCGGTGTGTCACGAATGAAGAAGAATGAATTCATAATCGAAGCAGTGCATGCGGTCAATGAATACCTCACTAAGTTTAACCAAGCGGCTAGCTCGCCCCAAAGGATGTAGACGAAGAAGAAAAAGTTTGTGAGTTCTTCGTTGGGATGAATGAAGAACTTGAGTGCGACTTATCATCCAAGATTTCAAAGCTTCCACCAACTTGTGAATAAGGCACTAGTTACGAAAAATGAAGAAAAACACGGAGGCTAGCCATAGCGCAAGCAAGTGGCTCGGCGACCTCAAGGAGATTCATCCAGTTCTTCAACAACCCCTCCTTCGAGAATAGCCACTGAGAATCGGTCGGTACTCGTCAAGTGGCGACACGTTCGAACTCCTCGCCCTATGGGCCAATCCTGGAACAAACCTGCGGTTTCCTTCAATTGCTTGTTTGTGGGGAAAAGGGCATTTAACCTATCGTTGCGTAGCGGCAAACTACTCTGTGAAGTTCAATTTGGGTACCACTCATGAGGCCAAGCTTGACACCTAGCGGAAATCGAATTCTCATTCCAGCAGTGACATCAACTCCAAGCAGGGGATGGTTAACCACGTTACGCGGAAGAAGCGGGGAGGATCTTTGGAGTCTTCTTGAGTCGTTCTCTATCAAGACACTACCGACACGTGTCCTTTTTGATTACGGGCGTCGCATTCATTTATAGCCAAGGGTATGTGGATAAACTTAGGCGCCTATACACGTTGAAGAAAGCATTGGTGTAGTTCACATGAGAATGATTAAGGCCACCTTAGTGTGTAGGGGTAGAAATTGTCATGGAAGGTTTATATTCCTAGCGATTAGTCATGCTAACCTCCCGGACCTTGGATATTATACTAGGGATGGTGGTTAGCTAGACACCGAATACTAGATTGTGCCTTGAGGCAAGTTAAGTTGACCAAGTGCCGGGGTGACCATTGTGGTAAGGTGGACCACCGTGTCGATGGGGTAGAAATATATTATTGAAGATGTCTGCTGGAAGGAATGATGGTGGTACAAGACTATCTTGAAGTCTTCCACGAGGAGCGCGGTATGCCACCAAATAGAGATCTCGAGTTTGTTATCAACTTGAGCTGGTCGCCCTATCTCAGAGACCATACGGGATGACCGTAGATGAGCTAGAAGAATTGAAGAAGCAACTTTGAGAGATCATGTGGAGATGATCCCAATTTTATGATAGTATTTGACTCTTGGTTGAAGGAAAAGTGAGTTTGTTTGGGCGTTTCTGCTAAGTCGTAACTCGGCCTTTGTCCAAATCGTATACGACCGCTCACTGGCTCGTGCGACCTTGTAGGATGCTATACGACCACGTTTGGTGCGTGATCGGTCGTTCGGGTGGTTTACGACCACGTTCTGACATCCTCGTGAAATTTGGCCGTGGTGGAAGTCATCGACCACGTTGAGGCATCCGGCGATTTTGACCGTGGTCGGAAGTCGTCGACCACGTTGGCGGTATCGGAAGCGGTCGGGCGGCGTGCGGTGGTCGGAGCAATACGACCACGTTACGGCTTTCGGCAAAAGCGAGCGCGTGATCGGAGTCTCGGAAAATCTCGACCACGTTGTGCCGTGGGTCTTGACCCGCGTTGTGGCATAGACCACGTTGTATCGCTGGCGGTGCGACCACGTTAGCACGGGTTTGAGCGTGATCGGTAGTGGTGGCTGGGGTTTCGACCATGTTGTCGGGTCGAATCGACCACGTTGCGGTGTTCGAGGTTCGATCACGTTGTGCGCTCGGGCTCGACCACGTTGTGGAGGTGGGATTCGACCACGTTGTGGTCTCGGTTCGACCACGTTGTCGGCCGATTGGCGGTGGTCGATGGAGTTTTTCAAACCGTCGTATGGGCTCATATCATGTCCGATTTCGGTGAGGTTTGGTCGGTTGGGTTCTTGTGAAGTCATGGACCTTGTAGGCTGGTTTGTTCTACATTTGTGGTCTTGACTAAGTTTAAAATCTGTGGAAGATTTGAGCTCGGGTTGGTAATCTTGATATGGTTTTACGTAGAGCGGTGCTATGTGATGTTTTGTTGTCTTTGATGGTTGCGGTATCTTGGAGCAAGTCTTGGTGAGGCTTAGGAGGTCGGGACTAGACAAGGGAGTTGTTGAGGTCGAGCGATGTGAAAAACCGAAGGGCGTGTCGTGCGGTGGTGGCGGCATGGACAACAAGGCGGTGGAGGAAGCTTCACGGAAGGCGGCGGAGGGGCATTTTGAGAAATGTCAAAGCTGCGGAGACTTGTCCTTGAAAAGCCTTGTCTCCTTGGAGAGTTGGTGGTGCAAGCGGGGCGATTGGGCCGTTGCCAGCTGGGTAATGGGCAAAGCTCTTGGAGGCTGTAAAACCTTTGGAGCTCTGTAACGGGTTGTGCAGGGGCCGTTAGCGTGTGATATAAATAGAGGAGGAGACTGGAGCTGGGTGAGGTTGTCCCAGTGCTGAACTCTATTGTTGTATCTTGTGTGAGTTGTCTACGGGTGGAGTGGTTGTAGAAACCTCCATGAGAAATGAAAATTGGATTCATCTACGTATCATTTCATGTTTATGTTCTTGAGATGAGTTACTTGTTGCTTTTGCCTCTCGATTTCCTTGGTATATGTGTTTTCTTTGAGTTGGCTTGCATTTCTTTGCTCTGATGGGATTCACACTCTAAGACCATTTGGTCAATTCATTCCAGCAAAAATCAGCAATCTACATGATTTTACATTTCGCCTCGATTACTCTGTTTTGATTTTCGACTTGGTTTCTCTCCGACCGTTGCTAAGACTTTGGTGGTTCTTGGTTGACTCACTTCTAGAGACCCCTTTCTTGCTAAGATTCAAGTCTCATGCATTTGGTTTTGTGCCAAATAGTTCTCTAAATTCCCATCTTGGCGGTCGTGCTTTGTTTTGGTTCGGCATTGAATTCCTTGTTCGTCATCTTTTGCAGCTCGTTTCGACCATGAGTTTATTATGTCTGTTGTCGAGCAGCGTTTGATTGTCTCTGGTGCTCTAGATCTTTCGACCACAAGTCGGTTCGACCACCATTTTTTTATACGACTTTCGGTCGATTCGGTCCTTTGCGAATGTTTTCGATCACTACATTTCTTGTGATTGTTTTCTCGGGTGATTTGACCGGTGATTCAGTCTACATTTTCCGTCAGTCTGTTTTCTCGGGTGGTCTCGGTGGTGCGACCACAACTCTGTTCTTCTCACGGTCTTCACGACCACGGTGGGCTCTCATTCTCTTTGAGTTTTCGGTAAACAACTCTTCTTCTTCGGCTCTTTAGCTATTGGAGAAAAGATCGAGTTGAATTTTAGAGGCGTTTAAAGGCACCATTCACCCCTCTGTTGCCATTTCGATCCTTCAATTGGTATCGGAGGTTAGCTCTTCTTCATAGATCTAACCGGTCTCAAGAACAACATGAGCAAGTATTCCCAAGCGCCTATTTCGATGGCTGGATTACCTTACGGAAGAGCAGAATGGAAACATATATCGAGGGCTCGGTGCTATTTGGGGAAGGTGAAAATACAATTTGTTGTTCTATGATGAGAACATCAATGCAGGAATATGGGCGATGTTGAGGCAAATGCAAAACAAGGAACATCATCATACGAGGATTGACGACGAATTTGATCGCATCTCTCATCGTCCGCTCACGACATCTGGGTGACCCTCGATGCATACCATGAGGCACCTCCCGGATCAAACGGGTTAGGATCGGTTCAGCGAATCTGCAAATTCGAGATGCTGGAGAATCCCTTGCGAGTGCTCACGATTTCACAAGATGAGCAATCTCCGAGCGGTCGGGTCTCACATACTCAACTCGGATAGCGCTCGACAGATGCTTCCTCGATCTTGGTTTGGGAGATGGTGACTACCATCAAGGACACCACGGACCTCTCGACCTTGACTCTTGATCGCTTTACTCGCGTCTGAAGACTCACGAGATTGACATAGTCTCTCGTCGGTCGAAGTCTGTCGATGGCTCTAGTCACGGATCCGCCCGACACGGTTCTTCTGGATTCTCTTTGCGGGTTCTCCTAGGCGCTCTGTGGCGTGGCGATGATCGATTAGAGCGACTAGAGGATGGTGGCCCTCTAGCTCGGAAGTTCTCCCATGCTTACAAGAAGGAGGACGGAAAAAGAGAGGACGATGATTTGCTTTGAGTGTGGTGGCTAACCACATTGAGACAGCCCTAAGCCCAGGCGTTGGCGGTTCGACAAGAAACAGACTGAAGGCATTCTCCACCGCGTTCACGACGACCTCGACCTCGGTGGAGGGATGGGCGGCGACGACGGGACGGGTGATCAGAAACAAGGCGTGACGACTTCTCGGCATGTGCTTCATGGCCCTCGGTGACGAAGCGACGGTAATTTGTACTCAAACTCGGATGAGTATGCCCACCTATGACCAGCTCAATCATGCTTTTCTTAAGCTAGTGGATTTCATGCTAGAGCTAAGGCTAGGTGCCTTGAGTTAGAAGGAGTAGCTAGATTGTCACGAGCTTACTTCACTTACATGCTTCCTCTGTGGCAGAATGTGATACATGCATTGCCTTGGAGACATGGAGAAACTAAGGACCTCGCATGATAGTGCGTCTCGAACTTGACATTGTTAAGGTGGAGAACAGGTCTTCTTCTTGAGCTTGAGATGAGTAGGGTAGTTCTGTTTCATCTTCTCTTGTTGAGACTATTTCTTGCACCTGTGTGAGGATAAGGACAATGGGGTCTTCAAGGTTGTTGATAATAATAAGAAAATGTTTCGGTATGCTTCTAAGGATCTGTTGTCACCATGCCAAAGTTGTAATAAACTAAAATCTGATTTGATTGCCTTAGATGAAAAGTGTGTGAAGCTAACTAAGGACCTTCTAGAAAACCACATCCTCCACATGCTACGTCTTTGAAATGTTGGAAAGGATAAGGACATGGTGAGGCAGCTTGGGAAGAGTGCGAGAACCAAATGGCTGGGATTAGGGCTGCCCCATGTGTCTGTGAGAAGCCCTCAAGCTTGAGGTGGCCGTGCATAAGAAAAATACGCACGTGCTATTCGCTCTCCTTACATTGGTTCTTCCCTCTCTCCTCTGTTCTTTCTCCTCCTTTGCTCTTCTTGCACTCTCTCTTTCGGGAGTGTGGTGCCTTATGAACACTCTCGAGAAATTTGTAGGAGGCAGAAGGATCTCAATCTTATTCTAGACAAATCAATTTGCAAGTTCAAGCAGTCTAGGATATAATTTCCGTGAGGATGTGAGAAAACATCCACATGGGTGCTCGAGACCCATAGCGCGAGGTGTGATCGAGGTCAAGCCAAGAACAAGAAAGTTCAATTTAGATCGGTGGGCTTTGTCCAAGGTTTCGTGACAAGGTGATTTCACTGCGACTTGACCTCTCGGAGCGAAGCCATCTCATGCTACTTGACCCTCGGGAAGTAGTATCATATACATCAGGAAGGATGGGCATCTGATTGACCAATGCTTCAAGCGCGCCAAGATCGCGAAGAGACCGTCTTGAGTCTCTTAAGCGTATTCGGTCAGCCCGGACCTTGAGTGCACCTAAGACCAACCACGAGTCTAGGTTTGCTCTTGTTGGTAGCTTTGGGCGCATAGGGACTTGGTTTTCGGGTTTTTTTTGTCCTCATGCTCCCTCTGTGTGACTTCCGCGTCACGAGGTAGATCTCGTTCCATCGAGATAGCTACCCATGGCGTGATCGACGTCTTCTTAGGTGCTCAGGCTCGCTCTCCGTAGTAGTCGGACCCGACAGCGACAGTGCACATAGACCTTTTGCTTCTTTGACTGACGGAGGCGTGGGTAGTTAGAGGTCGATGGTGTGTGACTACTTCTTACGCTCGACGTGTGACTCGGTGTTGGGTGCCAAATCTATGTTGATTTATCCAGTCCGAGACTTTGCTCTCTTGTTGACTCGGGTTCGTAGGGCGGGGAAGGGAAGGTTTGGCTTGTAGACTCGGGTGTTCACGACACATAATGGGAGATTCCGTTGGTTTTTCTTGCAGAGCTCGGTGATGAGGCGATCACCGGAGATGCTTCATCTGGCGGCGTCATCGCCAAAGTGCTGTCTTAATGTGACTCATTTATTTTGAAAGATGTTGCTTTAGTTAGCAAGCTGCGGTACAATTTGCTCTCGGTCTCGGCTTCTTGACAATATTCGAGTGAGCTTTAAGAAAACAATTGCAAAATTCTTGATTCTTGGTGATGCGGTTTGCGGGATCTCTCGTTTTGGGAGATCTTCGTGCTGATTTTAAGGTCTTTTAGTGATCCTCTCCGTTGTTTGCTTTACGAGTCATGACCTTTCCTTGGCATAGGAGACTTGGTCATATTTGACCATTTGACCCGGTTAGCGACCCGCGATCTCATTAGTAGTGCATGAAACTCAAGATGGTCAAAGATCTTGTTTAGCTCCATGCCGGCCACGGCAGATGGTTGCCGCTTCTCACCCCTCCGTCCAGTGACTATGACCAGATGCAGGACTGTTGCTCCACATGGACACGGTCGGGACCGGCTCGAGTGCTGTCTGCGGGAGGAAGTGGTATGTTCTTGTCGTGATGGATGACTTCTCGGTACTCTTGGGTGTTTTCTTAGCCTCGAAGGATGAGGCGTTTTCACTTTAGAGGTCTTTTCGGTGGGCTTTACAGCGAGCTTAGGGTGCCTTCTGGCGATCCGCGATGACAATGTACGGGTTCAAAATTCCTACTTTGAGAGTTTACGTGGTGAGGCAGTGTGAAACACAGTTCTCTTCTCCTCGTTCCTCGGAGAATGGCGTTGTGGAGAGGAAGAGCAGTACCTTAGTCGAGATGGCGGGGCGATGCTTGATAGTACTCTACGCGGAGCCACACTTCTTGTCCTCTTTGTCATCATGCTTGAAGCCTCCATAGCAAAGAACTAAACTATTACAACTAATAGGTAGCAAATGAATTACATGAGGAGCTCAAGCATCACAAGTCGACACACGGTCGTTATACAATTAAAGAAACGACCTCAACCCGGTGTGATTAATCGACGACACAGTAGCCAAAACACACATGCATCACATATGCATCTATGCCATACCATTCACATCATTCCACAAAAACAAGTTAAGCATAGAGCGTATTCTACCGCCCTGACATGAATGTGTTTCTAAAACAATCTATGCGTGTACGCAACGGCATCAATGAAATGCATAGATCGCATCTATGAAATCGCTATGAAAATCTCATCGGGCCGATCAAATCAACCCAAATCCGAGCCATTCAAAATCGAGAGAGTGATTGAGCTATTAAGAGGATAACACAGGTCTCGCCTTGATCTTAATCTATATCGTGAGGCAAAGGGATTAGTACATGAGAACATTACGAGTTCGGTAGATATGATCTTTACGTATACATTGGGGTTAATATGTCTTACTAGAGACCGCTATTAACGGGGTGACCGGAAAGGTGTTTACGGGTCGCGACCAAGTATCGTGAACCTCTGGTCGCACACTTAACGGGTTGGAACACTAATTGAATGTGATTCGGATGAGGGCTCAGTCGGATAGAGATCCGGATAGACTCCTATTGGGCCTCGGTCCATGAGGCCCAAGTGAGGAGGTCTATATATATGGGCGGGGCCGAGGGTGGCATCGATAATCCCGAGCTAATCCCTAGCCGCCACCTCACAGGCAAACCCTAGTCGCTCATGAGTCTTTGGTACACTCGCGATCGGCGTTCCGACCGGACGTGTGGATACCGGTGGGCGCGCTGCTCGTTCGGGCGTTGATCGGCATCAATCTCAGATTGGATCTGCTCGTGGTGTGGTTGATCGCGTGGAGGAGGCGATCGGTTCGGGACGATCGACTACTTCCACTACTACCTCGGCAGCGTGGTTAGATCGGCTTCTCCAACTCTTCTTCATTGCGGCTGGCGTCTAGTGGTAACGATCCATGATCCCTCCTTAAGCATGATGTCCTTGTGTGCGCGGTAGAAAAGTTTTGTTTTCTGCTTGCGTAGCCTACGTGCGATCCATTAACCAGACTCCGCCAGCTGCACCTGTTGCCGCACTCGTGGTGGTACCTGCGACAATACCGATGATGGGTGCTATGGGACTGCACCAGTGGAATGCTTTGAGATTGGACACCTTCGATGGTTTGGGCACGCCAATTGATGCTGCTAACTGGCTGCGGCACATAGAGAGGCATTTGGGAGTGTTGGGACTGACATCAGAGCAGCGAGTTCAATATGTGGCCTTTCAGCTGAAGGGGCAAGCAGATCTCTGGTGGGAAGGAGTCCTATTAGCCAGAACCGCCGCCCATGGGCCAGCGACTTGGAAAGAATTTGTGGAGCAATTCAGGAGGAGGTTTTACCCTGCCTCATTTGTGGAAAGAATGGAAGTGTCATTGAACAGTTACAAGCAGGGCAAGATGTCAGTGTCAGAGTACGAAGTGGGTTTCAATAACTTAATCTGCTTTGTTCCATTTGTGGCCACCAATGAGGTAGAGAAAGCCAAGAGGTTTCGCAGAGGGCTCAGTGTAACATACCAAAAATTTTAATTAGAAAATGTAAAGCTTTCTGAATTATTTTTGCCATATAATCTTTTTGAATTTGGAATTTTTATGGTGTTTCTTAACTTTGGGTTGAGATTCCGAAAAATTGACTAAATTTGTAAAAGGCAAAGACAAACATTACTAATGCCAAAAAGGGATTATGCAAATAATAGAAAACTAAAATTTTAAATACGAATCTGAAAAGATGATCTAGAATAAGGAGGGAGAAAACCCGAGTTAAAATATAAAATCTCATTTTTGAAAATAATTAGCAAACGGAACCCAAGTCTGGACGTTCAAAAATTTATATATACAAATTCTAGCAAAAATTAAATAAAATCGAGAATAGAGGACTATTAGATTTTGCATCTGTAAAATCTAACCAAAGCTTGAAATAAAAATTTCAGGTATTAAAATCAACAATTTTAATTAGGAATTTGAAATTCAAAACTCAAGATTCAAAATTTCAAGAAAATTTGCTAAGGTTTCACATTTTCTCTCATCCTTTTATTTCTCTCACTCTCTTACATGTGGGCCCCACCCCTTTTCTCTCTCTCTTTCTCCTTCGCCCTTTCTCCCGCGGCTCTATTTCCTCCTTCCCCTTTCCCCATGTGCACCCGAGTCCCCCCCTCCTCCGCTCATTCTCTCCTCTCCCGACAGACGCTCTCTTTCCTTGTCATGGCCGCCAGTCCCCTCTCCCGGTGTGGCCATGCCAAGCCGCCTGCTACCGCGAATCTCGCCGGCCCGGTTGTCTGGCGCCATTGACCTCCCCGCCATCCCATCGCTCCGTAGCTCAGTCTGCAGCAGTAGGTCGACCACGGCGCGTCCCCGTGACCCCCTCCAACTATAAGTCACAACCCCGGCCTCCCTTTTTGCGCCGCACTCCTCCCCTTCCCTCCTCTCCTTGCCCCCTCTGTTGCGAAGCCATGCGATCGAGCACCAGCCGCTGCCACCTCCCGCCGCCCCGGCTGCTTCAGCGATGCCATCTCAATTGTGACTGCGTCACGGCGAGCCTCCACTCTCCAACGGTCTCCCCTTCGAACTAATTTTAATTCCATAGCCGCTCACCGCACCATGCCATCTTCCCCAACATCGACCGCCGCCATCCCCACCGCCACCTCCTCCCCGGGCTACCCCTTCTCGATTCCGCGCAGTGGGAGCAACTACTCGACACCTCGGAGCTGTCCCAACCCTCGGTCGGAGCTCTTTGCCGCCCGAGATCTCTGCCATGGCGACCCAATCATGCATGCCGCCTGCACACCTTGACTCACCTCGGGCTTGCTCTGGCTCGGCCAAATGCATGGTAAGCTTTCACTTGATCCCCCGTAGTTCGTGCTCACCTCAATTCCTCCTCTCCCACATCGACACCGCCGTTCCCCCTTTCCCCTCAATGGCCAGCCACCGTGAGCCATCGCGGCCCGTGCTACGTCGCCGCCTGAGCAGAAGTGCAGCCACCACCTAGCTTGCCAAGAACCCCAGTGTTCCATTTTGCCTATCGCGGCCGATTCCCCAGCCCTGCCCCGCCGGCGCCACCGTTGCCCGTAATTAGCCCCGAGCTCCCCTGTTCCAACGTGAGGCCGCGTCGGCTTAAGAAACTACTTCACCGTATATGGGTAAGAAACAACTTTGGCTCAGCTGGCTATTGGCGCTAATTCTCTTCTTCCCCCCGGGCTCCCTCGGTAGGGCGTTGAACCCCGCTCATGCAGCCGAGGTTGAGCCCATTTCTTTCATCGCCCGTGACATATGGGACCCACATCGTCGACCGCACCTGCAGCGTCCATGCTGGGCCCCGCACGCCGAGCGGAAGGTAGAGAGAGGAGCGGCTGCGCGCGGGCCCCTTTGTCGGCGCCCGCGTGAGTCGGATCCTTGTCGATGGGTCCCACACAGCCGAGAATATGATAATTTCAGTATTTTTATTGAACCGAAAAGCTTTAGATAGGCATAACTTATTCATTTTAACTCCAAATTGAGTGAGACAAATTTCTAAATTTCTCTAAATTCAAGCTCTATTCAATGGAACTAACATTATGATTTTGAAGCTCAATTGAATTTAGAAAATTATTTAGAGAAGCTAATAAAATTTAACTAAAATATAAGTGAGGTTATCTAAGATTTAAATTTTGATTAGATCATATGTGGTTAATTAATTTGGTTTGAATAACTATCCAAAAGACTAAAATATTAATTCGGTAAACTAAAAGTTGTATACATTGTGTAAATATAACCTATGCCCTGAATGTAACGCTCAACGAAATAATACTACCCAACCTCGTACACCAAATCATAAGTCTAACCTAGCTCATGGAAATTCCTAAATAAATACAAGAATAATAAAAGAGATTACTAATAAAAAGACCGAGTCGTCATATTCTACCACCAACCTTGTCTCAAACCACCCGAACCGCCCATTAACTTATAATAAAACTAAATCAAGATTATTCGGATTTAATTGGACCTTTTGAGTTATTTGCCTTTATAATGGATTCAGTTGTCTAGCGCGTAATTAGAAATTGGAGTCCTGAAGAATCGAGGATCAGCGTGAACAAGGCGAAGTGAAGATAAAGGCGAGCTCGAGAAAGCATTGTGTGAGCTCAAGCAGTGGCCGTGCGGTGTAACGATACGAAAACTTAGAAGCGTAGAACAAAATGTTGTGAAATATTCTGTAATACATTGTGTTGAGTTGGGCTTTTGAAAATATTTTCTGAAAAACTTCGGAGAAGAACCCAAACAATAAAATGCTAAGAAGGAAAAACCCACCTGTTTAATTAATAGAAATTCTAAATTTGAATTCGAATCGAAAAGATGATCCATAAAGAAAACTTTAAAGTTAACATAAATAGATTTTTCAAAGAACCAAAGATAGATTTAAATTAAGAAGTAAAAATGGCATAAATGCTTGATATAAAATTTTAGAAATAAGTAGGAAAAATTTAGATATATATATATATATATATATATATATATATATATATATGTGTGTGTGTGTGTGTGTGTTTTTACACAAAGTAAATATATCTCCTACTATAAAAGAAAAGAGGAGAAAAATAAAAAGGAAAAAGAAAAGGCAGGTTGTGGGCCCAAGAATTTTAAATGTAATAACCACCTTGTTGGGAAGTAATTTTCTTAAACCAAAAATATCTCTAGGGATTTATGTGAATTTTCTAGAATTTTTGGTGGTAATTTCATATTTTTCCGAGTATATTAAGCCCTTTAGCAAATCTGGAAATTCAAATTCAAAATAAAGTCCATAACCCCATTGTGTGATGGATGCATAGGATCGCCTTGTCGCCCCGGATCCACCCTCCCTCTCCCTCGGGCAAGCCAAGCGTTCGGTCCCGATGGCGTCACGTCGCCGCCAGCGCCATCTCGGTGCTTTGCGGTCCCTTCACCGCGCTCTCTCTCGCGGGCCACCTGCTCGTCGTGACCGTTATCCCTTTCTTCCTCCTCCTCCGCTTGGGACCCCCCCCCCGCCTCGACCGAGGCGGACCATGCGCAGAATCCCTTGAGGGGCGCGGCATGGGAAGGGTCGCGGCGCCCTACGACCCCGCTTCACCCATGCCGCCTGTGGTGCCACCGCCAACACCGCCAGCGACCACCCCCCCGCCGGGTCCGCCGGGCAGCCTCCTCGATCGGCTATAAAAGCGTGGATCGTCCAAAAGGATCGCGGTGCCACCCTCTTCATTTCCGCGCTCAATCACCCTCAAAATCCATAGAATCGCCGCCTCCTGCGCCGCGCCACCTTATCGAGTAGCTCAACCCTTATGGGTTGACATGCGGCTATGAGCACTTTGCTAGCGGCGCTGACCCTCTTGCCCCACCCCTCGGTTCCCTCGGCGCGTTCGAGCCCCGCTCACTGGCGCTGAGGTTGAGCCTTTCTTTATTTTCCCCAGCGGCGGGAGGCCCCACTGTCGTTGCGCCATCCGACCAGCGGTAGGGTCCCTTTGTCGGGGCAGCGAGGCGGGCGTGAGGCTGCGCCGGGCCCCCCCGTGTCGGCGTCACCGCAAGCCTTGACAGCGATGGGTCCCACATGTCGAGTTATTATTTTCGTGATTTATCTAAGCGAAAGTATTCAAATGAGCATAACTTATTCATTTTAACTCCAAATTGAACGAAACCAATTTCTAAATTCATATAAATTCAATAGCTATCCAATAAAACCAGAACCAGCATTTTGAAGCTTGTTTGAATTTTTGTGGTGTTATTTGATTGTTGTGCTGATTTTTATCTAAATTTTCGCGCATATAAAATTAGCTTTTGAGACCCAAGAAGAGGAAGCTGCCATTCTGTGACTCAACGCCCGAATCCGACCTTTGCATCCAAGGCGAGTCAATGATTTGATCATTTGAGCCTATGTTTTCAATAAATTATTTTGGTTTAAGTATTATAAATTGCATGCTTATATTTATGTTGCAATGCATGTTAATTTCAGATTTTAGATATATGTCCATGTTCTCTTGGTTTAGTATGCATCCTTTACAATATGCTTGACTATGTGATCCTTGTCACCCTAGTAAAAGTAATAATGCTACAACTCCTTTGAAAATAAGTCTATAATTATAAATGCCATGCTTAGAGTTGTTTAGGTAAGCAGGTGTGAGAGCACCTAGCATCTCTTATGAACTTGAGAAAAACATTATTGGGCGGTCATTGTGATGATGGTGGTGTATGTTAGCGATATTTTCATCCTAAAGAACCCCACATGCTTAATTATCTAGGCGGATGGTTGGAGGGTGTGATTGTAGAGTGGGCCGTGATAGCCCAAAGAATTTTGTGGAAAGAGTGGTGCCGTGATAACACGAATGGGATTGTGGTAGAACCGCCCAGATAACCATTAAGGATTGAATCTTGTGATGACCTCCACGGTACAACAAGTACAACCACGTCTTTGGCAAAGTGTGGCGGGGCTAACTAATTTGCATTGACTTAGTAAGAGTTGCGTCGGTGTGAACACGGGCGGGTGAGGATAGCCACATCCTCGGCGTGATGGCACAGAGGAGCTTACGGAAGGGTGGTCGTGCCGGAGGAAGTGGAAATTTTAGCGGTCATAACTCTGCTAGGAAAAATGCATTGTAAAAGCCCTGTGATAGTCTACTCAACTGTATGGCTAAGGAATCATGTGGGGCAATGAGCAGATCTATCTCATGCGGGTAAAGTGTACACACTCTGCAGAGCCAAAACTATTCGAATAAGCGTGCCCACGGTCAAGGCGGACATGGAACTTAACTAGATATAGTTACATTTGAAAACTTTGGGGTGGAAATGGAAAAGTGCGAGCGAGAAAGGCCCTTATTTGAATTGTCCTTGGGGTCGTCCAGTGATAAAGTAAGCGGTTATAATCTTGAAGACATGATATGAGGCGAGACCATGTAATGGTGGGTGGTCTCGATTCGCTTCAAAATAATTGTATATGTCATTGAACATCATGTTTACAGTCCAACTGGCTTGGTCTTAGGGAACTTTTAAAGTATTGTAGTTTAAAAAGCACATTTCAGCAAACAAAAGAACCTGAGCCTCCCTTGTTAAAAGCCTTGCATACTACCTCGCATTACGTGTATTGACTCGTGAGCACGGTGGTTAGTGTGCTCACTCTGCAATACCAAAAATCCAGATTCGGGAGCTCAAGATCCTTATGCCTCGAGGAAGCACACTTTCTGGATGGAGGAGACCACGAGAACTAGGGCGAATAATCCGCGCTTAGAACTTTAGGCATCTAGACTAAGGTGTGGCTTCATCCAAATATTACTAGAGCCCTAGTAATATTTGTATGACCACCCCCCTCGATCTTTGCTTGTGGTTTAAAGGCCTACTTTGTTACCTTTCGTTGCTAATCTTTTGTAATGTAAACAATTGGCTGCTGGCCTACTATAACAAGCTGCGCCCTTTGAAACTTAACTTCACCTATGCTATGTAATGAAATGATTGACAATATATACGTATGCGTTATCTCTTGATCCGAGGAATAATGCGGTAAGGCACGCAGATTACGGATTAAAAATCCGGTCTGCAGCAAGTCATTATCGAGCATCTGTTGTAGGGTAAAACCTTAGGTGGTCGTTAGTATTTGAGGCTTGCGTATATTGAAAAATGTATAAAATAAATTTCTTAAAAATATAGCGTAATATTTCTTCCGCATCCTTCCTAGCTCTACTACATTTCTACTTTTAGGTTGATATTTTGAAAATTACTAACGCTAGTATTTAATTTCAAATGGCGGGAGCTGGATGCGAGACCTTTGGGACTTCTTCGCTCACGGTGCGTGAGGGAGAGTTTGCGGATATGCTTAGTAAACTACTCCACTACTTGAGCTACGAGGCGCGCCATCTACATGGTCGGAGGACCGGGATAGGAGGAGCGAGTCTGGTTGGTGGAGATCTTCATCTACCCGGCGAGAGAGACCGGTCACACGTGTTTGAGACTACCGGAGGCACAGTGGCGGCAACACTCTGAGGGCGCCTGCCCGTCAGGTGGCCCGACTTTGCGACATCCACACGCGGCTGGTGTTAGAGTCTCCTTTCACCTACCACCCTGCGGATAGAGCACACCGTGCAGCGGGACCAGGTTGTGAGTTGGAGGGCGACCGAGGCTTACACACGGTGGACCTCACTCGGGCCATGGGTGCAGCCCATGTGGTCGCCTGAGGAGGAGATCACCGCGCCGGGAGCACCTCCTCGCACGCCACATCGAGGTGGACTCCTTGCGAGAACAGCTCGCCCGGTCGGCGAGCCTTGGCGGCGGCTGCTGCCGCGCCAGTTTCGTGAGACACCTACAGGCCCGGCTCCGGCACCTTCGCGGGTTAGGGGACTCCGCACTAGGCTCACGGCCGCAGAGCGTCGGCCCGGGGCCCAGATCCACTCTGCTGAGGAGAGGCTCGCTGACCGTTCACGCTCTCACTCCGACACTGACCCGTGCGAGTTTAGTGGTAGCGGTCCCGTTCGGTGTACGGACTACACCCCTCCGGTCAGTGTTGGTGACATGGAGGTAAGCGTCTGAGGTTCGATAAGTACAATGCTTGCTAGGGTTTGGCTAGTGTTAGCAAGCACAGATCCCCGTCTTATTAGTAGCAGTTTGGGTCAGTGTCTTAGTCTCGTGTATATAAAATTATGAGCGCTAAGTATGTGTATGTTTGTAAAGCCCAGCATGGCTGTGAGCCATAGAAAGGCGGCTATGTGGCGTGTTGTCTATGCTTAATGAAAACGGCCTTGTGTTCAAAAATTTTTACATTGTTGATGTTGGATTTGGTTCTTTTGTATGATGACCTTGGGTTGTTAGTCTTATGGGGTTAGAACAAAAATTTGACAGTACTAAAATACTGCGGATGGCCGACCATAGAGTTACCCGAGCACAAGTGGTGCAAACCCGGACATGCGGTGAGTAGAAGCTAGCCAAGAAGCACAGCACGTGGGAAGGGGAAGAGGCCCAAGTCAAGGGGTAATCCTCCCACCCCGGCCGGCCAACCCATCCATGGGGCAAGTAATGGCACAGCAAGCAAATACTTGAGCTATCTCGCGGCAGCCAGACCAACACCAATGTCCATGTTTCGACACTGGTGACTTCATCGGGACCGGCCTCTTACCTTGGCATGGCGATGAGCCTCTCGGCGGAGGATTGGCTACGGGACAGGAGGAGCTCAGTATAGCCAAGATCGCAGAGAATGACCAAGTAATCTTTGCAACCCACCAACATCGAGGAGCCGTGCTGGTGGGAAAATACAGCCACAAAAGGATATGAGGACACCCCTACTGGAGCTAGTACGATAATCGTATCATGGGCAGAATTCAAGGCGGCTTTCTATGTTCCAACTGGTGTAATGCGAATGAAGAAGAATGAATTCCGCAATCTGAAACAGGGCAGCATGCCGGTCAATGAATACCTCACTAAGTTTAACCAACTGGCTCGCTACGCCCCAAAGGATGTAGCAGACGAAGAAGAAAAGTTTGACAGGTTCTTCGTTGGGATGAATGAAGAACTTCGAGTGCAGCTTATCATCCAAGATTTCACAAGCTTCCACCAACTTGTGAATAAGGCACTAGTTACGAAAAATGAGAAGAAAACACGGAGGCTAGCCGCAGCGCAAGCAAGTGGCTCGGCGACCTCAAGGAGATTCATCGAGTTCTTCAACAACCCCTCCTTCTCGAGAATAGCCACGCCTGCAATCGGTCGGTACTCCGTCCAAGTGGCGGCACGTTCCAGACTCCTCGCCCTATGGGCCAATCCCCTGGAACAAACCTGCGGTTTCCTTCAATTGCTTGTTTGTGGGGAAAAGGGCATTTAGCCTATCGTTGCCGTGTGACAAACTACTCTGTGAAGTTCAATTTGGGTACCACTCCTTGAGGCCAAGCTTGACACCTAGCGGAAATCGAAATTCTCATTCCAGGCGACATCAACTCCAAGCAGGGATGGTTAACCACGTTACTGCGGAAGAAGCGGGGAGGATCTTTGAGTCTTCTTGATGCGTTCTCTATCAAGACACTACCGGCCGTGTCCTTTTTGATTACGGGCGTCGCATTCATTTATAGCCAAGGGTATGTGGATAAACTTAGGCGCCTATACACCGTTGAAGAAAGCATTGGTGCTTAGTTCACCCGAGAATGATTAAGGCCACCTTAGTGTGTCAGGGGTAGAAATTGTCATGGAAGGTTTATATTCCTAGCGATTTAGTCATGCTAACCTCCCGGACCTTGGATATTATACTAGGGATGGGTGGTTAGCTAGACACCAAGGAATACTAGATTGTGCCTTGAGGCAAGTTAAGTTGACCAAGTGCCGGGGTGACCATTGTGGTAAAGGTGGACCAACCGTGTCGATGGGGTTAGAAATATATTATTGTGAAGATGTACGTGGAAGGAATGATGGTGGTACAAGACTATCTTGAAGTCTTCCACGAGGCGCGGGTATGCCACCAAATAGAGATCTCGAGTTTGTTATCAACTTGAAACTCGGTGCTCCCTATCTCCAAGAGACCATACAGGATGACCGTAGATGAGCTAGAAGAATTGAAGAAGCAACTTTGAGAGATCATGTGGAGATGATCCCAATTTTATGATGAGTATTTGACTCTTGGTTGAAGGAAAAGTGAGTTTGTTTTGGGCGTTTTACTGCGAAGTCGTAACTCGGCCTTTGTCCAAATCGTATACGACCGCTCACAGCTCGTGCGACCTTGTAGGATGCTATCGACCACGTTTGGTCGTGATCGAAAGTCGTTCGGGTGGTTTACGACCACGTTCTGACATCCTCGTGAAATTTGGCCGTGGTCGGAGTCAATCGACCACGTTGAGGCATCCGGCGATTTTGACCGTGGTCGGAAGTCGTCGACCACGTTGGCGGTATCGGAAGCGGTCGGGCGGCGTCGGTGGTCGGAAGGCAATACGACCACGTTACGGCTTTTCGGCAAAACGAGCGTGATCGAAGTCTCGGAAAATCTCGACCACGTTGTGCCGCGTGGGTCTTCGACCACGTTGTAACGGCGGCACTTAGACCACGTTGTATCGCTGGCGGAGTGCGACCACGTTAGCACGGGTTTGAGCGTGAGTCGGTAGTGGTGGCTGGGGTTTCGACCATGTTGTCGATCGAGAATCGACCACGTTGCGGTGTTGAGGTTCGATCACGTTGTGCGCTCGGGCACTTTCGACCACGTTGTGGAGGTCGGATTCGACCACGTTGTGGTCTCGAAAGTTCGACCACGTTGTCGGCGATTGGCCGTGGTCGATGGAGTTTTTCAAACCGGTCGTATGGGCTCATATCATGTCCGATTTCGGTGAGGTTTGGTCGGTTGGGTTCCTTGTGAAGTCATGGACCTTGTAGACTGGTTTGTTCTACATTTGACAGGTCTTGACTAAGTTTAAAATCTGTGGAAGATTTGAGCTCGGGTTGAGCTCGCAGTATGGTTTTACGTGTAGAAACGGTGCTATGTGATGTTTTGTTGTCTTTGATGGTTGCGGTATCTTGGAGGCAAGTCTTGGTGAGGCTTAGGAGGTCGGGACTAGACAAGGGAGTTGTTGAGGTCGAGCGATGTGAAAAAGCCGAAGGGCGTGTCGTGCGGTGGTGGCGGCATGGACAACAAGGCGGTGGAGGAAGCTTCACGGAAGGCGGCGGAGGGGCATTTTGGAGAAATGTCAAAGGCTGCGGAGGAAGCATCCTTGAGAAAGCCTTATCGCCTTGGAGAGTTGGTGGTGCAAGCGGGCAAGCGGTGGAGCCGTTGCCAGCGGGTAATGGGCAAAGCTTGGAGGCTGTAAAAGCCTTTGGAGCTCTCTGTAACGGGTGGTGCTGTGGAGACCCGTTAGCGTGTGAGTATAAATAGAGGAGGAGACTACGGAGTGGGTGAGGTTGTCCCAGTGCTCTGAACTCTATTGTTGTATCTTGTGTGAGTTGTCTACGGGTGGAGTGGTTGTAGAAACCTCCATGAGAAATGAAAAGATTGGATTCATCTCGTGTATCATTTCATGTTTATGTTCTTGAGATGAGTTACTTGTTGCTTTTGCCCTCTCGATTTCCTTGGTATATGTGTTTTCTTTGAGGTTGGCTTGCATTTCTTTGCTCTGAACTGGGATTCACACTCTAAGACCATTTGGTCAATTCATTCCGAGAGCAAAAATCAAAAGCAAATCTACGTGATTTTACATTTCGCCTCGATTACTCTGTTTTGATTTTCGACTTGGTTTTCTCTCCGACCGTTGCTAAGACTTTGGTGGTTCTTGGTTGACTCACTTCTAGAGACCCCTTTCTTGCTAAGATTCAAGTCTCATGCATTTGGTTTTGTGCCAATAGTTCTCTAAATTCCCATCTTGGCGGTCGTCTTTGTTTTGATTCGGCCATTGAATTCCTTGTTCGTCATCTTTTGCCTTCGTTTCGACCACGCATTTCGGCTATGTCTGTTGTCGAGCAGCGTTTGATTGTCTCGGTGCTCTAGATCTTTCGACCACAAGTCGGTTCGACCACGGTGTTTTCATTACGACTTTCGGTCGATTCGGTCCTTCTGCGAGAATGTTTCGATCACTACTTTCTTGTGATTGTTTTCTCGGGTGATTTGACCGGTGATTCGGTCTACATTTTCCGTCGAGTCTGTTTTCTCGGGTGGTCTCGGTGGTCGACCACAACTCTGTTCTTCTCGGTCTTTACGACCACGGGAGAAACTCTGTTCTCTTTGAGTTTTCGATAAACAACTAATCTTCTTCTTCACGCTCTTTAGCTATTGGAGAAAAGATCGAGTTGAATTTTAGAAGGCGTTTAAAGGCACCATTCACCCCCTCATTGCCATTTCGATCCTTCAATTGGTATCGAGCGGGTTAGCTCTTCTTCATAGATCTAACCGGTCTCAAGAGCCATAACAGCAGACAAGTATTCCACCAAGCCGCCTATTTTTCGATGGCTGGATTACCCCTACGGAAGAGCCGAATGGAAACATATATCCGAGGCTCGGGGTATGCTATTTGGCGGAAGGTGAAAATACAATTTGTTGTTCTGCCGATGAGAACATCAATGCAGGAATATGGGCGATGTTGAGGCAAATGCAAAACAAGGAACATCATCATACGAGGATTGACGACGAATTTGATCGCATCTCTCACATCGTCCGCTCACGACATCTGGGTGACCCTCGATGCATACCATGAGGCACCTCCCGGATCAAGACGGTTCGACGAGATCGGTTCAGCGAATCTGACAAATTCGAGATGCTTCTGGAGAGTCCCTTGACGAGTGCTTTTCACGATTTCACAAGATTTTGAGCAATCTCCGGCGGTCGGTCTCACATACTCCGACTCGGATAACGCTCGACAGATGCTTTACACTCGATCTTGGGTTTGGGAGATGAAGGTGACTACCATCAAGGACACCACGGACCTCTCGACCTTGACTCTTGATCGCTTTACTCGCGTCGAAGACTCACGAGATTGACATAGTCTCGTCGGTCGAAGTCTGTCGATGGCTCTAGTCACGGATCCCGCCCGACACGGTTCTTCTGCCGATTCTCTTTGCGGGTTCTCCTAGCTGCTCTGTGGCGTGGCGATGATCGGTTAGGCGGCTAGAGGATGAGCAGTAGCCCTCTAGCTCGGAAGTTCTCCCATGCTTACAAGAGAAGGAGGACGGAAAAGAAGAGGACGATGATTTGCTTTGAGTGTGGTGGCCCCAACCACATTGAACAGCCTTAAGCGGAGAAGGGCAAAAGCGGCGTTGGCGGTTCGGCAAACGACTACATCGACAAGAACGCAACAAAAGCCTCCGGCTCGGGCGCAAGGCAAGAAGAAATACCGCGACTTTGGGAAGGCCAAAAGCTGTTCCACAGCGTCCTCACGCGTTCGGCGACCTCGACCTCGGCGGTGTGGAGGGATGGAGCGACGACGACGGGACGGGTGATCAAGAACAGAGCGGCGGCGACTTCTCGGCATGTGCTTCATGGCCCTCGGGCGACGACGGCGGTACTACTCAGACTCGGATGAGTATGCCCACCTATGACCAGCTCAATCATGCTTTTCTTAAGCTAGGTGGATTTCATGCTAGAGCTAAGGCTAGGTGCTTGAGTTAGAAGAGTAGCTAGATTGTCACGAGCTTACTTCACTTACATCTGCTCCTCTCGTGGCAATGTGATACATGCATTGCCTTGCTTGGAGACATGGAGAAACTAAGGACCTCGCATGATAGTGCGTCCTCGGAACTTGACATTGTTAAGGTGGAGAACATCGGTCTTCTTCTTGAGCTTGAGATGAGTAGGGTAGTTCTGTTTCATCTTCTCTTGTTGAGACTATTTCTTGCACCTCATGTGAGGATAAGGACAATGCGTTTAGGGTCTTTATACCATGTTGCTTGATCTGCACTGAGACTTGTGAAAGTTGCAATAATTTAAAATGAACTTAAAAGGCGGATCACAAAATTGCTTTGAGTTACAAGCCTTTTACTTGAGCCTATTACTTCTTGTGCAAATTGTCCCAAACTTCTTCTTGAACTTGAATACATCTCCAAGCAGGTTTCAAGAATTTGTTGATAATAATAAGAAAATGGCTCGGTATGCTTCTAAGGATCTGTTAGCTCACCATGCAAAGTTGTAATAAACTAAAATCTGATTTGATTGCCTTAGATGAAAAGTGTGTGAAGCTAACTAAGGACCTTCTAGAAAAACCACATCCTCCACAGTGCTTTACGTCTTTGAAATGTTGGAAAAGGATAAGGACATGGTAGAGGCGGCTTAGGAAGAGTGCGAGAACCAAATGGCTGGGATTAGGGCTGCCCCTGTGTGTCTGCGAAGCCCTCAAGCTTGAGGTGGCCGTGCATAAGGAAAAATCATGCGTGCTATTCGCTCTCCTTACATTGGTTCTTCTTCCTCTCCTCCATTGTTCTTTCTCCTCCTCCTTGCTCTTCTTGCACCTCTCTCTTTCGGGAGTGTCAGTACCTTATGAACACTCTCGAGAAATTTGTAGGAGGCAAGAAGGATCTCAATCTTATTCTAGACAAATCAAAAATTTGCAAGTTCAAGCGGGGTCTAGGATATAATTTCCGTGAGGATGTGAGAAAACATCCACTGTCGTGCTCGGACCCATAGCCTTGAGTGTGATCGAGGTCAAGCCCAAGAACAAGAAAGTTCAATTTAGATCGTGGGCTTTGTCCAAGGGATTTACGGCGACAAGGTGATTTCACTGCGACTTGACCTCTCGGAGCGAAGCCATCTCATGCTACTTGACCCCTCGAGGCAGTATCATTGCACCTTCTGTCAGAAGGATGGGCATCTGATTGACCAATGCTTCAAGCGCGCCAAGATCGCGCGAAGAGACCGTGCTGAGTCTCTTAGGCGTATTCGAGGTCAGCCCGGACCTTGAGTGCACCTAAGACCAACACGAGTCTAGGTTTGCTCTTGTTGGTAGCTTTGGGCAGACCAGGGACTTGGTTTTCGGAGTTTTCATTTTCGTCCTCATGCTCCCTCAGGTCGTGACTTCCGCCGTCACGAGGGTGAATCTCGTTCCATCGAGATAGCTACCAGGGCGTGATCGCGTCTTCCGGTGTGCTCGACTCGCTCTCCGTAGTAGTCGGACCCGACCAGCGACTTCAGTGCGCATAGACCTTTTGCTTCTTTGAGTGACGGGGCGTGGGGTAGTTAGAGGTCGATCGTGTGTGACTACTTCTTACGCTTTCGACGTGTGACTCGGTGTTGGGTGCCAAAATCTATGTTGATTTATCCAGTCTTGAGACTTTGCTCTCTTGTTGACTCGGGTTCGGGGCGAGGAAGGAAAGGTTTGGCTTGTAGACTCGGGTGTTCACGACACATGGCCGGAGATTCCGTTGGTTTCTTCCTTGCAGAGCTCCGGTGATGAGGCGATCACCTTGGAGATGCTTCATCTGGCGCGTCATCGCCAAAGTCTTGTCGCGCATAATGACTCATTTATTTTGAAAGATGTTGCTTTAGTTAGCAAGCTGCGGTACAATTTGCTCTCGGTCTCTCGACTTCGATGACAATTTCGAGTGAGCTTTAAGAAAAACAATTGCAAAATTCTTGATTCTTGGTGATGCGGTTTGCGGGATCTCTCGTTTTGGGAGGATCTTTGTGCTGATTTTACCGAGTCTTTTAGTGATCCTCTCCGTTGTTTGCTTGCTTGAGTCCATGACCTTTCATACGGCATAGGAGACTTGGTCATATTGGTTTGACCATTTGACCCGAGTTAGCGACCACGATCTCATTAGTGATGCTGCAGAAACTCAAGATGGTCAAAGATCTTGTTTGCGCTCCATGCCGGCACGGCAAGATGGTTGCCGCTTCTCACCCTCCGTCCACGGTGACTATGACCGATGCAGGACAGTTGCTCCACATGGACACGATCGGACCACTCGAGTGCTGAGAGAAGGAAGTAGCTAGATTGTCACGAGAGCTTACTTCACTTACATCCGCTTCCTCTCGTGATCTAATGTGATACATGCATTGCCTTGCTTGGAGACATGGAGAAACTAAGGACCTCGCATGATAGTCTCGTCTCTGAACTTGACATTGTTAAGGTGGAGAACATCGCCTTCTTGCCGAGCTTGAGATGAGTAGGGTAGTTCCTGCTTCATCTTCATCGTTGAGACTATTTCTTGCACCTCATGTGAGGATAAGGACAATGCGTTTAGAGGTCTTTATACCATGTTGCTTGATCCGCTCGAGACTTGTGAAAGTTGCAATAATTTAAAATGAACTTAAAAGGGCGATCACAAAATTGCCGAGTTACAAGCCTTTTACTTGAGCCTATTACTTCTTGTGCAAATTGTCCCAAACTTATCACGAACTTGAATCTGCTCCAAACAGCTTCAAGAATTTGTTGATAATAATAAGAAAATGGCTCAAGATGCTTCTAAGGATCCTGTTAGCTCACCATGCAAAAGTTGTAATAAACTAAAATCTGATTTGATTGCCTTAGATGAAAAGTGTGTGAAGCTAACTAAGGACCTTCTAGAAAAACCACATCCTCCCCGTGCTTTCTGTGCTGAAATGTTGGAAAAGGATAAGGACATGGTAGAGACGCTTAGGAAGAGGTACGAGAACCAAATGGCTAGGATTAGGCTGCCCCTGTGTCCTGCAAGCCCTCAAGCTTGAGGTGGCCGTGCATAAGGAAAAATACGCACGTGCTATTCGCCTCCTTCTCGCTGGTTCTTCTTCCTCTCCTCCCGTTGTTCTTTCTCCTCCTCCTTGCTCTTCTTGCACCTCTCTTTCGGGAGTGTCGCACCTTATGAACACTCTCGAGAAATTTGTAGGAGGCAAGAAGGATCTCAATCTTATTCTAGACAAATCAAAAATTTGCAAGTTCAAACAGGTCTAGGATATAATTTCCGTGAGGATGTGAGAAAACATCCACCGTCGTGCTCGCACTCCATAGCCAGCAGTGTGATCGAGGTCGCCCAAGAACAAGAAAGTTCAATTTAGATCGGGGCTTTGTCCAAGGGATTTCGACAAGAAGGTGATTTCACCGCAGCCTTCGCCTCGTAGGCGGCCATCTCATGCTACTTCACCCCTCGTATATGGTATCATTGCACCTTCGCCGTAAGGATGGGCATCTGATTGACCAATGCTTCAAGCGCGCCAAGATCGCGCCAAGAGACCGTGGCCGAGTCTCTTAGGCGTATTCGTGGTCGCCCTGCACCTTGAGTGCACCTAAGACCAACACGAGGTCTAGGTTTGCTACCGCTTGGTAGCTTTGGGCAAGACCGAGGACTTGGTTTTTCGGAGTTTTCGTTTTTCGTCCTCATGCTCCCTCTCGGTCGTGACTTCCGCCGTCCCGAGGGTAGATCTCGCTTCCATCGAGATAGCTACCCGCGGCGTGATCGGGCGTCGCCGGTGTTCGACTCGCCTCCCGTAGTAGTCGGACCCAAAGAATGCCTTCTGTGTCCGCACAGACCTTTGCTTCTTTGAGCGACTGAGGGCGAGGGTAGTTAGAGGTCACCGTGTGTGACTACTTCTTCCGCCGACGTGTGACTCAAGATTGGGTGCCAAAATCTATGTTGATTTATCCCAAGATCGAGACTTTGCTCTTTGTTGACTCGTGTTCACGGGCGTGGAAGGGAAAGGTTTGGCTTGTAGACCCGGGTGTTCACGACACATGACCGGAGATTCCTGCTGGTTTTCTTCCTTGCCCGAGCTCCGTGTGATGAGACGATCACCTTCGAGATGTTTCATCCGCGCCATCGCCAAAGGTACTGTGCATTAATGACTCATTTATTTTGAAAGATGTTGCTTTAGTTAGCAAGTCTGCAAGACAATTTGCTCTCGCCTCTCACCATCGATGACAATTTCGAGGTGAGCTTTAAGAAAACAATTGCAAAATTCTTGATTCTTCTGTAGTCCGGTTTATGGATCTCTCGCTTTGGGAGGATCTTTCGTGCTGATTTTTCCGAGTCTTTAGTGATCCTCTCCGTTGTTTGCTTGCTTCTCGAGTCCCGCGACCTTCCTTCTCGCATAGGAGACTTGGTCATATTGATTTGACCATTTGACCCGAGTTAGCGCCACGATCTCATTCGTGGTCCGCGAAACTCAAGATGGTCAAAGATCTTGTTTGCGCCCATGCCAAGACGGCAAGATGGTTGCCGCTTCTCACCCTCCCACACAAGGACTATGACCGATGCACCGGACACCGCCCACATGGACACAATGGACCACCGAGTGCAACTGCAGGAGGGAAGTGGTATGTTCTTGTCGTGGTCGATGACTTCGAGGTACTCTTGGGTGTTTTTCTTAGCCTCAAGGATGAGACGCCACTTTTCCGAGGTCTTTCAAGAGGCTTTCCGTCGAGCTTCCGGTGCCTTACGAGCGATCCGCAGGACAATGGCACGGAGTTCAAGAATTCCTACTTTGAGAGTTTCGTGGTGAGACAGTGTAGAGCACCGCCTCTTCTCCATACGCCCTCGCCAGAATGGCGCTAGGGAGAGGAAGAACCGCACCTTGGTCGAGATGGCCGTGACGATGCTTGATGAGTACTCTACACCGCGGAAGTTCTGGTCGAGGCTATAGCCACCGCGCCATGTTTCCAATCGAGTTTTTCTTCTGCACCGCCACTCATTGGCACTTCTCTCGCTTCCGGTCTTCGAGGAAGCATCCTGTTGCATACCCACCGCAGAGGCCGAGCACGTTGTCGCACCCGATTGTCGTAGCCAAGTGCTTTGGATGGTTTCACTGCGGGACTTTGGGTAGCTATCGATCGTGTTCCGCTTTTGCGATAACACGCCCGCGATTAGCATTGCTAAGAACCCAAAGGCAACACTCTCGACCAAGCACATCGATATCGATATCATTTTCTTCGAGACCATGTAGAGAAGGTGACATCGTGCTCCGCCAGGAGAGTGACCACCGCTGGTCGATATCTTCACCAAGCCTTTGATAGCACGAGGTTTTCACCATGGGAGAGCTTAGTGGTTTGTCCCACGGACTTTTGTGAGGGGAGCTTTGGGCTTTATCGCTTATCATATTAATTGTGCTTCAGATCCTCATCGCTGCATCGCATCTTCTGTGCATTGGGTTTAGTCCTTCTAGCATAGGTTAGAGTGTATCTCTTCTCGAGTTGCTTAGACTTCTTGCTCTTATCTTATGCTTCAGATAGTCGTTTCTTATCTCACTAGGTTGAGCTTACTCACGCCTTTTAGGTTCTAGCGAGGGTTGGGCCACTCTGCAGACAGGGTGCGTGTTTGCTCTCTAGTGCGTGTTTTCACCGCCACCGCTCGTCTCCGGAGTCATATGGGGTAGATAAGAGTCATCCGAGCCATTAGTATTTTCTATCTTATCTATGCTTTAAGGACCCACTGCTTTCGCTTTCTTTGCCGACTGCTTTTATTGCTTTGGTTCAAGGAGAGTTCATTTGGGAGCTTCTAGAGCTTAATATTGACATAACTCAACTTGAACTAAAAGATGCACCATATGTTGAGGGGAGTCGATTTTCCGCATTGCATTCTCGCATTGTAATATAACCACATGGAGCCTTGATTATTATCCATTCATGACATATTTTCTCTTATGTTACATCTTGCCATGATTTGTGCTCCATTGCTAATCGATCATGACTTTATATGTGTAGTCAAGTCTTTGCCATGATAGGTTAATTAAAATGCTAAATTTTGACCTAATTCATGTCATGTTCATATTTGAGACTAGTCGCCTTTGTATTATCTTTTATGATTCTTGTCATGTCAAATAGGTCGAGTTGAGTCTTGAATCTTAGTTGAGCAATAGATTGAGCTATACAGCTTCTTGATGACACATAAGTTAGTACAATCTATTAAAAGCAAAAGATCTCTTTGTGCGAAAAACCGATCTCACCAATTCCTTCTCATGAGACGGCTTGCCATTGCACAAGGCATGAACTCGGGGAGTTTTGATGACCAAGATCATTTCCTTAAGCTTCTCGCTTGGAATGATCGCATAAGGCTTGAGGTCTAGCACATGACAAAAATATGATTGAAAACAATCATGAGATCTCAAAAGAAAATGTCAAAAGTGCTCAATTAAAAAATCAAAGTACTTCAACAATTGTATCATTCTTGAACGAACAAAGACTCTAGTTGGCTCAACACTAGCTTCTTGATTCCATTTAGCTCATTGGCATGGCTTGCATCATTTGTGGATATCATTAGCTAGACTAAAATCTTGTTTGACTTGACTTGCTAAGCACTTCAAATTAAAAAATCAGATTATACCATCTCGTTAGCTTAGCTTCTCTTTACATACATAGTCATGATCTTAGTAGCATACTTGTATGTTATGGCTTGGTGTAACACATTTGGTCATTTTGGATAATTCTCATGGCTCTGCATACTTTGACTAATAAAATCAGCCATTCCATCCATCATTTTGACTTATTCTCTCTTGCATACTTGATGTGTTTATTGCCAAAAGGGGGAGAATAGATTGGAGAAAATTTCTCAAATTCTGGGAACTTGCTAGAGCTTTGGAGATCAATTTGCTCTTTATGTATTGCTCTAGTATTTCTTCTGTCGACATGGTCATAATTTCATTTTCCTTCCTTGGACCATGTCGGCTTCTACAAACTCAACTTCATATTTTTCGGTGTTTGTCAATATACTCATCAAGGGGGAGATTGAGAGATCATGTGGAGATGATCCCAATTTTATGATGAGTATTTGACTCTTGGTTGAAGGAAAAGTGAGTTTGTTTTGGGCGCCATCGCTAAGTCGTAACTCGCCTTTGTCCAAATCGTACGTCCGCCTCCCTCGCTCGCACGACCTTGTAGGATGCTATACGACCACGCTTGGTCGTGATCGAAAGTCGTTCGGTGGTTTACCACCACGCTACAAAGATCCTCGTGAAATTTGACCGTGGTCGGAAGTCAATACGACCACGCTGAGGCATCCCGCGATTTTGACCGTGGTCGGAAGTCGATACGACCACGCTGGCGGTATCGGAAGCCGCCGGGCGGCGCGACGTGTGGCTCAAGGCAATACGACCACGCTACGGCTTTTTCGGCAAAACCGAACGTGATCGGAAGTCTCGAAAATCTACGACCACGCAGCCGCGTGAGGTCTTCGACCACGCTGTAACGGCACTTAGACCACGCTGTATCGCTAGCGGTACGACCACGCTAGCACGGGTTTGAACGTAGTCGGTAGTCGTGGCTAGGGTTTTCACCATGTTGTCCGATCGGAGAATCGACCACGCTGCAGTGTTCGAGGTTCGATCACGCCAGCGCCGGGCACCGACCACGCCAGGAGGTCGGATTCACCACGCTGTGGTCTCGAAAGTTCGACCACGCTGTCGGCAGATTGGCCGTGGTCGATGGAGTTTTTCAAACCGGTCGTATGGGCTCATATCATGTCCGATTTCGTGAGGTTTGGTCGGTTGGGTTCCTTGTGAAGTCATGGACCTTGTAGACTGGTTTGTTCTACATTTTGACAGTGTCTTGACTAAGTTTAAAATCAGGAAGATTTGAGCTCGGGTTGAGCTGTGTATGGCATGGTTTTCTCGTAGAACGGTGCTATGTGATGTTTTGTTGTCTTTGATGGTTGCGGTATCTTGGAGGCAAGTCTTGGTGAGGCTTAGGAGGTCGGGACTAGACAAGGGAGTTGTTGAGGTCCGTAACGATGTGAAAAGTCAAGAGGACGTGTCGTGCTGTGGGTCGACAAAGATGGACAACAAGGCGGTGGAGGAAGCTTCTGAAGGCAGCGGAGGGGCATTTTGGAGAAATGTCAAAGTCATGAGGAAGCCTGCCCACCGAGAAAGCACAGACGCCTTGGAGAGTTGGTGGTGCAAACGGGCAAAGCAAAGGGAGCTGCTACACTGGGTAATGGGCAAAGCACCGAGGCCTCAGAAGCACTGGAGCTCTCAGAACGGGTGGTCTGTGGAGACCAAGAAGCGTGTGAGTATAAATAGAGGAGGAGACTCGAGTCGGGTGAGGTTGTCCCCGAGTGCTCGAACTCTATTGTTGTATCTTGTGTGAGTTGTCTCGGGTGGAGTGGTTGTAGAAACCTCCATGAGAAATGAAAGATTGATTCATCTCTGTATCATTTCATGTTTATGTTCTTGAGATGAGTTACTTGTTGCTTTTGCCCTCTCGATTTCCTTCGGTATATGTGTTTTCTTTGAGAGTTGGCTTGCATTTCTTTGCTCGAATCGATTCACACTCTAAGACCATTTGTCAATTCATTCCCGAGAGCAAAATCAAAACAGAAATCTCTGTGATTTTCTGCTTCCGCCTCCAAGACTGCTTTGATTTTCGACTTGGTTTTCTCTCCGACCGCTGCTAAGACTTTGGTGGTTCTTGGTTGACTCACTTCTAGAGACCCTTTCTTGCTAAGATTCAAGTCTCATGCATTTTGGTTTTCTCGTGCCAATAGTTCTCTAAATTCCCATCTTGGCGGTCGTATACTGCTTTCGCCTCGACCGATCAATTCACTCGTCGTCATCTTTGCCGCTGCTTCACCACGCAGCTTCGCTATGTCTCGTTGTCGAACGCGCTTGATTGTCTCTCGGTGCTCTAGATCTTTCGACCACAAGTCGGCTCGACCACCACTGTTTTCATTACGACTTTCGTGTCGATTCGGTCACCGCAGAATGTTTTCGATCACTGCTTTACCGACGCTTGTTTTCTGGGTGATTTGACCAAAGGATTCCACTGCTTTTCCGTCTCGAGTCTGCTTTTCTCGGTGGTCTCGACGGTCGACCACAACTCGTTTCTTCTCGGTCTTTACGACCACAAATGAGAAACTCTCTGCTCTCTTTGAGTTTTCCAAGAACAACTAATCTTCTTCTTCACGCTCTTTAGCTATTGGAGAAAAGATCGAGTTGAATTTTTAGAGAGCGCTTAAAGGCACCATTCACCCCCTCTGCTGCCATTTCGATCCTTCAAACTTCATGAGCTACAAGACAAAGGTTTTATCAGGCCGAGTTCCTCACCTTGGGGATCCCCGGTAATCTTTGTGAAGAAGAAGGATGGCACCGCTAGGATGTGTGTAGACTATCGGGCTTTAAATGAAGTAACCATCAAGAATAAGTACCCACTACCTAGGATCGATGACCTATTTGATCAGCTTGGGGGAGTCACAGTATTCTCCAAGATTGATTTGAGGTCGGGTTATCACCAATCAAGATTAGGCCTAAGACATCCCAAGACCCGCTTTCACCACTAGATATGGGCTGTACAAGTTTACAGTTATATCTTTTGGGTTGACCAATGCCCCTGCCTATTTCATGAATCTCATGAACAAGGTCTTCATGGATTATCTGGATAAGTTTGTGGTAGTATTCATCGATGATATTCTCATCTACTCCAAAACCGCAGACGAGCATGCTGAGCATCTACGCTTGGTACTAGAAAGGCTGAAGGAACATCAACTCTATGCCAAATTCAGCAAGTGTGAGTTCTGGTTGCAGGACATCAGCTTCCTGGGGCATATTGTGTCTGCAGAAGGAGTGTCTATTGACCCCGCCAAAATTGCTGCAGTAACGAAATGGCAGCAGCCTACCTCAGTCACTGAGGTAAGGAGCTTTCTTGGATTAGCAGGATACTACAGGCGGTTCATTGAGGGGTTCTCCCGAATTGCAAGACCGATGACTCAGTTGCTCAAGAAAGAGCAGGCATTTGGCTGGACCAAGGCATGTGAAGAGAGTTTTTAAGAACTGAAGAAGAGATTGACTACCACCCCAGTGCTGGTTCTGCCCGATGTGCGTCAAGATTTTGAAGTATATGCGATGCGTCACATCAAGGGCTTGGGGGTGTGCTGATGCAAGGAGGCAAGGTTGTGGCGTATGCAACCAGTGCCGCCTCACGAAGCCAACTACCCAATCCATGACTTGGAGTTAGCTTCCGTGGTACATGCCCTGAAGATCTGGAGGCACTATCTCATTGGCAATCACTGTGATATCTACACAGACCACAAGAGCCTCAAGTAATTCTTCACTCACCACACCTTAACTTGAGGCAAAGAAGGTGGCTAGAGCCGATTAAAGATTATGACATGAGTGTCCACTACCACCGAAAAGCTAACGAGTGGCGACGCCCGAGTCGGAAGGCTCATCAATAACCTTATGGTTCAGGAACACCAGCCTGAACTATATAAAGAGCTGATATCCCTGAACCTAGGGATCATAGAAAAAGGAGCCCTAACCACCCTGGAAGATCAAACAAGTATTGAAGAAATGATAGAGGTTGCACAGAGAGGAGACCCAACTGTTTTGAGGTTGAAGAAATCAATGGAAGAAGGGAAGGCCCCTAAAATAACTCTGGACCATCAAGGAGTTTTAAAATCACGAAACCGTATTGCACTCCCACCAAAAGGACCTTAAGGATCCGATGTCAGGAAGCCCATAGCTCAAGATATTCCCTTCATCCCGTGAGTACCAAATGTACCACGATATGAAGCAATACTATTGGTGGCTGTGTATGAAAAGGGACATTGCGAGCACGTCCGTCTTGTGATGTCTCACAAAGAGTGAAGGTCGAACACCAAAGGCGGCAGATCGCATGTACCGCAAATACCTCAATGGAAGTAGGAGGAAGTTGGCATGGACTTCATCACCGGATTCCCGCGAACGAAGTCAGGCTATGACTCAGTCTGGGTCATCGTTGATAGATTAACCAAGGTTGCCCACTTCATTCCCGTCAAAACAACGTACAAGGGAGATAAGTTAGCTGAGTCAGACATGTCCCGCATAGTGTACCGCACGGCGCATCAAAGCGAATTGTTTCGCATCGAGGTTCCTAATTTACCTCACATTTTTAGGCAAGTCTGCATGAAGCTCTAGGTACCCATTTAGATTTCAAGACCGCCACCATCCTCGGAATCGACGGACAAACAGAAAGAGTAAATCAAATATTAGAAGATATGCTCCGGGCATGTGCACTAGACTTCTCGAAGGAATGGGATAAATGTCTGCCTTACGCTGAGTTTGCCTACAACAACAGCTACCAATCCAGCCTGAAGATGTCCACCTTTGAAGCTCTATACGGCAGAAAATGTCGGACCCCACTCCATTGGTCCGAGGTGGGAGAAAACTATGTGTTTGGTCCCAAACTCGAGGCAAGCGTAAGAAAAGTTCGTCTGATTAGAGATCGGTGTCGGGCACCCACCAGTGCGTAAGAGTTACGTTGATAAAAGGAGAAGGCCCCTAAGTTTTGAAGTTGGAGATCACGTGTACTTGAAGGTGTCGCCTTGCGTGGAGTCAAGAGATTTAAGGTCAAAGGCAAGCTCACCCCGCTATGTTGGGCCATTCCTATTGTAGCCAAGAAGGGGGTTGCCTATCAGCTAACCTTACCCCCAAACCTGTCTGAAGTACACAATGTCTTCCATGTGTCCCAGCTAAAGAAGTGCTTGCGAGTGCCGGAAGACAAAGCCCCGTTAGAAGCAATCGAGCTCGAGAAGGACCTAACCTACAAAGAACGTCCCATCAAAATTCTGGACACAGTGGAAAAGAGAACCAGGACCCAATCCATTCGCTTGTACAGAGTGCAGTGGAGTCACCATTCAAAGAAAGAAGCCACTTGGGAGCGTGAAGATCAGCTGCGCAGAGATTACCGTGCTTTATTTTCTAGCTAAGCCAAATCTCGGGGTCGAGATTCTTTTTAAGGGGGATAGGTTTGTAACATCCTAAAACTTAGAAGAACTCAGAGAACAAAATGTTGTGAAATATTCAGAATACATTGTGTTGAGTTGGGCTTTTGAAAATATTTTTCGAAAAACTTTGAGAAGAACCCAAACAATAAAATGCTAAGAAGGAAAACCCACTGCTTAATTGATAGAGAATTCTAAATTTGAATTTAATCAAAAGATGATCCATAAAGAAAACTTCAAAAGTTAACATAAATAGATTTTTTCAAAGAACCAAAGACAGATTTAAATTAAGAAGTAAAAATGGCATAAATGCTTGATATAAAATTTTAGAAATAAGTAGGAAACATTTAGATATATATATATATACATGTTTTTCCACAAAGTAAATATATCTCCAATTATAAAAGAAAAGAGGAGAAAATAAAAGGAAAAGAAAAGGAACCGTTAGGGCCCAAGAATTTTAAATGTAATAACCACCTTGTTGGGAAGTAATTTTCTTAAACCCAAAAATATCTCTAGGGATTTCTGTGAATTTTCTAGAATTTTTTGTGGTAACTTCATATTTTTCCGAGTATATTAAGCCCTTTAGCAAATCTGGAAATTCAAATTCAAAAATAAAATCCAAACCCCCTACCGACACGTGGACGGATCGGATCCGCCCAAGTCGCCCGGATCCGCCCTCCCTCTCCTCGACCGACGCTGCTCGGTCCCGATGGCGCCACGTCGCGCTCACGCCATCTCGGCCGCCTGCCGTCCCCTTCACCCACGCCTCTCTCGCGACAGCGGGCCCGCCGTCGTCCGTTATCCATTTCTTCCTCCTCCTCACACGCCTGCTGCCGGACCCCCGCCTCGGCCAGTAAAATATCACACATGGAATCTCGCAGAGGGGCAGCATGGGGATGGGTCGTGGCGCCGCCCACGACCCCGCTTACACCCCCGCCGCCTGTGGTCGCCGCCAACAACACCGCAGCGTGGCAGCCACCGCCGCCGCCGGGTCCGCCGGGCAGCCTCCTCGATCGGCTATAAAGCCGTGGATGCGCCCAAAAGGATCGCTGTGCCACCCTCTTCATTTCCCCATGCTCAATCGCCTCAAAAGCCACCGAATCGCAGATCTCCTTTTCTTCCCAACTCCTACCGCCGGCCCTCTCCGCAATTCCACCGATTCTCACCGTGAGAGCTCGATTCCTTGCTCCCACATCATCTCCAAAGACGCCGACATTTTGCCTAAGATCGCCGAGCTCGCCAATGTCCGTAGCTCGCCGGCCAGAAGCCTCCCCGAGCCGCCGCCGCGACGTCGCCGACCCACCTCCGGTGACCCCGCCCCTCCCGTCGCCGCCATCTGCCGCGCCACGCCCAAAGATCGCATTTTGGCATTCCCCGACCTCCTCGCGGCGACGACCACCGCCTCCCTCGCCCGACCTTCCCCGCCCGCCTCCTCGCCCGCGCCACCTTATCAAGTAATCTCAACCCTTATGGGTTGAGATGCGTTGCGAGCCCGCCTGGCTAGCAACACCAGCCCTCTTTCCGCCCCGCCTCCTCGGTGCTGCTCGAGCCCCGCCACGCAGTACCGAGGTTGAGCCTTTCTTTTATTTTCCCCGCTGACAGGTGGGCCCCTAAATTCATCTAAATTCAATAGCTATCCAATAAAACCAGAACCAACATTTTGAAGCTTGTTTGAATTTTTATTGTGTTATTTGATTGTTGTGCTGATTTTTATCTAAATTTTCGCGCATATAAAAATTAGCTTTCGAGGCCCAAGAAGAGGAAGTCATGTCAGAGACTCCAACGCCCCGAATCCCGACCTTTGCATCCAAGGCGAGTCAATGCTTTGATCATTTTGAGCCTATGTTTTCAATAAATTATTTTGGTTTAAGTATTATAAATTGCATGCTTATATTTATGTTGCAATGCATGTTAATTTCAGATTTTAGATATGTGTCCATGTTCTCTTGGTTTAGTATGCATCCTTTACAATATGCTTGACTATGTGATCCTTGTCACCCTAGTAAAAGTAATAATGCTACAACTCCTTTGAAAATAAGTCTATAATTATAAATGCTATGCTTAGAGTTGTTTAGGTAAACAGGGGTGTGAGAGCACCCTAGCATCTCTTATGAACTTGAGAAAAACATTATTGGACAGTCATTGTGATGATGACTGGTGTATGTTGGCAAAAATATTTTCATCCTAAAAGAACCCCACATGCTTAATTATCTGGGCGGATGGTTGGAGGGTGTGATTGTAGAGTGGGCCGTGATAGCCCAAAGAATTTTGTGGAAAGAGTGGTGTCGTGATAGCACAAATGACATTGTGGTACAACCGCCCAGATAACCATTAAGGACTGAATCTTGTGATGACCTCCCACGGTACAACAAGTACAACCACGTGCTGGCAAAGTGTAGGTGGCTAACTAATTTGCATAGACTTAGTAAGAGTTGCGCTTGGTGTGAACACGGTGGTAGAGGATGGCCACATCCTCCCACGTGATGGCACAAGAGGGGCTTCGAAGGGTGGTCGCATCTGAGGAAGTGGAAACCTTAGCGGTCGAACTCGCTAGGAAAATGCATTGTAAAAGCCCTGTGATAGTCTACTCAACCGCATGGCTAAGGAATCGTGTGGGGCAATAAGCAGATTTATCTCATGTGGGTAAAGTGTACACACTCTCCAGAGTCAAAACTATTCGAATAGCCGTGCCCACGGTCAAGGGCGGACATGGGAACTTAACTAGATATAGTTCTGTTTCGAAAACTTTGGGGGTGGAAATGGAAAAGTGGAGGGCGAGAAAGACCCTTATTTGAATTGTCCCGGTGTCGCCCCACAGTAAAGTAAGCGGTTATAACGTCAAGGCATGATATGAGGAGCGAGACCATGTAATGGTGGATGGTCTCTGATTCGCTACAAATAATTGTATATGTCATTGAGTATCATGTTTACAGTCCAACTGGCTAGGTCTTAGGGAACTTTTAAAGTATTGTAGTTTAAAAGCACATTTCAAAGAAACAAAAGAACCCGAGCCTCCTTGTTAAAAGCCTTGCATACTACCTATCGATTCGTGTATTGACTCACTGAGCACGGTGGTTAGTGTGCTCACTCTCGCAATACCAAAAATCCAGATTCGGGAGCTCAAGATCCTTATGCCTCACGAGGAAGCACCTGCACATGATGGAGGAGACCACGAGAATTAGGACTAATAATCCGCGCTTAGAACTTTAGGCATCTAGACTATAGGCGGCTTCATCCAAATATTACTAGAGCCCTAGTAATATTTGTATGACCACTTTTGCCCTCAGTCTTTGCTTGTGGTTTAAAGGCCTACTTTGTTCTGCTTCCGTTGCTAATCTTTTGTAATGTAAACAATTGGCCCGCCTGCCCCATCAGAATAATCGCGCCTTTTGAAGGCCTAACTTCACCTATGCTATGTAATAATATTATGGCTTGATGTGAATTCAGCGATGTATGAAATGATTCAGCAATGTATCTGTGTGCATTATCTACTGATCCAGGGAATAATGCGGTAAGGCACAGCAGATCCAGGGAATAATGCGGTAAGGCACAGCAGATTCTAGATTGAATACTTTGAGCGTGTTGAACCTACATTTCTACAAACTACTTTGGTTTAAATTATCAAATTGCATGCTGCTATTTTTATATACAATACATGTTTAATTCAAAATTCTAGATATATGCCCATTGTATGATTTGATTAATATTAAACCCCCTTTGAAATATTGAATATGCGAACCTTGTCGCCCTAGCAAAAATTATAGTAGTAACCTTTCGAAAATAAGTCCCTAATTATACACCATGCTTAGTGCTGCATAAATACTCGGGGCGCTGAAATGCCCCAAGCATCATTATCATTTTTAATCATGAGAAATTGGTTTGGAAAGTCATGGTGGTAATGACTGGTGTATTATGGTACGATTATTTTATGCTCCCAAAAACCTCACATTGCTTATCTATCTGGGCAGATGGTTCGGGGGTATGGTGCAGCGATGCACGAGAGTGTGGTTTGTGGTAGAACCGCCCAGATAACCCTAAGGACTGAATCTTGTCATGACCTTCTGTGTAAAACAAGTACAACCACAAGTCTGTAAAGTACAACTTGGCCTAGTAGATTTACCGAACCCTGAAAGTCATCCTCACAGGAGGAGGAGGTGAGGTAGTGCAAGCGGCTGTCTGTGTGATGACTTGAATGGGACATTCGCAGAGGGTGAAGTTCTGCTGTGGCGGGCTAGCAGGGGCAAGGCTTGCTGCTAGGCGTTCAGAAGGAGAACATCCCGCACAACGTATGGGACCCACCGTGTAACATCCTGAAAATTTGGAAATTCGAAATATAAACATTTCTGTATTTATTGTTTTATAATTGTTTTGGAAATCAATTTTTAAGGCAATACTTAAATTATGGTTGTAGGATCGGAAATGGCAACAGAGGGGGGTGAATGGTGCTTTTTAAAAATTTGCCCCCAAAAGTATCCACAATCAGAGAAAACGGCCGACAGAGCAAACTTAAAATGAAAACAGACTGAAAAACTGAAATTAAACTTGATTTTCTGTTGAAACAAACTAATCAAAGGGTCTAGAAATGCAATTCCATCATAGTGCAACCCATTTTACTACTCATCCGCAAGAGAAACACCAAAACTCAAAATCTCAAGAATTGAGCCATGAAGGCATCGTAGAGAAAAATGAACAGAGAGATGAAGACTCCATTAATTCAACCAAAACAATCTCACATTGATATAGAGGATCATAGAGATGTTTCCATACACATGTACATTAGCACACAAGAAAAGATTACAAGGGACTTAAGCCATCCTCTCCCTCTCCATACCCTCAAGAACTCATTTTCAAGAACACATGAACGAACAGAGAGGAGAAGGGAGCTACGGGAGACACAGAGAAAGAGAGGAGACAACACCCTGCACTCCTCACCAACTCTCCAACCACTAAAGCATCTTTTGACTCAATTGAAACCCTAATCCTTTCTAGAAGCCATTGAGTTGATGAAGGGGTATGCAGCCCTCTCCTCTATTTATAGCCTTGGCTAACGGGTCTCCGCCTGTTCGCCCGCTAAATCCAACGCGCCCGCTCCCGCTTTTGCAGATTGCGAAATTCCGCCGCCCCCCCGCACCTTCCGGAAGCTTCCGCCTCGCCTCGCAACCACCTCGAGTCCACGTCGTCTTCGACACGTCCCGACCGTTCTGACCTCAGCGCCACCTCCGCCTAGTCCGGTCCACCGTGTCTCGCCACGACTCCGCCTCGACGCCCCGCAATCCACGCACAAGAAACACGTCAAATAGCACCGCTCGATACATGAAAGCGTAAATAGAGATCAAACCTGACGAGTCATCAGAATATGCAACCTTAACCCATACGACCAAGGTTCGACCAAGTCCGACCGAGCCCGTTACGCCACGCAACGTCTAGGTCCGAACCAACCGACTCAAACTCGACTTTTCGAAAACCGATGTCAATTACTCATCATACACAACGGGATGACCTCCACATGGTCTCTCAATCTCCCCCTTGATGAGTATATTGACAAATCCAGAAAAAACATGAAGTTGAGTTTGAAGAGTCCAACATGGTCCTTAAGAAAGAATTGAATGACCATGTCGAGAGAAGGAATCACTAGAGCAACTCAAGAAAGAGTAAACATGAAGTTGAGTTTGAAGAGTCCAACATGGTCCTTAAGAAAGAATTGAATGACCATGTCGAGAGAAGGAATCACTAGAGCAACTCAAGAAAGAGTAAATTGTTCTCCAAGCTCTAGATTCCCAAAAGACTTTTTTTTAATCTATTCTCCCCCTTTTGGCAATAAACACATCAAGAATGCAAAAGAGAGAATAAGTCATGATGATGGATGGAATGGCTGAAGTTTGTTTATTCTTAGCATTTAGAGCCATGAGAATTATCCAAAATGACCATAATGTATTACACCAAGCCATAACTCAATGAACTGCTATCAATATCATGACAGGATATGTATAAGCTAGCTAGAAGCAATTAGATGACAGTCTGAATTTTAGTGCATTTATGAGCATGTCAAGTCATCAATAAGCAAAGTCTAGCTAGAGACATCCAAGGATGATGCAAGCCATGTCAATCAAGCTAAGCGGAACCAAGAATCTAATATCGAGTCCAAATAGAGTGTTATATACTCAAGAGTGAAACAATGGTTCAAGTACTTGATTCTTTTGATAGCTCAAGCAAATTGAGCACAAATGACATTTTTCTTTTGGAACTTATGGTTGTTTTCAACCAATATTTTTATCATGTGCTAGATCTCAAGCCATTCTCATGACTACTCCAAGCAAGAAGCTTAAGAAGATAGTCTAGGTCATCCAAAACTCCCCGAGTTCATGCCTAGTGCAAAGGCAAGCCGCCTTATGAGAAAGAATTGGTGAGATCAGTTTTTTCGCACAAAAGAGATCTTTTTGCTTTTTGACAAGTTGTACTAACTCATGTTACATCAAGAGTTTAAGACAGCTCAATCTAAGGCTCAAAAGAGATTCAACGCTCAACCTAGCCTATTTGACATGGCATAAATCATAAAAGGATAGCTCAAAAGAGACTAATCTCAAATGCTAACATGACAAGTTTTACTTTAAATTGAGCAAATTTAATTAGCTCATCATGGCAAAAGCTAGTCTACACATATGAAGTCAAGATAAATCTAGCAATTAAGCATAAATCATGGCAAGATGTAAATCATCATAAGCATGTCATAACCGGATAATAATCAAGGCTCAATGTATTTATATTACAATGCACGAATGACATGCGTAAAATCCAGCCCCTCAACAAGTGATGCAGCTTTTAGTTCAAGTTGAGTTAAGTCAATATTACATTCCAGAAGCTCCCAATGAACTCCCCCTGAACCAAAGCAATAAAATCGAGAAGCTGGTAAAGAAAACAGGCAGTCCTTAAAGCATAGATAAGATATAGAGGATACTATGGCTCGATCGACTCTCATCTACCCCATATGACCTGTGACTAATAGCTGACCGTAAAACACACACTAGAGAGCAAACACATACCCTGCTCACCCAAGGTGGCCCGACCTCGCTAGATCGCAAGAAGTGAGTAAGCTCAATCTAGTGAGATAAGAAACAGCTAATAGAGCATCCTGAAAGCACAAGATAAGAGCAAGAAGTCTAAGCACTCAGCAAGAGACACACTCTAACCTATGCTAGAAGGACTAAAGCCCAATGCACCCATATGCAAATGCGATGCAACAGTAATGAGACAGAAGCATAATTAATATGATAAAACAGTAAAGCACAAGCTCCCCCTCACAACAGTCCATAAAGACAAACCACCCCAAGCTCTCCCCGCAGAGCTGAAAACCTCGAGCCATCCAAAGGCTTGGTGAAGATGTCACCAACCGGTGGTCACCCTCACAAACCGGAGCACGATGTCACCCTTCTCCACATGGTCTCTAAGGAAGTGAAAGCGAATGTCGATATGCTTGGTCCGAGAATGCTCCACGGGTTCTTAGCAATGTTAATTGCGTAAGTGTTATCACGCAGGAGTGGAACACCGTCGATAACTAACCCAAAGTCCCGCAGGTCGAGACCATCCAGCACTTGGCTACAAAGAATCGGCCGCAAAGAACGCACTCGGCCTCTGCGGTGGACCGTGTAACGCCGGACCTTCCTCGAGGACCAGAACGAGAGAAGTGCCAATGAATTGGCAGTGCCGAGTGCTCTTCCCGCTCATCCTACACCGCAAAGTCTCGCATCCGAGTAGGCTCTCGTGGAAAGACAGATGAGGAAGAGTACCGTATACCATAGTCAATGGTAGCTCGAAGGTACCGGGATGCGCTCACCGCCGGCGGTGAGATACGCGAGGTGAAGCTCAAACCGAGCACAAAGACACACGGAGAAGTGTATGTCCGGTCTCGAGGCGGTGAGGTACAAGAGGGAGCCGATCATACTGATACTCCTTCCGATCGACCGCTCGCTGCCTTCATCTCGGGTCGAGTGGAATTGATGTAGCCATAGGAGTGGACACCGCTTCCCATCACTCATATCAAGCGCTTGAGGTCTCGAGTGTACTTTCCCTGATGCAAGAAGGTACCCTCCCGAGTCTGCTTAATTTGGAAGCCAAGGAAGAAAGTCAATTCGCCCATCATGCTCATCTCAAATTCCGAGCTCATGACATTGGAAAACTGGGAAACGAGAGCATGCGAGGAGCCACCAAAGATGATGTCATCCACATAGATTTGGACGAGCAGAAAATCAGTGCCAAGCCGGCGGATGAACAAGGTCTTGTCAACTTTACCCATCTTGAAATCATGTCTCAATAGATAGGACTTAAGCCTCTCATACCAAGCTCTAGGGGCTTGCTTAAGTCCATACAACGCTTTGGAAAGCTTGAAGACATGACTTGGGTATTTGGGGTTCTCGAAACACGAGGTCGTCGACATAGACTTCTTCCTCAATGAAGCCATTGAGAAAGGCACTCTTGACGTCCATCCGTAAAGCTTGAAACCTTTAGAAGTCGCAAAGGCAAGCGAATTCTAATGGCCTCAAGACGAGCTACGAGGGCAAAGGTCTCCTCGAAATCCGCACCCTCAACCCGGGAGTACCCCTGCAACCGCCTAGCCTTTTTCGAATGATTACCCCATCCTCACTTTGCTTGTTCTTGAACACCCATTTGGTTCCAATGATATTGTGATCTCGAGGGGCTCAACAAGCGCCCGCACCTTGTTTCTCTCGAAACTCTCTAGCTCCTCATGCATGGCATTGACCCAAGACTCGCCGATAAAGCATGACAAACGCCTTTGGGCTCAAGGAGGCAACAAAGGCGTAATGGAGATGTAAAAGTGATGTACCGATTTGAACGAGTGACTCGCTCAAAGAGATCTCCAATAATCTGCTCAAGGATGAGATTTTGTATATGTCTAGGAGGTCCAGATGAGAAGAAGAAGTGGCCTCACCGTGAACCGACGGGTAGGAACAGAGCCACTAGCTCCAGAGGAAGCGAAGGCATGGGTCGATCACCTCGAGGTGCGGTGGAAGAAGGCACCTCAAGGGGTGGATGAGGGACCGGATCGTAGACAACCTCGTCTCCATCCTCCTCATCATCCACGAAGATGGTCTCGGATCGCTCTAAAGAACTCGAGATATCGGGCCTAGTCCCTGACCGGCCTCGTCAAGGTCACCTCACGTGTTTCGCCATTTTACTAGACTCGCAGCCTGCACTTATAGGCCCGCCAAGAAGTCGAGTAGCCTAGAAAGAGTCCATCACAGAACGTGACTCAACTTATCTAAGTTCCCGCACTTCAAGATAAAGCACTTGCAACCAAACACACGAAAATGGAAACACTGGCCGCCGTATCTCAACTCATAAGAAGTGCGGTGCAAATGTGCCCAAGAAAACTCGTCAAACATGGCACGCGGTGGCTATAGCTTCACCCAAAACTTCCGAGGTGTAGAGTACTCATCAAGCATCGCCCCGCCATCTCGACCAAGGTACGGTTCTTCCTTTCCACAACGCCATTCTCGCTGGGGACGATGGAGAAGAGAACGGTGCTCTACACTGCCTCACCACGAAGCTCTCAAAGTAGGAATTCTTGAACTCCGTGCCATTGTCATCGCGGATCGCTCGTAAGGCACCCTAAGCTCAACGTAAAGCCTCTTGAAAAGACCTCGAAAATGTGTAAACGCCTCATCCTTCGAGGCTAAGAAAACACCCAAGAGTACCTCGAGAAGTCATCGACCATGACAAGAACATACCACTTCCTCCCGCCGACCGCACTCGAGCCGGTCCAACCGTGTCCATATGGAGCAATGTCCCAAGGCCGGTCATAGTAATCTGGACCGCAGGATGATTGGCGGCAACCATCTTGCCGTGTCGCAAGCATGGAGCACAAACCAAATCTTTGACCATCTTGAGTTTCGGCAGACCACGAATGAGGTTGTGACCGCTAACTCGGGTCAAATGATCAAAACTAATATGACCAAGTCTCCTATGCCAGAAGGAAAGATCACGGGACTCGAAGCAACCAAACACCGGAGAGAATCACCAAGACTCGGAAAAATCAGCACGAAGATCCTCCCAAAACGAGAAATCCATAAACCGGACTCACCAAGAATCAACAATTTTGCGTGCATTTTCTTAAAACTTACCTCGAAACCGTCATCGGTAAGTCGAGAAACCAAAGCAAATTGTAATGCGCTTTACTCACCAAGGCAACATCTTTTAAAACAAATGAGTCATTAACGCAACGGTAGACCTTTGGCGATGATGCGACCAGCATTTAAGAGTCTCCAAAGGTGATAGTCTCATCACCAAGCTCGGGCTAGGGAAGAAAACCAACGGAATCTCCGGTCATGTGTCGTGAACACCCGGAGTCTCGAGCCAAACCTTTCCTTCCTCGCCTTGCTGGCCTCGAGTCAACAAGAGAGCAAAGTCTCGATCGATAAATCAAAATAGATTTTGGAACCCAATCTTGAGTCACACGTCGAGCGTAAGAAGTAGTCACACACGATCGACCTCTAACTACCCTCGCCTCCGTCGCTCAAGGAAGCGTAAGGTCCGTGAATGCACACTCAAGCATTCTCGGATCCGATCGCATGGGAGAGCGAGTCGGGCATCGGCAACACGCCGGTCACGCCGCGGGTAGCTGCCTCGATGGGGAAAACGAGATCTACCCTCGGGACGGCGGAAGTCACGATCGAGAACAAGATGAGGACGAAACCGAAAACTCTAAGAACCAAGTCCTCGATGTCGCCCAAAGCTACCAACAAGAGCAAGCCTAGACCTTGTCTTTGGTCTTAGGTGCACTCAAGGTCCGGGCTGACCTCGATACGCCTAAGAGACTCAACACGGTCTCTTCACAGCAATCTTGGCGCTTGAAGCAATAGTCAAACAAATGCCCATCCTTCCGGCGGAAGGTGCAATGATACCGCCTCGAGGGGCGAAGCCGCAGTGAAATCACCTTGTCGTCGAATCCTTGGACAAAGCCCGCCGATTTAAATTGAACTTTCTTGTTCTTGGGCTTGACCTCAATCACACCTGTGGCTACGGATCTGAGCACGACAGGTGGATGCTTCCTCACATCCTCATGAAAATCATATCCTAGACCCTTTTTAAATCTGGAGATCTTAGACTGGTCTAGAATAAGGTTGAGCTTCTTCTTACCTCCTACAAATTTCTCGAGAGTGTTCATAAGGTACTGACACTCCCGAAAGAGAGAGGTGCAAGAAGAGCAAGGAGAAGAAGAAGGAACAACAGGAGGAGAGGAAGAAGAACCAATGTAAGAAGAGCGAATAGCACGTGCGTATTTTTCCTTATGCACGCCACCTCAACCTTGAGGGCTTCGCAGACACACAAGGGCAGTCCTAATTCTAGCCATTTGGTCTTCGTAACTCTTCCTAAACGCCTCTACCATGTCCTTATCCTTTTCCAACACCTCAAAGACGTAAAGCACAAGAAGGATGTGATTTTCTAGAAGGTCCTTAGTTAGCTTCACACATTTTTCATCCAATGCAATCAATTCAGATTTTAGTTTATTACAACTATTGCATGGTGAGCTAACAGGGTCCTTAGAAGCAAACTTGGCCAATTTGTTATTGTCATCAACTAATTCTTGAAACTGCTTGGAGACACTTCAAGTTCAAGAAGAAGCTTGGGACAATTCACGCAAGAAGCAATAGGCTCAAGTAAGAAGGTTTGAAATTCTGCAATTTTATGATCCGCCTGCTTTAGTTTCATATTCAAGTTATCACAATTTACACAAGACTCGGGCGGATCCGTAAGCATGGCATAAGGTCCTCTATCATTAAAGTCCTTATCCTCACATGAGGTGGGAGCAATAGTCTCATCAGTAGTAAGTAGGGTAACAGCCATCCTACTCAATTCTAAATCAGCAAGCAGACTAACATTCTCCACCTTAATTGCATCAAGCTCAGAGGACAGACTATCATGTGAGATCCTTAGTTTCTCCATGTCACCGATCAAAGCACAGCATGTATCACAGTCATCACGGGAGGGAGCAGATATAAGTGAAGTAAGCTCCCGTGATAATCTCTACCTCCTTCTCCAACTCACTACATCTAGTCTTAGCTCTAGCATGAAAACCTCCTAACTTAAGAAAGGCTTCATTGTTGGTCATAAGAGGGACATACCTCATCGAGTCGAATAGAGATCGCTGTCGCTTGGTTCGCCTCAAGGGCCATGAAGCACATCCCGAGAAGTCGCTGTCGCCCTTGGGGTCTTGGTCACCGGTCCCGTCGTCGTCGCTCCATCCCTCCACCTCGGTGAGGTCGAGGTCGTCGAAAGCAGCGAGAACGCGGTGGAAGAGCTTCTTGGCCTTCCCAAAGTTGCGGAACTTCTTCTTGCCTTGGACCGGTGCTGAGGGCTTCGAGTTGCGGTTCTTGTCGGTGTAGTCGTTTTACCCGAACCGCCGTAGTCGCTTTTGCCCTTCCCGGCTTGGGGCGGTTGCTCGGATGTGGTTGGGGCCACCACACTCAAACAAATCACGGGTCCTCCTCTTTTCCATCCCTCCTCCTCTTGTAAGCATGAGAAAATCTCCGCTAAGAGGGCTAATCGTTCATCCGCAAGTCGCTCTAACCGGTCATCGCTATGTCACGAGAGCAAGAAGGGAGAATCCGCACATCGGCTCGCCAGAAGAGGATCCGTGTGGGATCGGTGACTAACGCCATCGATCGTGACTTGACCGACGAGACTATGTCAATCTCGTGAGTCTTGAGGCGCGAGTAAAGCGCGTCAAGAGTCGTGGTCGAGAAGTCTGTGGTGTCCTTGATGGTAGTCACCTTCATCTCCCAAACACGAAGATCGAGTGCGTAAAGCATCTGTCGAGCGTTATCCGAGTCTGAGTATGTGAGACCGACGGCTCGGAGGTTGCTCAAGATTTTGTGAAAACGTGAAAAGCACTCGTCGAGGGACTCACCAGCAAGCATCTCAAATTTCATCAGATTCGCTTGAACCGGTCCTGCCGAACTGCCTTGATCCGGGTGGTACCTCATGGTATGCATCGAGGGTCGCCGGATGTCGTGAGCGGACGACGGTGAGAGATGCGATCAAATCGCTCGCTCAAACCACAGATTATGATGTTCCTTGCCTTTGCATTGGCCTCAACATTGGGCATGTTCGCCACATTGATGTTTTCATCGGCAGAACAAATAACCGACCTTCACCTTCCGCCGATGGCATACCCCGAGCTCGGATGTATGTTTCCATTCGGCTCTTCCAGAAGGGGTAATCCAGGCCATCAAAGATGGGCGGCTTAGTGGAATACTTGTCTGTCGCCATGGCTCGCAGACCGGTTAAGATCTATAGAAAAGAGCTAACCGGCTCTGATACCAATTGTAGGATCGGAAATGGCAACAGAGGGGGTGAATGGTGCTTTTTAAAAATTTGCCCCCAAAAGTATCCACAATCAGAGAAAACGGCCGACAGAGCAAACTTAAAATGAAAACAGACTGAAAAACTGAAATTAAACTTGATTTTTTGTTGAAACAAACTAATCAAAGGGTCTAGAAATGCAATTCCATCATAGTGCAACCCATTTTACTACTCATCCGCAAGAGAAACACCAAAACTCAAAATCTCAAGAATTGAGCCATGAAGGCATCGTAGAGAAAAATGAACAGAGAGATGAAGACTCCATTAATTCAACCAAAACAATCTCATATTGATATAGAGGATCATAGAGATGTTTCCATACACATGTACATTAGCGCACAAGAAAAGATTACAAGGGACTTAAGCCATCCTCTCCATCTCCATACCCTCAAGAACTCATTTTCAAGAACACATGAACGAACAGAGAGGAGAAGGGAGCTACGGGAGACACAGAGAAAGAGAGGAGACAACACCCTGCACTCCTCACCAACTCTCCAACCACTAAAGCCACTTTTGACTCAATTGAAACCCTAATCCTTTCTAGAAGCCATTGAGTTGATGAAGGGGTATGCAGCCCTCTCCTCTATTTATAGCCTTGGCTAACGGGTCTCCGCCCCGTTACGCCCGCTAAATCCAACGGCGCCCGCCCCGCTTTTGCAAGATGTGCGAAATTCCCGCCGCCCCCCCGCACCTTCCGGAAGCTTCCGCCCGCCTCGCACGCCCGCAACCACCTCGAGTCCACGCCGTCTTCGACATGTCCCGACCGTTCGACCTCGCGCCACCGCGCCTAGTCCGTCCACCGTGTCTCGCCACGACTCCGCCTTGACGCCCCGCAATCACACGCACAAGAAACACGCCAAATAGCACCGCCGATACATGAAAGCGTAAATAGAGATCAAACCCGACGAGTCATCGAATATGCAACCTTAACCCATACGACTGGTTCGACCAAGTCCGACCGAGCCCGTTCGCCACGCAACGCCTAGGTCCGAACCAACCGACTCAAACTCGACTTTTCGAAAACCGATGTCAATTACTCATCATACACAACGGGATGACCTCCACATGGTCTCTCAATGGTTAAGGTCCCAAAAGGGCAAAGAAATAAGGTATTAGAAAACAAAAATTTTAAATGGAGAATCTGAAAAGATGATCCAGTGCCAAATGAATATAGTTGGTCTTAAAAATTTTAGAGAATAACAATATGGTTAAGTTTTGATAAAGAAATGAGAGGAGGAAATAAAGTATATATATATATATATATATATATATATATATATGCAAATATAACTATGTGGATTTATGGAAAATAGAAATAACATAAAGGGTTTATAATGAAGAAGTAGATGCAAACAAGCTCCCCATAAAATTAGGATTGAAATATATGTATATACATATATATGAAAACACATATAAAAGGAAGAAATTAAATAAAGAAGTAAAAAAAAAGAAAAATAAATAAATAAATAAAACAATGGGGTCACCACCGACCCGCCCACCCAACCCTACCAACCCGTCAAGTGACCCGTGCGCGACCCTCACCCCGCCTCCTGTTTTTCTTCCTCCCCCGACCCTCTCCCTCGCCGCCTTTTCCCGGCCGCACCCGCTCCCAGCCTGCAAGACTGCTCGCCTGCGCCAGCTCGCCTCGGCGCCGAGCTCTGACAACAGATCTTTGCCCGCTCGACAGCAGCGCCACTGCCTTGTCCGAAGCGCCCGCCAGTCGCGCCTCCCAGCGTGGCAGCCATGCGAGCTCCCGCTGCCGTCGCTGGTGGTTTCCACCGCCATCGCCCACGGTTTTCCCGAGCCACCCTCTCTTTCTTTTTCCCCACAGAGCTCACGCCGTCTCTCCTCTCTCTCTCTTTCTCGCCTGCAGTGCGATGATTCTCTCCCCGTGGCAAGCATGCGCCCACTGCGCCGCACTCACCGCTCAAGGCGTCCCCTCGTCTTGGCGCTGCACAAAGCTCGTCTGAACGGTCACGCGCCACTGGATTCCCGCCGCCGCCGACATTGCCGCCCGACACGACCGCACGGCCACCCTCCTGCTGCCCACTCCCGCCGCCTATAAAGCCGTGACGGCCTCCCATTGTACTCCCTACGCCTCCTCTCCTCACCACCTGTAAAATTGAGCTCCAAAGCCGGTGCCGCCGGCCTCCTCTTCTTCCCCAACTCCGTGACCTCCCTCCCGACGACTCAGCCACCCGAGCTCAATCCTCGCTCCTACACCATCTCCAACACCCAGATTCCATTTCCGGCCTTCCCGAGCTCCGGCCACCGTGCGTCGCCGCCCAGTAGTGCCTCCTCGACCGCCAGACACCGCCGACCTAACTCCGGCGCCTCCCGACCCTCGCCGCCACTGCCACGAGCTTCACCTCGGCACCAAGATTACATTTCATGTGCCGCCCGAACCTCTCCGGCCCTCCCTCGCCGCCGGCGTCACCGCCAAACTTCGGCCTCAACCTCCTCTGCCTAGCCCCCTCCGGCAGATACCTTAAGAGGTATTATTGCCCTTAAGGGGTAGGCAAAGCCTCCCCCGACCCCTTCGCTAGCGCAGCCGATTCTCTTCCCCTCCCCACGGCTCCCGCGTGCATGCTCGAGCCCCGCTCCGCTACCGGGTTGAGCCTTTCTTTATTTTCAGCTACGACAAGTGGGCCCCACTCGCCGCCAGCCGCCAGACCGAGAGGCCGCTGGCAGACGGGTCCCACCTGTCAGGCAGGCTGATGAGGACATCACTTCTTTGGATACACACAACACTTCTCCACTTGATATTCAAGGACCAATCACTAGAGCTCGCGCCCGACAATTGAATTTAGAGGTGAGCTCGTTCCTAAGTACTTCTTTTGGTTCATTTGAGAATCGATTGCTACCTAATGATTTAATTATGATTAGGAACCATGGAGAGGATCAAGAAGTACTTGGAGAAGGGCTACGAGGCGCACAAGTCCAGCAAGGAAGGACAAATCATGTTGGATGTCCAACTCAAACCGACTTCGAATCCAATTCGGAGTCCAGGACCAGGTTGCACTAAACGGACGCCCAGATCGCATCCGACTCCGTTTTGGACGTTCCACATATGTATGGAAAGCTGAGAAGATAACCTTTCCAATGGCTCTGGTCTCATATCAAAATTCCTTCTGAGTCAACGGGAATCGTCGAAATAAGTGGACGTCCAGAATCTGTCAGGGTGCTGCGACACCGCCTTTTGGGCCGCTCGCTTTGTATCGTGTTGGAGTCCATTAAGGACGCGTATAGGGTTTTGCACGCCTTACTCCTTTATATACAGCCGCCACCCCCACCATTAGGGTTGGGTTTTGCTTAGATTAATTCTGTCTTTGAACAGTTTCGCCGTCATCGGTTTGTGAAACCCCAATTTTCGATTGCTTCATCAATATATCTGCAATTTGGTTGTGTTCTTCCTTGTTCTTGCTTGTGTTCTTCGATTCGCAGGCGAGGATTAGCCTTCTTAGGCAAGGTCAACCGGTAGCGACGGTTGATAACCCGAGAGACGTGGTGCTGCGATTGTGGGGTTCGGCGTGTCGCTCGAAGCCGGATCGATTTGTGTCGCGCCTCCACCAAAATCGAACATATCCAACCTGTTGGAAGATCGGGACCCGTTCCCATCAAGTGGTAATCGAGCTTGTGTGTTCCTCCGTGTTCGAGTTACCCTCCTTTGTTATTTTCGGTTTAGTCCTAGAGTCCAAGAAAAGCCCTACAAAAAATTGTAGTCATAGGTTGTTTCCTATCCTAGATCTCGCTTAGCCTTTGCACAAGTTGATTCCAGTCCGTAGTGTTGAGTTTGTGTCCTTAGTCGAGTTGTGTTGCTGGTTTAGATCGTGTTTTGTTCGAGTTGTTTTCCCACCGCTACCACCCTTCAAACCCTAGCCGTCACGCATCGCGTTTCCACCCTCTGCTTTTGTTTTCCCACCCATATCCCACCCTCTGTTAACCCTCTGTTGGCCATCCATCACGCCTCGTGATCACACCGCATCATCCCCACCTTTCCCGACCTTCCGCCACCGTGATTCCACAAATTCCTCCACCCGATCTTCGCTTTGAGCTCCACAAAGAACCATAACTTGAGGTTCATCTTCAAACGCCATAACTTTCGTGATCTGGACTCAAATCGCTTGCTTTTTTTTGAAATTGGGCTTGGAAAGTGTAGTACTCGCTCGAAATTGAATCACCGAATTGACAGACATTCATTATTTTCTGAGGCCACCCTTACATCCGATTGAGTTGCAACTTTGTGTGGTTCCTATTTACGTGCTCGCTCTGTGAAAAAATATAAAAAATACAAAAATGAAAATTTTCGGCTATAGTAGAGAGGAGAGAGTGCTATCCGTGGCGCAACAAAAAAAAAAAGAAAAAATAGAAAAAAACACTGACGAGTACGCTTTAGGTGCCAACAATTTATTTGTTACGTGCTTATGCTGAATTGAGCTTCTCGGCTCGCCATCTTTGTTGTTGTCGTTGCTTTCATATTCATTCTTGACTCCTTGTTCATCATCTCATACTTGCTATAGGACACATTTAGGCCAAAGAACTAGGACCATACTTTGGACATTTATTCAGATTACTATCTCGTTATTGATTTGTGTTCCACCGACATATTTGGCCTTCCAAACTCCATATATCTACTGGATAGCACGCTTTGACTCTTGCAATCGTACCCACGCCGACAAGGTATCACGAACCACCACCGGTTGTACCACCACGCTTTGGTAAGCACACTTGTAAGAGCTTGGTAAGCCACTTCCTTTGGGTTCCCACCCCTTCCTTTGTAGTTGATAGGGATCATCATTTTGTTTTCCTGTATTTCCACCAACCATGGCGGAAACGAAGAGGACGGAACACCGGTCGATTTCAACGAGTGTGTTAGTCGCGGCCAGCTACAAGCTGCGCTCGACAAACAAAACGCTTCACTCACTGATCTCGGCGCGAGATTGGACACCATCGTCGCCGCCATTACCCGCTTGAACACCACGGAAGGCATTGAGCGGGTGGGCGGCGGATGGTCGACCTCCGGTCGGATGGATACATTGGAGGCACGCCACCACTGCCAATGACGGCCATCATCATGATGAAGCCACGTAGTATGATGCGATGGCAACATTGATCGTGAGGCGACACAAGATGCACGACTACATCGTCGTCTTCAAAGAAACCGACATGGTATGGGAGGTAATAACCGAACCGTCATGGTAACGACGACCCTTTGCTAAAGTCAAGTTTACCATTCCATCTTTTTCTCGGTCTTTATGATGCTGAAATATATCTTGATTGGGAGATGACGGTGAATGTAAGTTTAACTCTCACTTAGTTCCCGAGCAACATAGAGTTAGACAAGCTACTAGTGAGTTTAAGGACTTTGCTATTATCTCGTGGAATGAACTAAGTACCATGCGCTACAACCCGATATATGGGAGCGGTTAAAAGAAGCTATGCGTAATCGCTTTGTTCCTCCCTCATATAAACTTGAATTGAGAAAAATTGCAGCGCTTAGAACAAGGTGATAGTTCTGCTCAAGACTATTATGCTTTGAGCTTCAAAAGGGTATGGTGCGTTGTGGGGTTGTTGAGGACACGGAGGATAAGATTTGTCGTTTCTACGGGGTTACTGGCGTGAAATTCGTGACATTGTTGATTATAAAGAATTTACTACATCACAACCGCTTGTTCCACCTTGCTATGCTTGCAGAAAAAGAATTGCAGGGACGCACAGATTCAACTAAGGCACGCACCGGACGACCCTTCTACACCCCGCGAACGACTACATCGACGGATGCCCAAGTCTTCTTGAGTCTTCGCTCTCCTCCACCACCGTGAACAAGATGGCAGCAGCGCCACCGAAGCCACCTTCCATGACACGCCTTGCGATTCTTCAAAAATTCTTTGCGTGGTCCACCAAGAGTTCTTCTTCCGTGGCTTCAACGGGTCGCTCCTCCGGCATTCGATGCCACCGCGTCATGGACTTGGTCATGTGCGTAAGAATTGCCCTAGCCAACGGGCATACATCGCCACGTAAGATGGAGGCTACATCAGCACTTCGGATGTCGAGGAGGATGATGATGATGATGCTGCTGCTGCCTCGGACGACAATGGCGGTGGTGATGACGACCTCGTCCTTGGTGGGGCGTCCACAGCGACGCTACGGAGCATCATTGTGCAGCGCGTCCTCAAAGACGCAGTACAACAACCCGATAAACTTCAACGCCATAATTTGTTTCAGACCTTCTTTGCAATCAAGAACCGCGCCACGTGTCATCATTGATGGAGGAAGTTGCAACAACTTGGTGAGTTCGATTTGGTAAAGAAGCTTGGCTTGACCACGCGACCGCATCCACATCCATACCATATTCAATGGTTAAATGACTCGAAAAGCTAAGGTAACGCAAACATGCCGAGTCCATTTTTCCATTGGTGCTTATGTTGATCATGTTGATTGTGATGTGGTTCCCATGCAAGCATGCTCTCTTTTATTGGGTCGACCTTGGGAATTTGATAATGATGCTTTACACCATGGTAGTAGTAACACATACACTTTTATGCATAAGAAAAGAAAGTTACTTTAACGCCTTTGACCCCACTGAAATTATAGAGGCCGATAGGGCGAGAGTCGCTAATGATCCAAAGGAACATGATAAAACTGAAAAACAGCAAGTACTCCATTTGAAAAATTCTGTTATGCTTGCCACAAAATCAGACCTTGCTACAATTAATGATGTTAATGATACATGCTATGCTTTTGTGTGCAAAGATGCTTTATTTTCTCTTGATAATATGCCTTGCACTTTGCCTCGCTCCCGCTACTAACCTTTGCGGGAGTTTAGAGATGTTTTCCGATGAGATACCTCCGGGACTTCCACCCATTCGAGGGATTGAGCACCAGATTGATTTGATCCTGAGCGAGCTTGCCAAACCGCAAGCGCGACAGGGACCAATCCCAAGAGACTAAGGAGATTCAGCCAAGTCCAAGACCTTTTGGACCGTGGGTACGTCACGTGAGAGCCTTAGTCCTTGTGTTGTTCTGTTCTTTTGGTTCCCAAAAAGATGGTTCTTGGCGTATGTGTGTAGATTGTAGAGCCATTAACAACATTACTATACGGTATCGTCATCCTATTCCTAGGCTAGACGACATGCTTGATGAGTTGTGTGGTGCTATAATTTTCACAAAGATTGACTTGCGTAGTGGATACCACCAAATAAGAATGAAACTTGGCGATGAATGGAAACCTGCTTTTAAAACTAAGTTCGGCTTGTATGAGTGGTTAGTCATGCCTTTTGGTTTAACTAATGCACCTAGCACTTTCATGAGATTAATGAACGAGGTTTTACGTCCTTTCATTGGCAAATTTGTGGTCGCTACTTTGATGATATCTTGATTTATAGCAAGTCCATGGATGAACATTCGACTCACTTACGTGCTGTTTTTAATGCTTTGAGAGATGCACGTTTGTTTGGTAACCTTGAGAAGTGCACCTTTTGCACAGATCGAGTCTCTTTTCTTGGCTATGTTGTGACTCCACAGAGAATTGAGGTTGATAGAGCTAAGGTGGAGGCGATATGGAGTTGGCCCACGCCCACCAGTCTCCCAAGTCTTGGAGTTTTCTTGGCCTTGCAGATTTTATCGCCGCTTTGTCAAAGAATTCAGCATCATTGCGACAATCGCTGATTGAGTTGACAAAGAAGGGTGTCGTGTTCCATTGGGGCCATCACAAGAGGAGTCCTTTAATCTTTTGAAGGACAAGCTTACGCACGCACCATTGCTCCAACTTCCGGATTTTGGTAAGACTTTTGAACTCGAATGTGATGCTAGCGGAATTGGTATTGGTGGTGTGTTGATGCAAGAAGGCAAACCTGTTGCCTACTTTAGCGAAAAATTGAATGGTCATGTTCTTAATTATTCCACGTATGATAAAGAATTGTATGCTCTTGTTCGTTCTTTAGAGACGTGGCAACACTATTTATGGCCTAAAGAATTTGTCATTCATTCCGATCATGAATCACTTAAGCATATTCGTAGTCAAACCAATTTGAATCGTAGACATGCTAAGTGGGTTGAATTTATTGAATCTTTTCCTTATGTCATTAAACACAAGAAAGGGAAGGATAATGTGATTGTCGATGCTTTGTCTCGACGCTATACCATGTTGTCTCAACTTGATTGTCGATTTTGGTCTTGAAACTATTAAAGAACAATATGCTTTTGATGCTGATTTTAAGGATGTGTTGTTGCATTGTAAAGAGGGTCAAGCATGGAATAAATTCGTGATCAATGATGGGTTTTGTTTAGAGCTAACCGCCTATGCATTCCAGTTGGATCCGTTCGTCTTTTGTTGTTGCAGGAGGCGCATGGAGGCGGTTTGATGGGTCATTTGGTGCTAAGAAGACGGAGGACGTTCGACCACACATTTCTTTTGGCCAAAGATGAGGCGAGATGTTGAGCGGTTTGTGGCTCATTGCACTACATGTCAAAAAGCTAAGTCTCGCTTGAATCCACATGGTTTATATATGCCACTCCTGTTCCTTCTATTCCGTGGCGATATTTCTATGGACTTTGTTTTAGGGTTGCCCAGACTAAGAGGGGAGAGATAGCATTTTGTTGTTGTGGATCGTTTTTCTAAGATGGCTCACTTTATCCCATGTCATAAAACCGATGATGCCGTTCATATTGTCACCTCTTTTCAAAGAGATAGTTCATTTGCATGGTATGCCTTCTACTATTGTTTCGGATCGTGATGCCAAGTTCTTGAGTCACTTTTGGCGTACTCTATGGAACAAGTTGGGTACAAAGTTGTTGTTCTCACCACATGTCACCCACAAACCGATGGCCAAACCGAGGTGGTGAACCGCACATTGTCTACCATGTTGAGAGCTATTTTGAAGAACAATTTGAAGTTATGGGAAGAGTGCTTGCCGCATGTTGAGTTCGCATATAATCGAGCGGAACATTCCACCACCAAGGTAAGTCCTTTTCGGTAGTGTATGGATTCAATCCCGTGCCCTATTGATATTTTACCTTTGCCTACTAGTGAGAGAGTTCATAATGATGCTAAGGAGCGTGCTGATTTTATTATCAAAATACATGAGACTACTAAGGCAAACATTGAAAAGATGAATGAAAAATATAGGATTACTGGTAGTAAAGGTAGAAAGGAAGTTAAACTTGAACCGGTGATTTTGTTTGGTTGCACTTGCGAAAGGATAGATTTTCTGAATTAAGAAAGTCAAAATTGATGCCTAGAGCTGCTGGTCCTTTTAAGATAGTTGAGAAGATAAATGATAATGCATATAAACTTGAGTTGCCTCCCGAGTTTGGGGTTAGTCCCACCTTTAACATTTCAGATTTGAAGCCATACTTGGGAGAAGAAGATGAGGCTGAGTTGAGGGCAACTCCGCTCAAGAGGGGAGGATGATGAGGACATCACTTCTTCGGATACACACAACACTCCTCCACTTGATATTCAAGGACCAATCACTAGAGCTCGCGCCCGACAATTGAATTTAGAGGTGAGCTCGTTCCTAAGTACTTCTTTTGGTTCATTTGAGAATCGATTGCTACCTAATGATTTAATTATGATTAGGAACCATGGAGAGGATCAAGAAGTACTTGGAGAAGGGCTATGAGGCGCACAAGTCCAGTAAGGAAGGACAAATCATGTTGGATGTCCAACTCAAACCGACTTCGAATCCAATTCGGAGTCCAGGACCAGGCTGCACTAAAACGGACGCCCAGATCGCATCCGGACTCCGTTTTGGACGTTCCACATATGTATGGAAAGCTGAGAAGATAACCTTTCCAATGGCTCTGGTCTCATATCAAAATTCCTTCTGAGTCAACGGGAATCGTCGAAACAAGTGGACGTCCAGAATCTGTCAGGGTGCTGCGACACCGCCTTTTGGGCCGCTCGCTTTGTATCGTGTTGGAGTCCATTATGACGCGATAGGGTTTTGCACGCCTTACTCCTTTATATACAGCCGCCACCCCCACCATTAGGGTTGGGTTTTGCTTAGATTAATTCTGTCTTTGAACAGTTTCGCCGTCATCGGTTTGTGAAACCCCAATTTTCGATTGCTTCATCAATATATCTGCAATTTGGTTGTGTTCTTCCTTGTTCTTGCTTGTGTTCTTCGATTCGCAGGCGAGGATTAGCCTTCTTGGCAAGGTCAACCGGTAGCGCACGGTTGATAACCCGAGGAGACGTGGTGCTGCGATTGCGGGGTTCGAACGTGTCGTTCGAAGCGATCGATTTGTGTCGCGCCTCCACCAAAATCGAATATATCCAACTGTTGGAAGATCGGGACCCGTTCCCATCACAGGCCACTGGCGAGTGGGTCCAGAGACCCGAAGGGGCCCACCTGCCAGTGACCGCACAGAGGTGGTACCGCTGACAGGAGGACCCCACCTGTCAGGGGCACAGTCGGGAGTAATAAAAGAAATAAAATATGCGAGTGGGTCCCACGTGTCAGAGTTTAATGATTTTAGGAATTTATTTAAACTGAGAACTTTGAAATGTCATAACTTCCTCATTTGAACTCCAAATCGAGTGAGACAAATTTCTAAATTCGTCTAAATTCAAGATCTATCCAGTGGAACTAAAATCATAATTTTTAGAGTTCATTTGAATTTCTGGTGTTATTTGGTTTGATTTTGTTGCTTTCTTTTTATGCAAATTTTCGCGCCCGGTTAAAATAGCGTACGAGGCACAAGAAGAGGAAGCAGAGGCAGCAGCAGATCCCAACACCCAACTCCAAGAACCTTGTGACCAAGGCGAGTTACCACTTTGACCATATTGAACCCAGATTTATGCAAATTATTTCCTTTTAAATTATCCATGTGCATGCTTTATTTCATGTGGTATATCATGTTCAGATTTTCAGAATGTAGTTATACACCCAATATTATGCTTGCTAGTATTACCCGTGGAGACATTTTGGTATATGTGAACCTTGTCGCCGTAGTAAAACTAGTATAAAATAGATTTCCCCAAATAGAGTATAATGTAATGAATTGCTTAGTCATGCCAGTTAAACGGGGACACTTAGTTGTCCCAAAAACTCTCACATGCAATATGAAAACTGATTTGGGCAGTCACGGTGGGAATGACTGATGAAAAGTTTGGAACTATTATTTTATGTCCCAAAAATCTCCAAACTTGCTTAGTATCTGGGTGGATGATTTGGGGGTTGGAATGTGGTGCGGTGGGAGCACAAAAGTTATGGAATGTGGTAGAACCACCCAGATAGCTCTAAGGACTGAATCTTGTCATGTTAGCCCGTGTAAAATAGTACAACCACATGTCTGTAAAATACAACTTGGCTAAGTAGCGGTATCGAAACTCCCCGACTCATCTCACCGGTAGTGGATAGACGTGGTCATACAAGGGCAAAGGAGGCCTAAAGGGACACCGAGTGGAGGGTGACGTTCACCAGTCGTACTAGCATTGGAGGGAGTGGAGCCCGCATAATGCTAGTAGCCGTGGTGAACATCCCGTGCAACGTATGGGACCCACCGCAAGTGGGAACAGCCCATAGGGTGAGATGACTAGTGGAACTAGATATTCTGAACAGTCATGTGATAATCTGTTTGACCACCTGACCAAGGAATCAGGTGGGGCAATAGGTGGATTATCGCTTGTGGTGAAAGTGTACACACTCTGCAGAGTCAAAACTATTCGAATAGCCGTACCCACGGTCATGGGCAGACATGGGATACTTACTAGATATAGTTGTGTTTCAAAAATGATTTGTGAAGGGAATGGGAAAAATAGAGGGCGATGGACTGCCCTAGTTTGGATTTGGCCTGGGTTTCGTCCCAGTGGTATGTTAAGTGGCTATAACACTGAAAGATGCAATATGGTGCAGATGCCATGTAACGGTGGATGGTGTCTGTATCGCTATTACAAAGGCTGTACTTCACTTTACCTTTTAAAAGCTGCTAGATGATAGGAATTTTAATTATGGTATTCACATGTAATTTTTGGCAAACAACCAAACCTCAGCCTTTCCTTGATCTAGCCTAGCATATAATTTACTGCATTATGTGTGGTAACTTGCTGAGCACGGTGGTTAGTGTGCTCACACTCGCAATATCAAACAGAGACAGGGACGCAAGGTCATTATGATCATGAAGATGCCCCAGTCAAGGAGGAAGGAAACATCGACGAGAATTAGGGCGTCGCTTGCGTTTTTGGTCCCAGACAAGTTAGACTCTAGGCTGTGTGTGCGCGTATATCATCTAAATTTGGGGTGATATACAAAGCCCACATATTCCCCCAGTCACTTGCCTGTGGCGTTGGCTTACTTTTGTTCCGCTGTGGTACTTTGATGACTGATAACATTTGGCCTTAGGGCCCCTTTTGTAAACTATTGCCCGACGTGGCGTATTTCAAACTTTGGACTGTAATAATTGATGTATGCGATGTATGTATGAATCAGCAATGTACTGTGTGCACTAACTACTGATCCAGGGATTAGTGCAATAATCACAGAGGATTTCGGATTGAAAAATCCGGGTCCGACACACCGCAAGTGGGAGCGACCCATAGGGTGAAATGATGGAAGGGGCGAGGTATTTTGAAAAGTCACTGTGATGGTCCGCTCAACCGCATGACTAAGGAATCATGTGGGGCAACGAGTTGATTGTCTCTTGTGGTGAAAGTGTACAAACTCTGCAGAGTCAAAACTATTCGAATAGCCATGCCCACGGTCAAGGGCGGACATGGGAACTTAACTAGATATAGTTCTATTTCAAAAACTTTGTGGGTGTAAATGGAAAAGTGGAGAGCCGCGGAAAGCCCTAATTTGTGTTGCCCTTTGTGTCGTCCCAGTGATGAGTTAAGCGGCTATAACGCTGAAGGATTAAGCATATGGTGCAGATGCCATGTAACGGTGGATGGAATCTGAATTGCTACTATTATTGCATTCTCATACACATTATGCTTTTGTTTAAACTGCTAAGTCTCAGGGAATTTCTATGTATTATATTTCAAAAGCAAAATAATGATAAAGCTTCTTCTTTTACAAAACAAAATGACAGGAAGAATAAGTAGAGTCGTAAGGAAAGAAGAGGACTGTTGTGGGAAATACATAAAGATGTTGATAGATTCATGTCGATTATAAATAAGGGAATGATAGAAAGGAGTCTAGGAGAAATAAATTGGTGGAGTCTAAATGAATAAATAGGCTAGATAGATGATTTAATTGGTTGTGGAGAATTAAAAGAGTGTAAAGGTAATTGCTGAATTTAATGGGATTGATAGGATTTGATTTAGATGGATGATTTGAATTTGTGGAAATTTGGAGATATGATAATTGGGGGTATAAATTTGATCATTGAGATTCTTGGCGGAGAAGCACTGATGAATTAGTTAGAGATAAATAAGGAAAGAGCAATTTATGGTTTTGGAACATTAGTAGAAAGGATTGAATTATTAGAAAGTGCTGATATGAATGATTTCGGTGAATTAAAAAGTAATCATGTTAGAGAATCATTAGAATTCAGAGGTGAGGAGTTGGTGAATGGCGATTACAAGATTGGATTATTAGGAATTCGAATACAAAAGATATTGGTGTAATCAATATAAAATATATAGAAATATATGATCGGTGTATTAGCTAAATGATATCACTCGCTGTTTGGAGTCTTAGACAGCAATCAATCTAGAGAGAATATGTTCGGTGGAATAAGTAAATAATGAAGCATGTCCTTGGTGGAATAAGTCAATTATGGCAATTTCCGTGTAGAGTTCTAGATAGTAACTTTAACACCATGATTTAATAATGAAAATGCCACCAAAAGCAAATTCTGGTAAATAAAATAACCCGAGCCTTTCCTTTGATAAGCCATGCATATAATTTATTTGCATTCTGTGTATTGGCTCGCGGAGCACGGTGGTTAGTGTGCTCACACTCGCTCTCACAACAAATCCAGAGTCAAGAATCAGATCACTGCACAAAGAAGATGAAGATGTCAAGGGCTAGGTCGCGAACTTCCAGTTGCCTACCTGTGGGCATGTCCCAAGGGATCCACCTGTGTGGTTCGTTCTTCCGCTGCTGCAATTTAATGATTTCGGCCTAATTGGCCCATGTGTAAGTTTACTATTTTATTTATGCTTCCGCATGGTATGTATTTGATATTCATTTTCTGTATCTGTGAGCACTATCTACTGATCCAGAGAATAGTGCAATAAATCACACAGGATTCCAGATAGTAAAATCTGGGGTCTGACACTCAGGCAGGAGTTTCGCCAAGTGTTGGTGGTTTTGGAGCTACGCGACTTTGGCTCCTTGGTGGAACAAGCTAGGGGCATGGAGCTAGAGATGCATCTTGGGGAAGGAATGCAGGGCTCAGGTGGTACTGTGGTTTCTGAGGGTACAGATGGCAGTCAGAAGAAGAGCTTCGGAGGAGGTAGTGGGTCAGCACTAAAGCCAGTTCCAAAGAAGTTCAAGGGCCCGTAGAATTCATTCAAGTCTAGGTTCACCAAGCCCAGGTGTCATCTACCTTTCGATCTTCAGCTAGTGCTCCTATGATGCGTCCGGCCCCAGGACAGGGAATGAAATGCTTCAAGTGTGTGAATGATCATCGTGCTTCAGAGTGTGCTTGGTTTGGAGCTTGCCGCCATTGTGGTCAGGAGGGCCACAAGGCATTGGTTTGTAAGCGAAACCCCGCCAACATCATTAAATGGGAACCAGTTCAAGCATCATCTTCAGCGCCAGTGGCTTCTTCTTGAGGGTCGGTGCAGATGCTAGCAGCCGCTCCTACTCAGCCTTGGGTGCAGCCTCAGCCTCACTACCCTACCCCTGGAGGGATGCCACCAGGGTACTTTTGGCTGCCTTCTCCTGCGGCATTGTTTCCAGCTGTGGCGCCTTCAGCACCTCCTGCAGCGGCGGCACCGCTATACCCGGGTGTTGGGGCATCAACCGCCTCAGCATCAGTCTCCTACGCCTTGCCGACCGCCGAGTCAGCGGGTCGTCCCGATGTGGTGACAGGTACGCTTTTGGTGGATTCAGTGGAGGCTTTTGTCTTATTTGACTCTGGGCTACTTTTTCCTTCACATCTTTAGAGTTTGCTAGTCGGGCAAAGATGAGTTTACGGTTTATAGCTCAGTCTGTTTTAGTCCATTCGCCTGGGGGATTCTTTCCAGTTCCACAGTCTGTCAGGGTTGTGTGCTCACTATAGATGGGGAGGATTTTGTTGCTAATTTGATGGTTATGAAGATGGAGCCGTTTGATGTTATTCTGAGCATGGATTGGTTGCATAGTTACCGTGCTGTCATATCATGTTTTTGGAAGACAGTAACTCTGCAAGCGCCGTCGGGCCAAGAAATAGTTTTCCAGGGTAGTGCCCCCTCCATTTCACCTAGTGTGCTGGCTAGTCTGTATCCTGGTAGTAGAGCTGCAAACAGTGGATTCCTTTTATGTCTAGTGGAAAAGCCAAATTCCTCTTTGATTGCAGAAAGTATCTCGGTGGTTCGGGAATTCTTGAATGTATTTCCAGCAGAGTTGCCATGGATGCCACCACCGCGTCCAGTGGAGTTCAGGATTGATTTAGTGCCAGGTGCACGACCGGTTTCTATGACCCCGTACCATTTGGCTTGACCTTTTTAGGAAGAACTAAAGAAGCAGTTGGATGATCTGAGAGAGAAGGACCTTATTCGACCCAGTGTGTCTCCGTGGGGAGCTCCTGTGCTATTTACTAAGAAGAAAGATGGAAGTTGGCGCATGTGTATTAATTATCATGCTCTTAACCAGTTGACCATCAAGAATAAGTACCATTTACCCCGCATTGAAGATTTATTTGATCAGTTGAGGGGAGCTACGTTATTCTCAAAGATTGATCTCCAGTCGGGATACAATCAGATTCCTGACCGAGAGGAGGATATTGAGAAAACGATATTCTCCACAAGGTATGGGCATTTTGAATTTAAAGTTATGTCTTTTGGACTAACAAACGCTCCTGCTGCTTTCAAGGAGATAATGAACAGGATGTTGCATGAGTATCTGGACGACTTTGTAGTCGTATTTATTGATGATATTTTGATTTACTCAAAGACTGGAGTAGATCATGGGCGGCATCTGAGGCTTGTATTGGAGACACTAAGGGAGCATAAGTTCTTTGCTAAGTTTAAAAAATGTGAATTCTGGGTGTCTCAGGTGGGGTTCTTGGGTCATATCATCAGTGATAAGGGAATATTAGTTGATCCAAGTAAGGTTTCTACAGTGGTAGAGTGGGCAAGACCGACCAATGTCAAGGAGGTGAGGAGCTTCCTCAGGTTGGCAGGTTATTATCGGCGATTTGTACAAGATTTCTCTATCATTGCCAAGCCTTTATCAAGGCTCACTTAGAAGGATGTGAGGTTTCAGTGGGATGATGATTGTGAGCGTAGTTTTCATATTTTAAAAGAAAGGTTGGTGACCGCTCCGGTTCTCACAGTTCTGGAACTAGAGAAGCGTTTCACAGTTTTCTCCGATGCTTCACGAGTTGGACTGGGATGTGTTCTCATGCAGGATGGTAAGGTTATAGCTTATGCATCGAGGCAACTGAAGAAGCATGAGCAGAATTATCCGTCCTATGATCTAGAGTTGGCTGCCGTTGTGTTTGTGTTGAAACTTTGGAGGCACTACCTGTGTGGCGAGACTTGTGATGTGTTCACCGATCACAAGAGTCTTAAGTATATTTTTACCTAGAAGGATCTGAATTTGAGGCAGCGTAGGTGGTTGGAGCTGATCAAGGATTACGATCTCACAATTCAGTACCATCCTGGGAAGGACAATGTGGTGGCCGATGCTCTTAGTCGCAAGGCGACGCCTGCTACTCTGGATTGTCTTATTGCTGATTTTGACAGTATGGGGATATCTTTTTGTTATGCGGGCACAACACGGGTGGAGACACAGTTGATCTTAGAGTCAGCCATTCCAGAGCATGTGCGGGAAGCACAACAGCATGATCAGTTACTGCAGAGGGTCAGGAAGCGTATGGAGATGGGCAAAGAAGGAGATTTCAGTTTGGATGAGTATGGTGCATTGCATTTTAAGGGACGCCTCTGTGTGCCACAAAAAGCGGAGGTTAAGGGTGATATTTTGAGATACGCACATCGCACTCCATATACTGTTCATCCAGGAGAGACAAAGATGTATTGTGATTTGAAGCAGAATTTCTGGTGGAAAAGAATGAAGGTGGATATAACTAATTATGTGGCCTCTTATGGTATTTGTCAGCAAGTAAAGGCAGAACATAAAAGACCAGCAGGGTTGTTGCAGCTATTAGAGGTCCCTCAATGGCCTTGGGATGATATTTCTATGGATTCTGTGGTTGCGTTGCCTCGGTCACCGCGAGGCAAGGATGCGGTTTGGGTGATAGTGGATCGATTCAGCAAGTCAACGCACTTCATTCCCATCCGCACGACCAAATCAGCAAGCGATTTGGCTCCTATTTATGTGCGGGAGGTTGTAAGACTTCACGGAGTGCCAAAGACTATAATTTCTGACAGAGATACCAAGTTTGTCTCCAAGTTCTGGGAGAGTTTGCAGAGTGCATTGGGCACCCAGCTCCGCCTGAGTACGACCTTTCATCCTTAGACAGATGGACAATCAAGCGCACTATCTGCACTCGGAGGACATGTTGAGGTCCTGTGTGTTGTCTTGGAAGGGTAGTTGGGAACATCAGCTGCCATTAGCGGAGTTTGCCTATAATAACAGCTACCATTCAAGTATCAAAGCTGCACCATTTGAAGTATTGTTTGGCCGAAAATGCAGGTCGCCCCATTGCTGGGAAGCGTTGGGTGAGAAGGCAGTTTTAGGTCTGGATTGGGTTCAGAAGACAGTTGAGAGAGTGACCTTGGTGAGGCAGAATATGTTGGCTGCCCAGAGCAGGCAAAACAGTTATGCTGATGTGAGAAGAAGAGATCTGGAATTTGAAGTGGGGGATCAGGTGCTCTTGAGAGTATCTCCCACTAAGGGTGTGGTGAGGTTCGGTACCAAAGGAAAACTTAGCCTGAGGTACATTGGGCCTTTCACGATACTAGCTCGAATCGAGAAGTTGGCATACCGTTTGGATCTTCCCGAGTCTATGCGCGGGGTGCATAACGTGTTTCACGTGTCTATGTTGAGGAAGTATCTACGAGATCCGGAGCTTCATATTACCGTAGAACCATTAATACTTGAACAAGATTTGTCCTTTGAGTCAAGCCAGTACGAATTCTGGAAAGATCAGAGAAGGCATTGAGGAATAAAACTTTAAAGTATGTCAAGGTGCTCTGGTTGCAGCAGACCGAGAGGGAGGCTACATGGGAATTGGAGTCTTGCATGCGTGAACAATATCCAGAACTATTCACAACAGGTGCGTGTTTTATGATTAAGTTTAGTTGTAATTAATCCTTGGTGTTTGCATTGTTAGAATTCGGGGTCGAATTCTGTTTAAGGGGGTAGAATGTAATATCCCGGAAGTTTTCGACAAATAATCGATTAATTGGAGGAAGGGAACTTATAGAAAAGAATTAAATAATGGTTTTAGAGGGGGGTTTTCTGAATTTTCCTAGCCAACTGGGCCTGGGCCTTGGCCCAGGAGGAATCCGGCCAAGAGGGGGGGAGGCGCCCACCCCCTCAACCCTAACCGCCCCCCTCTCTGCCCATTTGCTCCGCCCACAGCAGCACCTCTCCCTCCCCTCTCCTCCATTTACGCCCTCCGGTGAAAAAGATCTCCATTCGCTGCCGGTCGAGCGAAGGAAGGAGATCAATCGCAGCGAGGAGTTTGGATCCGGAAGGAGGGAAGAGGAAGGGAAAAAGGGGGGAGGAAAGGAGGAGTTCGTGGGGTGTTCATCGTGTTCTACAGCATTTCGTCAAGGGTAATCCCTGTTTTGCCCCAATTAGATGTTTATTTTAGTTCTGGTAGCAATGTCGGTATTTTGGACTGCTAGGACAGATTTCGTTGGACGGATGTTTTCGGGTAGTTACGTGGGGATTCATGTCTGTACTTCTCCTAGAGTTTTGTAGAGGATGTCGTTATCTTTCCGTGAAGTACTAGAACACATCATTGGACATTTGTGGCAGAAGTTGTGATTTTCTAGTAGGACTGTTCTACAGATTAGGAGTTTTCTGTCAGGTTTTGGTAGATTGGAATGGGCGATTAGAAAACGGGAGAATCAAAGGATCTTCATATTATGAAAGTTGTCGATAATTGTCTTAGATTTCCAGAAAGGTCAAGAAATCATGATTCCGACACTCGTGATGAAAGTTATGTCATTTTTAATACTCTGTCCAGAGAACCCGATGTGAAATTGATGTTTTAGAAAATTGGATGGTGCGGGTAGAAGATGGCCGATTCAGGGAGGCTCACCAACTAGGTTTAGTTAGATAATTTAATTATATTTCTAGAAAGTCTAAGAACACCCTATTCGGACTCATGTACCAATAGATATGAATTTTTGAAATTGACTGTCCACAGAGGGGGTAGGATGACCTAAAGGATATGGGGATTGTAACCAAGTTAGACGAATTTACTAGTTCGTGATTATTTTTATTTGGGCAAAGGTCCGCTACTATTATCTTAGAAAATGTTATAATTATTATTTAGGTGGTGGACGGATCCCAGGGGCAGCATCTTCTGCACGTCCCTCGTTTTCTTGCGGTTAAGGCAAGTATAATGATGGTTTAAATTGATAGTGTGGAATGTCGATGTTTGATCATTATTATGAGTATATGTGTTCATGGTTATGGTAAAGGTGAATTGGCGATGCTTATGGTTGATTGCAAATGATAGTGTTCATGAGTAATTCTGGTGCATAGAAATTGTGGATGCAAGTTTTATTTAATTGAGACATTCACGCATATGCATCATGCTGATTTATTGAAGACTTGGTCATGAGATGACCAAGCATTTGCTGAGGTCCCCGTCATATTGATGACGGGCTAAAGGTCCCCATACTTATGGAGTATGGGCTATTGGTCCCTGTACCAGATGGTATAGACATAGGTGTGCATCGACGGATGTACACTTTGCATTACCGGTAAAATACAAAAGAGAAAGAGATAAAGAGATTTTTGATCATCTTGCATAGCATGGCTTATTTATATGGTTGTTGAATGAATTTGTGAAGTGATGTTCATGAATGTTCTTGTTACTATCTATTATATTTGCTGAGTCGTTGGACTTACTCTTGTTGTTGTTATTTTTTAGGTACCGTTATGAGGTCGGCATGCATGGGGAAAGGGAAGGAATAAACTTGTTGCACTTGCACGTTCCACCCATAATGGAAATAAAGGAAGAAAAAAATTAAATATAAGACGCAAGGACTATTTGAGTACGTTTGATTATTACCCTTGGATTTTAATTATAATAAGAGTTTAGAATATTTATGATGCTCTTGTTCTTTCTCTAGGTATTATATTGATGAATGTTTCACTAATCTTTAATCTATTTGCACAGCTGTTATTTCAAAATTTCAGTAAAAAAATATAATATTAAATTAATTTAGAATAAAATCAAGTGTTCTTGTTGCCTAAATTCTAGAAATTTCCTAAGTATAAAATATCTCCAGGGATTTTCTAGAAATTTTCTGGAATTTTTAAACATTATTTGCTATTTATCAAGTATTTATAAATATTCCTCCTATTTTCTGAAATTTAAATCCGAAATTAAAATCCGGATTATTTTGGTGCTGCCACGTGTCGCGCTGAGATTAATCTGATTTTTCTGGAATTAATCCCGGCCGTTCGTTGCCACTTAAACCCCCGACGGCCGAGATCCTTCCCTCCCGCCACGTGTAGCAAATCCGGCCAACTTACCCCTTCCTCTCCCCTCCTCTCTCACCGCCACGCGGGCCCCACCTGTCATTCCTTTCTTCTTCCTCCTTTCTTCTTCCTCTCTCCCTCTCTCTCCTTCTTCTTTTGGCCGCACGCCATGGCCGCCGCTCATCTCTTTTCTCCGCCGCCCGCCTCCCGTCGCCGCCTCGCCACCCCACTCCGCCGCCTCCGCCGGCCCGCTTTGGGGCGCCGCCTCGCCTCCCCGCGCCAAAAAACCGAATTTCAGCCGCCGCCTTTAATGCCGCCCCGAGCTCCGCGCCGTCGTCTCCCCTTCTCGAGAACCACCGCCTCGGCTTTCCCTCTCGCCGCCGCACCCCACCGGCCATCAATGTCGCAAACCCATCGCACGCGTTTACACCGGTCGCCTAGCCTCCCCGTGCCGCGATTTCTGGCGAGCCGTCGTCCCCTTCCTCCCCTATAAAAACCCCCACTCGAGACCCCTTTCGGCACCGCTCCACCCCGCCGCCTCTCCTCCCCACCTCGGCTTCTCCTCCCCGCCGCCGAGAGCACCGCCCCCACGGAGCCCCGCCGCCAACTTCTCTCCTCCACCGCCGCCTACCTCCGACCCGCCGCGGTGAGGATGGAACCGCCCCTCCCTCTACCCGCCACCTCGCCGGCCGCCACCGAGCGCGTGCTCTGGCGGCGCCCCGCCTGCGGCGATGTCGTGCATGGCCACGTCGGCGCCGTGGGCACACGTGGCAGCCACGTGGCGGTCACCTCAGTCCTAAAAAGCCACATCACCTTTTTATTTATTTTATTTGTTAATGACGTCATAAATCAGTTTTTCCAATATAGAAATAAATCAGAAAATTGGCCTTTTTCTTTTTTTCTTCTTTTTAAAACTTCCAATGGCTTGTATTTGCTCATTTTAACTCCAAATTGAACCATTCAAATTTCTAAATTTTTCTAAAAATCTAAACTATCCATTTCTAAGTTATTTTCAAATTTTTGAATTTTTATTTCAATTTTATTTGAATTTTATTTGTTTGGTTCTTCGCGTATAGATTTTGACGATCTCGGAGAGAAGGACTTCTGTGATCCGAACCCAGTCTTCAATCAAGGCAAGTTACACCTTTGATCATGTTGATCCCAATACTTGAAATTAATTATGTTGTTTTCAAATTACTATGCATGCTTACATTTAATCAAGTCTAGTTTAAATTCAGTTTTGAACTCTAGTTATACCCGAATTCTTTGGGCAGCCAAATTTGATATTGAATGCCATTATACCTTGTCAACCATAGATAAAACCTAGTTAGTATATTAGTATTAACTAGAAATTTGGTAAAAATGCTTAGCCATGCTGAGAATACTATGATTTGGGACAATCTTTCACATAAAATGATAAACTTTTATCTTGTATTCTTGACTTTGGTGAGTCAGAAATGTTTATGAAATTATTTCCAAACAAAATATGAAAACTTGGTTTAGACTTAGGCAAATGGTTAGAGTGGTGGGTGCTTGCTGGCATGCGTCGTAGTTTGTTGACTCCATGTTGATTGCTAGGCACAAGGGGTATGTGGTTGGTGCCTAAGTCAGTAAAGAACCGGTCTGTGAGCTACTATTGTAAAGCCCTTTTCGTACTACCACAAGTCTGGTATGGGACAGACCTGGCCGAATAATTTGTGAAGTTCCAACATGATCTCGCTATAGGCTAAATGTGGGTACGGCGTAGTCCGTGAGAAGTCTCACATGGCACAAGAGGGGGCTCCAGCATGTGGATTCATGCTGTGGTGAAACCTTAGTGGCGGCGTGATTATGTTGGCAATGGATCATTGTAAAGGCTTTGTTATGATTTTCTCAGTCGCACGCCTAAGGAAGCGTGTAGTGGCCGACAATATGAGATTATCATATCTTGTGGGTAAAGCTGTACAACCTCTGCAGAGTGTATAACCTATCCTGGATAGCCATGCCCACGGTCATGGGCAAGCTGAGTAAAGTTTTTCACGGATTAGATTTTGTTTTTGAGAATGTTTTATGAAACCTTGTGGATGGATGGAATCCATGAGAGATTTGGAAAACCGTATGGATGGATGGAATCCACACGAGTTTGTTTTTGAGAAAAGTTGGTCCGGGTGGGATGCCCGTGAATAGGTTAGTGTTTGGTTGGACCTGCACTAATGTTACTTATGCTGATTACAATGTTGATTTAATTACAGTATCAAATTCGGCTTTTGCACTTACCTTATGATATTTACTTCAATGTTGCCTTTTATGCAAACTAACCGTATTATGCCTTTCTTGATATTCCATATGCATGCATTAACTCTGTTAAACCTCCTGGTGTAACTTGTGGAGTACGTTTGTACTCATGTTGCTAAATTTCATTCTTTCAGAGGAAGCCTTCGATGACTTTGGTGAGGATTATGACTAGGCCACGTCTTACAGTCATTCACCTTGTGGGAAGGCTGGATGGGCTGCTGCTTATTGTTTTTCTTCCACTGTTATCTTCCGCTGCTATTGTAAACTTTGGCATCAGGCTCATATTTAGTTAAATAAAGTTATCATTGCAAATGATATTTGTCTTTGTTTCCACTGTGTGCACTAAGCCTTTCTGGGATAGTACGATTAACACAGAGGGTTTCGGAGTTGCTGCTCCGGGTCCCGACAGATAGATAGCCTTTGCAACGGAGATTAACTCAATGTAACGATGGGTTCTTCCATGCCGTAACAAGAACTCTTTGGCACTTAGAATATTTTAGTCCCACATTTACTTGCACACGTAGATTTATAACCAGTTAAATAGGAAGGTGAATCAATCATGTAAGGTGTGTTTATATGCACTATTACAAAAAAGTCTATACTGGACGCTTACAACACAAATGGTTCTCATGAACCGTCTTCACAGATGGTTATTGATAAAAAAATCGTATGTGATAATAACAGACATTACAGACGGTTATTTATTTAAACCATCTATAATACTTCGCAATCGCAATCCCCCAAAATTTCATAACTTCGCGCCTGAGTCTGAGTAGGATTTTGTTCCGAGACATTTTTAGTAAAACGAACATAACTTTTGCATACGGTGTCTGTTTTCGATGTTCTTATACTCGTTGGAAAGCTAACGATGAGTCTGATCCAAAAAACACCTACCAGCTTGCTCCAGTCACCCTGTAAGACCCCCCAAAATCGGCCATCTTTGGCTTCGAATTTACGTCGCAAGTTTTTTATTTCTATTTTTGCCCCTTTTCTCTGTCTTCCCTCAAGAATTTGGGTTTCGCCTCAACTACAAAGTTGTAGATCTCGTCGAAACCTTTGAAACAAGAATATATAAGCCATATAAAACTTTACTATTCTATCTTTTGAGACTAGCTGTTTACATTGCACCGATATATTGTCTTTGTGATTTGCCGTTTGGCCATTATCACCGACGGTTTTTAATAAAAATCGTCTATGATATCTTTCATTACCATAGACGATTTTTGTTATAAACCATTTGTGATGTCTCTATCATAGACGGTTTGTAATTCAAACCGTCTGTGATGCCTCTCCACGTCACCGATCCGCGGCATATCCCCCAAGATCCTGATCTCACCCGTCCATTCTCTCTGCATCGAAGGGTAGGCATCAGTCTCCTCTCCACCTCTTGCCCCTTATTAATCCCCTCTCCCTACTCGAAGAACCAACACCACCAGTACTACTCCAACTCATTTGTGCGTGGCAAGGGTGAGAAGGGGTTCGGCAAGGACGACTGAAATTTCGCTTGAAGCAAGATAGAAAGGAAGAAGACAATGGCAAATCTGCATTATTCCAAATCACCGGTATAGAAGTTGTTGATTTTGGCATAGAAACAGGAAATTGTGTTCGTTGCATTTTTGTTTTTGCTACTTGAAAATTATTCCACACCACTTATTTTAGATAGTAATGAAGGATGTGTAAGTCTAGGTTGTATTAGCCTGAAGTTTCTTGTAGCATAAGCATATTTCTGAATTTGTAACCGTGAAGCTTTTATTTGTAAAATTGTAAGTGTCCTCTTGTATATGCAGTGCTATAAGTAATCTACTCATTATGTTGTGATGTTGTAATGGTGGATTCTAATCTGAATGAAAATGAAATGTGTTATTGTGTTTGTTGCTGTATTTGCTTATTTTTAGATGGCATAGTTAATATTTTCTGAGACTAGCCGAAAAATAGAAAAAATTTAGATATACAATGAACTATCACAGACAGTTTTATGGTACAAACCGTCTGTTAAGGATTATCATAGATGGCTTGAACGAAAAACCGTATGTGATACTCGCACATTATAGACGGTTCTATCTACCAACTGTCTGTGATACTCGCTCACCACAGACGGTTCTATCTACCAACCGTCTGTGATACTCGCTCATTATAGACAGTTGGTAGTTAGAATCGTCTTTGATGTGTGAGTATGACAGATGGTTTTTGGTTCGAGCCATTTGTAATAGTGTTCTTTACAGACGGTTCTAGTTACAAACCATCTATGTTGTATTTATCACAGACAAACCGTCTATGATAACAGTTCTGAAACCTCTGTAATGACTCTTTTTTGTAGTAGTGCTAGGGATAAAGATTACGCAAACAAAATTAGTTTCTATCAAGCAAGACTATATAGATCCATACAACATACAACACACGTACCTATACGCATATTCACGTGACTTATGGCCACTTAGGATGACACATTGTTGTGTCACGATGTATCGCCGTCACACGGGTCCTTTTATTTTGATCTTTGAGGTCAAATTTCCTATCAAGAAATTGCAACGGATGGCATTAACAGGGTACCTTATTTTCTTGTGATAGCTTTTGATAATTTAGCAATCACCAAATATCCGTTGAAGCCTGCATGACGTGCATGCCCTTTCGTGACAATTGCATTCGTTTCCATGACGAATCACGTGCGACAGCCTTTTAGCCGTCACAATAGGCTTCTTTGATGGCTTTTGTGGTTTACGTGATGGTCTTGGGGGTCACCAAACATATGAACTCTAGGGCTTGTGGTGATGAAGACCTATCATAAGTTACTAGGAATTTTAGGGAGAAATGAGGTTCTCTGAACAAGATTAATGGAATACTTCCCCTTGTTGTGGTTAGGGGTGCAAACGGATCGAATTCGGACGGATATTGTTGTTACCATATCCTAACCCATATTTTTTCTTCGGATTCGGTACCAATCGGATTCGGTGCCGGATCGGTCGGGATTAACCCGAGCCCTTTGCACCCCTACTTGTTTGTAAGGAATACATGCAGTACAACAAATGGAGTAGGAGGACGTACTGCCAAGAACTTGATGTTACTACTTAATAGCTGATATGGAAGATTTTATTTTACCATTGCAAAAGAAAATGAAATGTCAAATAGTAGCACTAACCTGAAATCAAACTTGAAGATGTATCGGATTCGGGACGAATATTGCTGTTACCATATCCTAACCCATATTTTTTCTCCGGATTCGGTACCAATCGGATTCGGTACCAATCGGATTCGATACCGGATCGGTCGGAATTAACCCGACCCGTTTGCACCCCTAGTTGTGGTTGGATTTCTTTATTGCAGTAACAATGAAGAAAGTCGATCCTAGACTTTCGATCCGCTCATTCCGTGTTTTTCCTATTTGTTCTTAATTTCTAGAAAATCACGTGGTGATAATTAAAATATCTTTTCAGAAGTTTCGTAAGTGTACATAATATATGGCATTTTGGAGGAACTCATACTAAATCTTACGTTTGCCGAATCATGGGTCTGGGACATGCTTGACGGGGTTTGGAATTATTCCTGACGGGTCATTTAACGTCAGGATAGGTTGTGCTTCTCCCTGACGGGTGTTCCTGTTGATGACTTGTTGGGATACACCCGCGCATACACGACGCTGGACCCGACCCCCAAAAAGCTTTCCCAAAAGCTACCATCAGTAACATATTCCTGATGGAACACAGGGTAACAGTCAGTTTTCCTAACATCTCATTCCTAGCGGTTCATTCCTGACAGGCACCATCAGAGATACCTTTCCCTGACGGCCTTTCTGCCTCTCCTGTCAGTTTTTGTCCGTGGGAAAAACTCTTTTTCCACTGCACTCCGTTTCTAGTAGTACCATATATGATATCTTAATAGCCCAAACAAGCGCTAATTTTTCTGCTGTCGACTTTTTCTTTTAATAGCGACAAATTTAATATTTTCAAATGCTCAAATTTTCAATAATGTGTTTCTCGAGCACCTGAAGATATTTAAGATTTGTGTTATCTTTAGTTGGAGTTTGTCTTCTTTTTTTTCACGAGCTAGCTTCAAAGCTTCTTTGTTGCTTTTAAGTTTCACCGATGTTCCTTTAGACTATTGACTTTGGCATCACTGTCTCGGGCACATTAGATTTGATTATATTGAATGCAGTCAGCAGACTTAGATAGTGCTCGTTTGAACTTCAAAAATGATGATTGTGTGTTGAGCCAAATTGGCAAGCGATCCTTTTCAATCGTCCTCGCATGAGGTGAACGAGCCAAATTGGCAAGCGATCCTTTTCAATCGTCCTCGCATGACGTGAACGAGACAGATTGGCATGAGGACTCGTTAGCTTTGAAGGTTAAGCTTGCCCTGTTGGTTTCGCCCTTATCAGTGATTTCTAGTGATGCACTGTTCCTTTTCTTAGCCATAAATGAGGGCACAAAGCCATCTACGAAAATTATGTTGGAATGGGTATATCTAGTTATAGGCAACATATCCAGTGCGGAAGGGCAATTGGGTGTAAAAGCCCACATGAGCCGTTGGATCTAGGGTGTTTGGATCAGATCAAGGAGGGTGAGAGCCTCGATCCACTTAAACCGTTTTGCGAACCCCCTACCCCACACACGGTGAAAATTTTCACGAAAAGCTCTCCTCTCCTTTCCCATCGATCCCCTCTCTCGTGGGTACTCTTGACACAATGGGGGACAGGGTGGAGGGAGATGACGTCGCGGCTGAGGACCTATGTAACATCTTGATATTCAGAGACTTTTTGAAAATTTTAAAATAAAAATAATTATTTGGATTTTTCTTGAATTAATTAAAGCTTAATATGAATTTTCTAAAATTAAAAATATTTATTATGAATAAAATAAACTTTAAATAATTAAAAACCTATTTTATTTGGGTTCCTTGTGTCACAAGGAATTTTCTAGAATTTTTCGAAGGTTATTTGCTATTTTCTAGAGCGCAATTGATTTTCTTCTAATTTTTGAAATTCGAACCCCCAAAATTCCTAAAAGCCTTCTTGGCCCGAAACCAGCCTGGCCCGAGTTCTCTCGCTCCTCGGCCAAGCCTAGTCCGTAGCTGCCTTGCCCGTCCGATCCCCCTTGTGCCACATGTCAAGTATCGGGCCCATCGAGCACTGTGCATCTATGCTGTTCGGGGTGGACTCTCACGTCAGCCGTTGGATTCGACCGTGTGCCATTGGTCGGGCATCGAGCTGTGCCTGCACTATTCATCTTCCTTCTGGGGTCTCCACGCTGTCTCCGGCTCGGACACGCCTTGGAGTCTGTGTCCCCGCCGTCGTGGACTCTCGGTTGTCTCCGAGTGGGACACCTCGGCCTTTGCGCCTATAAAACCCAGCCATCACCACTCAATATTTACATCTTTCGAGCCATGTAGTTTTGTCATCGTCCGCCGTGCGCCTCGCCCCGAGCTTGTCTTTGTTTTCCTCGTCGTCGATGGGTCATCTTGCGCCGTCGGATGTCCTCGCCCTTGCCCAGGCTGACTACGTTGCCTCACCAGAGTCACCGCCGTTCGCCGAGCATTCCGTCGCCTTACCTCGAGCTGTCATCACCTTGGACGCCTCATTGCTCACCGTGCGCATTGAAACATCACCTCAGTTCTCACGTTGACCCGGTGGATCGAGTCCATGGTGTACCGTCTCACTGATAAGCTAGGCCCACACGTTAGGTACACTATTCCATGAATCGTAGACCGAGCCAAGTTAGCAAGCCATCAACATCAGCCCTAGTGCCATGTGTCCTGCCACATCAGCCCTAGAAGCCTAGTCAGCCGCCACATCAGTAGATGACGTCATAATTCCTATTTTCCTTTAGAAAAATGATTTGGTTGAAAATAAATTAGATGCTGACGTCATAATTATGATTTTACTTTAGAAAAATAATTACAGTAAACCAATTTTCCTATTACTTTAGATTTAAATCTTCAGTGAGCCCGTTCTTCTCCGTCCTAGCTTCGATTGACCTGATTATTCTTTTCTAAATTCATCTAATATTGAACTCTATCATTTGGTTCTAGTTTTATAGTTTTTGAAGTTTATTTGGCTTTTATTTGGTTTTATTTGTGCCTCGTTTGTTTTCTCTTTGTTAGATAATGTCTTTGAAGGAGTAGAAGTAGGACCAAAAGATCAAGAATTGGTAACTGAGCAAGGCTAAGGTAAGTCATGACCTTTGATCATGTTGAATCTAGTTTTCAAATCTATTTATTTATTATTTTATTTTAAATTATCATGCATTGCTATTTTAATACGAACGTTTGTACCTAGTAGCGATTGTCCAACTTGATTAATTCCACCTTGACAACTTGAATGCCATGATTCCATTATCACCATAGAATTAGTATTTATCTAGTGATAAAATACTAGTATCCACATGAGTTATACAATTAAATGCTTAAGCCTACTTATAGTACGTTGGGCTTATCATTACATGTGAATTAATTAATTGATTTTGACTCAATGAGATACTGAATCGTGGTGGTCAACCACAGTTATAAAGTTTGAGTACCATGACATGGGTAGTGTCATTGGTGTTGGTTATATAAAATGATTTTCACTTGGGTGAATGATTGTGCAGTAAAGGGGGAAGTGTGGTCAGCACTTCTAGGATGTGGATGTCTCACCTGGGTAATATCTAAGGACTGAACTTTATGTGTCATTGATCTGAGCCTTATCATACAACCACATGTCTAGTATGGGATGGACCTGACTGATTAATTTATGATGTTTCAACCTTGATTTCGCCATTGAGATGACAGTAGGTGTCGGTTAGACATTTCCACGAGGCGCAAGAGGGGGTAATTAGCGACTACGTGATTAACCTACTCGAGGATGAAACCCTAGTGGGCGAGATCAGGTTGAGCTTGAACATTGTAAAAGCTTTGTTGTGATCTTCTTAGTCGACATGCCTAAGGAAGCATGTCATACTAGTGACACTACAAGAAGGACATATCATATGGATAAAGTTGTGCAAGCTCCGTAGAGTGTAAAATTATTTGAATAGCCATATCCCTAGTTATGGACAATGCTTGGTGATTTCACATGAGAGGTAGAGTTTTCATGAAACCTGGTTGAGTTAAGTTGGGAAGTAAAGGGTTACTTCAATGGTGGTTCATTACATGAATTGTTAGTTCACAGGTAGTTTATGGGGTGAATAGTCAGTTCACTTGTGGTTACTCTCAGTTCCTCTGATTACTTATTAATCATTTTCAAAGTTTGCTTTCAATCTATCTATTGTATTTACTCCAAATTGTTTCTTTATGCAAAATAACCACTCAGTTATCATTTGATAAGCCTTGCATAATTATAATGCATCTTGTTACAAATGACTCGTTGTGTACTTATGTACTCGCAGCTGCATCCATACTTACTCAGTTGAAGAAGAAGAGCCATACCAGCAAGAGGAATTTGAAGTAGGTTTCTTTTATGACTTCACGGATTAGGACTTCACTCCCTAGTCGATTGTCTGTGGGCATGTCGAGTGGCTACTATGGTTATTTCTGTTTTCTTCTACTAGTTTTTTCTAAGTCTTTCAGGCTATTATTTGTAAGCTTGGCCACAAGGTCACAACTTTGATAATTAATAATATTTGAGTCTTTTTCTTGGTTAAACGTGAATATGGTTACTATTCCATATATGTTTCTACTATATGCACTAGCTGTAATATCCTAAACGTCGGTACGGCGTAAGTTATTAATCAATCGCAGAATCGCCGGTTTTTCGGTAAATCGCGGGAAGGGAAAAATATAAATTGTAGAACATTAGAAAAGAAATAAAATATAATAAGAATTATTTTAAAATTCAAATTTGGGCAGCCTGGGAGGTGGGCCAACCACCCTTGGGCCAAGGGCCCAAGGGGTGCGCCACCCCCCACCTTGGCCGCACCCCACCCCCTTTCCCCTCTTATTAGCCCTAGGGGTCCCCAGTAATACCCCGAAACGATTCGAGAGATAGTCTATTAATTGGAGAGAGTGACCTTTTAGAAAAGAATTAAATAATAGTTTTAGTGGGGGATTTCTGAAAATTTCGGCAACTGGGCTGGGCTTTGGCCTGTGGAATTCGCCACGAGGGAGGGCTCCCACCTCCCCCAACCCTAGCTGCTCCCACCCTCCCCTTGCGCCTTCCCTTGCCTTGGGGCAGCCGCCACCCTCCCTCATTGCGCCCATCCCTCCAGCGCCTCCTCCCCTCTCCTCCATTGTTGGTGAAGAAGATTCCCGGTGCTACCGATTGAGCGGAGAAAGGAGATCAAGCACAGCACGACAATTGGATCCGGAGGAAGGGAAGAATAGAAGGAAAAGAGGAAAAAGAGAAGAGGTGAAATTTGGGAGGAGATCTTCGTGTTCTTCATCCATTCATCAAGGGTAATCCTTGTTTCCCATTAGAATAATATTCTTTGATCTTGATAGCAATTTTCGTCAGTCTGGACTGCTAGGACAGAATGTGGTAGACGGCGGTTTTGGGTTAGATCCGTGGAGATTCAGGTCTGGACCCTCCTAGAGAATTGTAGAGGACGAAATTATCTTTCCATGAAGTCCTAGAACGCGTGATTCCGAGTTGCGTAGCAAAAGTTATGATTTTTCTAAGTTGACTGTTTTGCATCTCGGGGGGTTTCCCGACGGGTTTCGGTAGATCGATTTTAGAAATTTGTAAACGGGCTAATCAGAGGATCTTCGTATTAGGAAAGTTGTAGATAATTTTCTTAGCTTTCCAGAAAGGTCAAGAAGTCCAAATTCCGATTTTTGTGGTGGAAGTTACGGCGTTTTAGTGCGCTGTCCCGAGATAAATACAGATTGAGGAAAACTGGTTGGATCGGGTAGAAGATGGCCGAATCTGGAAGGCTCCCCAAATAGGTTTAGTTAGATAATTTAATTATCTTTCCATATAATCTGAGAACGCCTCATTTGAACCTTTGTATCAAAAGTTATGAAGTTTTCAAGGTGACTGTCTGTAGAAGTCAGGGGTTGGCCGAGGAAGATTTGAGTTTGGGTCAAGTTAAATATGTTGGGTTAGTTTAAGGGTGTTGTTATTTTTATCTAAAGACCCACTACTGTTGTCTTAGCAAATATTATAATTATTATTCAGGAGGAGGACGGATTCCGGGTTGCACCTTCTACTCATCCTCCGTTTCGCGTGGTTAAGGCAAGTATAATGATGGTTTATGATTGATGGTGTGGATTATTGATGTTTGATGAATTGTTGATGTTTGATGAATGGATGATATTTGATCAAAATTGTGAGTGTATGTGTTCATGATATGATAATGATATGTTGATATCGTTTATGGTCGATTGCATTTGAAAGTGATTATGAGAATTTATGATGCATGGATATGGTGAATGCAATTTTTATTTTATTGAGACATTCACATATATGCATCATGCCGATATATTGAAGTCTTGGTCACGAGATGACCAAGCGCCGAGGTCCCCGTCATGTTGATGTCATGACGGGCTAAAGGTCCCCATACTTGTGGAGTATGGGCACTGGTCCTGTACGGATGGTACAGCATGGGTGTGCATTGACGGATGCACACCAGACACCGGTAAAATGCGAAAGAGAAGAGATAAAGAGATTTTGATCATATTGCGTAGCATGTTTCATTATATGATTGATGGATAAATTTGTGAGATGATGTTTATGATTGTTCTTGTTACTGCTTATTATATTTGCTTGAGTCTTTGTACTCACTCTTCTTTGTCGTTGTTGTTTGTTGATTGTTTTAGGTACTTTCATGAGGACAAGATGCATGGGAATAAAGGAGGATTAGCGTTGTTGCACTTTCACGAATTATCCACCATAGAAGAAATAGAGAACTTTCGACATTAATTATTCTTTTGCTAGAGTGGTAATTGTTTTATGACCGCTAGGTCTAAAATGTAATAAAGGTTTAGAACTTTTATATTGCTTCCGCTTTGGTTAAGCTTGATAGTAGTTTTATTTATTACTAATTACAATGCTTATGATTATTTATACCTCTTGATTATAATTGTTAGCACTCGGTTTTAGTCAATAAACAAAGGAGACTCAAATTAAATTTTGTAGTAAGCAACTAGTTAGATTTGTTTTATGGTTAGTTTAGTAGCATTTCAGGCCAATGTTTGGCTGGGGTGTTACACCCCCCTTGCCCCATACCCAGCCGCACCCCCTCCCCCTAATCTCTCCTCTCCCTGGTGGCCACCCCCTCCCCATGGTGTTCATCCCCATTGCTTCCCTTGGAGAAGGAGAAGAAGGAGAAGGAGAGGAAGAAGAAGGAGAAGGAGGAAGGAGAAGGAAGGAGAAGAAGAAGAGGGGGAAGATTGGGGAAATTCTTCAGCTAGGTAATTTTTCCCCATCCCAAACCCTCTGTTCTTAGGAATAATTAGGGTTCTTGGCACGGATTTTGATGGGAGATTATAGATTAATTGCCCGATTAGGGTTTACCTGTTGTTTGTTAGTAGATTGACTCACGTAGCGCGTCTGTCCTCGTGGATTTGACCTAGTAAACGAATTTTCCTCCAGACTTTCCCAAAATAAAAGTTGTAGAGGACTTCCAGATGCATCTCCTGTAATTGTTTCGTAATTGTTGGCCATGGGATCTGGGAGATACGTAGTCGGTAATACCGCTGTCCGTCAGGCGGATAGATTGGTACAGTCCGACTGTAATATGGGTTTTAAAAATAGTAGATGATTTTTATTGTCATGGAGGTAATTGAAAAAGTTGTAGATAATTCAGAAATCTAGTTTTTGTATAATTTTCATAATTTTTAGACCCCTGTCCAGTTTCGCGATTTAGTTTCGCTGTCCAGTCTGCCAGATCAGAGAGTTTCCTCTGTTTAGGGCATTAGATTACATCTAGTTGTGATCCGAATAAAAATAGGTGTTGTACATGAAAATTGTAGGCTTTTAAGTTATGATTCTAGAGAGGTATCGTTTGCTTTATTTGGATCATTATTTTTAAAGATAAGAAATTATGAAGCAGCGCTGCTGCAGAAGAGTTTTTGCTGTTTTGCTGAGCGGAGGAGAGTTTGTGCGGGTTCGGGGTTTAGCGACACTTATAATTATTTTGTCATGTTTGTATGCTGTGGCTTGGTGCAGAGAGATGCCTTTTGAATAGGTGGTATTGTCCCTGAGCGTTCTTGATTGTTTTGCCTCGCTTCGTCGGTTCGAGGCAAGTGAATGTAGCGGTGGTTGCTACCGTTTAACTTGTTATTCCTTCTACTTGCAATTTACATTATTATCGTAATTTGATACATTATGCCATGATTGCATGATATTTTTAATTGTAGAGATGGTAGCAGGTATTGATCAAGTGATATGTTATTGACTTTGCTAGTAGACATGTGGATTTCCTACTTAATGTTATATTGTGGGACATGAAATTTATTCGTGGTGGATGTGGTTATGTTGAGAGCATGATAATGCTCCTAGTGGATGAATTAATGTGACTCATGAATTATCATATCATTCATGTCATATCATGTCATTTGCATGTATGTATGTCGCCGCACCTAGCCGCGACCGTACCGATACAACCTCTTCTCCCGCGGGAAGCAATTCCCTACCCTGGAAAGAGTGAAGGAAGGAAGATAGCATGAGCATTCATATGCATTTATTGGTTGTTTAAATGACTGCATTCATATGCCATTTTGCATTAATATGCAGTATGTTGTGGTGAAGATATGTTGTGGAAGGATTTATTTGCATTCATATGCAATACGATGAGGTGAAGTTATTTTGTGGATTATTCAACTTTATAGTTGTAATGTGGAGTCTACAATTTCATTGTTGTGTGGAGGATTTAGCTCATGTGAGCTATTTGTGGTTGTGGGCGTGGAATGGGATTCGTCCCATGTGTATGGTAAGGGTGGTGATTGTGGCATGAGATTCTTTTCTCATACATTAATTGTTGAAACAATTGTGAATGTGAGAAATAATAAAGTTTTGAAGTAAAACATACTTGTTTTATTGCTTCTGGTAGGGGTAGTGGATGAGGTTTTAAAGTAGTTAAACAAGATTTATTTGCTAATACTTTACCGTCATTGATGGAGTTTTGAGGTTGAGAATATAAACATTGTTAATTATGAAAGATTAAATGTTGATGATTAGTCTATTGTGGTTATGGAAGATTAAATATTTCACTTGCATTTTATTGAGGATAAATTGACTGCATTCGTATGCTAATTAATCTGAAATTAAAGAGGTATGATTTATAGAAGTTTGTGGTGATGTAATAATTGTGAACTTGAATTGTAGTTGTGGTTGTGTGGAATTATAAATGATGATGCTTAATTGTTTGTAGTTTGAATAGCTTGTTAAACTGTTTGCTTGCTGAGATTTTTATCTCACCCTTGTTTCCCCCTCCCTACAGGTGGACTTTGAGCATGCATTAGGAAGGATAGCGCAACACCAGATTGATGCACATGGATATTATTATAATGCTGAAATAAAGTAGAAGAATTCTAGTCTTTGCTTAGCTATCTTGTCGATGAATGTTTCATCTTATTAATGTTAATTTTGAGACCTGCTAATTGGTTAATATATTGGAGTTGATTAAAATGATGGATTGTTATCATTATTCTGTTATTTTCTAGTTTAATTTGTCTTGTAAATTGGCTAGTTGTAGAGTAGTTTAGTAGCATCCCAGGGTAATGTGGGTCCTGGGGTGTTACACTAGCGTGATCCTAAACTAGTGCAGTATATACGGAGAGTTTGGATTTGCATATTCAGGTCTCTACAAGAGGTGGCGATGCTTCTAGGGCTAGGATGGAGGGAGGTGGCATGTCCTTTGCTCCACCGCAAAGGAGCTACAGGTGCAGATTGACGGGAGCACTACTACAAAACAAGATATATTAGATGCCTCATCACAGACGGTTCATGGAGAACCACCTATGCTTTAATTATCATAGACGATTTTACAAGCGTGACTATGTACCATCTATGATACACAACTATCATAGATGGTTCTTATTTATAACTGTCTGTAATAGTTCATAGACAGTTATTAATACAAATCATCTATGATAATTGCAGACGTTACAGACAGTTTTTAATACTAACCGTCTGTGATAATTACGTATCAGAGACGATTTGTGGATGGATCCGTCTGTGATATGTATTTGTACACATGAATGACCCTTTCTCTCCCTGATGCGCACGTCTCTTCGATCGTTTCGGCTCCCCGATGTGTCTCTTGACTCACACGTCTTTCTTGTCTCCCTTGTCTCTCAAGCACAAATAAATTGCTCCCTACTCTTCCTTGTTGCCGGCATTGATGGCCAACCTAGCCATCATGTACGAGCACCTCACCGGCCATACGTTGGTGGATGCTATGAAAGGACACTATGCCAATAGTGTCATCCCTCCTATGTCCGAGGATTTGCCAAAGCAGTTGAACGGCACCTTCCGCCGTCTTGACATCCTCCTTCGCCACGTCTTCCGGTTGGTCTCCCGCTTATGATGAGCAAACCTCGCCATCGACATGGTCCTCCACAATGACGTTGCATATCTCTAGGAGGCTTGGATGTGACCACGCCACCAACACATACGGCCACAGCGGTCAATATCAAGATTGAACTAAAGGTGAATTCATTTCTTCAACTTCAACATATTTTAAATGAGAATATAATGCTACCTAATGATGAAAATATATATATTTGTAGCACCACATCACTTTGAAACCAATTGAAGCAAGGGTTCAAGTTAGACAGGTTTTGGAATCCAATTTGGCCTCCAGATCAATTCGGATTCAGCTCGACAAATCAATTTCAAATGTGCATAACTTTTTATTCAGAAGGCTTCTCGAGGCCTGTGAGTACTCGTTGGAAAGCTCTTGGAGTGTACTTTCAGATGGATCTGGTCTCACCTCCAAACTCCATCCGAGCAGATCAGAAACTGTAAAATAAGTTACGTCACTTTTCCAGTCCGAGTCAAAGTGGGCCGAGGGCCTTGTAACTTAGGCTATTTGGGCCGATACTGTTCACATGAACAGTACCACGGCCACATGAACAGTAACCAGGAATAGTGCCATATTCCTTTTCAATAGATAAGTGTGGCTTTCCCTTCCCTATTTAAGTAGGTCACACCTCTTTAGTTTTCCTAGGGATTTTCTTAAGAAATTATTCTGCTTTGCAGTCTCACCGTACGTTCGGTTGAGGAACCCCAACTTGTGAACTTAATCTTTATTCACAATACAATTTCAGATTGCATTTTTTACTCTCTTGCTTGTGTTCTCGATTCGCTTGCAGGAGATAGCCTTCTTGGCGAGATCAACCGCGTTCGGCAGGGTTGATAACCATCGGAGCAGTGGTGTAGTGATTGCGAGGGGTTCGATCTGTTTTGGTCGGAGCCTTTGGATCATCAACGTCGAGATCTCCACAATCGACTTATCAGTACCTTTCGGAAGATCGGGCCATCGTCACATTAGGTGGTATCAGAGCAACGGTTGCCCGTAAGGTAATTCTTGTATCCCTAGTTAGTAGATTGGTTTTTATTTCCTTTAGTCCGGAAAAAATTGCCCCACAAAAAGAGTTATTTTCCGCTGTCCAAACCCTGTTGTGCTTTTCAATCTGTTAGTTTTGGTTTTCTAAATTGAATTTGTGTCCATCATAGCATTGTCTAGTTGCTGGTCATATATTTGTCCCATTATAAATCCAAACAAAAAATTTTCCCACCCCAAATCTCTGCAGCCGCCACCTAAAACGCCATAACTTTTGATTCCGAGATTATTTTTGTGTGAGACCACCGCCATTAGTGTAACACCCCAGGACCCATATTACCCCGGGATGCTACTAAAACTACTCTACAACTAGCCAATTTACAAGATAAATTAAACTGGCAATATTTATTCACAAATTTAACATTATTAAGATAACGTAAACAAAGCTATACAAAGGTCTAGAATTCTTTCAACTTATTACAGCATTAAACTATGATCCAAGTGTATCAGTGTGGTGCCGTTCTACCCTTCCCATGCATGCTCATTGTCCACCTGTAGGGAGGGGGAAACAAGGGTGAGATAAAAATCTCAGCAAGCAAACTGTTTAACAGGCTATTCAAACTACAAACAATTATACATCATCATTTATAATTCCATACAACTACAACCACAATTCATGTCCATAATTATTAATCACTATATATCTTTCATGGATCATACCTCTTCAATTTCAGATTTAATTCGTATATAAATGCTATCATTTTATCCACAAATAATTGCAAAGGAAACATTTAATCTTTCCACAAACCACAATAGATCAATCATCAACATTTAATCTTCCACAATTAACATTTATAACCTCAAGCGCAAATCACCATCAAAGACGGTAAAGCATTAGCAAATTAATCTTATTGGACTACTTTAAATCCTCAACCACTACCACTACCAAAGGCAATAAAACATATGTATGTCTTACTTCAATGCTTTATTATTTCCCACATTCACAATTGCTGTCAACAATTAATACAAGAGAAAAGAATCTCATGCCATCATCACAAACCTTACCATACACAAGGGACGAACCCCATTCCACGACCACATCCATAATCCTCATACCACAAGTAGCTCACATGAGCCAATTCCACATTACAACTAGAAAGTTGTATATTCCACAAAATAACATCACCACAATATATATTGCATATGTATGCAAATGAATCTTTCCATAATACAATGCATATGAATGCTTCATGCTATGCTCCACATCACTCTTGCCAGGGCAGGAATTGTAGTTCATCGACACGGCAATATATGATGCTTCCAGCGGCGAAGAGGTGCATCGACACGGCAATATACGATGTCGCATCAGACGGATCGCGCTAAGTGCGGTGACATCCATATATGCAAATGACATGATATGACATGAATATATGATAAATCATAAATCACATTAATTCATCCACAAGGAGCATTATCATGCTCTCAACATATCCACATCCACCACATGTTATTTTCATGTCCACACTATAATATTAAGCAAGAATTCCACATGTTTACTAGCAGATTATCAACATATCAATGGATAAATACTTGCTACCATCTCCAAAATTAAAATATCATGCAATCATGGCATAATGTATCAAATTAAGATAATAATGTAAATTGCAAGTACAACAGAGATCAAGAGCGCTACGTTCACTTGCCTCAATCTGACGAAGCGAAGTACAACAGAGATCAAGAGCGCTCAGAGATAACACCACCTGTCCATAAGACAACTCTCAGCACACAACCACAGCATACACGCACGATATAAATATATAAAACATCGCTAGAAACCCGAACCCGCACAATCTCCTCTCCGCTCAACAATTCAACAAATTACTCTCTGCAGCAGCGCTGCTTCACTTTTTCGTATCTTTAAAAATAATGATCCAATCCAGCAAATGATACCTCTCTGGATTCATGACTTAAAAACCTACTTTTTTTATTTTAATCACAGCTAGGCGTAATTTAATGCCCAAAATAGGGGAAGAACTCTGTTCTGGCAGATTGGACAGCAGTGTTCAATCGCGTGCCAACAACAGCACAGAGGACTAAAAATTCTGAAATTTATACAGAAGCTAGATCTCTAAATTACCCACAACTTTCTCAACTACGGCTATGACCATAAAATTCGTTTACTATTTTTAAACTCCGGATTACCAACAGACTGTACCAATCTATCCGCCTGACGGACAGCGGTATTGCCGACTCCGTATTTATCAGATCCCACGGTAGAAAAATCCGAAACAAATACAGGAGATGCATATGGAAGTCCTATATAACTTTCCTTTTGGGAAGACCCATAGGAAAATTCGTTTTCTAGATCAAAACTGCGCGACAAGCCGCGCTGCGCGAATCAATCTACAGACAGACATCATCTAATCTCTAATCGGGCAATTTATCTATTGACTACCTTCATAATCCGTGCCAAAAACCCTAATTAATCCATAAAACAGAGGATTTGGGATGGGAAAAAATTACCTAGATGAAGAATTTTCCCAATTTTTCCTCTTCTTCTTCTCCTTCCTTCTCCTTCCTTCTTCTCCTTCCTTCTCCTCCAATGACAGCAGCTCTTGGGGCACCCATGGCAGCAATAGGGGAGAGGGGGAGGCGCCAAAAGGAGGTGGAGGGAGGGGTGGCGGCTGTAGGGAGGGAGGGGAGGGCTAGGGTTAAATGAGGGGAGAGGGGTGGTGCGCCATATGGGGGTGGCGCACCCCTTGGGCCCTTGGCCCAAGGGTGGTTGGCCCACCTCCCAGGCAGCCCAACACTAAATTTTAAAATAATTTTTAATATATTTTATTCTTTTTTCAATGTTCTACAATTTATATTTTTCCTTCCCGTGATTTACCAAAAAATCGGCAATTCCGCGGTTGACTAAAAACTTACGCTGTAACGACGTTCGGAATATTACAATTAGATTCAACAATTCAATATCCATCTATCTGTAAAATTTCACATCATTCCAGAAAGGCAGTTAAGACATATAAGCGGTGAAAGTTGACCCAATTATCTGTTTTGAATCTGCAACAGTCAGCAGTTGTGATTTTTGTGCAAATTTCTGTGTCAGGTTTTGGAAGTTGGCCCCAAAAGAAAATCTGTAGAAAAAGTAGTCAGAAAACAGGGAAAAAAGAAATCAGTGAAAAAGAGGCATCTAACAAAAAGTTACGGCCGAAATACCGATGTGCTGTCTAGTGGATAGAAATCTTCAGTTTTCAGTTTTGGGTCATACCTTGTGTTCTTCAATTCTAGATTGCATTGGATTGAATTATCTTGTATTTACCACTCCTACATATTGCCATACACTTGTTTTTAGCCTTCTTCCATTCTTGGTTGATCAGCAACATAGGCTAAATACTAGATACGAACTATAATTCAATTTTATGCAATTTCTAAAATTAACGGATTGTTCTCCGTTGCTACATATTGTGCCTTCCAAGCTCCACATACTCTTGATCAGAACAAGTTCCCTCTTGCAATCGTACCCACGCTCGACCTGGTGTCACGAACTAGCCACCGGTTGTACCACCTGCTGCATTGGTAAGAACACTTGTAAGGGTGTGGTAAGACGCTTGAGAATGTGTGATTCCACGTTCCACCACCTAGTAGTTGATAGGGATAATACATTTATGTTGTCTTTTGTTTTCTACTAACCATGACAGGTGGGTCGTCTGATGATCAAGAGTGTGTTTAAAAGGGAGTGCTCATGATGCTTTGGATGAACAACGCGCTACCATTAATGAGGACATCAATAGGAAGCTCCAACCTATGATAGATACATTGCAATGCTCCATCAATGAGAGTATTGCAGTACTCACTGCACGCCTTGAAGGAGTGGTGAATCGGCCACCAAACAATGGACACGAGTATGATCACGATGCAGGTCAAGATCGTGAGGAGGGAGATGATAATGAGAGACAAAACCGCGATGTCAGTACTGCATTTGCTGCCCAAGATGCACGCCAACGACACCGTCTACATCAAAACCGTCACGGTATGGGAGGTAATAATTTTCAGCACCACAATGCTCGTACTAATGATGACCCACTTGCTAAAGTCAAATTTACCATACCATCGTTTGCGGGTGTTTATGATGCTGAAAGTTATATAGATTGGGAGCTGACAGTTGAACAAAAATTTAATGCCCATCTAGTTCCTGAAGTGCATAGAGTCAGACAAGCTACTAGTGAATTTAAAGATTTTGCTATCATTTGGTGGACTCAAGTAGTTAATTCTGGTTTAGCACCTGATACATGGGATAGATTGAAGGTAGCTATGCGTGCTAGATTTGTTCCTCCTGCTTTTAAACGTGAGATGTGTAAGAAATTGCAGCGCTTAGACCAAGGTAATAGATCTGTCAAGGAATATTATCAAGAACTACAAATAGGCATGCTGCGTTGTAATGTTGTAGAGGATGAGGAGGATAAGATGGCTCATTTTTATGGGGGCTTAAGGCGTGAAATTCAGGACATAATTGATTACAAAGAGTATAATGATATCAATAGATTGTTCCAGCTTGCTTGCTTGGCAGAAAAGGAATTACAGGGTAGGCAACAAAGGACAAAGTGTAATACCCCGAAAATTGTTTAATTAATTGTTTAATTAATAGAGAGAGGGACTTTTGTGAAATAATTAAATTTATAAGAGTTTTGAGGGGTTTTATGAAAATTTAAGATAACCTGGGCCTAGGCCTTGGCCCAGGTGGGTTTTTCTTGGCCCAAGAGGGAGGGAGGCCACCTCTTAAAACCCTAGGCAGCCCCCACCCCTGCGCCCCACCCCTGCGCCTCCACCCCGCCAGCCGCCGCCTGCTGCCCCGACGTCTTCTTCCCGGCGCCGTCGCCGACGTCGTCGCTGCACCGCGTGGATCCGGAGGAAATAGAGGAGGAGATCGCGGGCGTGTTCGCGCCGTGTTCGTCGTGTTCATCGACGTGTTCGCCGTCGTGTCGTCAAGGGTAATCCCGGTAGTCTCTAGATTGGTTTTAATCAAGTTAGATTCGTCGGTTTTCTGGGCTGCTGGGACGGTAGTTGTTTCTCGGCGGTTTTGATCTAGTTTCGTCGGGATTCAGGTCTGGACCCCTTCTAGAAAGTTGTAGAGGGTTTAATTATCTTTCCAGGGAGTACAAGAACACGTGCTTCGGATTTGTGTAGCGAAAGTTATGAATTTTCTAGTGTTACTGTTCTGCAGATCGGGGTAGTTCTGGACAGAGTTTAGTAGATCGGTTTGTGCGACGGAAATAGTTGCGATTCAGGAGTCCTTAAAATTGAGAAAGTTGTAGATAAGTTTCTTAGCTTTCAATAGAGGTAAATAAGTCCGGATTCCGAATTTCTGGGCGAAAGTTATGCCTGTTTTAGTGCGCTGTCCAGAGAGTCCGACGTGAATTTGGATGCTTTAGAAAAGGGTTTGGATCGGCTAGTTAATGGCAGAATCAGAGAGTCTTCCCAACTAAGTTTTTGTAGATAATTTAATTATCTTTCCAGAGAATCCAAGAACGCTTAATTTGGAGTTACTTACTGAAAGTTATGATTTTTGAAAGTCGGCTGTCTGTGGTTGGGCAGATTTGGCCGAGGGGAGTTGGGGATTTAATTGAGATAAATTGTTGGGTTAATTGGGGTTGCTGTTATTTTATATCTAGAAACCCGCTACTGTCATGTTGGTAATTATTAATTAAATATTCAGGAGGAGAGCGGATTCCGGGGGTTGTGCCTTCTACGTGTTCTTCATTTTCTCGCGGTTGAGGCAAGTATATTTGTGATGTGAAAATCTGTGTATTTATGGATTTGTTGAATTGTTTGGATGATGGTTGAATCATGACTGTTTAAATTGTGAGTATGAGTAAGTGATGAATTGAGAATGCTATTTATGTTCTGTTTATATTATGGCATTTATGAGATTGGTTGATGCGTAGTATGGTGAATGCTCGTTATCTTTTGATACATTCACATATATGCATCATATTGAGAATTGTTGAAGTCTTGATCATGCGGTGATCAAGATCGAGGTCCCCACACTTGCGGAGTGTGGGCATTGGTCCCTGCACCCGAGGGTACAGGCATGGGTGTGCATTGACGGATGCACACTCCGCATTACCGGTAAAATGCGAAAGAGATGAGAAAGAGGAGCCTTTGATCATAATGCATAGCATGAAATTCATATGTAAAATGTTTAACTTGAGAGTTAATGTTCATGCTTGCATTTGTTACAGTTATACTTGCTGAGTCATTGGACTCACTCTTGTCGTTGTTTTGTTGTTGTTGTTTGTTTATTTTAGGTACCTTCACGAGGTCGACATGCATGGGAATAAAGAGGATTAGTATTGTTGCACTTGCACGAAATATTCACCATGGAGAAGATAGAGAACTCTAATTATTATTTGTTGATTAGTTCAAGTGGTATTTGATTATGACCTTGATTAAGATGTAATAATGGATTAGAACTTCTTCATATTGCTTCCGTGCTTTACTTAAGTTTTATAGATGTTTCGCTTAGTAGCCAAATTACTTTGATTATGGTTATTCATACCTTTTGATAATATTGTTAGAACTTCATTTTATCAATAAACAAAGGAGGCTCTGCGAAATTTTATAGAATGCCTTAGCATAGTTTTATTATGTTGTTAGTTTGGTAGCATTTCGTGCCATTGTTTGGTGGGGTGTTACAGATTGGTATCGAGCGGGCTTTAGGTCCGTGGTAATTAAACTATTAAATTGACACACTGGTGCACAGAGGATGGGATGGGTCAAGCATTGCATTTATGCTTTTGACATGTTATATTGATGATTTACATTATGAGATAATCTTGTATGCTTATTGATAATCTTGTATGATTATGATTTGCTCCTATGATCATTATGACCGAGAATAGTCAATGATATGATGTAGATGTTGTGATGTGCTACCTTGGTATTGCCGATTATATCATTGTTTGTAGTATGAGGATTAGCAATGTAGCTACCTCGGGTAACTTAATTGCGGTGTTGCGGTGAATTTATTAGAAAAGTTGTTATTATCCTTAAGTTGATTTCGCCAATTCTTGGTGATTGGAGTTAATGAATTTCTTTTGAGATTGTGGTTCTTGCAGTTGAGGGTATGCAATTGGTCTCTACACTTCCTTGAAGCGCTTATTGTTTCTTTCCGGACTCTTGAGATACTTTGCTACCGTGCTTTTTGTTGATTTGTAAGGTTAGTTCCTTCGTGGGAGTTTGTCTTGTTGCGAATCATGGCTCATTGTTCGCTTGGTGTTTTCTTTTATTAATGCGAATTTTGAGTTGCAAAACTCATTGTTATGTGAAAGCTTTGGATCTATGTTTTCTCTTTACCTCGGCGTTGAAGTTTATTGTTCCTTTTCCTTTTGAAAGAGAGTGTTAAAATCCTTTATGTTGTTTTGCTATGCTTAAGTGGAAGGTGGTAGTCGTATAAACTAATTCATAAGGTTGAATTATCAGGTTGATATGTTAGCATAGTGTATAATTAAATTTTTTACTAGTATCCTTGGAAGTATAGTTGATTAATTTGATATTACCCTGTAATAGTTTTTAGAAGAACTATGATTAAGAATTTGTTTACTCATGATAGTAACTCATGGAGTTATTGAGGAGTGTGTAATAAGAACCGGAATGATTATTATGATTGTTAAAATGTCTATCATGATTGGATAAATTGAATTATCTGTGTCTTTAGTAATTAATCCGACCGTTTGGAATGATTAAGTAAGGAGGTGTTAGAATATTACCTTGGTAATATTGACCCTTAATATGTCTTTTATTTAGATGCTTTATGAGCATGCACAATTGCTAGTTTCATCTATCTTTTACCATGCTAGATTGTTGAAATACGTATAAAGGAATAGATGAAGGTTGATGCATTGACTTGTAGAAACTTGTCTTACGAGCTGGTATCATTGAAGTTTAAAGTCATTTCCATTCTAATTTCTGAATGTAAGGTAGGATACAAAATCTATGCTCATGAATGTCTTATAATTGTAAAATGGAGTTAGGATCATGAATGTTGTTATGACCGAATATCCAGACATGCAACATCATGTCTCAATGATATGCATGAATGGCAGAAGACTGATGCCGGCAGTCTGTTGTGTTTCGATGCGGGGGCTGGCAGAAATTGGAAAAATTGATATTGTAAAAAGGGCATTGCATGGAGCAAAAAATAAATAATGATCGAGTGATAGATGAACTCTGTTCACTGCGACATGCAGTAAACCAATCAGACCTACTTGCAAATATCATGGCTGAGAGAATATGTACTAGGTTTAAAATATGTTTATGATGAATAATTGACATTTTGATTCAGTTGGATTTGAATTTTGTAAGAGTTTCAAAAAAAATTATAGTTGCTGTCCCGGTCGGACTAGTCTGAGGCAGCGGTCGGACTGGCTGTTAAATGGCGGTCAGACCAGGGGTCCTATATGACCGGATTTTGAGAGTGGTAAGACCAGGGAAGTGGTATGACTAATTTCTAGCTGGCGGTTACTTTATTCCAGAAAGTATGTTTTGGAGTTGGGCCCATGCGATCAGACCGTCATGGATGGCAGTCTGACTGGGGGAGTTGATTGGTGTGATTGGCATTGGAAATATGGTCATACTGGGTGGCCGATTAGACTGTTCAGTGGTCAGCGGTCTGACGATCTGAGGAGAGCGTTCAGATCGGTGGCTATGGGCAGAGTCAGGTTTAGTTGAGCTAAGTTGGGTTATGGTCGACTCATGGCTTAGGAGCTATGAAAGTTTGTGTTGTATTGCATGTTGCATGTGAGTCAAGTGCATATAACTTATGTTCAATATGATTGCTTGGTCTTTCGATGTCCAGGTGGCTCGGAGGACGTAGCGGTTGGCGGCAATAGATTGGGACTAGATGGGCGAGCTGAGATCTAGGGTAGTTATGTAAGTCCAGGTGAGACTAAATGGCTCAAGTGTAAGTATAGAGAAGGCAAGGATCATGGAGAGATGAGTTGATACATGTCGTGCGCCAAGTGACGTCAATCGATGCATGTAGAGATGGTTCGGGGGAGTCTAAATGCGTGAAGATGTGACAACTAGTCATTGGGCACTATAGGCATCAAAACATTTGAAGATACTTTGAGGTGAGAATGAAGACAGAGTCAAGGAAAGGTGCTCAAAAACTTCGTCAAGAGTATTTTGGTAGTTGGCCAAATACCAAATTTGTGTCTTGATCAAAACAGCCGTGTGGAGAGGTGCAAAGGAGAAATAGTTTAGGTGAAAGAGAGCTAGAAGTGACATGTGGATCGATCACTAAAGAGTCTGATTGAGTCTTGTATACACTTTGAAAAGAGTGTGTGAGTATGTAAAACCCATATTAGTGGGGTTGACGGGTTTTCTCGGTAAGCTTAATGCGTTGGGCCCGTTAAGGTGGTGTTGGTTATTTAGAGGGGGGAGAGGAGATGGTAGCCTCAAGGATTTTAGTGTTTTAGTTTTGGCTCTACCACATTGTCTCCTTCTATGGTTGTGCGGGAGAGAAGTTGAGAGAGGAAAGAGTGGTGTTTTGGTTACACCTTGTAATCATATATGAGTATATAAACTTCATCCTCCTATGAAATAGATCAAATCTTTATCTCAATTATGTTCTTATTTGTGTTCTTCCTTGGCATTGCTTCCTCTTGAGCTAGATTCATGATTTTAGGTTTGTAAGAGTTTTAGCCCCATCTCTTGCTTAAATTACCTTACTAGAACATATGATAATAGATCTAGAAGATCTTCTGTCTTAGATCCTTATGAGTAAAAGTAATTTGAGATTTAGAGTTTTTGGTATTCTTGTGACCTAGATACAATTCTCTTCAATTTGGTGATCTTGAGTGTAAGAATCTTGTAATTTCTGATTGGTTTAGGTTCCTATTGTCTGAACAAGTCTCATGCAAAACTGAGAAGTGCTTGGGTGATATTTGAGTAAGTTCTTGATATTTGAGATTTTGTCTCGAAAGGTGTTCAGGTCTAGGAACAAGGGACCGACTGGATCAGCCCCAAACCTCCGGTTCGCCTGACCAGTCGGTGTGACTGGTCATAAGCCGACTGCTGGACTGGCCTATCAGTGTCGGTCTGGCTGGGCTTGTGAAAGAAGCTGATTTTGTTAGCCCTTGTTTCTAGCTTTGGTTTACTTAGCTGTGTTGGTGTGATTTAAACTTGGTGATTATCACAGTTATTTGAGTAAAAATTTTGAACACCTTGCGGGAAAACTTTTGAGAATTATTCACCCCCTCCGATTACTACCATCGGTCCTGCAAGTGATATCAAAACTTGGTTAAGGTCTTCCTAATAAGATCTTAATTGGTCTTAAAAGCCATTGTATCAAACAGATATTCCACCAAGCCGCCCATCTTTGGTGGGATCGACTTCCTATATTGAAAGGCGAGGATGTCTACATATATTCATGCTCAAGGCTATACCACCTAGGAAAAGGTTAAGAGTAATGAGGACATCCCGATTGGACCGATTACATGAGCACGAACTAAAAAGATTAATCAATAGGTGAACTCAGTCCTAGTTGAATTTGTTTTAAATTTACATAGTCTAGAATTTCAGATTGTATAGGGAAATACTTGTCCCTCCAATCTCCACAAATAAGCTATTGTTTAACAGTGCTTATGCAATTAAATTAAATTAACCTATCACCTTGTGTTGTCTACCATCATCAAAATGTGTGCAGCTCTTCAATTCTATTAAGGACGCATAAGAACTTCGGTCAGGAAGAGAATGTGAGATTGAGTGATTTCCACACAAAATATTCCACATCCACATATACAGTGTTTCTTTGTGTTTGCACTAACTATGTCAGAAAAAGAAGGAGAACAGGTATATATTACACAAGCTGACTATAAGAAGCTCACAAATGATTTCAACACTCAGTTGAATGACGATGTGAGCATCTCGAGGAGGAAGATACTAGAGGAGCTTCACAAAGAGGAGGATCCAGTTAGTGTCCATGAAGAAGGTGATGCGCTTGACGAGACCGATGAAGAGAGAGCTGCAGGATTCGCTAGAGAAACTCATGTGGACCTGTAACAGCCCAGCTGTTTATTTCAAATTTTTGGAGGGAAAAAAATTTAAATTATTAAATTAAATTATTTTAGTTTAAAATAAAAATAAGAGTTTTGTTTGTATGAAATTTGAATTTTGTTTGCCCTGATTTTCTGCTTTTAGAAAGCCGGATTTGAAAAGTAATTTATAGTAAAAACTTACAAATATTATTGAATAAAATGATATTTTGATTTTCTGTAAAAATACTATGTCAAATTAATTATTTGGAATTATTCGGCTTATATTTGGTTCTCTGAGTTTTTCTGGAGTTTTAAAATCTATTTTGAAAATAAAAAGTATTTTAAGTATGAAAATTAAAATACCAACAGTAGTTGGAAATATTTTTATTAAGTCCAAAATGTCTCCAGGAAGTTGTTTGAATTTTCCTGGAATTTTTGGATATAATTTCATATTTTTCTGAGCTTTATTGAATTTTCTGGTGTTTTCTGAAAATCTAAATCAAATTTAATCCTCCGCCGCCCGATCTAATCTCGTGCGTCCATCTTCACCTAACTCCTTTCGCTCTCCATCCGACGATCCCGATTTCCTCCTTGCACCACATCGCTCATCCGATCGTCCGCTCTTTCCTCTCTCTCTTCTCTCTCGTTGATAAACCGGTCCCACCTGTCAGTGAATAAAAACAATTTTTCTTTACAAAAATAATTCGGCCAGAAAAACAAAATTCTTGCTGACGTCATAAATTTATTTTCCACAGAAAAATAATTCATTTGAAAATCATTTCCCTTGATGACGTCATAATTTCATTTTTCAGTTCAAAAATAATTCCAGAAAATCGGTTTATTCTTTTCTCCCTTTTCAAAATTTCGAGAGCCCGTTCTTTTTCGTTTTAACTCGGATTGAGCCCATTAAAATTTCTAAATTCTTCTAAAATTCTAATCTATCTATTTATACCCTATTTTCAAATTTTTGAAATTTTTGAATTTATTTGGTTTAAACTAAATCTTAATTAGAATTTTTATTTAATAAAATAAAATTAAATATTAATATTTGCTAAAAATATTTTATTTGTGTTCTTTGAGTCTCAAGGAAGTTTCAAAATTTATTTTAGAATTTTCGGAGTTTGTTTGAGCTCAATTTCAAAATCTCAAACAAAAATACAAAAGAAAAAGAAAGGGGAGAGAGAATGATCCCAGCGCGTTCGCGCAGAGGAGCCGAGCGCTCGCCATGACTGGATTTTTAAAACTTTGATTTCTCACTAATTTCTCAACCGTTTTTCATGAAATCAAGTGCATTCAAATCCTCACATCAAGAGCTATCAATTCCCCACCGTTTCCCCTCTCATTCATGTGTATTTACACGAAATTGAAATCGGTGCTCTAAATGGCATGGCCGTTTGATCTCCCTCTCCGGTCCACCTCTGCCCCTATAAAAGGGAGCACCGGGTGCCTCTCCTCATCCTCATTCACCACCGAAAATCTCAAGTCCTCTCTCCCTCTCTTCTCTCCACAATCTCCATTTTTCTTTTGTGAACCGAGAGGTGTTCATCGGCCTTTTGCGCCTCCAACAGTGGAGTCCGGTCACTTTTGACCACACCGTTGGCTTCGCCTCCTCGCGTTCTACACGGTGCTCCTCTCGCTTTTGCCGGAGCATCACCGAGCATCATGCCGACCACCAGTAAACCAAACCGCCGTCGTTCCTCTCCTCGCTGCGAGCCGACCGTGCGTGTTGGATCAAAACCGAGGTGAGCATTGTGTTCCCGACGTTCTCCTCTTCGTTTCGCCACCAACCTCACCCTCTAACTCTTCTCCGTTTGCCCGGAATGCCGATGCAACCCGCCGGTCGCCTCATGTCTTCTACACCATGTTTCGTCACCATCCGATGTCCGTTGGCCGAGCCGTCTGTGCTGTTGAATTCGCCTCGATGCGTTCTACGCCATGCTCCCATCGCCGTCACTCGAAGACTCACCGAGTCCTCGTCGACCTGGTCGAGCCAGACGCTGAAATCGTGCCTTCGCGCGTACACCACTTTTGGTAAGCGCTTTGATTTTTGTTCGCGTCATATCATGTCCTAGCCTCCAAACAATTTATCCATCATTTTTATTTAATTTTTCGTGGAGCCAATTGGTAGAAATTGAACTTTCCGCGAAAATGACCGTTTTTGACTCCCGACGCCGATTCGTCGTCTCTGTTGAGTTTTAGCTTGTGCCGTAATTTTTCTTAGACTTTCCTCGCCGCGTTCTACGCCGTGCTTTCTTCCGTTTCTCCGAAAAGCCTCCACAAATTTTTGCCTCTGACACCTCACCATGGCCGCCAATGGCATCTAGTGTCCCCATCTGTCCGGCGGTGTTTTCCCCAATCCGTTCGCGTCATATCGTGCCAAACCATCTCAGGTAGCTACCTTTCAAATGGTTTTGGATTCGCTTCACCGAGCACCAAGATATCAAGTTTTTCCTTTTTCTCTACCGTCGTCGTTCAAACGTCGATTGTATCGTCTCCGATGAAGTTTCAGCTTAGCCAATAATTTTCCTAGCTTCATCATGTCGTGTTCTACCCTGTGCTCACCCTACATCTCCACGTTCTACACCCGGTACTATCTCCTTCCAACTTGCCGTTGTCCTTTCGCCGTCACTGCTGCATTCTCTCACCGCCAGTGATTGCCGCCGTTCCTCGACTCCGTACCCACGTCACCATCTTCGCCTCGTCGTCGGAGTTTCATTCTGTCCGTTCGCCACCACCTCGCAACCAATCGACACCGTTCTATTCAAAAAGAAATTCTCGGATTTTGTTATCATTTCATGTGATCTTTAAAACTTCTAGATATTCGTTCTCCCTCATTTGAACTCCGAATCCGTTGATTCTTTTTCCTAAATTCATCTACAATCTTAACCTTTCTTCCAGTATATATTTGATATTTTTGTGATTTTATTTGTATTTATTTGTTCTTTTGTATTTATCGTTCCGCGCGTAGAACCCGACGTCACCGAAGAATTTTCCGACCCGCAACAAGAAAGTCAAGACATCGCACACGAAGGCAAGTCTCCTTTGAACATCTTGAACCCATGTTTGAGAAATGTTTTGATTATTTTAAATTATTGCATTGCTATGTTACATAAAATGATAATTCATGTTTTAGAGATAATAGTTAAACTGACAATTGTTATACCCTCATTTGACATTGACAACCATATACCTTTGACACCCTAGGATTTCCTTTGTCTCAATAATGAGATTATTATTAAACTTTGGTAAATGTTGTAACGGTAGTAAAATGCTTAGTCGTGTTATATAACCTTTGGTAACCTTGGAATGGGAAATCATATTTTGTGGAACTAGACTTTGTTCAGAAATTAGTGGCGATTGGTGTTGCCACTGTTCTTTAAAATAAAATGTGAGAGTTGGTTTAGACTGGGGCGGATGGTAAGATTGGTTTGGTGCGGTTAGCACGAGAACTTGTAAAGTGTATGTTCCGCCCTAGTCAATTAAGGACCGACGCTTGTGTTTGTCGATCGAGCACTACCGTACAACCACATGTCTATATGGGTACGACCTAGCTAACTAACTTACAATAGTTTAGTTTAGGTACCACTAGTGGAAAGTGAGTGCCAGGGTGTACTGGTTATTCACAGTGAGGGACAGGGTTTACTGTACTCATATGGCGCAAGAGGGGGCTTCTGACTGGGTGGTTTAACCCTTCAGCGGTGAAATCTCAGCGGGTGGTGTCTAGCTAGACTGGAGTAAGGTAAAAGCTTTGTGATATGTTATCTGGGTCTCATGCCTAAGGAAGCATGTTGGCTATTAAGATGACTTATCTCTTGTGGGTAAAGTGTACAACCTCTGCAGAGTGTAAAACTATTCGAATAGCCGTGCCCACGGTCAAGGGCGGGCAAGGAAAGCATTCACATGGTAGATCATTGTTTTTGGTTTTAAAATAAAAGTTTTGAAAACCGGGAGTGGTTGGAACTCTCGCATTTGTGTCCTGGCGGATGTAGCCAGTGTGGGTGGTGTAACCCGTTTTCTTGAACTTTGGCGGTTAGCTAGTTCTTTAGTGTGGGTGGTTTAACCCGTGGTTTTGAACTTTGGCGGTTAGCCAGTGGTTTAGTGTGGGTGGTTTAACCCGTGGTTTTGAGTTTTGGCGGGTTGAGCCAGTAATCAAGTGTTGGTGGTTGGAACCTTCACTATAAAATTATTGATAGATTCTGTAAAAACAATCACTTTGCTAAAGTGATGCCTTTAAAAATAATTAATGGTATTTGAAATAAAATGTGGCTTTGTGCAAAAGAACCATATGACTCTCCTTTGTTAGGCCTTGCATCTATTGCATTTTCCCAAGACTTGCGGAGTACTTTATGTACTCACATGCTACACTCAAAAATAATAACCAGAGGAATATGAAGCTCAAGAAGAAAACTTCGACTACGGAGCGTATGGATTCGACGAAGGCTTCCAGGAGTTTAGGTTGCGCTTCCCCAGTCAATTGCCTGTGGCGTATTGATGGGTCTTCATCCGCTAGATTTATTTTGCTTCCGCTGTGTTTGTTTTTGTTTTGTGTGTGTGTGAGGTCTTGAAACCTCATTTGTAATAAAGAGGCCTTTTGGTCTGTGCTCTCTATTATTGTAATAAAGCGTTGTTGGTTATGTAATCATCACTGTTTGACTGTGTGCACTAGCTTTGATCTGGGACTAGTGCTGTAATACACAGAGGGACTGGATTTGGAAATTCGGGGTCCCGACAGGACCAAGCCGCTACCAACGCAGTTCAACCACTCTTTTCCGGGCGTGGGGGAGGAGTTTTGGGCATTGACCATGGCCATGGACACGCAGTGCCGCCCACATTGAGGATTTTGGCGATGACTTTTGGCTACATCGCAATGATAACTATCAACGCTATGGTCATCATCATGATGACCAGCATGAGGAGGAAAAATTTGGGAAACTCAAGTTTACTATTTCCAAATTTCAAGACACTTCTGATCTATATGTATATCTCACATGGTATCTCAAGGTAGATAAAATATTTCAAATGCATAACTATTTAGAGGAGAAAAATCTACACATGTTGTCACTAGAGTTTGATAGGTATACATTGATTTGGTAGCAGCAAGTGCTGAACCAAAGAGAAGATAATAGGGAACCTCCAATTGCATCATGGGCTGACATGAAGCAAGAGTTAAGAGCACGTTTTGTTCCTAACACTTATAAACATGATATTTTTGATAAATTACAGAATTTGAGGTAGGGAGCTCGCTCGGTGAAGGAATACTATAAGGAGATGGAACAAGCTATGATTAAGACACATGTGCATGAAGATAAAGAGCAAACACTGTGCATTTTCTGTTTGGCCTAAATAAAAACATTAAACGCATAGTGCAATATCAACTCTACAATACTGTTGTTGATTCGGTACATCAAGTGACAAGGGTGGAGAAACAGTTACTAAAAGTTGTAAAATCAGCACCAAGGACTGCTTCCTTCAACTTGAAAACTCCATCATCATCATCTCATGCTACCAAAGCATGTTTTAGTTTGGGAAGAAGTATATTTTTAGGTAGTACTAGTTTAAATACTAATGCTCGTTCTTCCTCGATTGCAAAATCAGCACCTATACTAAGTGAGAAGAAGACGGCGCCATTCCCTACATTCTCAATTGGTTTTATAGTAATGAGTAAAGAAATTCAATACTTCAAGTGTTTAGGGCGTGGGCACATCTCTAGAGAGTATCTTAACAACCGAGTCATACTTGTGACGGAAGATGAAGAGTATAATCCACAAGTGAAGATAAGGTTGAGCTTATTCATGAAAAAGGAGAGATATGAAGATGCATCGGATGACAATGATGGGGTTGATGTGTTGAATTATGAAACAAGAGAGCCACTAGTAGTAACTAAAAAAGGTAAACAATAAAGTAATCAAACTTATTATTGATGGTGGTAGTTGTCATACCATGGCTAGCATTGAATTGTGTGAAAACTTGGTTTAAAGATGTTGAAGCATCTACATCCATATCATGTACAATGGTTTAGCTCTTGTGAGGGATGTGTAGGTTCAGTTTGTGGTGCATGTTATATTTAAGATTGGTGATTATGATGACATTGTTGAGTGTGATGTGGTGCCTATAATTATGTACCATTTACTGTTGGGAGGGCTATGGCAATATGATATAAGTGTGTAACATGATAGCCGTTTCAATATATATGCTTTTAAATAGGAGGGAAAGACAAAGGAGCTTATTCTAATGACTCCTAGTAAAATACATGTTGACTTTTAGCAAAAGAAGCTTCCTGAAAATGAGGGTAAAAATAAAGAAAAGAGTGACTTCCACACATTGGTGAGTGAGAGCCACAAGCCAAATATGAGAGGAAAAAATAAGAGTGAGAGATGGTTGGTTATGTAGCCACAAATTCATATTTGAGAGATGTGAGCAATAACCCATAAAAGATGCAATCTGTGCTTGTGTATAAAGATGCAACTATTTTGCTTTCAACTAACGACTTAACCTCTCTTCCTTGTGGTGTTTCCTCTCTTCTATAGTCATTTGAGGACGTGTTTTTGGAGGAGATGCCAGCGGGACTTCCACCATTACGTGGAATAGAACATCAAATTGATTTAGTTCCCAGCGTATCACTTCCCAGCATGGCACCATATCATACCAATCTATTGGAAACCAAAGAAATTCACCGCCAAGTGCAAGGGCTACTTGAGAAAGGGTATGTACGTGAAAGTGTTAGTCCTTGCACTATTCCTGTAATTCTTGTTCCTAAGAAAGATGGTACATGGAGAGTATGTGTTGATTGTCGTGTCATTAACAATATCACTGTTAGATATCGTTATACTATTCCTAGGTTAGATGATATGTTAGATGAACTTAGTTGTACTGTTATATTCTACAAAATTGATTTGAGAAGTGGATACCATCAGATTAAGATGAAACTTGATGATGAATGACAAATTACTTTTAAAACAAAATTTAAACTGTATGAGTGACTAGTAATACCTTTTGGTTTAATTAATGCACCTAATACATTTATGCGATTGATGAATCATATTTTAAGACCATTCATAGGTAAATTTGTTGTGGTATACTTTGATGACATGTTGATCTATATCAAAACGATGGATGAACACATTAATCATATTAGACAAGTACTAGAAGTGCTTAGAAATGAGAAACTATATACTAATCTTGATAAATGCACTTTTTGTACTGATAAAGTTGTGTTTTTAGGCTATATTGTGTAGGACCGAAATGGCGACAGAGGGGGGTGAATGTCGTTCTCTTCAAAAATCGCCCCCGAGAATTCGTACACTGAAATTTCAGACAAATGCAGTACGAGGCAACTCACAGAAAATTAATTCTGCTGAAAACTGGAACGCATGCGACACCGTTGAAATCAGCTTAGATTAGTAAGTACGTAGTAAAAATTTCAGCCAAAACCGAGATGATTTAGACTACATGCAACGGGGTCAAAAACCAGCATAAAAAATGAAAAATCTGAATGCTAAGGCAATGTATATGCTGCTGCTTGCCGACCAAACTGAAACTGTGCTCGGTACAGTGAATACAACAGCACAAAACGACTTAAAATTTCAGAGCAAGAGCTGCTTCTTTCAGATCAAATAAAACTGCTACTACTCAAGACTATTAAGACAGAGAAGAGGAAGACCAGAAAGAAGAAGGAGCAAACGCCGATCACAAAAAAAAAAGATTTTCTCAACAGAGATATGAATGATTCTATAAGCAAATAATCCTCTCCCTCTCAATCCTCAAAAACACCAAGAGCCTCATATGCTTCTTGGGAGGAACACAACCCACACAAAGGGATGAATGAGCTCTCAAGTGTCCTAAGGGGTATGCAGCCCCTCACCTCTATTTATAGCCCTTGGCTAACGAGTCTCCAACCCGTTACGCCGGCTAAACCCTAAAGGAGCCGTCTCCCGCTTGTGCAGCCTTGCGAAATTACCGATTCGCCCCCCGCACCTTCCGGAAGCTTCCGCTCCTTGTCTCGCACGCCTCGCAACCACTTCGAGTTCACGCCGTCTTCGACACATCCCGACCGTTCTGACCTTAGCGCCACCTGCGCCTAGTCCGGTCCACCGTGTCTCGCCACGACTCCGCCTCGACGTCCTGCAGCCACACAGACAACAAACACGTCAAATAGCACCGCTCGATACATGAACGTGTAAATAGCATAAACAAGATCAAACAAGTCGCAATAATAGAATATACATCCTAACCCATACGACTTCGCTTGACCAAAGTCCGACCGAGCCAGTTACGCCACGCCACGTCTAGGCCCGAACCAACCGACTCAAACTCGACTTTTCCTAAACCGATGTCAATTGCTCATCATACACAACGGGATGACCTCCACATGGTCTCTCATGTTGTTTTTGGACAAGGCATTGACGTAGATGAATCTAAAACTGAAGTAATTAAGAATAGGCCAACCCCTGTAATTGTTAGTCAATTCAAAAGCTTTCATAGCCTTGCAAGATTTTATCATCGTTTTGTTAAAAATTTTAGTACCGTTGCTACCTTATTAAATGAGTTAACTAAAAAAAGGTGTTGTGTTTGAATGGGGTGCACCACAAGAAAAACTTTTCAAAAGCTAAAGAAGCATTTAATTGAAGTATCATTGCTTGTTTTGTCTGATTTCACTAGGACTTTTGAAATTGAATGTGATGTTAATGGAATAGGTGTTGGTGGTGTTTTGGTGCAAGGGAAACCAGTAGCATACTGTAGTGAGAAACTAGGAGGTGCCCAATTGAACTATCTTGTGTATGGTAAAGAATTCTATGTTTTGATGCATGTGCTTGAAACTTAGCAACATTATCTTTCGCCTAAACAATTTGTTATCTACTCTGATTATGAAGCTTTGAAATATTTAAAAAGCCAAGCTAAATTGAACCATAGACACGCTAAATGGGTAGAATTTATTGAAACTCTCATATGTTGCTAAGTATTAGAAAGGAAAAGAGAATGTTTTGGCGGATACTTTATTTAGAAAGAATGTGCTTTTAACTCAATTGGAAGTAAAGGTACTTGGATTAGAGTGTTTAAAAGATTTATATACTTCCTACCATGAATTTTTAGAACCATATTCTAAATGCAAAGATAGAAAAAGATGGGACATCCATGTATCAAAGAGTTCCTATGTTATCAATATCAATCTTACGTCATGAAGATCGGGCATCCATGTATCAAAGAGTTCCTATGTTATCCCTGCCGATAATCAGATCACTCTAGCAAATCTCCTATATGTGGAGGCAAACAATAAGGTTAAGAACTTCCTTATTCAGGAACTCTATAGAAACAAGTTTGACTGTGTGTCTCATCTCACTTTGGCACATGATATCTAGCATACTCTCAATGATTACCATGAGGACTCTATAGCTACCAAGGAGGTGTCAGAACCAATTTAAGAAAGAATACTAGAAGTTTGAGATAAGACCTGAAGAGTTTTTGGATGAGTTCTTTGCTTTGTTTCACAAGGTCCTTAGTCACTCGCATGCTATCGGTGTGGTCTATCCTGACTCTGAAAATGCATGTCAAGTCCTTGGATCCTTAGACATGTCGGTTTGAGAAATGAAAGTCACTTCCATCAATGACATTGCTGTCATGAGCGAGCTCACCTTGGATAAGATTTACTCAAGGTTGAAGACTCATGAGATCAACTTGCTCTCTCATAAAAACAAGTCTGAGTCGATGGTACTTGTGACTGATCCCATGAAGAGTTCCTCTTCTGGCCTAGTGGAATCTACTTCTTCTAGATTCTCTTTGTTTGCCCTGCATGCTATGAGTGATGATTAGCTTGAGCAAATTCCCAAGGATGATATAGCCCTCCTATCCACCAAGTTCACTGGAGCCTTAAACACTGTAAGGATGAGAAAAAGAGGAGGACGAGGTCCTATCCGGTGCTACGAGTTTGATGATCTCAACCACATTAGAGCCTCCTACCCTAAGCTCAAGGGTAAAGAGGAGAATGAGTACCGCAGATGTTCACTACCTCGGAATACCAAGTTGAAGAAGCGTTACTATCGTAAGGTAGTTGTATCAGCCAAAATTTTCCTCAAAATAAAACAGGCACAATTTTCATGGATTTTAAATTTTTTGGTGCATTTTATAATTTTTTCCTAAAGCCTTGCTTGAGATTTATGACTTTAAGATAACTTCCTTGGCCCAGGAATGAAATGTCAAATTTTCTAAAAGTTAATTGGGTGCAAATAAATTTTCCCTAAAAATTTTGTGTGCAACTCCACGTTTGAATTTAAATTACAAATTTAAACTCAAATCAAATCTTGAATTAAAGTCTAAATTTACTTCTTCCCTCCCTCACCTTCAAGCCAAATATCTTCTGCTAGCCCAACCCATTTGTTTTTTCCAACCGGCCCAGCCTTTTGACCTTTCGCTCGCAAGCCATTCACCACGGCCCGACCGAACCAGCATGCAACAGCCAACCCAACTTGTTGTCTCGCTCCTCTCGTCACCACTGCCATGTAGGCCCTAGTCCTACCTGTTAGCTCAGCACTATTTTTCTTATTCCCTTTTCTCTCTCATGCTCTCCTGAGCTCGCTCTTCCCTTTGCATTACAGAAGCATTAAAGGAGTCCGCAGCCTTGAGCCTTGCACACTGTGACCTCACCCCAATGCCATGACATCGTCACATCACTAGCTCACTCTCTCTTGCTCTCTCTCGCCAGACACCCAAAGCCATGCATGGCACTGTGTTGTCTCTCTTATCCCCCTATTTAATACAACCCTTGCACATCAAAACCTTCACCAAAAGTTACTCTCTTTTTTCCCTGAGCTACCGTGCCCCCCTTCATCCTTGGAGAGGAAGGATTTGGCCTTCTTCGCCATGTCTGGCCACAAGCTTCGCCATCCAGTGAGTTTCCGATGATGCCATTGTGCACTTTGCATTTGTCTCATCTTCCTCCACCTCGTGCTCACATATGTGTGCTTGTTTTCCGTTAGGAAAGCCAAAGCCATCGACCTCGTTGCTATGCATAACTTTTCCATCAACCTCACCACCTGTCTCTATTTGCTCTAGTGAGCTTCGACCTTGGCCATATCCTTGGTATTTGCCTTGACCTTAGCATGATGATGCTCCCTTTAAATTGCCTTGCAATGCCCTAGAGCCATCGGACCACTATCGCCAACCAGGAACACTCGCTGACTCATCGTCGCCATCGATCTCCCTCTCCGCTCTGCCTTTCGGCAAGCCCTTTCACCCCTTGCATTTTAGCTCAACAAACTAGTAGGCTAATCATTAGACCTTAGAACTATCTACAATGCTGCAGCCTCACTCGGCCCTTACTCACCATCGTCGGCCAATGTGGGCGCATGACACGGTGCGCAAAACCCACCGAGCATGACTCCTTTAGCTTCCCCCTAGCTTGTAGAGAATGAACCCACCTTTAATTTGAGAATCTAGGTTAGAAATTAGGAAGTTCACCATTGCCAACCATGCTACCACTGCCTTGATGACCGTCAGCGCTGTCCAATGATCCTAGGTCCCCGAGCCATGCACAAAATGCTTTAGGCAGCCCCCTAGACCCCTTTGCATGCTTGGTCTTGACCTTAGCATAGCCCCTATGCCATGGCCATCACCTCGCCACCTAGCACGGCCATTCACCGATGATTAGCCGCCGCGGCAACGCACCCCACCGAGAACTTTCCACCTCCACTAGCTAGAACCTAGTCTACGCATGTAACATCCCAAAATTCGAATGTTAAAAAATATGGAATTTTTAAAACTTTCTCTTGCATTTTGTTGGCATTCAAGTTTCTTCTGAATACTTATTTGAAATCTTTTGAGTTTTGTGACATGCAAATAAATATATTGAGAAATAATATCTAAATAAATAACTGGGAATAATCCCAAGAGCAAATAATGATCGTGTAAATAATAAAAATGGAAAATGACATTACAGATCATGAATTCAAAATACCAAAATCTTGAATTTAAATTCAAGTCAAAAAAATGAAACCAAAAGAAATATTAGAATATATTTCTAAATGATTAAACCAAAAATTCCCTCTTTTGATTCAATTAGCATACAAAACCCAAGGTTGAATATTCAAAAAAATTTATATATACAATTCAGAAAAATAATATCAAAATCAAAATTGGAGGGCAAACTAAATAAAATTGAAAATAGAGGAATATTAGATTTTGCATTTGAACAAAGATTTGAATTGAAAATCCAAAAATTGAATACAAAATTTGAGCAGGAATTCAATTCTGTTTTTTTGGTACCCTTTTCTCCTCTCCCCTCTCACCTCCATGTGGGCCCCAACCCTTTTCTTTCTCTCTCTTCCTTCCTCTCTCTTACCTCTTCCGCTGGGCCTGAATGCCCCCGCCTCCTTCCCCTTTCTTCTTCTCCCTCCTCCCGTTCTTTTTCTTCTCGCCAACAGCTCTCTGCCTCACTCTCGTCAGCCGGCACCACTCCTCCCTATTTATTCTTCACTGCGTGCCTGCTCCCATCGACATCATGTCCCCTCCGCCATGCACTGCCGTGCCACTGCACGCCCGCACGTTGCCCATCGCCTCCCATCGCCTCGCTCCCACGTCGCCATCTCCATCCCGCTCCCTGTGCTCCGGTCACCGGCTGTAGGGCCGCCACAGCGCCTCCCTCCGAGCTATAAGTAGCCCACTAGCTCGCCCCCTTACTCCCCTGTACCTCTGAGAGATCATGTGGAGATGATCCCGTATTTTTGATGAGTATTTGACCCTTGTTTGAAAGAAAATTGAGTTTGTTTTGGGCTTTTAATGCGAAGTCGTAACTTTGGCCTTTGTCCAAGTCGTGTACGACCACTCCCTGGCTCGTACGACCATGTAGGATGCCATACGACCACGTTTGGTCGTGATCGGAAGTCGTTCGGGTTGTGTACGACCACGCTGTGGCGTCCCCAGCGATTTTGACCGTGGTCGGAAGTTGATACGACCACGTTGGCGAGTATCGGAAGCCAGTCGGGCGGCGTACGAGTGGTCGGAAGGCTATACGACCACGTTGCGGCCTTTTTCGGCAAGACTGAACGTGATCGGAAGTCTCTCGGGAAATCTACGACCACGTTAGCGAGGGTTTGAACGTAGTCGGTAGTCGTGGCTAGGGTTTTCGACCATGTTGGCCGATCGGAGAATCGACCACGTTACGGGTGTTCGAGGTTCGACCACGTTGTGGTCTCGGGCACTCGACCACGTTGTGGTCTCGGGCGTTCGACCACGCTATGCGGTTCGATCACGTTGTGGCGGTCGGATTCGACCACGTTGTCGGCAGATTGACCGTGGTCGATGGAGCTCATTCAAACCGGTCGTATGGGCTCGTGTGATGTCCGATTACGGTGAGGTTTGGTCGGTTGGGTTCCTGGTGATGTTGTGGACCTTGTAGACTGGTTTGTTCTACATTTTGATAGGTCTTGACTAAGTTTAAAATCTGTGGAAGATTTGAGCTCGGGTTGAGCTGTGCAGAGTATGTTTCCTTGTGTAGATCAGTGCTATGTGATGTTTTTGTTGTCTTTGATGGTCGCAGGCATCTGGAGACATGTCTTGGTGAGGCTTAGGAGGTCGGGACTAGACAAGGGAGTTGTTGAGGTCCGAACGACGTGGAAAAGCCAAGAGGACGTGTCGTGCAGGTGGGTCGACAAAGCATGGACAGCAAGGCAGTGGAGGAAGCTTCCTGGAAGGCAGTGGAGGGGCATTTTGGAGAAATACCAAAGCTGCGGGAGAAGTTGTGTCCACTGAGAAAGCACTGTGCGCACTGGAGAGTTGGTGGTGCAAACGGGCAAAGCAGTGGAGCCGTTGCCACTGGGTAATGGGCAAAGCACTGGAGGCCTGTAAAGCACTGGAGTTCTCTGTAACGGGTGGTCTGTGGAGACCCGTTAGCGTGTGAGTATAAATAGAGAAGGAGACTCTGGAGCTGGGCGAGGTTGTCCCCTGAGCTGCTCTGAGTGTTTCTTTCTATTTGTGTGAGTTGTCTCTGGGTAGAGCATGGATGCCCGTGTACCTCGATGGAGTGGTCAGAGAAACCTCCAAGAGCAATGAAAAGACTGGATTCATCTCTGTGTATCATGTTCTGTTTGTGTTCTTGAGATGATCTATTGATCTATTTGCTCTCTTTTTGCTCTTCTGTTTCTTTTGTATTTCTTTGAGAGTTGGCTGTATTTCTTTGCTCTGAACTGGGATTCTCTTTCTAAGAACTCTTGGTCAGTTCTTTTCCGAGAGCAAAATTGAAATCCGAAAGTTCTCTGAGTTTTCGGTCTGCCGCCTCAAATTACTCTGTACTGAGTTCGACCGTAGCGTTCTCTCCATCCTCAGCAAAGACTTTTGTTTTTCTTGGTAATTTCACTTTTAAATATCGTGCTCTTGCTAGGATTCAAGTTTCACTCGATTTCAATCTCTGTGCAAAAAGTTTTCTCAATCTTCGGTTCGGCAGTCGTGTGGCTCTGCCGCTGCTTTGTTTTCGGTATTTCGACCAAGAGCATTTTCGACCACTGCTGGTGCTTTCGACCACTGCAGAAAGTCGTGCATTGTGATCTTTCGAGTTTCGATCACACTCTTTTGGTGTTAACGTCTTGCTGTTTTTCCGATCGAAGTTGGCTTTCGATCACGGTGCTTCACTGATTACTCTGATCGGAAGTTTCGACCACGTTTATCTCGGCTGCGACTGTGTCCGAGTATTTTACGACTTCGGTTGTTCCGATCTTACGACTTCGTCTTTCGGCTGTGGTTTCGGTTATCTTTTCTTAAGTCTTGTTTCTTTGACTTCATAGCTCTTTAGTTATAGGAGAAAAAGAACAGGTTGTTTTCTTGAGGGAGGAATTTTAAAGCACCATTCACCCCCCCTCTGTTGCCATTTCGGTCCTTCAACCTCCCTTTCATTCCTATATGTCCCCGTGCTCGGCTTGAGCTCACCCGCGCCCTGCCCCGAACGCCGGCTGGCACCTCTTCTCAGCGTTTCGGCCACCACGGCGGGTCTTCCCCCAAATTGTGTGTGTCACGGTGTGTCCCCGCTCCCCATTAGCCTCCCCTATGAGCTAATTGAGTTTTTGCACACCGAAGCCCACCGCCCACTGCTTCTTCTCCAAAACCGGCCGTCGCCGCCTCCACAGCCGTCATTGCTTCCCCGGGGCTCCTCCCATCGATTCCATCATTGTAGAGCATCTCCCCTGTGTCCTCAAGCATTCTCCACCATCGCCGAATCTCCTCCCTCACCCCAGCTCATCGCCGTCGAGAAGCCCCTTCGCCGCCCCCTATCCACGTTGCCGGCCCGCCGTGGACCTTCTTCGGGCCAGCAAACCACCCGGTGAGCTTCCACATGACTCACTCTTGCTCACACTCCTTTGAAATTCCTCCCTCTCCCACCACAGCACCAGCGCCCCGTTCCACCCCTGCCTCCGGCCACCGAGCCTCGCCGTCGACCTGCCTCGGAGCTCCTCGGCTCACGCCAGCGCCTCCCTCGGCTTCTATTTGGCATCGGGGTTCCGTTTTGGCCATCGTCGGTGCCTCCCCGGCCACCACTCGCTGGCGATGCCATCGGTCGAGCATCGCCGCGAGCCTCCGCTATTTTTGCTCTGTTTTGCCCCAGCCCGTTGATTGCCTTTTCTAATTTGTCTCCTCCCTCCATTCACAATCGGGTGAATGCCCAGTTGGTCAGCACAGTCGCGTGATAATCCACCAGTCCTGGGGTCGAATTTCTGGCTTGCAACCTTAGGCAACACTTCCTGTTTTATTTTTTTAGCCCATTTCAATTAAAAAATAGGAAAAATTAGAAATTAATCCATGGAAGCTAATAAATTTAATTAGGATGTAAATGAGATTATTTAAGATTTAATATTGGATTAATTATCATATATTGGTAGCTAATGTGTCTTGATTATGTATTTTAAAACTAATTATTAATTAAAAGGCATTAATAAAAGATGATTTTGGTTAAACGTCCAAATTTAAAAAAGATTACCCTTAATTATAATTAAAATATATGCCCTAACATTTAACATGCCGCCATTAAATAAATCTCAGTGGTGATTTAATTAAATAGCAATATTGAAATATGACCCTGTATAACAAGATCGGCCCTAGATAAATAAATTTAAACTAAAAATAAAGCTATGCCTAATAATAACTAAAGTGTGGATAAAATAGTAATGATGCCATTAATTAAATCTTAACACTAGATTTAATAAATAATAATGTTGAGACATGATTGTATATAACAAGCTAGGACCTGTATAAATAGATCCTAATTCAAATTAAACCGTGCCTAGTGATAACTAAGAGTACATAAAATATCGTACCATAAAATGCTACAAACCCGGACTCTAAGATTAATTTGGTAAGCTAAAAATTGTATACAATGCATGTATAACATATGTCCTGAATATTAACGCTCGACGAAATAATGCTCAGCTAAATTTATACACATGTCCATATGTCCAGCTAGACTCATGGAACTTCCTTAATAAATATAAAATTACCCAAAAAGATGTTGCTAAATTAGAAGACCGAGATATTTCATTCTATCATCGGCTATACCTAGCCATCCTTGAACCGAAAGAGGAATATTTCGTGAATATTCCTTCACTGCAAACCTTCCATGGCCCCGTCTCAATGGATTTCCCTTAGCCATTTATCACTTCACTCCAACCCCTCTTACTCCGACAAATACTCCATGCCCAACCAACCTCAAATCACTCGTTTAATCATAATAAAAATTAACCAAGATCAATTGGATTTATTTGGATCTTTTGAGTTATTTGCCTTTATTTGGCTTCAGTGATTTAACGCGTAATTGGAGTCTTGAAGATTCAATGGATCAAGCGAGAGCAAGATCAAGGTGAAGATAAAGACCAGAACCTCAAGACCAATGAATGAGAAAGCTTTGAGTGAGCTCAAGACCGCAGTAAACCGCGCAAGGCAAATCAATACTTTGATCATGTTGAACCTACATTTTCTGCAACTTACTTTTGTTTAAATTATCAAATTGCATGCTATTATTTTATATGCAAATATATGTTTATTTTAAAATTCTAGTTATATGCTCATCATTTGACTTGTTAGTATTACACATCCTTTGGAACAATTGAATATTTGAATCTTGTCACCCTAGCAAAATTATAATGGTAAAATTTTCAAAAATAAGTTCTTAATTATACGCCATGCTTAGTACTGCTTACATATTCGGAGGCACCAAAATGCCCCAAACATCACTTTTAATCGTGAGAAACTGATTTAGAAAGTCATTGTGGAAATAACCGGTATATTTTGACATGATTATTTTATGCTCTCGAAAACCCCAACTTGATTAAATATCTGGGCGGATGGTATGGGGGCTAGTATGTGGTGCAGTGGAAGCACGGCGTGTGGATTGTGATAAAACTGCCCAGATAACCCTAAGGGCTGAATCTTGTCATGACCACGTGTGTAAGACAAGTACAACCACAAATCTGTAAAGTACAACTTGTCTTAGTAGATTTACTAGACCCTAAAAGTCATCTCATCGGTGGAGGAGGTGGGGTAGTGCAAGTGGTTGTCTGTGTAACGACTTGAATGGGGCACTCGTTGAGGGTGAAGTTTACCACAGCGAGCTAGTCAGTGAGTGTGTAGTCCAGCTGCTAGTCGCATAGGAGTAGAACAATCCGCATAACTTATGGGACCCGCCGCAAGTGGTAGAAACCCATATATGTGAGATGATGGAAGGAGCGAGGTGTTTTGAAAAGTTAATGTGATGATCTAGTCAACCGCATGACTAAGGAATCGTGTGGAGCAACGAGCGGATTGTCTCTTGTGGGTAAACTGTACAAACTCTACAGAGTGAAAACTATTCGAATAGCCATGCCAACGGTCATGGGCGGACATGGGAACTTAACCAGATATAGTTCTATTTCAAAACCTCTGTGGGTGGAATTGGAAAAGTGGTGAGCAGTGAAAAGATCTGATTTGTGTTGCCCTGGGTGTCGTCGTAGTGATAATGTAAGCGGTTTATAACGCTGAAATGTTAGCATATGGTGCAGAAACCATGTAACGGTGGATGGAATCTGGATCACTATTATTATTGCATTCTTTAGTTCAAACTACTAGGTCTCAAGAAATTTCTATGTATCTTATTTTAAAAGCAATTTATGGCAAATAAAATAACTTAAGTCTTCCCTAGATAAGCCATGCATGTCATCTATTTGCATCCTGTGTATTGGCTCGCGGAGCACGGTGGTTTGTGCTCACCCTCGCTCACTTAATTAATCCAGAATCAGGAGTCAGATCGCTACGCTTTAGCAATACACTTTGTCATGATGGTGAAGAATATGAAGATGTCACGAACAAGGTCGCGAACCCCAGTTGGCTGCCTATGGGCACGTCTTGAAAGTCACACCTGTGTGCTTCGTTTTCGCTGCTGTATTTTATTGATTTCGGCCTGATCAACCCATAAGTAAGTCTACTATTATATTTATGCTTCCGCATATATGTATTTTGATGTTCAGTATTGTATCTATGAGCACTATCTACTGATCCAGGGAATAGTGCAATAAATCACAGAGGATTCTGGATTGTAAAATTCGGGTACGATAGCGCAAACCATTTTGCCCCATAGCCAAGCACGCCAACCCCTTTCTCACCTTAGGCCAGCATGGCAAGGAGCTCTGCCATGAGCTTCCCTGCTTGCTCTATTCTGTCTCACTGATCGTGGGCCTCGTGCGGTAATTAAATTAGATTAATTCAGTAATTAGTGGTTAGATAAGGAGTTAGTTAACCTTAGTATGACATGTGGGCCCTGCGTAATTAGAAATCTCAATTAACCCCAGTTTAAAATTGTGAGTCACTGTCATGTGGAGCCGCACCTATAAACCGCCATGTAGGCCCAGTCCATGGACCACTGTCTCTGATACGTGGGTCCCAATTCCCGTAGATCGCTGCGTGGACCGAGTCTGTGGACTGTGACCCCACCTGTTAGTCTCATATTTTCCTGAGTAAAAATAGTTAGAAAATAAATTAAAACCATCTATACCCAACCTGACAGCCACTAAAGGTTTTTCTTAAGAAAAACAATTGAAAAAGAACAGAAAATCCCGACCGATCCAACACGTTAGAAATTTTATATCGGTTCAAACTTTGAAGGGCCATAACTTCCAAATCTAGTGATGTTTGTTTCTAAATTCATATAAATTCAAAACATGTCCAACATGACCAAATCATAATTTTTAAAGTTCATTTATATTTTTATTTGAATTTTATTTGAAATTGTGTTGAATGTGGTTACTTGCGCATGTGTATACTTTGACGCTTTGAACACTCCCATCGCTGATAAATAAGATCCTACACTAGCCACATTTGGTCAAGGCAAGTCCTTATAATTGATCATATTGAACCTTGTTTTTACTTGCAAATATTTTGCTTTTAAATACAAGCGCTTGGTTATTATGATCATTTACTTAAAAGCTACATTAAATGTTGATAGCCTAGCTACACCATGCTATTGATACATATTATTTCCCCTTCCGTGAATGTTGATAACATCTTCCCCATGTTGCTCTAGGATACTTATACTAGCAATAACTCCATCATTGGTTAAATCTTACTAGATTATGGTTGTGCTTAGAAATGCTTTAGTGGTGAAATGAAGTACCATACAAACATTGCCAACTGAAAGTTGAAAACATAATAATGGGATTGGTAACTTGCGTTACTACTAGAAACAGAAAATATTTTATAAAATAGTGGACACTTGGGCGAGTGGTTGGTATGAGACTATCGCAAGGATTGCACATGTTGAATGGAGTGGCTGTGTAGGGATTGTATGTGTCATTTTGGATTGGCTATGCAGGAATTGTACGTATCATTTTGGAATAGTTGTGCAAGGATTACACGAGATCTGGGTTTGTTGGTTGGTCCCACCTGAGTTGATTAAGGACTAAATCTTGTGCTACTCTTTTCTACACCCAAATCATGTAACCACTAGTCTAGTATAGGATAGAACTGGCCCACTACTGTGCTTCATTTCAGTTAAGTGGATTTCTAGATTTATATTAGGATTATGTTATGAGTGGTCCATAACAGTCACTGCCCTTGTGGATTTCTTTTAACGATAAGGGCTGTGGACTCCCTAACAATGTGGTCCGTCATTGAAAATATAACCTAGGATGGGAACGTTCTTGGGGTGAATTGTAACCCAGGAAGGGTACTGTCGCTAGTGTTGAGGGATTTCACCCTGGAGTGGGAGAAAGCATCTAAGACAAGCATTGTAAAAGACTTGTTATGATTTCCTCATATGCACACTTACGGAAGCATGTAATGGCTGACATTATGAGTTAACCATATCTTGTGAGTAAAATTTTACAACCTCCGTAGAGTGTTAAAATCAATTTTAATATCCGTGCCCCTGTAATAGCCCAAATTTGGGTCCAATTATAACTTTCATAAATTTCTTGAACATCAAAATCTTTTGTTGCATTTCCAAAATTTTTGAAAGCGTTGCCTTGAATTTTAATTTTTAAAGAAAATTCCATGGCTTAAAATCAAGTTTCAAAATTTCGAAAACTTATTTGTGTGCTATTCAACATCGCTGAAATCCTTATGTGGAAATCCTTCTTGGATTTCAAAATTCAAATTCAAATCCATTTGAAACATGAAGTCAAAAGTAAACCACAGTGGCAATACAAATAAAAATATGAAACCATTTCCCTCTCTCTCTCTCTCTCTTTGCTTGGGCCTGAACCCAACTATCAGCCCACAACTTCTCTTTTCCCCATTGGCCCAACTACTGCCGCCCAGCCCATACCGCTTCTCCCTTCCTTCTTCTCTCGCTGGCCCATCTGGCCTACACGCGAACAGTCGAGCTCGGCAAGCTAAGCCAGCCCGCATTCCCCTTCGTTCTCCCTTGTTCTCACTGCTGCATGAGCCCCCCTTGTCAGTACACCTACACTGTTCACCTTCCCCAGCAAAGCATCCCGAGCTTGCATACGCGGTTTCCTCAGCACTGGACACCAACTTCTCTAGCCGTTTTGACCGCCCTAGTGTGTGTCTCTCCAAACCGCTTGCGCCACATCGCGTTCCACATCTCCAATTCTATTTCCTCCAATCAATTTTGTGTTTCCTCATAGGAGCTCGTCGACGCCATGTTCTTCTCCAATGTGGCTGGTACCCGCTGTTCCCGCCAATACTCCTCATCCAGTGAGCTTGCCTTCAATTATTTTGAGCTAGAGCACCTCCACACCACCCTCTTCCACTGCAAGTCGCCAATTTGGGCTCCCCTTAGCCCCAGACCGCCTCCACCATGAGCCACGTCTGCGCCACCCTGGCTCTCGTCGTTGGCCCGCCTCGGCCCTTCCCTACCTCCACATATTGCTCTGGTGAGTTCCCCTCATCATGTAGATGCTTGTGATGCGATCAATTTCTTAGAACAGTTGCTGTTTAGCCGTGGCCATAGTCGCCATCGCACGCTGTCGGCCGGGAGCTGCAGACCATCTTTCGTCGTGCCGTCACGACCCATGAACTTGTAGTGACCGTAACATTTCGTTTTTGTGCTCGCCTGGTGCCACAACTGCTTCTCTTGCTGGCGCCAAGCTCGTCAGGAGATCCCATGGCTGTCTCTGTTTCTTTCTCATTTCCCTATGTGCTGTTAGGTGGGCCCAATTCAATTAGCAATTCCAGTAAGGGTTAATTAAGGCAATTAAATAAATTGGTATGTCAGTAGGTTTTAGTTAGCAAATACGAAATTTATTAATAATTATCTTGGGATAGAATTAGATGTTAATAATTAGCATATGATCAATTTTAGAATTCAAATAGAAATGTGATAAAATATAATTCATCTATAAAAAGAATAAAATCACTTATGAAATTAGAATAAGGATTTATGTAAATTGATAATAATTGAAATGTAGACATATGTTAGGGAATATAGTATTGGATTGACCCACCATGATACACTACGGAAATTTTTATATTTTTAAGTGTCATCAGTTGGTCTTTGTAGGATCGGAAATGGCAACAGAGGGGGGTGAATGGTGCCTTTAAAAATTTGCCCCCAAAGTATTCACAAAGATCTTATCTCTCCGATAGCTATTAAAGCTATGAAGGAGATGAGCAAAAGCTCACTAGAAACCGAAAACAATTTTGCCAAAAACTGAAATGACAGACTGCAGCAAGGAATTGATCGAAACTGAAATTAAAATCTGAATACTGCAGTCACTGAAAACTGAAAATAAAAACTGAAATCTGAAATAGCAATCTGCAGAAAACAGCAATCTGCAAATTCAGAACAGCAAATCAAAAACAGCAGAAAACTGCAATGCAGAAATGCTGAAAACAGCAGTGAAGAAATGCTGAAAAACTGCAGTGCAGAAATGCTGAAAACAGCAGTGAAGAACTGCTGAAAACAGCAGTCAAGAAGTGCTGAAAACAGCAGTCAAGAAGTGCTGAAAACTGCAGTGCAGAAATGCTGAAAACTGGACTGGAAAGACTGCTGGAACTGCACTGGCCAAATGACTTAACATGCTACCAACTGCAGCTTGAAGACTGAAATATTCGGATGGTACAGACCAAAGAGCAAATGCTGCTGCCGAACAGATTGAAAGAAGACAGAGTACAGTAGCTATTGTAGACAACCGAAAACTGATATAGAGAAGAAGTTCCAACCGAAAATACTGCAACTGAAACTGCCACTTTGCCAAAAGATGCAGTACACAGAAGCCTGAAGATTCACCGAAAACTGAAAATCTGTATCTACTTCAGTGACACCCGAAATCTGAAAATCTGTAGCTACTGCAGTGAATCAAGAACCAGAAGATTTGTCAAATAACAGTTTGTTCTTTTCAGATTATAAGAGCACAACTTTGAATTAAATACCATCAAGACCTTAAGTAGTACAGAAACACACAGAAGGTCAAGAATCTCAGTTTTGAGCAGAAACTGAAAACAACAGAGCAGTTCTCAAAATCCAAATTGCTTCTCATTCTTTGATCCTTTGGCTACGAAATTTTGTGGATATATTAGCAATGGCTACAAGAGTCTAAGTACCAAATCTCATGCCATCTGATGAAGGGAAATATGAATTTCAACAAAACCCTAGAACCTGAAGAACAAGAACAGAGAAGGCAAAAATTGAAAAACTGAAATTAAACAAGATTTGCTCTTTGGATCAACTAGCCAAATGGCTTTTGAATATCTCCCATGTCATAGCAACCCATTTTAGGGCTTCCCAACAAGAAACAACTTGAAAACGAAAATATCACAAATCCACCAAAGGATCATCGAAGGAACAGAAACAAGAACAGGGAGAAAATTCTGATTTCCACTTCAAACCAAAAGGAGGATCACATTCTGTCCCCATACATGATTGATACAAGAAGAATGATTACATACGCATCAACTCATCTTCTCCCAAACAAGAACTTTACTCAAGAAATCAAGAACATGGGAGGAGGCCAAGAACAGAGCAAAGAAAGCTACGAAGTCTTCTCTGCAGTCACTGCTCTCTCCCAACCACTAAGGCTTAAAAGCAAAACAACCTTCTAAAGGCTCTTTTGACTTGTCTAACCTAATCCTCTCTAGTGGCCTAGTGGGCATGCAGCCCCTCCAACCTATTTATAGCCCTTGGCTAACGGGTCTCCAACCCGTTCTGGCCAAAAACCCTAACGGAGCCGTCTCCCGCTTGTGCAGCCTTGCGAAATTCCCGTTTCGCCCCTCCTGCACCTTCCGGGAAGCTTCCACGCTCCTTGCCTCGCACGCTCCGCAACCACGACGAGTCCACGTCGTCTTTGACACATCACGACCGTTCTGACCTCAGCGCCACCTGCGCCTAGTCCGGCCCACCGTGTCTCGCCACGACTCCGCCTCGCTGTCCTGCAGACACACAGACAAGAAACACGTCAAATAGCACCGCTCGATACATGAAAGCGTAATAGAGACCAAACCTGTCGAGTCATCAGAATATGCAACCTAAACCCATACGACTAGGTTCGACCAAGTCCGACCGAGCCCGTTACGCCGCGCAACGTCTAGGTCCGAACCAACCGTCTCAAACTCGACTTTTCGTAAAACGATGTCAATTACTCATCATACACAACGGGATGACCTCCACATGGTCTCTCAATCTCCCCCTTGATGAGTATATTGACAAACCCAGAAAAACAAGAAGTTGAGTTTAAAGAGTCCAACATGGTCCAAAAAAAAAAGAAATGAAACTCATGACCATGTCGACAGAAAGAATCACTAGAGCAACTCAAGAAAGAGTAAATTGTTCTCCAAGCTCTAGATTCCTAAAAGACTTTTTCTCCAATCTATTCTCCCCCGTTTGGCAATAAACACATCAAGAATGCAAAAGAGAGAATAAGTCATGATGATGGATGAAATGGCTGAAGTTTGTTTATTCTAAGCATTTAGAGCCATGAGAATTATCCAAAATGACCATAATGTATTACACCAAGCCATAACTCAAGAAAAGACTATCTAGATCATGACAAGATATGTATAAGCCAGCTAGAAGCAAGTAGATGATAATCTGAAATTTAGTGTATTTTATGAACATGTCAAGTCATCAATAAGCAAAGTCTAGCTAGAGATATCCAAGATGATGCAAGCCATGTCAATCAAGCTAAGCGGAACCAAGAATCTAATATCGAGTCCAAATAGAGTGTTATATACTCAAGAGTGAAACAATGGTTCAAGTACTTGATTCTTTTGATAGCTCAAGCAAATTGAGCACAAATGACATTTTTTTTGGAACTTATGGTTGTTTTCAACCAATATTTTTATCATGTGCTAGATCTCAAGCCATTCGCGACTACTCCAAGCAAGAAGTTTAAGAAGATAGTCTAGGTCATCCAAAACTCCCTCTGAGTTCATGCCTAGTGCAATGGCAAGCCGTCTCATGAGAAAGAATTGGTGAGATCAGTTTTTTCGCACAAAAGAGATCTTTTGCTTTTGACAAGTTGTACTAACTCATGTTACATCAAGAGTTTAAGACGACTCAATCTAAGGCTCAAAAGAGATTCAACGCTCAACTCAGCCTATTTGACATGGCATGAATCATAAAAGGATAGCTCAAGAAAGACTAAACTCGAGTGCTAATCATGACAAGTTTTTAGTGTAAATTGAGCAAGTTTAATTAACTCATCATGGCATAAGCTAGTCTACACATATGAAGTCATGATAAATCTAGCAAACAAGCATAAATCATGGCAAGATGTAAAGCATCGTAAGCATGTCATAACCGGATAATAATCAAGGCTCAATGTATTTATATTACAATATAGAATAACATGCAGAAAAATCTAGCTCCCCCTCAACATGTGATGCAACTTTTAGTTCAAGTTGAGTTAAGTCAATATTACATTCCAGAAGCTCCCAAATAAACTCCCCTTGAACCAAAGCAATAAAAACGAGAAGCTGGCAAAGAAAACAGGCAGTCCTTAAAGCATAGATAAGATATAGAGGATACTATGGCTCGATTGACTCTCATCTACCCCATATGACTCCGGGACTAATAGTGATCAGAAAACATACACTAGAGAGCAAACACGCACTGCTCTGCCCGAAGGTGGCCCGACCCTCGCTAGATCGCAAGAAGTGAGTGAGCTCAATCTAGTGAGATAAGAAACGACTAATAGAGCATCCCGAAGCATAAGATAAGAGTAAGAAGTCTAAGCAACTAGACAAAAGAACCACTCTAACCTATCTTGGAAGGACTAAACCCAATGCACCCATATGCAATGCAATCGAGAAAGGAGTAAGAGCATAATAAATATAGTAAAGCGAGAAAGCACAAGCTCCCTCACAAATCCATAAGGACAAACCACCCCAAGCTCTCCCCTCAAAGCTAAAACCTGAGAGCTATCTAATGGCTTGGTGAAGATATCAGCCAACTGGTGGTCACTCTCCACAAACTAGAGCACGATGTCACCCTTCTCCACATGGTCTCTAAGGAAGTGAAAGCGAATGTCGATATGCTTGGTCCGAGAATGCTGACCGGGTTCTTAGCAATGTTAATTGCGAAGTGTTATCACAAAGGAGTGGAACAACGTCGATAACTAACCCAAAGTCCCGCAGGTCGAGACCATCAAGCACTTGGCTACAACAGATCGGCCGACAGAACGCATGCGGCCTCTGCGGTGGGCCCGTGCAACACCGGACCGCTTCCTCGAGGACCGGAAGCGAGAGAAGTGCCAATGAATTGGCAGGTGCCGAAGTGCTCTTCCTGCTATCCTACTGTAGGCAAAGTCGCATCCGAATAGGCTCTAAGGGATAGCAGGATGAGGAAGAGTACCGATACCATAGTCAATGGTAGCTCGAAGGTACCGAAGATGCGCTTCACCGCTTTGGCGGTGAGATACGCGAGGTGAAGCTCAAACCAGAGCACAAAGACACACGGAGAAGTGTATGTCCGGTCTCGAGGCGTTGAGGTACAAGAGGAGCCGATCATACTGATACTCCTTCGATCGATCGGCTCGCCGCCTTCATCCGGGTCGAGTGGAATTGATGTAGCCATAGGGTGGACACCGGCTTCCCATCACTCATATCAAGCGCTTGGAGGTCTCGAGTGTACTTGCCTTACGATGCAAGAAGGTACCTCCCGAGTCTGCTTAATTTGGAAGCCAAGGAAGAAACTCAACTCGCCCATCATGCTCATCTCAAATTCGAGCTCATGACATCGGAAAACTGGAAGCGAGAGCATGCGAGGCAGCAGAAGATGATGTCATCCACATAAATCGACGAGCAGAAAGTCGGTGCCTGGCCGGGATGAACAAGGTCTTGTCAACTTTACCCATCTCGAAATCATGTCTCAATAGATAGGACTTAAGCCTCTCATACCAAGCTCTAGGGGCTTGCTTAAGTCCATACAACGCTTTGGAAAGCTTGAAGACATGACTTGGGTATTTGGGGTTCTCGAAACACGGAGGTCATCGACATAGACTTCTTCCTCAATGAAGCCGTTAAGAAAGGCACTCTTGACGTCCATCTGGTAAAGCTTGAAGCCCTTAGAAGCTGCAAAGGCAAGCGAAATTCTAATGGCCTCAAGACGCCTTCTGAGGGCAAAGGTTTCCTCAAGTCTAGACCCTCAACCTAGGAGTACCCCCGAGCAACCGCCTAGCCTTGTTTGAATGACTACCCCATCCTCACTTTGCTTGTTCTTGAACACCCATTTGGTTCCAATGATATTGTGATCCCGAGGGGGCTCAACAAGCGTCCAAACCTTATTTCTTCGAAACTCTCCGACTCCTCATGCATGGCATTGACCCAAGACTCATCGGATAAAGCATGACAAACGTCCTTGGGCTCAAAAGAAGCTACTGAAGGCGAGTGGAGATGTAAAAGCGCACGCCGACTTGGAGCGTGTGACTCGTTCAAAGAGATCTCCAATCATCTGCTCAGAAGGATGAGATTTTTGAATATGTCTTGGAGGTCCTGGATGAGATGAAGAAGTGGCCTCTACCTCGTTACCTGACGGGGTAGGAACAGAGCCGCTAGCTCCAGAAGAAGCAGAAGGTAAGGGCTGATCACCTCGAGGTGCGGTGGAAGAAGGCACCTCAAGGGGTGGATGAGGGACTGGATCGGGTAGACAACCCTCATCTCCATCATCCTCATCATCCACGAAGATGGTCTCGGACCGCTCTAGTGAACACGAGATATCGGGCCTAGTCCGGACCGGCCTCATCGAAGGTTACCTCACTGTTTCTACCATTTTGCTAGACTCGCAGCCTGCACCCTATAGGCCCGCGAAGAAGTCGAGTAGCCTAGAAAGAGTCCATCACAAGAACGTGACTCGAACTTATCTAGGTTCCCGGACTTCAGAATAAAACACTTGCAACCAAACACACAAAATGGAAACACGGGCTTTCCCGTATCTCAACTCATAAGAAGTGCGGTGCGGATGTGCAGAAGAAAACTCGTTGAAACATGGCACGCGGTGGCTATAGCTTCACCCAAAACTTTCGCGGTGTAGAGTACTCATCAAGCATTGTCACGCCATCTCGACCAAGGTGCGGTTCTTCCTCTCCACAACGCCATTCTCGTGGGACGTGCGGAGAAGAGAACGGTGCTCTACACTGCCTTAACGCAGAACTCTCAAAGTAGGAATTCTTGAACTCCGTGCCATTGTCACTGCGGATCGCTCGTAAGGCACCCTAAGCTCAACAAAGCCTACTAAAAGATCTCGGAAATGTGTAAACGTCTCATCCTTCGAGGCTAAGAAAACACCCAAGAGTACCTCGAAGTCATCGACCACGATAAGAACATACCACTTCACTCCTGCAGATCGCACTCGAGTGGTCCGATTGTGTCCATGTGGAGCAATGTCACGGTGCATCGGTCATAGTAATCGTGGACCGGAGGATGAGAAGCGGCAACCATCTTCTTGCGTCTTAGGCATGGAGCGCAAACAAGATCTTTGACCATCTTGAGTTTCGGCGGACCACGAATGAGATCGTGGCCGCTAACTCGGGTCAAATGGTCAAATCCAATATGACCAAGTCTCCTATGCCGAAGGAAAGGTCGCGGGACTCGAAGCAAGCAAGCAATGGAGAGGATCGCCAAGACTCGAAAAATCAGCACGAAGATCCTCCCAAAGCGAGAAATCCATAAACCGGACTACAGAAGAATCAAGAATTTTGCGGTTGTTTTCTTAAAGCTCACCTCAAAGTCGTCATCGGTGGTCGAGAAACGGAAAACAAATTATCTGCGACTTACTAACCAAGGCAACATCTTTCAAAATAAATGAATCATTAATGTGCACAGTACCTTTGGCGATGGCGCCCGGATGAAGCATCTCCAAAGGTGATAGTCTCATCACCGAGCACGGCAAGGAAGAAAACCAGCGGAATCTCCGGTCATGTGTCGTGAACACCCGAGTCTACAAGCCAAACCTTTCCTTCCACGCCGTGAACCCGAGTCAACAAGAGAGTAAAGTCTCGATCTTGGGGTAAATCAAGAGTGATTTTGGCACCCAATCTTGAGTAACACGTCGGCGATGAAGTAGTCAAGCACGACCGACCTCTATCTACCCTCGCTCTCGTCACTCAAAGAAATGAAGGTGCGTGTGCGCACACGAGGTCGCTGGTGGGTCCGATTGCTACGGACGGCGAGTCGGCGCCCCGACAGCAGTCGATCACGCCATGGTAGGCATCTCGATGGAGAAAGCGAGATCTACCCTCGAGCGGCGGAAGTCACGACCGAGAGGAGCACGAGGACGAAAAACAAGACTCGGAAAAACCAAGTCCCGGTCGCCCAAAGCTACCAACAATAGCAAGCCTAGACCTCGTGTTGGTCTTAGGTGCACTCAAGGTCCGGGCCGACCACGAATACGCCTAAGAGACTCAACACGGTCTCTTCGCGATCTTGGCGCTTGAAGCAATGGTCAAACAAATGCCCATCCTTCCGACGAAGGTGCAATGATACCGCCTCCGAGGGGTCAAGTAGCATGAGATGGCTTCGCCTAGAGGCCGAAGTGCGGTGAAATCACCTTCTTGTCGAAATCCCTTGGACAAAGCCCACGATCTAAATTGAACTTTCTTGTTCTTGGGCTTGACCTCGATCACACCGCGGCTATGAGTCCGAGCACGGTGGATGCTTCCTTCTATCCTCTCGAAAATCATACCCTAGACCTTGATTGAATTTGCAAATCTTCGATTGGTCTAGAATAAGATTAAGATTCTTCTTACCCCCTACAAATCTCTCGAGAGTGTTCATAAGGTATTGACACTCCCGAAACAGAGAGGCACAAGAAGGCGGGGAGAAGAAGAGACAGAAGGTAAGGAGCGGAAGAAGAACCAACAAGAGAGAAAGTTTGGCTTGTGCACGCACGTGACCTACTGGGGCACATTCCTACTACTAGCGAGTTGGTTCGCGTCTCTAGGCGTCTTACCCTTATCCCGGGCTTCTTCCCTTCTCCTCAATCACATTACAAGTCAAGGTGGCTTCTCTAGAAGGTCCTTAGTTAGCTTCACATTTCTCATCCAATGCAATCAAGTCGATTTTAGTTTGTTACAATTAATGCATGGTGAGCTAACAGGGTCCTTAGAAGCAAACTGAGCCAACTTCCTATCATGATCAATCATATCTTGAAACTGTTTGGAGACAGATTCAAGTTCGTGATAAGCTTAAGACAATTCACACATGAAGCAATAGGCTCAAGAAGAAAAGCTTGTAATTCACAATTTTATGATCTGCCTGCTTTAAGTTCATCTTTAAGTTATTGCAACTTTCACAAATCTCGGGCGGATCGAGAAGCATAGTGTAAAGACCTCTAAAAGCATTGTCCTTATCCTCACATGAGGTGCAAGAAGTGGTCTCAACGGTAGATGAAGGAAAAACAATCCTAGACATCTCTAGTTCAATGACGGACTAACATTCTCCACCTTAAGAATATCTAGCTCGAGGTCACACTATCATATGAAGTCCTTAGCTTCTCCATATCACCAATCAAGGCAGGGCATGTATCACATTCGTCACGAGAGGAAGCAGATGTAAGTGAAGTAAGCTCTCGTGACAATCTAGCTACTTCCTTCTCTAACTCAAGACACCTAGCCTTAGCTCTAGCATGAAATCCACCTAGCTTAAGAAAAGCATGATTGAGCTGGTCATAGGTGGGGCATACCTCGTCCGAGTCGAGTGCTGTTCATTGTCGCTCGATTAAGCCCTCGAGGCCATGAAGCACATGCCGGGAGAAGTCTTCGCCGCTCTTGGGGTCTTGATCACCCGTCCGTCGTCGTCGCTCCATCCCTCCACCTCGCCGAGGTCGAGGTCGTCGAACGCGGAGAGGACGCGGTGGAAAAGCTTCTTGGCCTTCCCAAAGTCGCGAACTTCTTCTTGCCTTGCGTCAGTGGAGGCTTCTTGTTGCGGTTCTTGTCGATGTAGTCATTCTTGGTGAACCGCCGTAGTCGTTCTTGCCCTTCTCCGCTTTGGGCGGTTTGCTCGAATGTGGTTGGGGCCACCACACTCAAAGCAAATCAATGGTCCTCTTCTCTTTCCATCCCTCCTCCTCTTGTAAGCATGGGAGAACTTCCGAGCTAAGAGGGCCACTGTTCATCCTCTAGGCGCTCTAACCGATCATCGGTTACATCACGAGAGCGAGATAGGGAGAACCCGCAAAGAGAATCGTGAGAAGAACCGAGCGGCGGTGGGATCGGTGACTAGTGCCATCGATCGAGACTTCGACCGACGAGAGACTATGTCAATCTCGTGAGTCTTGAGGCGCGAGTAAAGCGTCAAGAGTCGTGGTCGAGAGGTCCGTGGTGTCCTTGATGGTAGTCACCTTCATCTCCCAAACCCAAGATCGAGTGCGAAAGAATTTGTCGGCGTTATCCGAGTCGGAGTATGTGAGACCGACGGCTCGGAGGTTGCTCAAAATTTTGTGAAAGCGAGAAAAGCACTCGTCAAGGGACTCACCGCAAGCATCTCGAATTTGTTGTAATCGCTTGAACGGTCTTGTCGCACCGTCTTTATTTGGGTTGTGCCCTCATGGTAAGCATTGAGGTCACCCAAATATCGAAGGCCGACGTCGGTGAGAGATGCGATCAAATTCGCTCGCTCAATCCCTGAATGATGATGTTCCTCGCCTTTGCGTTTGCCTCAACATCGACCATATTCCGGCATTGATGTTCTCATCGGTGGGAACAACAAAGCGGACCTTGACCTTTCGCCAGATGGCGTAGCCCTGAGCCTGGATGTATGTCTCCATCCGGCTCTTCCAGAATAGAAAATCCATCCCATCAAAGATCGGGGGCTTGGTCGAGTACTTGTCCGTCGACATGGCTCTTGAGACCAGTTAAAGATATATCAAAAAGAGCTAACCGGCTCTGATACAAATTGTAGGATCGAAAGTGGCAACAGAGGGGGGTGAATGGTGCCTTTAAAAATTTACCCCCAAAGTATTCACAAAGATCTTATCTCTCCGATAGCTATTAAAGCTATGAAGGAGATGAGTAAAAGCTCACTAGAAGCCGAAAACAATTTTGCCAAAAACTGAAATGACAGACTGCAGCAAGGAATTGATCGAAACTGAAATTAAAATCTGAATACTGCAGTCACTGAAAACTGAAAATAAAAACTGAAATCTGAAATAGCAATCTGCAGAAAACAGCAATCTGCAAATTCAGAACAGCAAATAAAAAACAGCAGAAAACTGCAATGCAGAAATGCTGAAAACAGCAGTGAAGAAATGCTGAAAAACTGCAGTGCAGAAATGCTGAAAACAGCAGTGAAGAACTGCTGAAAACTGCAGTCAAGAAGTGCTGAAAACTGCAGTGCAGAAATGCTGAAAACTGGACTGGAAAGACTGCTGGAACTGCACTGGCCAAATGACTTAACATGCTACCAACTGCAGCTTAAAGACTGAAATATTCGGATGGTGCAGACCAAAGAGCAAATGCTGCTGCCGAACAGATTGAAAGAAGACAGAGTACAGTAGCTATTGTAGACAACCGAAAACTGATATAGAGAAGAAGTTCCAACCGAAAAATACTGCAACTGAAACTGCCACTTTGCCAAAAAGATGCAGTACACAGAAGCCTGAAGATTCACCCGAAAAACTGAAAATCTGTATCTACTTCAGTGACACCCGAAATCTGAAAATCTGTAGCTACTGCAGTGAATCAAGAACCAGAAGATTTGTCAAATAACAGTTTGTTCTTTTCAGATTATAAGAGCACAACTTTGAATTAAATACCATCAAGACCTTAAGTAGTACAGGAAACACACAGAAGGTCAAGAATCTCAGTTTTGAGCAGAAAACTGAAAAACAACAGAGCAGTTCTCAAAATCCAAATTGCTTCTCATTCTTTGATCCTTTGGCTACGAAATTTTGTGGATATATTAGCAATGGCTACAAGAGTCTAAGTACCAAATCTCATGCCATCTGATGAAGGGAAATATGAATTTCAACAAAACCCTAGAACCTGAAGAACAAGAACAGAGAAGGCAAAAATTGAAAAACTGAAATTAAACAAGATTTGCTCTTTGGATCAACTAGCCAAATGGCTTTTGAACATCTCCCATGTCATAGCAACCCATTTTAGGGCTTCCCAACAAGAAACAACTTGAAAACGAAAATATCACAAATCCACCAAAGGATCATCGAAGGAACAGAAACAAGAACAGGGAGAAAATTCTGATTTCCACTTCAAACCAAAAGGAGGATCGCATAGATGTCCCCATACATGATTGATACAAGAAGAATGATTACATACGCATCAACTCATCTTCTCCCAAACAAGAACTTCACTCAAGAAATCAAGAACATGGGAGGAGGCCAAGAACAGAGCAAAGAAAGCTACGAAGTCTTCTCTGCAGTCACTGCTCTCTCCCAACCACTAAGGCTTAAAAGCAAAACAACCTTCTAAAGGCTCTTTTGACTTGTCTAACCCTAATCCTCTCTCTAGTGGCCTAGTGGGCATGCAGCCCCTCCAACCTATTTATAGCCCTTGGCTAACGGGTCTCCAACCCGTTACGCCGGCCAAACCCTAACGGAGTCGTCTCCCGCTTGTGCAGCCTTGCGAAATTCCCGTTTCGCCCCTCCTGCACCTTCTGGGAAGCTTCCGCGCTCCTTGCCTCGCACGCTCCGTAACCACGTCGAGTCCACGTCGTCTTTGACACATCACGACCGTTCTGACCTCAGCGCCACCTGCGCCTAGTCCGGTCCACCGTGTCTCGCCACGACTCCGCCTCGCCGCCCCGCACACACGCACAAGAAACACGTCAAATAGCACCGCTCGATACATGAAAGCGTAATAGAGACCAAACCTGTCGAGTCATCAGAATATGCAACCTAAACCCATACGACTAGGTTCGACCAAGTCCGATCGAGCCCGTTACGCCGCGCAACGTCTAGGTCCGAACCAACCGACTCAAACTCGACTTTTCGTAAAACGATGTCAATTACTCATCATACACAACGGGATGACCTCCACATGGTCTCTCAGTCTTATATGTAGTATATGTAAGATCCATAAATCTAAGATCGTCATTGTTTCCTACATGCGCAATAGTTTACTTAGGGGTTGCCAAACACTACTCTGTAACTGGATGATCATAAAGGTAACTTTTGGGTTTACTATGAAACATAAGAAGGAATATAAGCGATCAAGATGAAATTTGCTCCTCCTATATAACGGGAGAGATAGCTTTGAGCCCCTCAATATGGTTGGATTAAGGAAGTGCATGTCCATGCCAAATGTGGTTGAGGAGTCAATCACAACTAAGTAATCCACTATAGATTCGAGTAAAGGATCGAGCTATCATAGCTTATCACATTTCTCGTGTTGAATTCGAGCTGGTATCATGAGGCAAAGGGATCGGTACATAAGCACTATATAGGTTCATCCAATATAATCACTATGTATATTTGGAGGGTCATTATATCCTGTTAGGGACCTCTACCGATTTATGGACTAGAAAGGAGTTTTCGGCCTATAGCCAAATATACATGAACCTAAAGAGTCACACACTTAACGGGCTAAAACGATAAGGATCCAGATGATAGTCTCCAAATGGGATATAATGTCTACTTGTATTGGATAAAGATCCAGCCTGAAACTTTCCGAGTTAGATATGATATCTGATCGTATCAGATAAGAATCGATAGGAGGCTCTAAAAAGAGAGGTATGAGGGCTGAGAGAGGTATCCCGAAACACACCCATCGAAACCCTAGCCGCCACCTCTCATAACCTCTGCCGTGCGCACTGGTGCTACCACGTCGACGAACGGTATTCCATCCCAGACGTGTGGACCTTGGTAAAAGCGCTGATGTGACTCGGCACTGATCAGGACGATCGCGAGGAGGAGACAGTTGGCCATAAGACGATCGACTACTTTCACTAGACCGGCACGCTCTTCGTTGAATCAGCCACTTCAACTCTACTTTCACTGCGCTGCGTGTATACTAGTAACGATTTATGATCTTTTACTCGCATGGTTTTCTAATTTATGCGGTAGGAAATTTTAATCTATACTAGTATAACCTACTCATATCCTAACATTGGTATTCTCCAGAAAAGGTGAGAGGCCACATGCCAATGAAGCATCAGGGACTGATCTTGATGAGGACCTCAACTTCGTGACATGTGATGAGAAACTTATACCTCCGGTTAAGAGCTGGAACCTTATGGACTGCTCCCCAGCCGAAACAAAACAGCCACCGCGCCAAGTAACTTAACATGTAAGTTCAGCTATTCTTGACATGTGGGCATTTCTTCCCGTAAATATTTTTCTACATGTCGATGTCTACAGTGTGAGAGCATTTGGCTCATATACAAGGTTCTAAAACTCGATAACTAATACTTGCTCAGTCATCTCACCTTGTAGTGATTATACAATAATCGGCTTTGTAACCGGTTTTTTTTAATAACAGATTTATATATGTTATTGTATGTTCATGTAAAATCAAAGTCACATTTGATGCTATTGTTTTAATGTGTCCATATCTTGTGGTGCTTGGTTAATTTCATAGCTAGAACATTAAATGGTCACACTAAATTCATGTATCTTTCTTAGCATAATTCTACTTAACAGAAAGCCAGAGAAGAGAATGAGGGAGGAGCTACAGTAGGGGAGCATGCCACCTGAGGGAGGAACCGCAGTAGGGCAGGACGCTACCGGAAGGAGGAACCGCAGTAGGACAGGACGCTACCGGAGGGAGGAGCCACAGCAGGGGAGGCCACCGCCGGAGGGAGAAGCCATAGCAGGGGAGTCCAGCGCCGAAGGGAGGAGTCGCAATAGGGGAGGCCGTCACCGGAGGGAGAAGCCGCAACAAGGGAAGACGTTGCCGGAGGGAGGAGCCGCAGTAAGGGAGCCCATTGCCGGAGTGAGGAGTCGCAGCAGGGGAGCCCACTGTCGGAGGGAGGAGATGCAGCAGCAACAGTTGTCGCCACCGCCCTCCCGTGCCTAGGGTTCCTTCCCGCGCTGTCACTACGATGCCACCCTCGGGTGTGTGTGTGCCACTGCCAATGCTATAAGCTGTGTGCTTTTTCTACTGGGCTATGCTGCTGTGGGTTTAATTAAATTTGATCGTGGGCTTCATGCCTTCATTACACTAGACAGGCCACTCGAGCGAGTACACTGCCTGTTAGACGGTTACTCCGATTACTCACTCGGTTATACTAGTTAAACCAGTTATGTACTCGTTTTTGGCTGCTCGTACTCGGTGAGGAGATCTAGTCCGAGTACTCGGGCAAATACTAGGCCGAGTACACCTAGTTTTAGAACCATGCTCATATACATTGTAAGCACAAATGAAAATCCGGTGGATACTCAGAACTTTTGCATGTTGATGGTACAAAGAAAGACATTATTATTTATGGCATCCCATACATCTTATCGGGCCAAACTGTATTACCAGCACAATTCACACCAATATAGCACTGCTAACGTCCTGCCTATTATTAAAACGACAGATTAGATTAGTTTGATTTTTTGCTCTATAAGAATACCAGCCTATCCACTCTTTAGATTGGCAATTTATTTGTATTGAACTTTTATTTCTTTCTTTACCAGTACTAACATGTAGCATAGTTTGCAAGGAGGAATGCTTTAGAGGCTACGAAAATAAGCATTTTCTCAAAAAGAGTAAAGCCTTGCTAATGAGTCACCCACTTAATTTTGAGGTTCTTTTTAATATTAAGATATCACGAGCATTTATATTTGAGAAAACTAAGATTCCCTGTTGTATTTCCACATCTTTTTTTTACAAAGCTAACATTCCATGTTGTTTGGTCTTAAGATTTCTCTAAAGTTGTTGATAGGCATGTTAGTTCAGGGGTTTTCCAATGTTCGTGGAAATATTAGCAAGGGATGATGCTCAAATAGTGTTATAGCTGTGAGTTGTTGAATCTATCAATGTGGCGTTTGCCCAATTATTCAACACACATGACCTTTTTTTCTTGGGGAAATTTCTTTATACTGAAAAACAGTGATATCTGTTCTCTTACAAGTCTATGGGAGCCAGATGGGGAGATGCCAGTGAGGCTTAGCTTTTCGTGGATCGCGGTAGATTACTTGGTGCGGATAAAGCTAATGTGCCATGGAGAAGTGAAAGCTGAAGGCCGAAGGCCTGTTGAAAAGCTCGCAGCCTACATTTCTGAGAGGATAATGAGGACCTACCGTAAGCAATTATCTTGGCGGCCACGCCTGCTTCCACGCCACTCCCAACTGCCGTCTACGGCGTCCCCTCCGCCACGTTCCTCGGGCACATGCACCCGCCTCAAGCCGTACTAGCTCGACGACGACGGCTGTGCTGTCTCCTGAGCAGCTTCCTGTTCCGCATCAGTTGCGCCGCGATGCTCATGTCCAACGCCGCGGCGGAGTCGCGGTTCCAGCACGGGCGCTTAGTGCGGACTTGGACTGCGGCGCAGGACAGCTCGCGCCGGTGCGTGTTCCAGGAGGACGACAAGGGCAACCTGGGGGCCAGGGCGGAACTGGACATTCTAGCCGTCGCCGGCGACACGCGGACACATGCTGAAGGCCAACGTCGCGGTGTTGGCGGCTTGGCGCCTCGTGTCCTTCCGGGCTCCGAGTATCACATCGAGCCTCTCGGTGATGTGCGAGCTCGCGTACATGGAAGCCAAAGGCCGGATGACGAGGGGCGACTGGGTGTCGATGATCGGGGTCGGGGCCGGGTTCGCGTGCAACAACGCCGCCTGGGAATGTATCGAGCCGGCCGGCGACGCCGACGGGCAGTGGGCGGAGTGCGTCCACAGGTACCCACCGCCTTCTTCTGGGAGTCAGCAGTAATTGTTCGATCCATTGTCGTGCTCCTGGAGCTGGAGGGGACAGTCGTCAGAGACTGACATAAGTGGTGCTCCATCGCAACGTCCCGGCCGGACTTAACCGACGTCTAGGATTTTGGTCGAGATGTGCGTCGTCATCTTCCTTTTGTTTTTCTGCTTTCCATTCTGGAGACGATGCGTCGCACCTTCTTGTATACGTTGCACCATAGCTCAAAAATCGATGTATTAATTCGAGTGGATTCTTTTATTCATAGACGCAATTGACATGTAGCCAGAATATTTTCCCGTAACTTCAAGGTCAAAACTATTCTATGATACAATCACTGTATACTGTATCTTGTGATCATTTCTTTAGAAAATTAATTGCATACTATAAAATTTACGTGAAACTCCTCCGTTCCAAACAGAAGTTCTTCAAGACCCAAACCAGACCCCGCCAGACCGGCCCCACCACAGCCTCCGCCACCTATGCTACTATAATACTTCCTCCAGCGCCGCCCCCACCTTCCTATCTCCGCCATACTCAACCCCTCGGTACATCGATGTCGACAAAGATAGATGCTTCTATGTATCATTATTTGAAAGTTGCATAAGTACTAAAAAATAAATGAAAAGTAGATGGTGATCATTTACCCCTTCAAGATTTGTGCAGCTTGTAGATGGTGATCATTTACCCCTTCAAGATTTGTGCAACTTGTATTAAGGGGTGATACATAGAAGCACTGCTCACTCAACAATCAACAGATCCAACTTCATTACGACCTCGATGGGCATGAAATCGCCCGTCGCGAACGAAGCAACTGCGTCATTTTTGTAAAACACGATTTCAGCAGCAGTACAGATAAGAAATTCATCCGAACGGGTACGATTTGAAGAAAAAATTCAAGCGCAGGAAGAGTAATAACCGAGCAATAACCAGACAAGCTACCTCAACTCATTCCCGGGGCGCGGCTACATCCACCATACTCAAGCGTGAAAGCACCTGTGGGGGTTACAGCACAAAGGATTCGAGGCGGCTGCCAACGCGAAGTTTCTCTGCTCTGATCAGCAGCAGCATAAGCACCCAGTTGGAAGAGTGGCATGTTAGAGCTGTACAGGTATAGCTTCTCCGAAACTTCCTAAGGCCTAACACCGATGTGCACCCTGCATACGTCTACTCAAGATTAGCTGCAGGTGCTGAGGGGGGTTCCTCCAACTTGCTGAACGATTTCTGCTTCTCGAGTGTAGGCATGTACGCTGCGGTGCTCTTCTGGAGAGCATCAGTAGCTGGCTTGTTGTCTGGCTGGTCCCGTGGGCTCGCTAGGTGCTTCTCAAGGACATCAAACTTCGCTGTCGCCCACGGGGCGGTGCCCACGCTCCCACCAGTACTTGGAGCATCGACTGTCAGCGATGAGATGGCATCTCTGGACGAAAACCATGTATGGCCACAGGAAATACATTCGAGCTGAAAATCAAAGGCACATTGTGAGAGATGCGGCAGAAATGTGACAATTCAAGCTTATTACACCCCTGAGAAAAAGGTAATTTTATGTCAGTCTACTAGATGAAGTTCAATCCTTCAGAAATCAGCTCTTGCATGCACTTTCTGCCAAGGACAACTTACTGTGACCTTCTGAGTTAGCAAAAGACCTTTCGAAGCCTCCTATAGATGAGATACCCTCTACTGGCATATGTTTATTATGAATGTTTACAGATTCAAGTACATGAACAGCATATGTTTATTACGAATGTTTACAGATTCAAGAACAGGAAGAAGTCCAAACAAACAGTATACATGTCAAATACTATCACTACTACTATTGCGGCATTGCCAGTACTACTCCAATAGGAGCCTAGTCCAGTACAATCAGCACTTCAAACAAACAGTATATATGTTAAATACTATCACTACTACTATTGCAGCATTGCCAGTGTCTCTTAACACATTACACGTTCACTAAAAAGTCTGTAGTATATATCGTTGACCACTTGACCTAAGTTTTGATCATGCTCGTTGGTGGCATGGATAGCATAATTTCAGCAATAAATAACCAGTCAGTTTGTTGTGTGGAACTGTCGATGAGAAAAAAGTAGACATTTCACTCACTGGTGTACCCACTCAACTACATGTGAGAGAAGTGAATTATACTGAGGCAAAATAAGATATACACAACATTTTAGCAAACAATATAATGATAATATTTGGATGTAAAATCAATCCAATTAATTTTACCTCTAATAAGGTTTGCCAACAGAAGCCAGCAGGAATGCAGGATCACAGGTGAGACCGTGAGAGGATTCAAGAAGGATGCACAGAATGGCAATTCCTCACGGATGTACTCAAGTTGGTAATGTACAATGGACACAAAAAAATTGGTTATAGAAAGTGCATGGAAGTATGGAACACATCATCCTTTTGATTAAGACAGCCATTGGCATTCTCCTGTTGCTTAATATTTAATAAACAAGAATTTCTATGAAACCAAATCCTGTGTGGACTCTGGAGTATAGAAATTATTGTTCTTTTAAGAAACTGCCAACTAATTCATCAAGTTTAGCCCTAAAAATTTAGTCATATGTTCTGAGAAATTTTTTTAACCAGCATGTACAAAAATCCTATAATTACAGACTGATTCCTGGTAGCCAGCTGTAACAGTTCCCAGTTTAACTCATATGAAGTAAAATGTAGATATCATACCCATTGAAAGTTGCCAAAAAAATTGGCTCAGAACCAACTGTAAATTAGTCAGGAACCGACCGAAAAGCATCTGATTTTCTTATTTTTGACCGAGTCATTGCTGACCCTTAGCAAATCACTGCTGATTATTGGAATAACATATGAAATGTCATGTTTGCAACGATGAACAACGAACATATAAGTGAGCAATGGAAATAACTAGGAACAGGTTGGTGCAACTCAGCACTTCCAAAAATCTGAGATCTGAAAGCCCAAAAGCATGATTTTAGTGGCGGATTGATAGCTATGAAACATTCCCTCAACTGTGAAGTTACCACTAGCACTTATTTTTGTCTAAAAAAGCAAGTATTTCATTTAAAAAAATGAAATACCTGTAGATGGTACGAGTAATATTGAAAGATCCGATGTGCACAGCCAGAAATAAAATAAAGTAAACACATCTTGCATCACAAAAATGGGACCAAGCAAAACAAAAAAACATTTACATACCTGATAGCGATCCCCATGACTGGCATGAATAATATCAGATATGCCTACTTTCTTTTCTGTGCATCTTTCACATCGCGCATCAGTCATCTAGTTAAAACAAACAGCAAACTCAGAGAATTGCAACATAAAAAATTCCATGTGAATATTCAGTTATTTTACTGAATATATTCTTTCTCTTGCCCTAACTAATTACTGAATTTAAAGCATATCATGTACAAACCTGCAACTGCCTTGATTCTTCTGGTTCAGATGTTTTCTCTGCTGCAGTCAACCCAGCCTGCAATGCTCCAACAGCAATACAGCATGTACCACTAGAATTTAGCTAAATATAAGTATTCAAAGGGACTAATAGATCTAAATAAAGACCAAATTATGTTATAGCTAGAATTTATCAAAGTGGTTCACTGACACAACTGGTTATATAAAAGAGGGGGGCTATCTAGTTCAAATCACTACCTAGGTGCAATTGTGCAACCCACTTATAGCCTTCAAAAATGGAAGTTGAAAATTAAACCAGTGTTAGGACTTGGGAGAAACAAAAGAGATTTTCTACAAATAGTAACTTTCGTTTGGTCTTTTCGTCTTCCTGTTTCCTTCTAACTTACATTTTTCTGAACTATCATGTGCCAATGATCGAAGAGGGTAATCATGTGAAGTTGGAGGTTTAGGTCCTGGATTCCTAGGCTTAGGCGGTGCCATGGTGGCAACTCGCCATAGCCAGGCACACGGCTTGTGTTGGAAAAGGAAGGGAGAGGGAGAGAGAGATGTTATTCTTACTTGATCTCAACCAAAGTATCGGCTGGCTTACATCTTGCTGCCCCTAACGACCATATCTAGGAAAGTAATCAACCAGAGATAGATAACAACTAATCAAGCCAAATAACCAAACCGACTACTACTAAGATAACATGAGGCCTAAGATAACTACTCAACCGGAACCTGCCCCTAACAACCATATCTAGGAAAGTAATCAACTAGAGATAGATAACAACTAATCGAGCCAAATAACCAAACCGACTACTACTAAGATAACATGAGGCCTAAGATAACTACCCAACCGGAACTGAGTTGGACAAGTCTCCTGGTGCAGATGCGTACCCTTGTGCAGGTTGAGCTGGAGCTGGGCAGCGGCAGCGACAATAATACTTGCCCCACATGACATGAACCTTTCTCGAATACATTTGAGACTATCTTCAGAAAGACCATATTTACTTGATGCTTGAGCCAAAGTGGTTCGCACTAGATATGCCCCCTGTTTAAATTTAATACTTAAATGCTTTGTACTAAATAGAACCATTTCAGTCTCAGCAACCTTGTCCTATCAACTAAACTAATATAGTAGCACACCATGAAAGCAATTATAGTCACTATTGTAAAGAAGATGGGAAAGTGGTTCTTATACGGAGACATTGTTAAAAGAGCTGGAGGATCAAGCTCTTTGTTATACCTTTAGTTCATCAGGAGACATTGTTAAAAGAACTGGAGGATCAAGCTCTTTGTTCATCAGTCGCTTGCGTAGTATAGGGCTATTCTGTATATACAAAATAACAAAGATATGTCAAGTCCAAAAACAACAACTATTTCAGTTGTAAATATATGGAAATGATATGATCTTATTGAAGTTAGAAATAAAATGGTTTTCAGTTGATAGTGTGGTGGTACTGCAAGAATCAAGAAAATGCCAACTATTTAGTATTTATACCTTCACTATGGCTTATTCGACGATGTATTTATCAGTTATGTACATACAGAGCACAGTTTAGATATGTAACTTAGTGGTACAGAAAACACAAATGTTATGGATGTGGCGAAAGTAAGTGGTGATTGAACTGACCATAGCTTTATAACTATAGAATCAACGAAAAGTTATTGTACACAATTTAGCAATGCCCAAACCAACATCAAGTAATGGACATAAAAAGAGAGTAATACAGAAATACAGAATAGACTTGGAGGCTTGGAGCAAACAATTGACATCTTCTGGAACCTTTCTAGAATGAATCCACTTTTCTACGTGTGGTGTGGCGGCATGAGAAGTCCCCAAATAGGCATTTTAGGCCAGTTCAAAGATCAAAATTAAGCAATACAGTTTAGTGGGACAAATTCTGACCTGAACAATCTGAAATATATTGTTTATTCAAGATATAAAACTCATGTTGGGTAAGATGAATATGAGTTCGAAGCTTATCGACAAAGACATGCATATCTACAGTAATAAACATCGATGTTGATGGGATGATGGCAACTAACTCTTAAGTTCTAGTCCTCAGTTCTATTCAGTGGCATATGATTTAGATGTTGAAATAGATGTTCCCAAGAAACATAAGGCCAAAAGTACCATGGATAAAATGCACATACCTTGATGTTGAACAATAATTGTCTCAATTTCTGGTTATACTTCTGGAAGTCGGAACCAAGAGCTTCAAATGTAGATCTTTCTAAGGAGGCCATTATTGAAACAACCACATCGGGTGCATAAGATTTTTCATTATCCTGAAAAGAGAAAGTCATCACAAACCATCTGAGGGAAGACAAAGGATCAAGAAAACACAGGGATCCAAAGAAACAAATAGAGGGCTTTAGCTAACATATATTTTTTATGAAATGCAACAATAAAAGAACACTGTAAACCAACCAATAGAAAAAGAAAATAACAAAACATGAGACCCATTTAAAAACTAATAACGTGGTGTAAAAAATGATTGTATATGCATGCACCATTTTCTCAACCAGGAATGTAAATGAAGACCAAATGGATGGACCTTAGTTCAGCATGCCACAATTAATCAAAGCGAGAAGCATAGTACTAACAGTTTACATTGTAACACGAATTACTTCATTTTATGCTCAGTGCAATGAGGTGTCTCAATCCAGTAACCAAAGTTTTTAGTCCATGTGCAGTTCAAAGACTATTAAATTTGTGAACACACTGCAAAGGAACCACAATCAAGTCTTTTCAATTTTTTTAGCTCATCCTTCTTCAAACTATCCAAATTAACCATTTCAACCAGAGCCTCAGATTAAAAGCACCAAAAAATTTGCTATTACCAGCATGCTAGCCCCTTTGGTTTTTTAGTTGTACTGCTGCATACGCTGGGTACTTGTAAACTGTTATTGGTACACATCGTAGTAAAAGAAATCATACTGAACAGTGGGAGACCAATGACAGATATAAGAGGATATTACTTGACAGACTATTAACAGTGCATGCTTCAGAGGCCCAGATCTCAAACTAAAAACTTGTTAAGAGCATCTAACTGCATCAGATGTTATATGTTCTCTTTTTAATCTTTATGTTTGCACATAGAACAGAATAATAAACAATGCTGCAAGTCTCACCCCAGGTCACTTCTTTAGAGAACTTATGGAAGTAAACGGAGATAGTTTACCAAGGCTCCACATAACCATTGAATTGTGCTGAACTGCTGATATTAAATATTGTAGGAAAATTCAGGAGCATATACAACTTTCATGCCTCTCAAATAGAAGAATCAGCTTAGCAGCCAACAAGCTCTGCAACATTGGCCAGTGAGAAGATAATCTACTCCAGCCCACTATGTGATGCATGCTTGACTAGGTTAATTTGTACAGTGGCCCAATAATCCTATAACATGACCCTATAATAATTTGCATGTGCAACAAGTTATGGGACCTAAAAATCCTACAACATGATTAACGACATCAACATCTTCATTTATGATCTAGAAGAGAAACAAACTGTGGAAGATAAATTCGACATGCGGAAATTTAAACTATTCCCCTTACAAGTAAAAGTGACGTACACAAGAACTAGTATCCTTTGCAGATGAACCATTAGTTGAACTTTTGGCAGCACTACCAGGATTAGCATGAGAAGCCCCGGCACTTTCCTTTGATGCTAGTGGAATAGTGTCTACAAATTTATCAAGCCACCTATCGCGGTACTGATCACCAGTAACTGCTTTATATCTGACAAGGATGGCGTAATTCTTTAGCTTATCACTCCCAGGTGTCTCTGCTTTAATGAATTGGTCAGATTTGCCTGTTGGAGCATCTCTTGAGACATCTATAGGGTTAACAGGTCTCTTCCGTGGGCCTCGTTTACTTGAGAGCTGATCAGTGTTGTCACCAGGTATATCTCCAGGTTCAAGATCAGGAAGCTCCCCAATATGGTCCATTGTTTTCCTAACAAGAAGATCAACCTCATGTTGCTTGTTATCCTCATAGTCCTTGTCTGTAAGGTTCCACAGTTTCTTCGACTCTGTGTCATAGACCTTTTGGACAATGAATCCCGGGTGTTCCTTCCGACTGGGAATCTTCTTGTGCTGAGGAATGAAATGGACCACACACTTGTGCATAACTGACTCTGCTGGCACATCATCAATATGAAAACTATAAAATAGCTCTCGTGTGTCACATGCTTTCCAGTTCCCACCACCCTTTTTCTCAGCCTCTTCCGGCCTGTAAAACCATTGACCAGTTATCGATAAGCTCCCATCATTTTCTGTAATATCCTGTTCCAAGATAATAAAATAAAGTATTATATATCATTGAGAACTCCAGCAAGGAGGAACAGATAACGGAAAGAACTAAGGATCATTACATTAGAAAAACATTCATGCAGCTCTACAGAGATGGGGCACTTTGGCTCCACAACTACTCAAAATAGGCAATGGTTCCAATCATATAGAATGAAAGGTAGGCCTGACAAGAAACCGCTTGATACAAATCATGGCCTAAGCCTAGCATCAGTTCGTCCAAGCGTTGTTCAACCATGGAAACAACATCAAAAGGTAACTGTTGCAGCCAAAACCAAGCCTAGAACCAAGGGCCTAGTGCACATGTTGAGTTTTAGACTATGAAATTCATTTGAACAATTGACAGCAATATGTCAAACTTATCAGCAAGAAACCATTGTTCACTCAATTATCATGCTAACAGAAACTACTAATAATTCAGCAAGATTAGCAAAATAGAATTATCTGATTACACAAATTTTCTGTCATTCCTCTATGTGGACAAGATGACACCAAATTTGAGTGCATAAAACTACTATTTGATCATGTAACTGGCAATCTTCTATACGAGATATATACATGTTAATGCACCACTATCTTCAAAAATCGCAACATTGGGTCAGTCATCACAGACCTTGATGATGGCGACATAGGGCTTCTCGGTCTCGACCTCAGGCGTGAGCAGCACTGGGTCCTCCTGCACAAATACACAACAATCACCCCATCGGAAAGCATCAGAAATTCAGAACCTCCCAAAACCTAAAAACCCTAAGCACAAAGGAGGAGAAGGGTAGCAGGGCGGCGGCTTACGAGCTCGAAGGTGTTGCCCTCGTACTCGAAGGAGGCGTAGTGCTTCCGCTGTTTCTTCCCCTTGCCCGTGACCTTAACGAGGTCACCGATGGGCACCGCCTCCGTGCTCTCCTCTTCGCGGGGCTCCTCTTCCTCCTCCTCTTCCTCTTCCTCCGCTTCCGCCTTCTTCTCCTCGTCGCTCTCCTCGGCGAGGCGCTTGGGCTTGCGGCCCCGGCGGCGGCGGGTCTGCGTCTCCTCCCGCCTCTCCTCCTCCTCGTTCCTCCTCATCTCCTCCAGGTCCTTCTCGTCCTCTTCCTCCTCCTCCAGCTCCATGTCGTCCTCGTCCTCGTCGTCGGCGGCGGCGCGGCGGCGCTGCTGCTGCTTCTTGGAGCCCGAGGAGGCGGGGGCTGTGGACTTGGTGGTTTTGGGCGCCGCGGCGGCGGCCTTGTCGTCGTCGTCGTCGTCGCTGGTGGACGCGAGCTGCGTGAATCGGCGGCGCCTCCCCATTCTCGCGTCGCGGCCGATTCGCAGGGTGGAGGAGGGTTCTAGCGAAGAGGACTCTAGCTCGAGTCGGGTCGAGCCGAGTGTGGCGGATGGGTCGCTGTCTAACCGAGAGGGTTCGGATGATGGGCTGAGGACATGTTTGGAAACGGCTGCGGCTTATAATTTTGGTTAAAATTTTTAAATTTTGGTTAAAATTTTTAAATTTTGGTTATTTATGGTACAGATTACGGAGAGAGATATACTCACTTGCGATTTTGGATGGTACAGATGTTGGGTTTTTAAAGTGTATATCGTTTAACTTGTAGACCCCGTCTTGAGAAAATACTCCGTTTGAAAGTTATGTACTGTAGCAAAAGCCAAAAACCGCCAGTTTCGAAGGAAAAGAACAGGCCCTGAACTTCTTTCCAGCTTCTAAAAATCATTATACTTTTCTATCGCAACTAATTTTTAATATAGTATTTTTTTAAGATAAAATTTATAAGTTTATTATAGTACACTACAGAGACTTTATTTATATCAGTCGAAATTACACACGAGTCTCTATCTCTCCGTACTCTCTCGCAAAGAGCAAAATCCAAAACTACAGCCAAAATTCATAAGCCGTAGCCCAAAAGAACCAGCCCTAAAAGTCTAACATGGACCACCTATTATCCCAACTGAAAGTTGGGTTTGTTTAGTGTTGGGCCTAAGCCCAAATTAGGCTTTGAGCCTATTTTGGCTACGGCTGATGATTTATGGTTGCAGCTGATGTTTTTTTGTCCCTAGAGCGAACGCTTGTACGAACGAACTGAATGCTAATAAGTCACTACGAAAAGGCTGTCCCAATAAGCCGTTTCGAAAAGACAACGGAAAAATCGTCTCGTTTGTTTATTCAGGGGAAGACATAAATTGAAAAAAATAGGGTTTTTTGTTTGGCTGCAGGTGTAATATTCCCACGGGGAGATTTTATGGTGCTACTCCGCCCACCTCCTGGTGGATCTGGCTCCTCTAACTTAGAGGAGCTAAGTCACCAACTGCACGTCATGATCAAGGTTATATATAATAATTCATATTTTTTAGAATTAGAGTGAGAATTTTTCAAAATTCCTAAATTCATTTGAATTTGAGTGTTTTGATGAAAACTTGCTATTTCCTTTGCCTTCAATCTATTTCAGTGCTCACTTGGTTATCTTCATGCTTTGTGCTCAATTCTAGATCAACAAGAGTTTGTCTTTGTAAAATATTTCTCCTATTTCCAAAAATCAACACATTTGCATTTTTGAGGTAGTTGTCAATGTGTCCATCAAGGGAGAGATTAAGAGACCATATGGGTAGGTCTAGATCAATTTGTGACAAATAATTAGCAGCTGGGTTGAGTTGAATATAAGGTAGGGTTTACAATTTTTTGAAATCCAGGTTGTTGTCAGACCTGGAATGGTAGTACCGGCCAGATGCTAGCGATACTACTACGGTGGTAGTACCAGCATGAGGGCCACGGTACTACCACAAATGCGGTACGACCGGGATTAGATGGCAGTAGCCATTTCTAGTAAGGGTTGTATTCAGGACTTTTGCGTTTGACATGTCCAGTAGTTCTAGTGCAATACCGCAGTACTACCGACGGAACATAATGACCAGGCCTTAGTTGGCGGTATTATCGGGGCGTAGGGCCTACCTTGGCAAGTAGTCATACCGCTCCCTTGTTATCAGAAAATATGTGTGCACCAATAGTACCGGCTAGAGGTTAGCGGTACTACCGGAGCGATATGACCAGCATAGGGTGTGCAGTCATACTGGCTAAAGGTAGTAGGTTCTGGACATTGGGAGTTATGAAAGATTTGATCATGGACAATCTTCGAACTCCAGTCATGATTGTATTGCATTGAATGTTGCATATTTATGTTAATGTGGGTCAAGTTATGGAGAACTTGTACCCAGAAATGATTTCTTGATCTTTGAATATGTAGGAAAGTTTAGAGGCAACTATAATCAACAACGGGCGACTGGGACTAGGTCAGGGGGATTGAGGTCCAAAACAGTCAAGGAGGTCGTGTGAGATACTTAGGCTCAAGCATTGCACATGCCAATGTGTAGGACCGAAATGGCGACAGAGGGGGGTGAATGTCGCTCTCTTTTAAAATCGCCCCCGAGAATTCGACACTGTTTTCCAAAACGATGCAAAACAAAGCACCTCACAGAAAATTAAAAATAATCTTGCTGAAATTTGGAACGCATGCGACACTGAAAAATTCAGCATAAATCAGAGAGTAGTCAGTAAAAATTTCAGCTGAAAATAACGCCGTTTGATCTGCATGCAAAATGGAGGAAAATCAGACAAGAATAAAAAGAAAAAGGCACTAAGAAGGCAACTACTGAGATTTAAGCAAATCAGAGTGCAGCAGCCAAGACTTAGTCGAAAGGAGTGGGCTAACAATCAAATTCACGGCTGGTCAGACTTTAGTGATCCTACCGGTTAGACTACAGAGATGCATTCGGTCTGACGTGCAAAAACAAAGATCCATCAACAGACTAAACGCTAGGAGCAACAAGAATTAACATTGATGGCAGTGAAGATCTAAAACTGACTCAGGAGAAAAAGAGGCAAAGGAAAGAAAAAGGTAAGCAAAAACAAAAGAGAAAACCGAACCAAAGGAAAGCAGAAAACAGAGAAAAGAAAGCAAAACAGAAAGAAAAGCAGTCCTGAACTGAACAGCAAACTGAAGAGATCAGAAACTGGCAAAAGAACCTAAGGTGCAGTAAATACGTACAGTATCAAGAGGCAGGGAAAATGCCAAGGAACCGCTGCTCCTCTCAGACCAAGTAGACCAGAAAATCAACCCAAACAACTTACAAATTTCAGGGAGAAGTCATGAACAGCAGTTCGGCAAAGATAGAACAAGAAAAACATTTTGACTAAGCACTGAATTTAGCAAAGTCCCAGCCGTATCAACTGAAGGAACAAGGATCGCAGAACTTGATTTAGAGCAGAAACTAAGAATGGCTGTCCGATACATGCAGCAAGAAGGTAAACCGAATCCACTGATTTTGGACTGCACAAAAACTGAACGGACTAGCAATCATCAAACGTTGCTCTCGGAAATTAGCTAGACAAAATGGCATTGAGCCAAATCCCAGTTCAAGACAAAGGTATTCAACATCAAAGGTTCACTGCAAGCCAGAAGAAAGAAGAACACAGGCACAGGGAACACTAAATAACTTGAACGAGCACAAGTACTATTTGATTGAGACAGCTCAAATAGAAATCAGGAGATAACCAAAACTCAAGAACACACACAAAGAAAAAGAGACATCCCCATACGCGTGGACATTAGAACCAAAGGAATGATTACAAGACTCTCAATCCATCCTCTCCCTCTCAATCCTCAAAAACACCAAGAGCTCTTCATACTTCTTGGGAGGAACACAACACACACAAAGAACTCTCTAAAAGACTTTGTGATCCTCAAAGGGGTATGCAGCCCCCAACACCTATTTATAGCCCTTGGCTAACGGGTCTTCAACCCGTTCGCGGCTAAACCCTAACGGAGCCGTCTCCCCTTGTGCAGCCTTGCGAAATTACCGATTTGCCCCTCCTGCACCTTCCGGGAAGCTTCCGCGCTCCTTGTCTCGCACGCCTCGCAACCACCTCGAGTCCACGTCGTCTTCGACACATCCCGACCGTTCTGACCTCAGCGCCACCTGCGCCTAGTCCGGTCCACCGTGTCTCGCCACGACTTCGCCTCGACGTCCTGCACCCACACAGACAAGAAACATGTCAAATAGCACCGCTCGATACATGAAAGCGTAAGTAGAGATCAAACCTGTCGAGTCATCAGAATATGCAACCTAAACCCATACGACTAGGTTCGGCCAACCGACCGAGCCTTCGCCACGCAACGTCTAGGTCCGAACCAACCGACTCAAACTCGACTTTTCGTAAACGATGTCAATTAGTCATCATACACAACGGGATGACCTCTACATGGTCTCTCAATCTCCCCCTTGATGAGTATATTGACAAACCCAGAAAAACATGAAGTTGAGTTTGAAGAGTCCAACATGGTCCAAAGAAAGAATTGAAACTCATGACCATGTCGACAGAAGGAATTACTAGAGCAACTCAAGAAAGAGTAAATTGTTCTCCAAACTCTAGATTTGAATTGAAACTCATGACCATGTCGACAGAAGGAATCACTAGAGCAACTCAAGAAAGAGTAAATTGTTCTCCAAGCTCTAGATTCCCAAAAGACTTTTCTCCAATCTATTACGCCCTTTGGCAATAAACACATCAAGAATGTAAAAGAGAGAATAAGTCATGATGATGGATGAAATGGCTGAGGTTTGTTTATTCTAAGCATTTAGAGCCATGAGAATTATTCAAAATAACCATAAGGATTACATCAAGCCATAACACATAAAATATGCTATCTAGATCATGACAAGATATGTATATGCTAGCTAAACCAAAGAAATGACAATCTAAAGTATAGTGCAATTTGTGAACAAATTAAGTCATCAATGAGCAAAGTCTAGCTAGAGACATCCAAGGATGATGCAGGCCATGTCAATTAAGCTAAGCGGAACCAAGAATCTAATATCGAGTCCAAATAGAGTGTTATATACTCAAAATGACACATTGGTTCAAGTACTTGGTTCATTGTAACTTAAGCAAATTGAGCACAAATGATATTTTTCTTTTGGAACTTATGGTTGTTTTCAATCCATATTTTTATTATGTGCTAGATCTCAAGCCTTATGCGACTACTCCAAGCAAGAAGCTTAAGAAGATAGTCTTGGTCATCCAAAGCTCCCCCTGAGTTCATGCCTAGTGCAATGGCAAGCCGTCTCATGAGAGGATTGGTGAGATCGTTTTTCGCACAAAAGAGATCTTTTGCTTTTGAAATAATTGTCTTGACACATGCATCATCAAGAGACTAAAACAACTCAATCTAAGGCTCTAAAGAGATTCAACATTCAACTCAGCCTACTTGACATGGCATGAATCATAAAAGGATAGCTCAAGAAAGACTAATCTCAATTGCTAATCATGACAAGTTTTTAGTTCAATTTGAGCAAGTTTAATTAATTCATCATGGTAAAAGCTAATCTACACATATGAAGTCATGATAAATCTAGCAAATAAGCATAAATCATGGCAAGATGTAAAGCATTTTAAGCATGTCATAACAGGATAATAATCAAGGCTCCATGTAGTTATATTACAATGCAGAAAAATATGCATAAAAATCCAGCTCCCCGTCAACATGTGATGCAACTTTTAGTTCAAGTTGAGTTATGTCAATATTAAGCTCCAGAAGCTCCCAACTGAACTCCCCCTGAACCAAAGCAATAGAATGAGAAGCTGGCAAATAAGAAGGGCAGTCCTTAAAGCATAGATAAGATAGAGAAAACTAATGACTCAGACTGACTCTCATCTACCCCATATGACTCCAGGACTATCAGCTGACAGGAAAACACACACTAGAGAGCAAACACGTACCCTGTCTACCCGAGGGTGGCCCAACCCCCGCTAGAACCTACAAGAAGTGAGTGAGCTCAACCTAGTGAGATAAGAAACAGCTATCCTGAAAGCACAAGATAAGAGTAAGAAGTCTAAGCAACTCAGCAAGAGACACACTCTAACCTATGCTGGAAGGACTAAACCTAATGCACCCATAGATGCAATGCAACAGTAAGGAGACAGAAGCATAATTAATATGATAAAGCAGTAAAGCCCAAAGCTCCTCACAACAGTCCATAAGGACAAACCACCCCAAGCTCTCCCTAATGGATCTCGAGTAGGCTACGAGAGCAGAAAACAAAATTTTTCTACCGCGCACACAAGAACATCATGCTTAAGGAGGGATCATGGATCGTTACCACTAGGCGCAGTAGCAATGAAGAAGAGTTGGAGAAGCCGATCCAACCACGCGTCGAAGTAGTAGTGGAAGTAGTCGATCGTCCCGAACCGATCGTCTCCTCCACGCGATCAACCACACCACGAGCGGATCCAATCAGAGGTTGTTGATGCCGATCAACGCCGCAACGAGCGCGCCTCCACCGGTATCCACACGTCCGGTGGGCACGCCGATCGCGAGTGTACCGGCACTCGCGGCGGCTAGGGTTTGGCTCGAGGTGGCGGCTACGGATTAGCTCGGGATTGTCGGATCGTTCCCTCACCGCCTCCATATATAGACCTCCTCACTTGGGCCTCGTGGACGAGGCCCAATAGGAGTCTATCCGGATCTCTATCCGAATTGAGCCCACATCCGAATCACATTCGAATTAGTGTTCCAACCCGTTAAGTGTGCGACCAGAGGTTCACGTATACTTGGTCGCGACCGAAACACCTTCCGGTCACCACATTAATAGCGGCCTCTAGCAAGACATATTAACCCCAAAGTATACGTAAAGATCATATCGGTGAACTGTAATGTTCTCATGTACTAATCCCTTTGCCTCACGATATAGATTAAGCTCAAGGCGAGACTGTGTCATCCTCTTAATAGCTCAATCACTCTCTCGATTACGTGATGGATTATAAACTCGTGATTGACTCCTCAATCACCTTGGCATGGTCATGCACTTTCATAATCCATTACATCGAGGGCCGAGATATCTCTCCCATAAGGAGGGCAAATTCTATCTTGATCATTCACATCCCACTACATGTTTCATGGCAAACCCAAAGACTACTTTTATGACTACCCGATTCACGGAGTAGTGTTTAGTAGTCCCAAAGTAAGCTACTAGGCATCTTGGGAACCATGATGATCTCAAGTCTAAGGATTCCACATAAACACTACTTGAGACCAGCCGATGACACTTGGAATCTCTGCGGTGTCTCATGGCGGGTCTATCAATATATGTTCACTAACACATGTCCATATTATTGATTTGGTATCTCCATACCATGATCCATGAGACATGATCATCAATCAATACATATCTTGATCTTTGAATCATATTTGTTCCTCATATGAAATATAATCAGGGATCATTTAGAAATAGCAACATTTTGGCATTAAGAGTCTCATGAATAAGTCACATACTCATTGATCAATAATGATAATGTCTATTTCAAGGAACAAAGCAATGTATCATAAACATAGTATGTGATATATATTCAACATCTCCATGTTGCCTCTAGGGCATATCACCAACAGTCTCCCACTTGCACTAGAGTCAACCATGTAGGTATCTAATACCATTGCCCTAGTGTGAGCCTCATGCTTTGGCTGGGGAAGCGGCTTTGTCAACGGATCTGCAATGTTCAAATCCGTGTGTACTTTGCATATCTTAACATCGCCTCTCTCCACAATCTCGCGGATGAGATGAAATCGCCGTAGAATGTGCTTGGACTTACAGTGCGATCTAGGCTCCTTGGCTTGCGCAATGGCTCCACTTGTTGTCACATGAGGTCCATTGGGTGGAGGCACTAGCCATCACACCAAGCTCGAAACAAATTTCTTGATCCAAACGACCTCTTTAGCGACTTGAAGCCGCTATGTACTAAACTGTTGTAGAATCAACAATGTCTCTGCTTGGAACTCTTCCACTTACCGCACCGCCATTCGGCGAGAACACAAATCCCGATTGCGATCTAAAATCATCTTTGTCGGTTTGGAAGCTAGCATCGGTGTAACCATTTACAACGAGCTCTTCCTCACCCCATAGACGAGGAACACATCTTTAGTTCTTCTCAAGTACTTCAAGATGTTCTTTACTGATAATCCATGACTTTCACCGGATCGATGGTATCTACTCGTAGCACTTAAAGCATACGAGACATCCGGACGTGTACAAAGCATGGCATACATAATGGATCCAATAGTGAAGCATATGGAATCGCATTCATTTTATCCGCTCATCGGTGTACTAGGACACCGATTCTTGCTAAGATTTATACCATGTGACATAGGTAGGAAGCCTTTCTTGGAATCTGCATGTTGAACCTTTTCAACACCTTGTCAATGTACGTATCTTGGCTTAATCCAATCGACCTTTTGATCTATCTCTATAGATCTTGATGCCCGAATATATGCGCCTCTCCTAAGTCTTTCATAGAGAAACTACTTTTCAATGAAGACTTATGATTCGACATAGGAATGTCATTCCGATCAATAATATGTCATCCACATATAAGACCGTAAACACGAGTGCGCTCCCACTAGCCTTTTGTAAACACAAGGCTCTTCTTCGTTCTTGATGAAACCAAACCCTTTGATTACTTCATCAAAGCGAATGTTCCAACTCGAGATGCTGCTTTAATCCATAAATGGATCTTTGCGACTTGCATATCTTTCTAGGCGATTGCGGATCGACAAAACACGTGGGTGTGTCATGTACACATCCTCACTCGATTTCCATTAAGGAAAGCTATTTTGACATCCATTTGCCATATTTCATAGTCGAAATAGCGCAAAGAATCGCTAGAATGATCCGAATAGACTTTAGCATTGCGACGGGCGAAAAGTTTCATCATAATCAACACCTTGAATTTGTTTGAAACCTTTGGCCACCAATCGCGCTTTATAGATGTGAACATTTCCATCTATGTCTATCTTTTTCTTGAAAACCCATTTGCACTCAATGGTTTTAACACCATCAGGTGGATCAACCAAGTTCCAAACTTGATTCTTGTGCATGGATTCAATTTGGATCTCATGGCTTCAAGCCATTTCTCGAGTCTGGTCCCACCATCGCTTCTTCATAGGTCTTAGGTTCATCGTTGTCTAACAACAATATATCCCGTTGTTGAGTAGTCAAGAACATGTACCTCTCGGTACACGACGTGACCTCTCGACCTACGTGGTGCGGTGTGTCCTAGCAGGGTTCTTCAACAGTTTGTTCATCTGTTGTGGTTACGTAGGAGCTGAAACGTTTTCAGGTGTTTCTCGAATTTCTTCAAGTTGCACCATGCTCCCACTATCCCTTCTTGAGAGAAACTCTTTCTCTAAGAAGACACCATGCCGGGCGACAAACACTTTGCCTTCTTCTTGATTATAGAAGTAATATCCTTTTGTTTCCTTAGGATACCCGATAAAGAAGCATTTATCGATTTGGGGTGAGCTTATCGATTGTAAACGTTTTACATAAGTCTCACATCCCCAAATCTTAAGAAAAGACAAGCTAGGGCGTTGTCTGTCCACATCTCATATGGTGTCTTTTCTCGATTTTGATGGAACTACATTTAGTGTGAAAGCGGTACATTTCAAGAGCGTACCCCAAAAGACAACGGAAGATCATCAGTAGCTCATCATGGGCGCACCATATCTAATAAGGTGCGATTTCTCCGTTCGATACCCCATTCCATTGAGGTGTTCCAAGGCGAGTCAATTGTGGAACAATTCCACAATCCTTCGATGATTACCAAACTCATGGCTCAAATACTCGCCTCCACGATCGGATCGTAGAAATTTGATTGTCTTGCCTAAATGATTTTGCACTTCATTTTGGAATTCTTTGAACTTTTCAAAGTTCAAACTTATCTTCATCGGTAGATATATCCATATCTACTAAAGTCATCGATAAAAGTTATGAAGCTCGAAAACCACCTCAGGTCGTTGAGCTCATTGGTCCACATACATCGAATGTACGAGTGCCAATAAGTCACTTGCCCGTTCACCTTGACCGGTGAAAGGTGCTTTTGTCATCTTGCCAAGTAAACAAGATTCGCATGTCTCAAATGATTCAAAATCAAATGAGTGCGAATACCATCTCTATGGAGCTTCTCCATGCGTTTCTCATTTATGTGACCTAGCGGCAGTGCCAAATAAGCGTGGGATTCAAATCATTCGATCGTTGCCTCTTTGTATTAATGTTATAGACCGATGACTCTTCAAGAGTAAGAACATATAACCCATTCACCAATGGAGTATGACAATAGAACATATCTTTGAAATAAAGAGAACAACCATTGTTCACGGATCTAAAGTCATAACCTTCGCTTGTAAACATGAAGCGAAATAATGTTCTTGGAAAGAGATGGAACACAATAACAATTATTCAATTCCAAAACTAATCACGAAGGTAAAGACAATGGCATGGTGCCAACACCACCGCATGACAACTTTTGCTCCATTGCCAACGCGAAGATCCACTTCGCTCCTCCTCAAACTTCTACTTCTTCTTAGCCCCGCAACGATTTGCAAATGTGAGCAACCGATCCGGTATCAAATACCCAAGAATCGATAGATGAAGTAGCAAGATTGATTTCTATAACATTTATACCATAGCGGAAGTCGTACTTCCTTCTTTTCTCAAGATCCTCCAAGTACTTTGGGCGGTTCCTTTTCCAATGTCACGATTGCTTCTGATGGTAGCAATCGCATCGAGCAGGCCCTTCTTGACTTGCTTGGCCTTAGAACCGCTCGCGATCTCATCGGGAGCTAACTTTCTTTGACCGCGCTTTCTTTACATAGGGCTTGCCCTTGCCTTTCTGCATCATCATCACATGATGGTGCTTTTCTTAATGCTTTCCTCGGTGATTTTAGCATCCCATGCAACTCGACCAAGGTCTTGTCCATGTTGTTCATGTGATAGTTCGAATGAATGGCTCAAAGCTCGAGGGCGCGATGAAGAATCACATCGTAGCCAACTCTTGGCTAAGGGAAAACCAAGCTTTCCGGACTCTCAATGTAGCCAATCATCTTAATCACATGAGGGTCGACGGATTCCCTTCGCAAGCACTGCACGCAAACAAGGACTTTGAAGTGTTGAACCTCTCACCCTTGCTTGGTTCTCAAACATACCACGCAACCCCACAATGATATTGTAGGCATCGTGTTCTCATATTGCTTCAAGCTCGAGAGGACATTGTGGCAAGCATGAGACACTCACATCAAGGTAATCATTCGTTTGCTTCTCATAAGCTTTCCGTGCGACCACGGTAGCATTATCGGGCAAGTCATCGGGATAAGGAGACTCAAGGACATGCTCCTTGCGCTCTTGCTTGAGAACAATTCTCGTGTTGCGATACCAATCCAAAAGTTCGTTCCATTGAGTTTTTCTTTCTCAAGAATAGATCGTAAATTAAAAGAACTGGATGCGGCATTAGTTGACATGATCTACAACAAAGAATATGCAAAGTTTAGCACTATGTTCATGTTTGATCTTCCATTAAACAATTTAACAAAAGATACTCCCACTATATGTTTTGTAATCTTCTTCCCTCTAACGACATATAGTGGTCAAGATCCATGTTCATCTAAGTTCTAGTGAGCTTTGGCATCACTGCTAGAAACTTAGTGACGTAGGTAAGCAACACTTGCTAATCACATCTTATGTGACTCTTGTTTGTTGGGTGGCATCCAATGCCCGGCTCCCAACACCATGCCCCAAGGCCCAAATCTAATTTGATAGCCTTGTCAAGTAAACCAATACTATGCATGTGGATGTCCGACATCCACCCTATTAGATCAAGATAGTTGATGGTACTCGCTTTGGCGGACCTACCAAACAATGATCATGATTCTTATAGGCGCGACAATTGGAAGGGCATCAAAACAAATTCTTAATTTTTTTGAGAGAAGCTATTCTATCATGAAAAACTAACCCTTAGTTGGTATGGCATGAAAGAATAGTATGACAAGAAATAAACATCACATGCATATAATCACATTATACGTGAATGGTATGGCATTTTGTATCGTAGTGGTCGCCATCGCCATGGTTCCACGGTGATATTCTTCGCCACACTTCTTGTCCTCTTTGTCATCATGCTTGAAGCCTCCATAGCAAAGAACTAAACTATTACAACTAATAGGTAGCAAATGAATTACATGAGGAGCTCAAGCATCACAAGTCGACACGCAGTGTCGTTATACAATTAAAGAACGACCTCAACCCTACTGTGATTAATACGACACACAGCCGCCAAAACACACATGCATCACATATGCATCTATGCCATACCATTCACATCATTCCTCAAAAACAAGTTAGCGTAGAACATATTCTACCATACGACATGAATGTGTTTCTATAACAATCTATGCGTGTACGCAACGGCGGTCCCGCTGGCCGGTCAGCGGGCGGGGGGTCGAGGGTGGAGCCGCATCTATGATCGCTATGAAATCGCATCTATGAAATCGCTATGAAAATCTCATCGGGCCGATCAAATCAACCCAAATCCGAGCCATTCAAAATGTCTCAATTTTCATTAGATCAATCACATCAATCATCGCGATCGGTATGCTTGAGGAGACCGCAACACAAGACCTCGATCTGTTGGCTCAATCTCTCGACGTCTTGCGCATTAGCCCGATGGTGTTACCGGTAGGTAGGGGCAAGTCGCGTACATCAAAGAAGGAGCACGAACTAATCTTTTGGCCACATGATGCTATCAACTCATACATATTCCAACCCCTTATGACCGATTGATCTAGTCCGTAATAGATCCAATCTATTACAACCGCATATCAACATATGCGCTGATCCAGATCGCAAACTAAGCAAGATGGCTCTGATACCACTAATGGATCTCGAGTAGGCTACGAGCGAAAACAAAATTTTTTACCGCGCACACAAGAACATCATGCTTAAGGAGGGATCATGGATCGTTACCACTAGACGCCAGCAGTGCAATGAAGAAGAGTTGGAGAAGCCGATCCAACCACGCGTCGAGTAGTAGTGGAAGTAGTCGATCGTCCCGAACCGATCGTCTCCTCCACGCGATCAACCACACCACGAGCGGATCCAATCAGAGGTTGTTGATGCCGATCAACGCCGCAACGAGCGGCGCCTCCACCGGTATCCACACGTCCGGTTGGAACGCCGATCGCGAGTGTACCGGCACTCGCGAGCGGCTAGGGTTTGGCTCGGAGGTGGCGGCTACGGATTAGCTCGGGATTGTCGGATCGTTCCTCACCCCTCGCCTCCATATATAGACCTCCTCACTTGGGCCTCGTGGACCGAGGCCCAATAGGAGTCTATCCGGATCTCTATCCGAATTGAGCCCATATCCGAATCACATTCGAATTAGTGTTCCAACCCGTTAAGTGTGCGACCCTGTAGGTTCACGTATACTTGGTCGCGACCGAAACACCTTTCCGGTCACCACATTAATAGCGGCCTCTAGCAAGACATATTAACCCCAAAGTATACGTAAAGATCATATCGGTGAACACGTAATGTTCTCATGTACTAATCCTTTGCCTCACGATATAGATTAAGCTCAAGGCGAGACTGTGTCATCCTCTTAATAGCTCAATCACTCTCTCGATTCCGTGATGGATTATAAACTCGTGATTGACTCCTCAATCACCTTGGCATGGCCATGCACTTTCATAATCCATTACATCGAGGGGCCCAGAGATATCTCTCCCACAAGGAGGGGCAAATTCTATCTTGATCATTCACATCCCACTACATGTTTCATGGCAAACCCAAAGACTACTTTTATGACTACCCGATTCGGAGTAGTGTTTAGTAGTCCCAAAGTAAGCTACTATGCATGCTGGGAACCATGATGATCTCAAATCTAAGGATTCCACATAAACACTACCTGAGACCAACTGATGACACTTGGAATCTCTGCAGTGTCTCATGGCGGGTCTATCCAACATATGTTCACTAACACATGTCCATATTATTGATTTGGTATCTCCATACCATGATCCATGAGACATGATCATCAATCAATACATATGCTGATCTTTGAATCATATTTGTTCCTCATATGAAATATAATCAGGGATCATTTAGAAATAGCAACATTTTGGCATTAAGAGTCTCATGAATAAGTCACATACTCATTGATCAATAATGATAATGTCTATTTCAAGGAACAAAGCAATGTATCATAAACATAGTATGTGATATATATTCAACATCTCCATATTGCCTCTAGGGCATATCACCAACACTCCCCGCAGAGCTGAAAACCTCGTGCTATCCAAAGGCTTGGTGAAGATATCAACCAACTGGTGGTCACTCTCCACAAACTGAAGCACGATGTCACCCTTCTCTACATGGTCTCGAAGAAAATGATATCTGATATCGATGTGCTTGTTCCGAGAGTGCTGCACTGGGTTCTTAGTAATGCTAATCGTAGACGTGTTATCACAAAAGAGCGGAACACGGTCGATAGCTAACCCAAAGTCCCGCAGAGTCGAGACCATCCAAATCACTTGGCTACGACAATCGGGCAAAGACAACGCACTCGACCTCTGCGGTGGGTGCAACACCGGACTGCTTCCTCGAAGACCGGAAGCGAGAGAAGTGCCAATGAACCGGCGGTGCGGTGCTCTTCCTATCTATCCTCTGTAGGCAAAGTGCGCATCCGAATAGGCTCTAAGGGATGAGCAGGATGAGGAAGAGTACCGATACCATAGTCAATGGTAGCTCGAAGGTACCGAAGATGCGCTTCACCGCTTTGGCGGTGAGATACGTGAGGAGAAGCTCGAAACGAGCACATAGACACACAGAAAAGTGTATGTCCGGTCTCGAGGCAATGAGGTACAAGAGAGAGCCAATCATACTTCTGAACTCTTTTTGATCAACTGGCTCGCCGTCCTCATCTGGGTCAAGTGTGGCCGAAGAAGCCATCGGAGTTGACACCGGCTTTCCATCACTCATGTCGAAACGTCTCAGGAGGTCACGGGTGTACTTGCCTTGATGCAAGAAGGTACCCTCCAGTCGCTTGATCCGGAAGCCAAGGAAGAAAGTCAACTCACCCATCATGCTCATCTCAAACTCGGTGCTCATGACATCCGAGAACTGTGAAACTAGAGCATGAGAAGAGCCGCCAAAGATAATGTCATCGACATAAATTTGGGCGACGCGAAGGTCATTATAAGCCGTGAATGAACAAGGTCTTGTCAACTTTACCCATCTCAAAATCATGTCTCAATAGATAGGACTTAAGCCTCTCATACCAAGATCTAGGAGCCTGCTTAAGTCCATACAACACTTTGGAAAGCTTGTAGACATGACTAGGGTATTTGGAGTTCTCGAAACCTGGAGGCTGTCTCACATAGACTTCTTCCTCAATAAAACCATTGAGAAAGGCACTCTTGACATCCATCTGGTAGAGCTTGAAACCCTTAGAAACTGCAAAGGCAAGTAGAATTCTAATGGCCTCAAGTCTAGCTACAGGGGCAAAGGTCTCCTCGAAGTCTAGACCCTCAACCTGGGAGTACCCCTGAGCAACCAGTCTAGCCTTGTTTCGAATGACTACCCCATCCTCACTTTGCTTATTCTTGAACACCCATTTGGTTCCAATGATATTGTGATCTCGAGGGGGCTCAACAAGCATCCAGACCTTGTTTCTTTCGAAACTTTCTAGCTCCTCATGCATGGCATTGACCCAAGACTCGTCAGATAGAGCATGACAAACATCCTTGGGCTCGAAGGAGGCAACAAAGGCAGAATGGAGACAAAAGAGTGACATGCCAGATTTTGTAACTCGCTCAAAAAGGTCTCCAATGATCTGCTCTGAAGGATGAGATTTTTGGATATGTCTAGGAGGTCCAGGATGAGATGAAGAAGTGGCCTCTACCTCGTGAGCTGACGGGGTAGGAACAGAGCCACTAGCTCCAGAAGAAGCAGAAGGCATGGGCTGATCACCTTGAGGTGCGGTGGAAGAAGGTAATGGATCGCGAGTAGGCTACGAGAGCAGAAAACAAAATTTTTTTACCGCGCACACAAGAACATCATGCTTAAGGAGGGATCATGGATCGTTACCACTAGAGGCCAGCAGCAGTGAAGAAGAGTTGGAGAAGCCGATCCAACCACGCGTCGTCAGTAGTGGAAGTAGTCGATCGTCCCGAACCGATCGTCTCCTCCACGCGATCAACCACACCACGAGCGGATCCAATCAGAGGTTGTTGATGCCGATCAACGCCGCAACGAGCGGCGCCTCACCGGTATCCACACGTCCGGAAATGGGCAGCCGATCGCGAGTGTACCGGCACTCATGAGCGGCTAGGGTTTGGCTCGGAGGTGGCGGCTACGGATTAGCTCGGGATTGTCGGATCGTTCCTCACCCTCGCCTCCATATATATAGACCTCCTCACTTGGGCCTCGTGGACCGAGGCCCAATAGAGTCTATCCGGATCTCTATCCGAATTGAGCCCATATCCGAATCACATTCGAATTAGTGTTCCAACCCGTTAAGTGTGCGACCACAGCAGGTTCACGTATACTTGGTCGCGACCGAAACACCTTCCGGTCACCACATTAATAGCGGCCTCTAGCAAGACATATTAACCCCAAAGTATACGTAAAGATCATATCAATGAACACGTAATGTTCTCATGTACTAATCCCTTTGCCTCACGATATAGATTAAGCTCAAGGCGAGACTGTGTCATCCTCTTAATAGCTCAATCACTCTCTCGATTACGTGATGGATTATAAACTCGTGATTGACTCCTCAATCACCTTGGCATGGTCATGCACTTTCATAATCCATTACATCGAGGGGCCCAGATATCTCTCCCATAAGGAGGGCAAATTCTATCTTGATCATTCACATCCCACTACATGTTTCATGGCAAACCCAAAGACTACTTTTATGACTACCCGATTCACGGAGTAGTGTTTAGTAGTCCCAAAGTAAGCTACTAGGCATCTTGGGAACCATGATGATCTCAAGTCTAAGGATTCCACATAAACACTACTTGAGACTAGCGATGACACTTGGAATCTCTGCGGTGTCTCATGGCGGGTCTATCAATATATGTTCACTAACACATGTCCATATTATTGATTTGGTATCTCCATACCATGATCCATGAGACATGATCATCAATCAATACATATCTTGATCTTTGAATCATATTTGTTCCTCATATGAAATATAATCAGGGATCATTTAGAAATAGCAACATTTTGGCATTAAGAGTCTCATGAATAAGTCACATACTCATTGATCAATAATGATAATGTCTATTTCAAGGAACAAAGCAATGTATCATAAACATAGTATGTGATATATATTCAACATCTCCATGTTGCCTCTAGGGCATATCACCAGATCTCCCACTTGCACTAGAGTCAACCATGTAGGTATCTAATACCATTGCCCTAGTGTGAGCCTCATGCTTTGGTGGGAAGCGGCTTTGTCAACGGATGCGCAATGTTCAAATCCGTGTGTACTTTGCATATCTTAACATCGCCTCTCCACAATCTCGCGGATGAGATGAAATCGCCGTAGAATGTGCTTGGACTTACAGTGCGATCTAGGCTCCTTGGCTTGCGCAATGGCTCCACTGTTGTCACAATAGAGGTCCATTGGGCTGGAGGCACTAGCCATCACACCAAGCTCAGAAACAAATTTCTTGATCCAAACGACCTCTTTAGCGACTTGAAGCCGCTATGTACTAAACTCGTTGTAGAATCAACAACTGTCTCTGCTTGGAACTCTTCCGACTTACCGCACCGCCATTCGAGCGAAACACAAATCCCGATTGCGATCTAAAATCATCTTTGTCGGTTTGGAAGCTAGCATCGGTGTAACCATTTACAACGAGCTCTTCCTCACCCCATAGACGAGGAACACATCTTTAGTTCTTCTCAAGTACTTCAAGATGTTCTTTACGGTAATCCGTTGACTTTCACGGATCGTGAGTATCTACTCGTAGCACTTAAAGCATACGAGACATCTGGACGTGTACAAAGCATGGCATACATAATGGATCCAATAGCTGAAGCATATGGAATCGCATTCATTTTATCCGCTCATCGGTGTACTAGGACACCGATTCTTGCTAAGATTTATACCATGTGACATAGGTAGGAAGCCTTTCTTGGAATCTGCATGTTGAACCTTTTCAACACCTTGTCAATGTACGTATCTTGGCTTAATCCAATCGACCTTTTGATCTATCTCTATAGATCTTGATGCCCAGAATATATGCCGCCTCTCCTAAGTCTTTCATAGAGAAACTACTTTTCAATGAAGACTTATGATTCGACATAGGAATGTCATTTCCGATCAATAATATGTCATCCACATATAAGACCGAAAACACGAGTGCGCTCCACTAGCCTTTTGTAAACACAAGGCTCTTCTTCGTTCTTGATGAAACCAAACCCTTTGATTACTTCATCAAAGCGAATGTTCCAACTCCGAGATGCTGCTTTAATCCATAAATGGATCTTTGCACTTGCATATCTTTCTAGGCGATTGCGGATCGACAAAACACGTGGGCTGTGTCATGTACACATCCTCACTCGATTTCCATTAAGGAAAGCTGTTTTGACATCCATTTGCCATATTTCATAGTCGAAATAAGCGACAATCGCTAGAATGATCCGAATAGACTTTAGCATTGCGACGGTGAAAAAGTTTCATCATAATCAACACCTTGAATTTGTTTGAAACCTTTGGCCACCAATCGCGCTTTATAGATGTGAACATTTCCATCTATGTCTATCTTTTCTTGAAAACCCATTTGCACTCAATGGTTTTAACACCATCGGTGGATCAACCAAGTTCCAAACTTGATTACGTGCATGGATTCAATTTGGGATCTCATGGCTTCAAGCCATTTCTCGTAGTCTGGTCCCACCATCGCTTCTTCATAGGTCTTAGGTTCATCGTTGTCTAACAACAATATATCCCGTTGTTGAGTAGTCAAGAACATGTACCTCTCGGTACACGACGTGACCTCTCGACCTACGTGGTGCGGTGTGTCCACAACAGGTTCTTCAACAGTTTGTTCATCTGTTGTGGTTACGTAGGAGCTGAAATGTTTTCGGTGTTTCTCGAATTTCTTCAAGTTGCACCATGCTCCCACTATCCCTTCTTGAGAGAAACTCTTTCTCTAAGAAGACACCATCTTGGCGACAAACACTTTGCCTTCTTCTTGATTATAGAAGTAATATCCTTTTGTTTCCTTAGGATACCCGATAAAGAAGCATTTATCGATTTGGGGTGAGCTTATCGGTTGTAAACGTTTTACATAAGTCTCACATCCCCAAATCTTAAGAAAAGACAAGCTAGGACGTTGTCTGTCCACATCTCATATGGTGTCTTTTCTCACGATTTTGATGGAACTACATTTAGTGTGGCGGCGGCTGCTTCAAGAGCGTACCCCAAAAGACAACGAAGATCACTGGGCTCATCATAGGCGCACCATATCTAATAAGGTGCGATTTCTCGTTCGATACCCCATTCCATTGAGGTGTTCGGGCGGAGTCAATTGTGGAACAATTCCACAATCCTTGAGATGATTACCAAACTCATGGCTCAAATACTCGCCTCCACGATCGGATCGTAGAAACTTGATTGTCTTGCCTAAATGATTTTGCACTTCATTTTGGAATTCTTTGAACTTTTCAAAGGATTCGACTTATCTTCATCGGTAGATATATCCATATCTACTAAAGTCATCGATAAAAGTTATGAAGCTTGAAAACCACCTCTGGTCATTGAGCTCATTGGTCCACATACATCGAATGTACGAGTGCCAATAAGTCACTTGCCCGTTCACCTTGACCGGTGAAAGGTGCTTTTGTCATCTTGCCAAGTAAACAAGATTCGCATGTCTCAAATGATTCAAAATCAAATGAGTGCGAATACCATCTCTATGGAGCTTCTCCATGCGTTTCTCATTTATGTGACCTAGCGGCGGTGCCAAATAAGCGTGGGATTCAAATCATTCGATCGTTGCCTCTTTGTATTAATGTTATAGACCGATGACTCTTCAAGAGTAAGAACATATAACCCATTCACCAATGGAGTATGACAATAGAACATATCTTTGAAATAAAGAGAACAACCATTGTTCACGGATCTAAAGTCATAACCTTCGCTTGTAAACATGAAGCGAAATAATGTTCTTGGAAAGAGATGGAACACAATAACAATTATTCAATTCCAAAACTAATCAAGGTAAAGACAATGGCATGGTGCCAACACCACCGCACAACTTTTGCTCCATTGCCAACGCGAAGATCCACTTAGCTCCTCCTCAAACTTCTACTTCTTCTTAGCCCACGCAACGATTTGCAAATGTGAGCAACCGATCCGGTATCAAATACCCAAGAATCGATAGATGAAGTAGCAAGATTGATTTCTATAACATTTATACCGGAGCGGAAGTCGTACTTCCTTCTTTTCTCAAGATCCTCCAAGTACTTTGGGCGGTTCCTTTTCCAATGTCACGATTGCTTACGATGGTAGCAATCGCATCGAGCGAGGCCCTTCTTGACTTGCTTGGCCTTAGAACCGCTCGCGATCTCATCGGAGCTAACTTTCTTTGACCGCGCCTTTCTTTACATAGGGCTTGCCCTTGCCTTTCTCGCATCATCATCACATGATGGCTGCTTTTCTTAATGCTTTCCTCGGTGATTTTAGCATCCCATGCAACTCGGCCAAGGTCTTGTCCATGTTGTTCATGTGATAGTTCGAATGAATGGCTCAAAGCTCGAGGGAGCGATGAAGAATCACATCGGTAGCCAACTCTTGGCTAAGGGAAAACCAAGCTTTCCGGACTCTCAATGTAGCCAATCATCTTAATCACATGAGGGCTGACGGGATTCCCTTCTGCAAGCCTACACGCAAACAAGGACTTTGAAGTGTTGAACCTCTCAGCCCTTGCTTGGTTCTCAAACATACCACGCAACCCCACAATGATATTGTAGGCATCGTGTTCTCATATTGCTTCAAGCTCGAGAGGACATTGTGGCAAGCATGAGACAGACTCACATCAAGGTAATCATTCGTTTGCTTCTCATAAGCTTTCCGTGCAGCCACGGTAGCATTATCGGGCAAGTCATCGGGATAAGGAGACTCAAGGACATGCTCCTTGCGCTCTTGCTTGAGAACAATTCTCGGGTTGCGATACCAATCCAAAAGTTCGTTCCATTGAGTTTTCTTTCTCAAGAATAGATCGCAAATTAAAAGAACTGGATGCGGCATTAGTTGACATGATCTACAACAAAGAATATGCAAAGTTTAGCACTATGTTCATGTTTGATCTTCCATTAAACAATTTAACAAAGATACTCCCACTATATGTTTTGTAATCGTCTTCCTCTAACGACATATAGTGGTCAAGATCCATGTTCATCTAAGTTCTAGTGAGCTTTGGCATCACTGCTAGAAACTTAGTGACGTGGTAAGCAACACTTGCTAATCACATCTTATGTGACTCTTGTTTGTTGGGTGGCATCCAATGCCCGGCTCCCAACACCATGCCCCAAGGCCCAAATCTAATTTGATAGCCTTGTCAAGTAAACCAATACTATGCATGTGGATGTCCGACATCCACCCTATTAGATCAAGATAGTTGATGGTACTCGCTTTGGCGACCTACCAAACAATGATCATGATTCTTATAGGCGCGACAATTGGAAGGGCATCAAAACAAATTCTTAATTTTTCTTGAGAGAAGCTATTCTATCATGAAAAACTAACATAGTTGGTATGGCATGAAAGAATAGTATGACAAGAAATAAACATCACATGCATATAATCACATTATACCGTGAATGGTATGGCATTTTGTATCGTAGTGGTCGCCATCGCCATGGTTCCACGGTGATATTCTTCGCCACACTTCTTGTCCTCTTTGTCATCATGCTTGAAGCCTCCATAGCAAAGAACTAAACTATTACAACTAATAGGTAGCAAATGAATTACATGAGGAGCTCAAGCATCACAAGTCGTTATACAATTAAAGAACAACCTCAACCCTTTGTGATTAATACGACACAGAGCCGCCAAAACACACATGCATCACATATGCATCTATGCCATACCATTCACATCATTCCTGCAAAAACAAGTTAGCGTAGAACATATTCTACCGCCGACATGAATGTGTTTCTATAACAATCTATGCGTATGTTATATGCGGTCCCACCGGCGGTCGTGAGGCGGGGGTCGAGGGGGGAGCTGCATCTATGATCGCTATGAAATCGCATCTATGAAATCGCTATGAAAATCTCATCGGGCCGATCAAATCAACCCAAATCCGAGCCATTCAAAATGTCTCAATTTTCATTAGATCAATCACATCAATCATCGCGATCGGTATGCTTGAGGAGACCGCAACACAAGACCTCGATCTGTTGGCTCAATCTCTTGTCGTCTTGTGATTAGCCCGATGGTGTTACCGGTAGGTAGGGGCAAGTCGCGTACATCAAAGAAGGAGCACGAACTAATCTTTTGGCCACATGATGCTATCAACTCATACATATTCCAACCCCTTATGACCGATTGATCTAGTCCGTAATAGATCCAATCTATTACAACCGCATATCAACATATGCGCGATCCGGATCGCAAACTAAGCAAGATGGCTCTGATACCACTAATGGATCTCGAGTAGGCTACGAGAGCAGAAAACAAAATTTTTCTACCGCGCACACAAGAACATCATGCTTAAGGAGGATCATGGATCGTTACCACTAGACGCAGCTTGTGCAATGAAGAAGAGTTGGAGAAGCCGATCCAACCACGCGTCGAGTAGTAGTGGAAGTAGTCGATCGTCCCGAACCGATCGTCTCCTCCACGCGATCAACCACACCACGAGCGGATCCAATCAGGGTTGTTGATGCCGATCAACGCCGCAACGAGCGGCGCCTCCACGGTATCCACACGTCCGGGGTGGGCACGCCGATCGCGAGTGTACCGGCACTCGCGAGCGGCTGGGGTTTGGCTCGGAGGTGGCGGCTACGGATTAGCTCGGGATTGTCGGATCGTTCCCTCGGCCCTCGCCTCCATATATAGACCTCCTCACTTGGGCCTCGTGGACCGAGGCCCAATAGGAGTCTATCAGGATCTCTATCCGAATTGAGCCCATATCCGAATCACATTCGAATTAGTGTTCCAACCCGTTAAGTGTGCGACCACAGAGGTTCACGTATACTTGGTCGCGACCGAAACACCTTTCCGGTCACCACATTAATAGCGGCCTCTAGCAAGACATATTAACCCCAAAGTATACGTAAAGATCATATCGGTGAACACGTAATGTTCTCATGTACTAATCCCTTTGCCTCACGATATAGATTAAGCTCAAGGCGAGACCTGTGTCATCCTCTTAATAGCTCAATCACTCTCTCGATTCGTGATGGATTATAAACTCGTGATTGACTCCTCAATCACCTTGGCATGGCCATGCACTTTCATAATCCATTACAACGAGGGCCCGAGATATCTCTCCCATAAGGAGGGCAAATTCTATCTTGATCATTCACATCCCACTACATGTTTCATGGCAAACCCAAAGACTACTTTTATGACTACCCGATTCGGAGTAGTGTTTAGTAGTCCCAAAGTAGCTACTACGCATCTTGGGAACCATGATGATCTCAAGTCTAAGGATTCCACATAAACACTACTTGAGACCAACGATGACACTTGGAATCTCTGCGGTGTCTCATGGCGGGTCTATCCAACATATGTTCACTAACACATGTCCATATTATTGATTTGGTATCTCCATACCATGATCCATGAGACATGATCATCAATCAATACATATCTTGATCTTTGAATCATATTTGTTCCTCATATGAAATATAATCGGGGATCATTTAGAAATAGCAACATTTTGGCATTAAGAGTCTCATGAATAAGTCACATACTCATTGATCAATAATGATAATGTCTATTTCAAGGAACAAAGCAATGTATCATAAACATAGTATGTGATATATTCAACATCTCCATGTTGCCTCTAGGGCATATCACCAACAGAAGGCACCTCAAGGGGTGGATGAGGAACTGGATCAGGTAAACAACCCTCGTCTCCATCGTCCTCATCATCCACGAAGATGGTCTCGGATCGCTCTAAAGAACACGAGATGTCGGCCTAGTTCCGGACCGCCTCATCAAAGTCACCTCACGTGTCTCTACCATTTTACTAGACTCGCAGCCCGGACCCTATAGGCCCTTGAAGAAGTCGAGTAGCCTAGAAAGAGTCCATCACAAGAACGTGACTCGAACTTATCTAGGTTCCCGGACTTCAGAATAAAGCACTTGCAACCAAACACACGAAAATGAGATACACTGGGTTTACGCCCATATCTCAACTCGTAAGAAGTGCGGTGCAAGTGTGCCTTGAGAAAAACTCTGTTCGAAACATGGCACGCGGTGGCTATAGCCTCAGCCCAAAACTTCCGCGGTGTAGAGTATTCATCGAGCATTATCCTGGCCATCTCGACCAAGGTACGGTTCTTCCTCTCCACGACGCCATTCTGCTGTGGGACGTGCGGAGAAGAGAACTGGTGCTCTACACCTGTCTCATCGCAGAAACTCTCAAAGTAGGAATTCTTGAAGTCCGTGCCATTGTCACTATGGATCGCTCGCAAGGCACCTGGAAGCTCAACAGAAAGCCTACTGGAAAGACCTCGGAAATGTGTAAATGTCTCATCCTTCGAGGCTAAGAAAAACACCCAAGAGTACCTCGAACAGTCATCGACCACGAAGAGAACATACCACTTCCCTCCTGCTGACTGCACTCGAGCTGGTCCAACTGTGTCGATGTGGAGCAGTTGTCCTGGTGCATCGGTCATAGTCACTGTGACCGGAGGGTGAGAAGCGGCAACCATCTTGCCGTGTCGGCATGGAGCGTAAACAAGATCTTTGACCATCTTGAGTTTCGGCAGACCACGAATGAGATCGTGGCCGCTAACTCGGGTCAAATGATCAAATCCAATATGATCAAGTCTCCTATGCCAGAAAGAAAGGTCACGGGACTCAGAGGCAACCAAACACTGGAGAGGATCACCAGAAGACTCAGAAAAATCAGCACGAAAGATCCTCCCAAAACGAGAAATCCCGCAAACCGGACTACAGAAGAATCAAGAATTTTGCAATTGTTTTTCTTAAAACTCACTTCAAAGTGTCATCGGTAAGCTGAGAAACGGAAAACAAATTATACTGCAGCTTACTAACTAAGGCAACATCTCTCAAAATACATGAATCATTAATACACACAGTACCTTTGGTGATGACGCGCCCAGATGAAGCATCTCCGAAGGTGATCGTCTCATCACACGGAGCTCGGGCAAGGAAGAAAACCAGCGGAATCTCCGGTCATGTGTCGTGAACACCGGAGTCTGAGCCAAACCTTTCCTTCCTGCCGGCAAACCTAAGTCAAGCAGTAAAGTCTCGATCTTGGGGTAAATCAACGATGATTTTAGCACCCAATCTTGAGTAACACGTCGGCGGATGAAGTAGTCAAGCACGACTGACCTCTATCTACCCTACGCTCTCCGTCGCTTAAAGAAGCGAAGGTGCGTGAGCGGACACTGAAGCATTCTTGGGTTCGGCGCTACGGGAGAGCGAGTCGCACTGCCGCGGCAAGAAGTCATTCACGCCCGCGGTAGGCATCTCGATGGGAAGCGAGATCTACCCTCGAGCGGTGGAAGTCACGACCGGAGGAACATGAGGACGAAAAAGAAAACTTCGGAAGAACCAAGTCCTCGATCTTGCCCAAAGCTACCAACATAGCAAGCCTAGACCTCGTGTTGGTCTTAGGTGCACTCAAGGTGCAGGGCGACCACGAATACGCCTAAGAGACTCAACACGGTCTCTTGGCGCAATCTTGGCGCGCTTGAAGCGATGGTCAATCAAATGTCCATCCTTCGACGAAGGTGCAATGATACCGCCTGCCGAGAGGCGGTAGCATGAGATAACCGCCTTCGAGGGCGAAGCTGCGGTGAAGTCACCTTCTTTGTCGAAATCCTTTGGACAAAACCCGCGATTTAAATTGAACATTCTTGTTCTTGGGCTTGACCTCAATCACACCTGCGGCTACGGGTCTGACCACGACAGGTGGATGCTTCCTCACATCCTCACGGAAATCATATCCTAGACCTTGATTGAACTTGCAAATCTTGGACTGGTCTAAAATAAGATTAAGCTTTTTCTTGCCTCCTACAAATTTCTCGAGAGTGTTTATAAGATACTGACACTCCCGAAAAGAGAGGTGCAAGAAGAGCAAGGAGAAGAAGAAGAGACAGCAGGAGGAGAGGAAGGAGAAGAACCAATAGCGAAGAGCGAATAGCACGTGCATATTTCTCCTTATGCACGCCACCTCAACCTTGAGGGCTTCGCAGACACACAGGGGGCAGCCCTAATCCTAGCCATTTGGTTCTCGTAACTCTTCCTAAACGTCTCTACCATGTCCTTATCCTTTTCCAACACTTCAGCACAGAAAGCACAAGAAGGATGTGATTTTCTAGAAGGTCCTTAGTTAGCTTCACATATTTTTCATCCAATGCAATCAATTCAGATTTTAGTTTATTACAACTATTGCATGGTGAGCTAACAGGATCCTTAGTAGCAAATTGAGCCATTTTCTTGTTATGATCAACCATCTCTTGAAATTGCTTAGAAACCGATTCAAGCTCAAAGGTTAATTTAGGACAGTTGGTACAAGAAACAATAGGCTCTAACAGGGAAGCACGCAATTCACCAATTTTGTGATCTGCCCTTTTTAAGTTCATCTACAAATTATTACAACTTTCACAAGTCTCGGGCAGATCGAGAAACATAGTGTAAAGACCTCTAAAAGCATTGTCCTTATCCTCACATGAGGTGCAAGAAGTAGTCTCAATAGTAGATGAAGGAACAACAATCCTAGTCATTTCTAGTTCAGCAAGCAGACTAACATTCTCCACCTTAAGAATATCTAGCTCAGAGGTCACACTATCATAAGAACTCCTTAACTTCTCCATATCACCAATCAAAGCAGAGCATGTATCACATTCGTCACGGGAGAGAGCAGATATAAGTGAAGTAAGCTCCTGTGACAGTCTATCTACTTCCTTCTCCAACTCGCTACATCTAGCTCTAGATCTAGCATGAAATCCTCCTAGTTTAAGGAAAGCTTCATTAAGTTGGTCATAGGAGGGACATACCTCGTCGGAGTCGGAATAGAGCTCGCTGTCGCTGATCTCGCCCTCAAGGGCTATGAAGCACATACCGGAGAAGTCGTCGCCGCCATCCTTGCGTTCTTGATCTCCCGTTCCGTCGTCGTCGCTCCATCCCTCCACCTCGCTGAGGTCGAGGTCGTCGAAGGCGGCGAGAACGCGGTGGAAGAGCTTCTTGGCCTTCCCAAAGTCGGGGAACTTCTTCTTGCCTTGGACAGGTGCTGAGGGCTTCGTGTTGCGGTTCTTGTCGGTGTAGTCGTTCTTGCCGGAACCGCTGTAGTCGACTTTGCCCTTCCCCAGCTTGGGGCAGTTTGCCCGAATGTGGTTGGGGCCACCACACTCGAAGCAAATGACTGGTACTCTTCTTTTTCCATCCCTCCTTCTCTTGTAAGCATGCGAGAACTTACGAGCTAGGAGGGCCAGCTGTTCATCCTCTAACTGCTCTAACTGATCATCAGTTACGTCACAGAGAGCAGCTAGGGAGAACCCGCAAAGAGAATCGGCAGAAGAACTAGAAAGCAAAGTGGGATCGGTGACTAGTGCCATCGACTGAGACTTCGACCGACGAGAGACTATGTCAATCTCGTGAGTCTTGAGACGCGAGTAAAGCGCGTCAAGAGTCAGGGTCGAGAGGTCCGTGGTGTCCTTGATGGTAGTCACCTTCATCTCCCAAACCCGAAGATCGAATGTAGAAAGAATTTGTCGAGCGTTATCCGAGTCGGAGTATGTGAGACCGATGGCTCGGAGGTTGCTCAAAATCTTGTGAAAGCGAGAAAAGCACTCGTCAAGGGACTCACCAGCAAGCATCTCGAATTTGTTGTATTCGCTGAATCGGTCTTGTCGCACCGTCTTTATTTGGGTGGTGCCCTCATGGTAAGCATTGAGGTCACCCAAATATCGAAGGCCGACGTCGGTGAGAGATGCGATCAAATTAAACCGCTCAAACCACGAATGATGATGTTCCTCGCCCTTGCGTTTGTCTCAACATCAGCCATATTCTCGGCATTGATGTTCTCATCGGCGGGAACAACAAACTGGACCTTGACCTTTCGCCAGATGGTGTAGCCCTGAGCTTGGATGTAGGTCTCCATCCGGCTCTTCCAGAATGGAAAATCCATCCCATCGAAGATCGGGGGCTTGGTCGAGTACTTGTCCGTCGCCATGGCTCTTGAGACCGGTTAAAGATCTATCAAGAAGAGCTAACCGGCTCTGATACAAATTGTAGGACCGAAATGGCGACAGAGGGGGGTGAATATCGCTCTCTTTTAAAATCGCCCCCGAGAATTCGACACTGTTTTTCAAAACGATGCAAAACAAAGCACCTCACAGAAAATTAAAAATAATCTTGCTGCAATTTGGAACGCATGCGACACTGAAAAATTCAGCATAAATCAGAGAGTAGTCAGTAAAAATTTCAGCTGAAAATAACGCCGTTTGATCTGCATGTAAAATGGAGGAAAATCAGACAAGAATAAAAAGAAAAAGGCACTAAGAAGGCAACTACTGAGATTTAAGCAAATCAGAGTGCAGCAGCCAAGACTTAGTCGAAAGGAGTGGGCTAACAATCAAATTCACGGCTGGTCAGACTTTAGTGATCCTACCGGTCAGACTACAGAGATGCATTCGGTCTGACGTGCAAAAACAAAGATCCATCAACAGACTGAACGCTAGGAGCAACAAGAATTAACATTGATGGCAGTGAAGATCTAAAACTGACTCAGGAGAAAAAGAGGCAAAGGAAAGAAAAAGGTAAGCAAAAACAAAAGAGAAAACCGAACCAAAGGAAAGCAGAAAACAGAGAAAAGTAAGCAAAACAGAAAGAAAAAGCAGTCCTGAACTGAACAGCAAACTGAAGAGATCAGAAACTGGCAAAAGAACCTGAGGTGCAGTAAATACGTACAATATCAAGAGGCAGGGAAAATGCCAAGGAACCGCTGCTCCTCTCAGACCAAGTAGACCAGAAAATCAACCCAAACAACTTACAAATTTCAGGGAGAAGTCATGAACAGCAGTTCGGCAAAGATAGAACAAGAAAAACATTTTGACTAAGCACTGAATTTAGCAAAGTCCCAGCCGAAGACTGAAAGAGCTGCCGTAACACAGAAACTGAACTTAAGATGTATCAACTGAAGGAACAAGGATCGCAGAACTTGATTTAGAGCAGAAACTAAGAATGGCTGTCCGATACATGCAGCAAGAAGGTAAACCGAATCCACTGATTTTGGACTGCACAAAAACTGAACGGACTAGCAATCATCAAACGTTGCTCTCGGAAATTAGCTAGACAAAATGGCATTGAGCCAAATCCCAGTTCAAGACAAAGGTATTCAACATCAAAGGTTCACTGCAAGCCAGAAGAAAGAAGAACACAGGCACAGGGGAACACTAAATAACTTGAACGAGCACAAGTACTATTTGATTGAGACAGCTCAAATAGAAATCAGGAGATAACCAAAACTCAAGAACACACACAAAGAAAAAGAGACATCCCCATACGCGTGGACATTAGAACCAAAGGAATGATTACAAGACTCTCAATCCATCCTCTCCCTCTCAATCCTCAAAAACACCAAGAGCTCTTCATGCTTCTTGGGAGGAACACAACACACACAAAGAACTCTCTAAAAGACTTTGTGATCCTCAAAGGGGTATGCAGCCCCCAACACCTATTTATAGCCCTTGGCTAACGGGTCTTCAACCCGTTACGCCGGCTAAACCCTAACGGAGCCGTCTCCCCTTGTGCAGCCTTGCGAAATTACCGATTCGCCCCTCCTGCACCTTCCGGGAAGCTTCCGCGCTCCTTGTCTCGCACGCCTCGCAACCACCTCGAGTCCACGTCGTCTTCGACACATCCCGACCGTTCTGACCTCAGCGCCACCTGCGCCTAGTCCGGTCCACCGTGTCTCGCCACGACTTCGCCTCGACGTCCTGCACCCACACAGACAAGAAACATGTCAAATAGCACCGCTCGATACATGAAAGCGTAAGTAGAGATCAAACCTGTCGAGTCATCAGAATATGCAACCTAAACCCATACGACTAGGTTCGGCCAAGTCCGACCGAGCCCGTTACGCCACGCAACGTCTAGGTCCGAACCAACCGACTCAAACTCGACTTTTCGTAAACGATGTCAATTACTCATCATACACAATGGGATGACCTCTACATTGTCTCTCACAATGCCAAGAGATATGGTTGAAGGAAGATTTGAGCAATATGTTGCATCAAGTTGGCTTCGTCGGTTCAAGTAAGACTTGGCTTGGTGGGAGTCGGAAACAGGAGAGACTTGCCAATAGAGCGAAGCCATTGATCAAACTACATGTGCCGTGTGTGGTGGTTTGCATGAGAAGATGAAGACGGAGTCAAGAGAATATGTATGGATGCTTCGCCGGGCGCATTTTGGAAAACTATCCAAAAGCAGACTTGAGACCTACACCAAAACCGTGATGTGGGTGATGCAAGGGAAGGGATTTAGGGTTAGACTAGAACTGTTTGTGTGAAGTGGATCAAACACTCAGATGTGAATAGGTTGATTCTTGTAAGCGCTTTAGAAAGCATGCGTATGAGTGAAAAACCCAGTGTTGTGGGGTTGACGGGTTCCCCATTCCTTAGCGGATCTAGACCCACTATGGGGGCTATTAGCCTATAAGATAGAGGGTGAGGAATTTTATGGTTGGAAAAGAAGTAAGGAGATTTTATAGGCTTAATCTAGTTCTTCCTCTCCTTCATAGTGTAAGAGTGAGACTTGTGGAGGATTTTTTGTAAACCAACAAGCTGTAAGAATCATTTCTCTTTATGTAATAAATCAAGTTCTTGCAATCCTTGTATTCCTATCTCTCTTTGCATAAGCTCTTGTTCTTGCCTTTGGTGAGTTGTTTCTTTTCGTGCTTTTCTTGATCTTGCTGCGATCCATGATGTGTTAGAGGCATTAGTAGGTCTTTGGGATCACTTTTTACCTAACTAGATCACTTCTATCGCAAGAATCAAGATCTTACCCATTCTTGCGTAGTCTTGACTAAAATTTGTGATTATGGACCTTTTATCCCAAATATGTGCCTAGATTACGTTGCTAGGACACATGAGAGATGATTTAAAAAGTCTCATGACTTAGAGATTCTCACAAACAAGAAGTAATTTAGTTTTTAAGGTTCAGAGTGTTCTTATGACCTAGAAGCAATTATTTCAAATTGGTCCATACCAAATTTGATAGCATTTGGACTTGTTTTGATCAAAATTCTCAAATTTGGTTTTGTCCCCAAGGGTTTCTTCCTAGGAATAGGGCACACGATAGTACCTATGGTCGGTGGTAGTACCTCAGCAGTCATACTGTAGTGAGGTTGGTGGTACTACCGGTCAAGTAGGCAAAGCCTAGTTGTTGCCTCTTGTTGAATCCAGATCTTTGTTATTCTCTTGTAGGAGGTAATATGAACTTAATGACTCTCATAGTTATTTAAGTGAAGATTTAGAATACTTGGGGAACAAAAAAGGTTCCACGGTCATTCACGCTACTCGGATTGCCGACATCAGTCCAAGAAGTAGTATGAAAGTTTAGTTAAACTCTTCCTTATAGATCTTAATCGGTCTTAGAGCCATGTCATCAAACAAATATTCCACCACACCTCCCATCTTCGATGGGGTCGACTTGCCATACTGGAAGGCGAGGATGGCCACCTTACATCTAGGCACAAGACCATGCTATCTAGGAGAAGGTCAAGAGTTCGTATGTTGTCCCTGCCGATGATCAGATCACTCGGGCAAATCTTCTGGACGTAGAGGCAAATAACAAAGCAAGGAACCTCCTGGTTCAGGGACTTGGCAGAAACGAGTTTGACTGTGTGTCTCATCTCAGTTCAGTCCATAACATTTGGTAGACCCTATGTGATTAATATGAGGGTTTAACAACCATTAAGGAAGTGTGTAACAAAGTTCAAGAAGGAATATTAGAAGTTTGAGATGAGACATAGAGAATCTTGGATGAGTGTTTCTCTCACTTTCATAAGATTCTTAACAACTTGCGTGCCATCGATGTAACATTTTCTGAATCTAAAAGTACATAGCAAGTACTTGGAGCCTTCGACATGACAGTTTAGGAAATAAAAGTAAAGTCCATCAATAACATCACTGTCATGAGTGAGCTAACCTTGGATAAGTTTTATTCAAGGCTCAAGACTCATGAGATTGACTTGTTCTCTCATAATAGCAAGTCATAGTCGATGGTGCTTGTGACTGATCCCGCTAAGGATCTTTCTTCTGACTCAGTTGAGTCTACCTCTGTTTGATTTTCCTAGTCTACCTTACATGCTTAGTGGTGATCAGCTTGACCCTCCTATCCACAAATTTCACGAGAACCCTCAACATAGTGAGGATGAGGAAGAAGGGAGGTGGAAGTCAGTTTCGGTACTATGAGTGTGATGAGCTCAACAACATTCGAGCTAACTATCCCAACCTAAAGGGAAAGGAGATCAAGGAGATGAAGGAGCACCACCAATGTCCACCACCTCAAGATGCGAAGACCAAGAAGCACAACTACCACAAGGTAGTCCATCAGGTCTTTTCCACTCTCGAGCAACTTGACTTAAGCGATGTGGACCCGGGGACTGATGTGAGAGACCATGTGGAGGTCATCCCGTTGTGTATGATGAGTAATTGACATCGTTTACGAAAAGTCGAGTTTGAGTCGATTGGTTCGGACCTAGACGTTATGTGGCGTAACGGGCTCGGTCGGACTTGGTCGAACCTAGTCGTTTGGGTGTAGGTTGCATATTCTGATGACTCGACAGGTTTGATCTCTATTTACGCTTTCATGTGTCGGCGGTGCTATTTGACGTGTTTCTTGTGCGTGTGATGCAGGGCGTCGAGGCGGAGTCGTGGCGAGACACGGTGGACCGGACTAGGCGCAGGTGGCGCTGAGGTCAGAACGGTCGGGATGTGTCAAAGACGACGTGGACTCGAGGTGTTTGCGAGGCGTGCGAGGCGAGGAGCGCGGAAGCTTCCCGGAAGGTGCGGGGGGGCGGCAGGGAATTTCGCAAAGCTGCACAGCGGGAGGCGGGCGTAACAGGCGAGACCCGTTAGCCAATGCTATAAATAGAGATTGGGGCTGCATACCCTTAAGCCACTTGAGAGAAGATTAGGGTTTATCTAGTCAAAGAGGCTTTGAGGTTGTTTTGCTTTAGTAGGTATGAGTTGTTAGGAGTGGCAGGAGGTTGTTTGAGCCCTTGTCTTTGGTGTTCCTGCGTGAGGGAGTATGACTCAGGGTGTCCTCTTCTCCTCCCCTGTTCTTGTTTTCTCCATGAGTTTGCTCTTGTGTTCTTGAGTCTTGGGGAGTCAAGAGAGTTGTAATTCCTGTGTAATCATTCATCTATATATCCTTCTATTAATGCAAGAATGATTTTTGTTGGCTATTCTCATTTCCTGCTTTACTGGTGATGAATTTCTTGTCGTGAACTCTCCTCTGTTCCTGTATTGTGATCTTCTAGGGTTTGAGTTTGCTTTTGTCTCTCTCTGTGAAATGACATGAAATTTGGGTTGCAGAGTCCTGAGACTATTGCTTTTATACCCTCAAAATTTCATGCCCAAAAGATTAAAGACTTGGGAGAAATTCAGATTTTATTCTCTCTGTTTGAAGTTTCTAAATTTCTAGGGTTTTGATGCTATTTATGATTTTCTGTTAAGAGTTGGCTTGAAATTTGATTTCTAGAGCCCTGTGGCTATTGCTAACATATCCTCAAAATTTCATAGCCAAAGGATCAAGGGTTTGGAAGAAATTTGATTTTCAGTTTTCTCCATGTGGCTTTCAAAGTTTGGGGATAAATCTGATTTTCTTGTTGTTCTGTTGATTTCTTTGGTTGTTTGTTGTCTCTGAGTTATTTAGTTTGAAGTCCTGATCCCCTGTCCAGAATCCAGCAGCAAGCATTCATCAATTTTCTTGTTTTTGGTTTCGGTCAAGTTTTATAACCGTAGTGCCGAACTGTTTTCGTTTGATTTAACCGCAGCTCCAAGTTTCGTGTTTCGCACTTCTTCCGCCAGTAATTGTTTTCCCTATGCTCGAATATTTTTTTTCATTGCTGCAGTTTTTAGCATTCATCTTTCTGTTTTCAGTTGGTTTCTCTTGCTGTTTTCAGCTGCAAAACAGCAGCATATCTTGCTATTTTGGCAGCAGAAATAGCGAGTTCTCTTGTTGTTTTCAGCTGCAGAAAACAGTTTCTTGTTGGCTGTTTTCTTCTGCAGAATTTGTGTTTTCAGCACTTATACACTACAGTTTCAGGCAGTAATTTTCAGCAAATAGCGGTGCAGTTTTCAGTGAAATAGCGGTGCAGTTTTCAGCCAAACTGCGGTGCAGTTTCAGTCAATTAGCGATGCTGTTTTCGAGTACTGATTTCAGATTGTAGCTGTCTCAATTTGCTATATTCGAGTGCAGTTTCAGATTGTAGCTATCTCAAATTGCTATAATCGAATGCTGTTTTCATATCGAGAACATGCAGATTTTAGTTGTCTTTGAGTGAGTTGATTTCGAGAAGAGTGTCCCACTTGTTTTGTGCATTTCTTTTCTCTCTAGAATTTGGATTAAGGTTCAAAACTCTTTGGCTTGAGAAGAACAGTTGGTAGTGGATGTAATATTTTAAGACTTGTGGTTAGTTCAGTTCTTGAAAGTATCAAGTCACTTTTAGAGCTATGCAGGTTTCTTCTCTCTTGTTGGTCTGATTTTCATAAAGCATAGCTCTTCCTTCTTCATAGCTTTCTATAGCTATCGGAGAGTTGAGTTTTTCCGTGAATCTTTGGGGACAAAATTTAAAGGCATCATTCACCCCCCCCCCTCTGTTGCCATATTCGGTCCTACATTTGGTATCAGAGCTGGTTAGCTCTTTCTCATAGATCTTAACCGGTCTCCAAGAGCCATGGCAATGGACAAGTATTCCACCAAGCCTTGGTTTTGATGGCTGGATTACCCCTTACGGAAGAGCCGGATGGAAACTTACATCCGTGCTCGGGGTATGCCATCTTCGGAAGGTGAAGATACTGCTTTGTTGTTCTGCCGATGAGAACATCAATGCCGGAATATGGCGATGTTGAGGCGAATGCTAAGGCAAGGAACATCATCATTCAGGGGTTGAGTAGAAGCGAGTTCGATCGCATCTCTCACCTATCGTCAGCCTACGACATCTGGGTGACCCTCGATGCATACCATGAGGGCACCACCCGGATCAAGACGGTTCGACAAGACCGGTTCAGCGAGAATACAATGAAATTCGAGATGCTTGCGGTGAGTCCTTGACGAGTGCTTTTCTCGATTTCACAAGATTTTGAGCAACCTCCGAGCCGTCGGTCTCACATACTCCGACTCGGATAACGCTCGTCAAATTCTTTCTCGCACTCGATCTTAGGGTTTGGGAGATGAAGGTGACTACCATCAAGGACACCACGGACCTCTCGACCTTGACTCTTGATGCGCTTTACTCGCGCCTCAAGACTCACGAGATTGACATAGTCTCTCGTCGGTCGAAGTCTCAGTCGATGGCACTAGTAACCGATCCCGCTCCTGGATCCACTTCTTCTGAGCCATCTTGCGGATTCTCCTCGCCGCTCTCGTGACATAACCGATGATCGAGATAGAGCGACTTGCGGATGAGCACTAGCCCTCCTCGCACGGAGATTCTCCCATGCTTACAAAGGGAGGAGGGACGGAAGGAAAAGAGGTCCGTGATTTGTTTCGAGTGTGGTGGCCCCAACCACATCCGAGCAAACTGTCCCAAGCTTGGGAAGGAAAAGGTGACTTGGTTCGGGCAGAACGACTACATCGACAAGAACCGCAACTCGAAGCCCTCAAGACCGGCCGGGAAAGAAGAAGTTCGCGACTTTGGGAAGGCCAAGAAGCTCTTCCACAGCGTTCTCGCCGCTTCGACGACCTCGACCTCACCGAGGTGGAGGGATGGAGCGACGACGACGGGACCGGTGACCAAGACCCCAAGGGCGACAAATGACTTCTCGGGATGTGCTTCATGGCCCTTGAGGCGAACCGAGCGACAGCGATCTCTATTCCGACTCCGATGAGGTATGTCCTCTTATGACCAACAATGAAGCCTTTCTTAAGTTAGGAGGTTTTCATGCTAGAGCTAAGACTAGATGTAGTGAGTTGGAGAAGGAAGTAGAGATTATCACGGAGCTTACTTCACTTATATCTGCTCCCTCCGTGATGACCGTGATACATGCCGTGCTTTGATCGGTGATATGGAGAAGCTAAGGACCTCACATGATAGTCGTCCTCCGAGCTTGATGCAATTAAGGTGGAGAATGTTAGTCCGCTGGCGATTTAGAATTGAGTAGGATGGTCATTACCCTACTTACTCTTGATGAGACTATTGCTCCCACCTCATGTGAGGATAAGGACTTTAATGCTAGAGGACCTTATGCCATGCTTCTGGATCTGCCCGAGTCTTGTGTAAATTATGATAACTTGAATATGAAACTAAAACGGGTAGATCATAAAATTGCAGAATTTCAAACCTTCTTACTTGAGCCTATTGCTTCTTGCGTGAATTGTCCCAAGCTTCTTCTTGAACTTGAAGTCGTCTCCAAGCAGTTTCAAGAATTAGTTGATGACAATAACAAATTGGCCAAGTTTGCTTCTAAGGACCTGTTAGCTCACCATGCAATTGTTGTAACAAACTAAAATCTGAATTGGTTGCATTAGATGAAAAATGTGTGAAGCTAACTAGGGATCTTATAGAAAAGCAACCATCTGCTTGCATTGTGTGTCTTTGGGAAGAAGCATGAGGGTTTGGTAGAGACGCCTAGCGACGTGAACCAATTGGCTAGCGATGGGGCTGTCCTTCCCGAGTCGGTGTGCGTGCACAAGCAAATCTTTCCTCTCGCTGTTGGTTCTTCTTCTTCCTCTCCTCCTCCGTCACTTCTCCTTCCCTTGCTCCTCTTGCACCTCTCTCTTTCGGGAGTGTCGGTGCCTTATGAACACTCTCGAGAAATTTGTAGGAGGCAAGAAGAAGCTCAATCTTATTCTAGACCAATCAAAGATTTGCAAGTTCAAAAAGGGTCTAGGATATGATCTCCGTGAGGATGCGAGTAAGCATCCACCTGTAGTGCTCAGACCCGTAGCCGCAGGTGTGTTTGAGGTCAAGCCCAAGAACAAGAAAGTTCAATTTAAATCAGCGGGCTTTGTCCAAGGGATTTCTGACAGCAAGGTGATTTCACCTGCAGCTTCGGCCCCTCAGAAGGCGAAGTATCATTGCACCTTCTGTCAGAAGGATGGACATTTATTTGACCATTGCTTCAAGCGCACCAAGATCGCGCGTAGAGACCGTGCTGCAGCTCTTAGGCGTATTCAGGGTCTGCCCCAGACCTTGAGTGCACCTAAGACCAACACGAGGTCTAAACTTGCTCTTGTTGGTAGTTTTGGGCGAGATCGAGGACTTGGTTCTTCCGAGTTTTCTTTTTAGTCCTCATGCTCCCTCTGGTCGTGACTTCCGCCGTCCTGAGGGTAGACCTCGTTTCCATCGAGATAGCTACCAGCGGCGTGATCGGCGTCTTCCGGTGCTCGACTCGCTCTCCGTGGCGATCGGACCGGCAACGACTTCAGTCTGCACATAGACCTTCTGCTTCTTTGAGCGACGGAGAGCGTAGGGTAGTTAGAGGTCAGTCGTGTGTGACTACTTCTTACGCTCGACGTGTGACTCGGATTGGGTGCCAAAATCTATGTTGATTTATCCCATCGAGACTTTGCTCTCTTGTTGACTCAGGTTCGCCGGGCAGGGAAGGGAAAGGTTTGGCTTGTAGACTCCGGGTGTTCACGACACATGACCGGAGATTCTCGTTGGTTTTCTTCCCTTGCCGTGCTCGGTGATCGACTATCACCTTTGGAGACTCTTCGTCGGACGCATCATCGCCAAAGGTACTTGTCGCGTTAATGACTCATTTGTTTTAAAAGATGTTGCCTTGGTGAGTAAACGCATTACAATTTGCTTTCGGTTTCTCGACTTACCGATGACGGTTTCGAGGTAAGTTTTAAGAAAACGCAAAAATTGTTGATTCTTCTGGGAGTCGGTTTATGGATTTCTCGTTATGGGAGGATCTTTCGTGCTGATTTTATTGAGTCTTCTGGTGATCCTCTCCGGTGTTTGGTTGCTTCTGAGTCCCGCGACCTTTCCTTCTGGCATAGGAGACTTGGTCATATTGGATTTGACCATTTGACCCGAGTTAGCGGCCACGATCTCATTCGTGGTCTGCCGAAACTCAAGATGGTCAAAGATCTTGTTTGCGCTCCATGCCGGCACGGCAAGATGGTTGCCGCTTCTCACCCTCCGGTCCACAAAGGACTATGACCGATGCACCGGACAATTGCTCCATATGGATACGGTTGGACCACTCGAGTGCGATCGGCGGGAGGAAGTGGTATGTTCTTGTCGTGTCGATGACTTCTCGGGTATTCTTGGGTGTTTTCTTGGCCTCGAAGGATGAGACGTTTACACTTTTCCGAGGTCTTTTCAGTAGGCTTTCTGTTGAGCTTCCAGGTGCCTTACGAGCGATCCGCAGTGACAACGGCACGGAGTTCAAGAATTCCTACTTTGAGAGTTTCTGCGTTCGAGACGGTGTAGAGCACCGCCTCTTCTCCGCACGTCCACGCCAGAATGGCGTTGTGGAGAGGAAGAACCGTACCTTAGTCGAGATGGCGGGGCGATGCTTGATGAGTACTCTACACCGCGAAAGTTTTGGGTCAAGCTATAGCCACCGCGTGCCATGTTTGAACGAGTTTTCTTGAACACATCCGCACCGCTTCTTATGAGTTGAGATACGGGCGAAAGCCCGTGTTTCCATTTTGTGTGTTTGGTTGCAAGTGTTTTATTACTCAAGTCCGGGAACCTAGATAAGTTCGAGTCACGTTCTTGTGATGGGATCTTTCTAGGCTACTCGACTTCTTCGGCGAACTTATAGGGTGCAGGCTGCGAGTCTAGCAAAATGGTAGAGACACGTGAGGTGACTTTCGATGAGGCCACCGAGGACTAGGCCCGATATCTCGAGTTCTTTAGAGCGATCCGAGACCATCTTTGTGGATGATGAGGATGATGGAGATGAGGGTTGTCTACCCGATCCAGTCCCTCATCCACCCCTTGAGATCCGTCTTCCACCGCACCTCAAGGCGATCGCCCTTACCTTCGCTATTACGGAGCTAGTGGCTCTGTTCCTACCCGTCGGTAACGAGGTAGAGGCCACTTCTTCATCTCATCCAGGACCTCCAAGACATATTCAAAATCTCATCCTTACGAGCGAGATGATTGGAGATCTCTTTGAGCGAGTCACACGCTCCAAGTGCAGGCGTGTCGCTTTTCTCTCTCCACTCTGCCTTCGTAGCTTCTTTTGAGCCCAAGGACGTTTGTCATGCTTTATCGATGAGTCTTGGGTCAATGCCATGCATGAGGAGTCGGAGAGTTTCGAAAGAAACAAGGTTTGGACGCTTGTTGAGCCCCCTCGAGATCACAATATCATTGGAACCAAATGGGTGTTCAAGAACAAGCAAAGTGAGGATGGGGTAGTCATTGAAACAAGGCTAGGCGGTTGCTCGGGGTACTCCCGGGTTGAGGGTCTAGACTTGAGGAAACCTTTGCCCTCAGAGCGCGTCTTGAGGCCATTAGAATTCGCTTGCCTTTGCGACTTCTAAGGGCTTCAAGCTTTACCAGATGGACGTCAAGAGTGCCTTTCTCAATGGCTTCATTGAGGAAGAAGTCTATGTCAGACAGCCTCCAGGTTTCGAGAACCCCAAATACCCAAGTCATGTCTTCAAGCTTTCCAAAGCGTTGTATGGACTTAAGCAAGCCCCTAGAGCTTGGTATGAGAGGCTTAAGTCCTATCTATTGAGACATGATTTCGACATGGGTAAAGTTGACAAGACCTTGTTCATCCGCCGGTTAGGCACTGACTTTCTGCTCGTCCAGATTTATGTGGATGACATCATCTTCGGCGGCTCCTCGCATGCTCTCGTTTCCCATTTTTCCGATGTCATGAGCTCAGAATTTGAGATGAGCATGATGGGCGAGTTGAGTTTCTTCCTTGGCTTCCAAATTAAGCAGACTCGGGAGGGTACCTTCTTGCATCAGGGCAAGTACACTCGAGACCTCCTGAAGCGCTTCGATATGAGTGATGGGAAGCCGGTGTCCACTCCTATGGCTACATCAATTCCACTCGACCCAGATGAAGACGGCGAGCCAGTTGATCAAAAGGAGTATCGAAGTATGATCGGTTCCCTCTTGTACCTCACTGCCTCGAGACCGGACATACACTTCTCTGTGTGTCTTTGTGCTCGGTTTCAGGCTTCACCTCGCGTATCTCACCGCCAGCGGTGAGCGCATCGCCGGTACCTTGAGCTACCATTGACTATGGTATCGGTACTCTTCCTCATCTGCCTTTCCACGAGAGCCTACTCGGATGCGAGACTTTCTTGGTGTAGGATGAGCAGGAAGAGCACTTCGGCACTGCCAATTCATTGGCACTTCTCTCGTTCTGGTCCTCGAGGAAGCGGTCCGGTGTTGCACACCCACCGCGAGGCCGAGTACGTTCTCGCGGCCGATTCTTTGTAGCAGTGCTGGATGGTCTCGACCTGGCGGGACTTTGGGTTAGTTATCGACAGTGTTCCACTCCTTTGTGATAACACGTCTGCAATTAACATTGCTAAGAACCCAGTGCAGCATTCTCGGACCAAGCATATCGACATTCGCTTTCACTTCCTTAGAGACCATGTGGAGAAAGGTGACATCGTGCTCCGGTTTGTGGAGGTGACCACCGGTTGGTGACATCTTCACCAAGCCTCGGACACTCGAGGTTTTCACTCTGCGGGAGAGCTTGGGGTGGTTTGTCCTTACGGACTATTGTGAGGGGGAGCTTTGGGCTTTACTGCTTTATCATATTATTTATGCTTCTGTCTCCTTTCTGATTGCATTGCATATGGGTGCATTGGGTTTAGTCCTTCCAGCATAGGTTAGAGTGGTTCCTTTGTCTAGTTGCTTAGACTTCTTACTCTTATCTTATGCTTTTAGGATGCTCTATTAGCTGTTTCTTATCTCACTAGATTGAGCTTACTCACTTCTTGCGATCTAGCGAGGGTCGGGCCACCTTCTGGTGAGCAGGCACGTGTTTGCTCTCTAGTGTGTGTTTTACGGTCGGCTATTAGTCACAGAGTCATATGGGGTAGATGAGAGTCGATCGAGCTATAGTATCCTCTATATCTTATCTATGCTTTAAGGACTGCCTGTTTTCTCTGCCAGCTTCTCGATTTTATTGCTTTGGTTCAGGGGGAGTTCATTTGGGAACTTCTGGAATGTAAATTGACTTAACTCAACTTGAACTAAAAGTTGCATCACATGTTAAGGGGGAGCTGGATTTTCTTACATTTTAGCATTTTGCATTGTAAGATAACTACATTGAGCCTTGATTATTATCCGGTTATGACATGCTTACAATGATTTACATCTTGCCATGATTTATGCTTATCTGCTAGATTTATCATGACTTCATATGTGTAGACTAGCTTTTGCCATGATGAGCTAATTAAACTTGCTCAATTTGAACTAAAACTTGTCATGTTAGCATTTGAGATTAGTCTCTCTTGAGCTATCCTTTTATGATTCATGCCATGTCAAATAGGCTAGGTTGAGCGTTGAATCTCTTTTGAGCCTTAGATTGAGCTGTCTTAAACTCTTGATGTAACATGAGTTAGTACATCTTGTTTAAAAAAAAATAGAGACAAAAAGATCTCTTCTGTGCGAAAAAACTGATCTCACCAATTCTCTCTCACGAGACGGCTTGCCATTGCACTAGGCATGAACTTGGAGAGAGTTTTGGATGACCTAGACTATCTTCTTAAGCTTCTTGCTTGGAGTAGTCGCAGCATGGCTTGAGATCTAGCACATGATAAAAATATTGGTTGAAAACAACCATAAGCTTCAAAAGAAAAATATCATTTGTGCTCAATTTGCTTGAATTATCAAAAGAATCAAGTACTTGAACCATTGTTTCACTCTTGAGAATATAACACTCTGTTTAGGCTCGATATTAGATTCTTGGTTCCGCTTAGCTTGATTGACATGGCTTGCATCATCCTTGGATGTCTCTAGCTAGACTTTACTTACTGATGACTTGACATGTTCATAAAATGCACTAAAACTCATATTGTCATCTAGTAGCTTCTAGCTGGTTTATACATATTTTGTCATGATCTTGATAGCTTTTCATTAAGTTATGGCTTGGTGTAATACATTATGGTCATTATGGATAATTCTCATGGCTCTAAATGCTTAGAATAAACAAACTTCAGCCATTTCATCCATCTTCATGACTTATTCTCTCTTTTGCATTCTTTCTGCGTTTATTGCCAAAAGGGGGAGAATAGATTGAAAAAAGTCTTTTGGGAATCTAGAGCTTGTAGAACATTTTACTCTTTCTTGAGTTGCTCTAATGATTCCTTCTGTCGACATGGTCATGAGTTTCATTTCCTTCTTTGGACCATGTTGGACTCTTCAAACTCAACTTCATGTTTTTTCTGGGTTTGTCAATATACTCATCAAGGGGGAGATTGAGAGACCATGTGGAGGTCATCCGTTGTGTATGATGAGTAATTGACATCGTTCTGAAAAGTCGAGTTTGAGTCGGTTGGTTCGGACCTAGGCGTTGTGTGGCGTAACGGGCTCGGTCAGACTTGGTCGAACCTAGTCGTTTGGGTGTAGGTTGCATATTCTGATGACTCGACAGGTTTGATCTCTATTTACGCTTTCATGTGTCGGCGGTGCTATTTGGCGTGTTTCTTGTGCGTGTGATTGCGGGGCGTCGAGGCGGAGTCGTGGCGAGACACGGTGGACCGGACTAGGCGCGGTGGCGCCGAGGTCGAACGGTCGGGATGTGTCAAAGACGACGTGGACTCGAGGTGTTTGCGGGCGTGCGGCGAGGCGGAAGCTTCCGGAAGGTGCGGGGAGGCGGCAGGGAATTTCGCAAAAGCACACAAGCGGGAGCGGGCGCCGTTGATTTAGCGGGCGTACGGGCGGAGACCCGTTAGCCAATGCTATAAATAGAGATTGGGGGCTGCATACCCCTTAAGCCACTTGAGAGAAGATTAGGGTTTATCTAGTCAAAAGAGGCTTTGAGGGTTGTTTTGCTTTAGTAGGTATGAGTTGTTAGGAGTGGCAGGAGGTTGTTTGAGCCCTTGTCTTTGGTGTTCCTGCGTGAGGGAGTATGACTCAGGGTGTCCTCTTCTCCTCCCCTGTTCTTGTTTTCTCCATGAGTTTGCTCTTGTGTTCTTGAGTCTTGGGGAGTCAAGAGAGTTGTAATTCCTGTGTAATCATTCATCATTATATCCTTCTATTAATGCAAGAATGATTTGTGTTGGCTATTCTCATTTCCTGCTTTACTGGTGATGAATTTCTTGTCGTGAACTCTCCTCTGTTCCTGTATTGTGATCTTCTAGGGTTTGAGTTTGCTTTTGTCTCTCTCTGTGAAATGACATGAAATTTGGGTTGCAGAGTCCTGAGACTATTGCTTTTATACCCTCAAAATTTCATGCCCAAAAGATTAAAGACTTGGGAGAAATTCAGATTTTATTCTCTCTGTTTGAAGTTTCTAAATTTCTAGGGTTTTGATGCTATTTATGATTTTCTGTTAAGAGTTGGCTTGAAATTTGATTTCTAGAGCCCTATGGCTATTGCTAACATATCCTCAAAATTTCATAGCCAAAGGATCAAGGGTTTGGAAGAAATTTGATTTTCAGTTTTCTCCCTGTGGCTTTCAAAGTTTGGGGATAAATCTGATTTTCTTGTTGTTCTGTTGATTTCTTTGGTTGTTTGTTGTCTCTGAGTTATTCAGTTTGAAGTCCTGATCCCCTGTCCAGAATCCAGCAGCAAGCATTCATCAATTTTCTTGTTTTTGGTTTCGGTCAAGTTTTATAACTGTAGCTGCCGAACTGTTTTCGTTTTGATTTCGGCTGCAGCTCCAAGTTTCAGGTTTCTGCACTTCTTCTGGCCAGCGGCTGTTTTTCTCTATGCTCTGAATATTTTTTTTTCTCTCTGCTGCAGTTTTTAGCATTCATCTTTGCTGTTTTCAGTTGGTTTCTCTTGCTGTTTTCAGCTGCAAAACAGCAGCATATCTTGCTGTTTTTGGCAGCAGAAATAGCAGGTTCTCTTGCTGTTTTCAGCTGCAGAAAACAGTTTCTTGTTGGCTGTTTTCTTACTGCAGAATTTGTGTTTTCAGCACTTATACACTACAGTTTCAGGCAGTAATTTTCAGCAAATAGCAGTGCAGTTTTCAGCCAAACTGCAGTGCAGTTTCAGTCAATTAGCAGTGCTGTTTTCAGAGTACAGTTTCAGATTGTAGCTGTCTCAATTTGCTATATTCAGAGTGCAGTTTCAGATTGTAGCTATCTCAAATTGCTATAATCAGAATGCTGTTTTCATATCTGAGAACATGCAGATTTTAGTTGTCTTTGAGCTGAGTTGATTTCAGAGAAGAGTGTCCTACTGTTTTGTGCATTTCTTTTCTCTCTAGAATTTGGATTAAGGTTCAAAACTCTTTGGCTTGAGAAGAACAGTTGGCAGTGGATGTAATATTTTAAGACTTGTGGTTAGTTCAGTTCTTGAAAGTATCAAGTCACTTTTAGAGCTATGCAGGTTTCTTCTCTCTTGTTGGTCTGATTTTCATAAAGCATAGCTCTTCCTTCTTCATAGCTTTCTATAGCTATCGGAGAGTTGAGTTTTTCCGTGAATCTTTGGGGACAAAATTTAAAGGCATCATTCACCCCCCTCTGTTGCCATATTCGGTCCTACATGATGATGATAAGGATGATCCATGAGGAAATAAAAAGGCCATGGATTTTACTGGTATGTGCTTCATGGTGAGATACGATGACATCTCTAGCGAAGATGAAACCTACAACGACCTTGATAAGGTAAAGCCTTCATACGATGAGATGTCTTGTGTTGTTCTTCTACTAGATCGTGATCTTAGGAAAGCCAAGAAGAAATTGACTAGTCAGGACTTTGTGACTGAGAGCTTGAACAATGAACTTGCTAGAGTTACATCACTTATACCTAATGATGATAACTGTGATTTTTGCTAGGTTTTGCACTCTGAGTTAGACAAGCTGAGAACTATTCATGTATCTATTCTTAGTCAGCTTATAATAGCAAATGAAAATATTGATGAAATGAATGATTGCTTTACTCTTGGCACTACATTACATGCTTATGTTGTTATGAATTGCTAGTCACCAGCAATAACCTCACTAAAATGAAAAATATTCTTCTTGTTGGTTCCTTAGTGTGTGGCTCTCATGCTAAACAACTTACATGTTAAAAATTAAATTACTCAACACAAGTCAAGCTACACTTCTATGTGCTTAGTACTTGGGGGACATTAGTGCTATTGCTTTATCTTGCTCTAAGTGTACTTTGCTAGATTTGAAGCTTAATAGTGCTATGGGTAAGATTGCTGAACTAACTAGCTCTAGATGATTTCAATGTTAAAGAAAAATTTGATGCATCCTTTGCATCTAGGAAGTCTAATCCTACTGATTCCATTGCATGTGCATTATGTGATTCTGTGCTAAGATAGGCCAGGATCTAGATGAGATACGTGAGACATTTATAGTTAAGTTTGATTAATAGCTTATGAGAGTGAAGAATGCTCCTTGTGTCGCTTGTGAGTCTCTTAGGTTGGAGGTAGCTGTGCATAGGGAGAGGTATGCTAGGGCAGTGAAGAAGAGTGAGTGGAGCTCATATGAGATCCCAGCAAAAGAAAAATGCCTACCTGAAGAAAAACTTAGAGCGCTTCTTCGGTGGCAAGAAGAATCTCAATATGATCCTAGACTAGTTCAAGGTGAGTGTCAAGAATAGAGGTCTATGTTTCAATGTCTTAGAGTATGGTAAGAAGAATTCTCCTAAGCTAGTGAAAGCTCTAAGGAATGTCATGTTTGAGTCAGTTACTGAGCTAGGGAAGACTATCTTCAAGTCTGGTAGTTTGCATAGAGTCTCCTTCTCATAGTAGGTGCTTCTCATGTTTCAGGTGAGACTCCTTATCAAGTCAAATACCATTGCACCTATTATGAGAGAGATGGACACTTGTATTAGTTCTGCTTCAGGTGGGCCAGGAAGGAGAATAGGGATAGAGAGAGAGCCCTTAAGGCTAAGCATGCCCCTGTATCATAGAGTGGTCATAGATCCCCAGCCAGACCTAGGTTTGTAGATGACTTCTATGATAGGTTTAGGTCAACCTCTCATCCAGGGCTTGATTAACGTGAGGGTAGGATAGGTCCACGAGTGCCTATTAGATAGGGTGAGCATTAGAATTTTGTTAGACCTAGGTAAGAGTCTAAGGGGAATCTAAGTAGAGCTTGTGTGGGGGTGCATCCTCAGGGTAGTTAGGCTTTGCATCATTCTGCATCAGTTTCAACTTCTATGGCTAGTGATGTTGTTCGTGCTATTTCCTTTGGATTTGAGTGATTTTGATGTAAACTTGTTATTTCCTTTGCCCTCAATCCATTTCAGTGCTCTCTTGATCGTCTTCATACTTTGTGCTCAATTCTAGACCAAGGAGATTTTGTCTTTGCAAAAATATCTATCATATTTTGCAAAAATCAACTCATTTACATTTTTGAGGTAGTTGCCAATGTATTCATCAATGGAGTGATTGAGAGACCTTATGGGTAGATCTAGGTCAATTTGTAATGAAAAATTAGCAGTTGGGTTGAGTTGAATCTAAGGTTTTGCAAAGCGTTTGTAATTTACTGAAATTCATGTTGTTGTCAGGTCTGGGCGGTAGTATCGGCCAGATGCTGGTGATACTACCTGGGAGGTATTATCAGCATGGGGGCTGTGTTACTACTGCAAATGCGGCACGATTGGGAGTTAGATGGAGGTAGCTATTTTCTAGTAAGGATTGTATTTGGGCATTTTTGGGATTGCCATGTCCGGTAGTATCGGTGCAATACTGTGGTACTACCGATGGAATGGTATGATCGGGCCTTGGTTGGCTGTACTACCGGAGTGGTAGTACTGACATTGGCAAGTAGTCATACCACTCCCTGTTACCAAGAAATGGGTGTGCACTGGTAGTACCGGCCAAGGTGTGGTGGTACTACTAGAGCGGTATGATCGATATGGAGTGTGCGGTCATACCGGCTGAAGACAGTAGATTCTAAAAATTAGAAATTGTGTGAGATTTGATCATGGGTTGATCTAGGAACTCCTGTCATAGTTGCATGTTGCATGTTTTTGCTAACGTGGATCAAGTTGTGGAGAACTTGTGCTCGAAATGATATTTTGGTCTTTAGATGTGTAAGGACTAGGGAAGCTTGGAGGTAACTATGGTCAACAACAGGTGACTAGGGCTAGTTTAGGGTGGATCGAGGTTCAAAATGGTTAAGGAGGTTATGTGAGATGGTTGGGCTCAACCATCGCACATGCCAAAGCCAAGGCATGCGGTTAAAGGAAGGTTCAAACAATGGGTTGTATCAAGTTGCTTTCTCAGTTCAAATGAGACATGGTTCGGTGGGAACTAGAAAAGGAAGAGACTTGCCGATAAAGGGAAGCTATTGATCAATCTACATGTGGTGTGCATGGTGGCTTGCATGACAAGATGAAGATAGAGTCAAGGGAAAGTGTCTGGAAGCTCACCGGGCATTTTGGAAAACTATCCAAAAGAGGACTTGAGACCTACACAAAAGCCGCAATGTGGGTGACGCAAGGAAAGTGGTTTAGTGTTAAACTAGGATTGTTTGTGTGAAGTGGATCAAACACTCGGGTATGAGTGGGTTGATCCATGTAAGAATTTTGAAAAAGTGTGCATGTGAGTAAAAAGCCCGGTGTTGTGGGGTTGATGGGTTTTCCAATTCCTTAGTGGGTCTAGATCCACTAAGGGGGCTGGTTAGCCTATAAGATGAATGGTGAGGGGTTCTAGGGTTTGCAAGGAAGTAAGGAGATTTTCTAGGCTTAGGCTAGTTCTTCCTCTCCTTCATGATGTGAGTAAGAGAGGAACATAAAGATGGTCCTTTGTAAACTAGCAAGCGATAAGAATCTTTCCTTTTGATGCAATAGATTAAGTTCTTGCAATCCTTATGTTCTTGTCTCTCTTTGCTTGAGTTCTTATTCTTTCCTTTGGTGATTTGGTTCCTTTCGTGCTTCTCTTGAACTTGTTATGATCTATGATGTGTAAGAGGCACTAGTAGGTCCTCGGGATCAATGTTTGCCCAGCTAGATCACTTCTATAGCAAGAATCGAGATCTTGTCTAGTTCTTTCCTAGTATTAACCAAGGTTTGTGATTTTATGATTGTGGCCCTTCTAGACCAAATCAGTGTCTAGATTACCTTACTAGGACATGCGAGAGATGATTTGAAAAGTCCCATGACTTAGATCCTCATGAGCAAGAGCATTTATTTCATAAATTTGGTTTTTGTCTCGAAGGGTTTCAGCCTAGGAATATGACAAGCAGTAGTACCAGCCCTATTGGAGCGGTAGTACCACAGTGCGGTCATACCGGCTTGTGGTCGACAGTAGTACCTCATCGGTCATACTGTAGTGAGGTTGGCGGTACAACCAGTCAGGTCCAGATATATGTGATTCTCTTGTAGGAGGTATAATCTGAACTTGATGACTCTCATAGTCATTTGAGTGAAGATTTAGAATACCTGGGGAAACAAAAAACTTCCACAATCATTCACCCCGATTGTTGGTATCGGTCCAACAACAACATATGTTCTAATAAATAAAGCAAAATGTTCCACACATTACTAATGTTCTAGTAGTTCATGGACAATATTTTAGCGTGTATATTTTGAATTTGGGTATGGGAAATAGACTGGGTGGGAGTTGGATATTCCAATAGTTAAAATGAAATGTTTCATACATTTGGTTTCGGTGTTCCAACAGTTCATCAACATTGTTCCATGTATTAAGTTCTATGGGAGAATGTGCCAATGTTCTACGCATTTGGTTTTAATGTTCCAATAATCGATTAGCGATGTTTCAACAGTTAATCGACAATGTCCCAGTGGTAGGGAAAATGTGAGCAAATTCAAACCTATTAGTGAAACAAATCTCAAATAAAAATAGCTTCAAATATATGCAAATAAGATCTTGTTTTAAAGATCTCGTGTTAAGAAATTTTGAATTCGCTTTTGATGGGATCTAACGTTATTAGATTTGTCTCCTAGGAAAATTTTCAGCCTTGTCCCATGCATGGGCAGTGGATAGTAGGTGGATATATGCCACGCGCGGCATATAGGATTTGCCCTCAATCCCATAGAGAAATCATCCCGTTCGGGAAATAGCTCCCACTATTTGGAATCAACAGGGGGACAATACACGTGACCATGTGGATTGGAGTGCTCATTGCCACTGTGCACACGACACCCACGCCTAATGTTGCTCCTTGATGCAACAACTTGATTTGCATTGTTGTAGGTTAGTGAGGCAACGCGTGGGCGAGGGAGCACTAGCGGTGTTGTGGCGAGGGTGATGGAGACTGCTGCAACATTGATTGCTACCTTGTGCACTCATATCTAGATCTCCTCCATCATGAGCCACTGCAGCACAACCTTGAGTTGAGCCTTGTAGTGGTCGTGCAAGCGCCCATCTACTCTTCCATGCGGTAAGGTGCAATGCTAACTATTACTGTTGCCACCTTGGGGACGGTGTTGCCTTGTTGGTTCTTGCCGGACCAATAGGTGTAATAGCTATAAAGAGAAGAGACACTGCGAGAGTGTTGAATCAAAGATGCATAGAGATGGTAGTTGCGCCGAGTGTGGCTGTCGGTGAAGTCACGAGAGATGGATCGAGATTTGAGAGCATGAGTTGTGGAGGAAGGGGACACATGCAGATGACATGGTGTGTGTGGAAATCTTTCCAGCTTCAGAGCGGATTGTTTTTTGAAAATCACTACGATACATATGTATGATATGGAAGTTCGACATCGTTCGCATTGTCCACTTGACAACAACACACCACTCCATCCAATATCCTCCTCTGACATCTTCTTCCCAATACCCCAACCTCCCCATGAAGATCCCGACTCCTCAGTCCCCCTCCAGTAGCTCACCAACCGAAGTCCCACCTCTCTCCCATGGGACTTCTCTCTCTCCAGGCATCACTATAGTGAGCTCCAACCAAGTGTTGCATGAGTATTTAATTTGTGTTCGAGGGAAGCCTTCCACCATAGCCAGAACTCATCAAAGGTCTTCCCTTTCCGAATAGTGGCCAGAGCTTATCAGATTTGTAGCTACTGTGGAAAAAGTACACCAGATCCGCAGGAGAGGCGATGGTGCTAGGATATGCAACCACTGGGCACAGTTGTCTAGGGCGCCCAAACGGGGGCCACACCTCCTTATCCTCCTGTGAGCTTGGCTCATCAGCAACGCCTGAATACCTGATCCCCTCCTCTAGCATGCTTGTTGCAAGCATTTTTCTAGATTTATTGCAACAATTTTCTCAAATTGTTGCATTAGGTGTTTCATTTTATTGCAGTGTGTCTTAACAAATGTTGTAGCAAAAGGAAATTTTGTTGCAGTTGGGTTGTGGATTTGTTACACAAGACTTTTATGTTGCAGTAGGTTTGCTAGATTGGTGTATCGTATTTGTTGTAATAAGATGTTGCAACTGTAGGGGAATTTTATTTTATGTTCATCAGATTGATATTGTGTCTTACGATAAATTTATTGTATATTCAATTGTTTGTTTCAAAGGTAATGATACCGTTCCTACGTTCGATCCAGACATCTCCTGTTAGACGGCAAAATCCACCAACCCACTTGGATCGAACAAATCATAGCGCACACCAAACATTCGTCCCCACCAATCAGACCCATATCATTTCATTCTTCCCATACACAACAAATCGAGCTCATATTTGCAGATCAGGATTGGGGTTGTCAGTGAGCCATTCACAATGCCCTTCCTCTTAGGTGCTCCTCTCCTCTTCAACATTTCAATTCACCTGAGCTCCACTGCCGCCAACCACGACCATGACAACCGCGAGTTGCTGCGGCATCAAGAGCTCTACCATCCACAACAGCCTGCATAAATGCCACTCAAGCAACTCGAGTCAAGCTTCGTCACGGGCACCTTGCCAGAAGAGCATTTGGCCAAACACACGCTGTTAGATCTAGGCTCACTAGGAGGATAGGCTCTCCGCAAGCATCATCCCTCCGATATGTTTGTTATATGTATTTTTGATATGTTGTGGTGTATTCTTTTCCAGTTAGGAAAAGAAAATGATTGTTTTGGTCTGTCGAGTGATCTTCACTCTTGGCTTGTGCAGTGTGGATTATCCAAATGTCTATTTGGAAAGTGTGAATGGTTTTGTTGTGAATCATTTGATTTGGACCGTGGTCCTTCGAAGGAAAGCTGGTTGCTAGTGTGTTACTTGAGAATGCTTCTTTCTTCTTCTGGTTGTATTACATTTGTAACAGTTATTGTTAGTGCTTCGAGTATTGTTATGAGTGTAATCTGTGGTTGAATTCTTTAAAAGGGTACAATGTATTATTCCGATTATAATATATAGAGGAGAATATTCTAAGAAGGAGGATGGTATTAGATAGTGGCTTGATAGTTTTGCGAGAATGGCAGGATCTGTTGGCCGCTCAGAGCCGGCAAAAGAGTTGCGGGTGCTCGGCGTTGTCCGGCGCGTGTTGTGGACTCGTCGGAGTTGATGTGGAGGCCCTCTTGATGAATTAGTCCGAGCAGGAGGTGGCGTGGGAGCTTGACGTTCAAATGTGGAAGAAGGACCCGAGTTCTTCGAGGCAGGAGATAACCCGTAGTTGTTGTTCCCTCGTGATGTTCTATCATTCGGATGGTCTATTCTTTGGTTGTTCTTTCCTTGTTTGTTCTTTTTTTGTCTCGTGGGTTGAGGAGCGAAATTCGAGGACGAATCCTTTTTAGGTGGGGAGAATGTAATATCCCGAACGTCGTTACGGCGTTAGTTTTAAAACAATCGCGGAATAGCCGATTTTTTGGTAAATCGCGGGAAGGGGAAAATATGAATTGTAGAATATTGTAAAATGAATTAAATAAATTAAAACAATTAATTTGAATGTTTTGGACTGTCCAGAGGGGTGGGCCAGCCGCTTTGGGCCAGCCAGCCCAAATGGGGGCCCGTACCCCCCTCCCAAACCCTAACATAAGCAGAAGTAAACTAAGACAGATAAGATAGCAACAAGAGAGGTAAAGACATCAGTAATACTTATATTTTTCATAAACCCTTTTTATGCCTTAAATTAGGTTTTGCGATAAAATCACTTCCTAGACTGCCTTAGGTCTTAACCTACGGTCAAAGAGCCTGCTCTGATACCACTTCTTGTAACGCCCCCGTTTCCGAGGGCGCGTAAGGACACGGCAATCCGCAACTATTCACGCATGAACAATTATGGAGTGTCGCGCTGATCGTGCTAAACTAGCACACCCGCAAGTGAACGGGTTGCCACTGAAATAGTGGCGAGTGTCGTGTTCTCCACAGGGACTAGACTGAGGCTACCGGTGCTCAGCTAAAGCTAGGTCAATCAAAACTGCGAAGAAAACTAAACCTAAAACGACTACCAAAGCAGCCGAACAAAACGATCGAAGAACAACGAAACGAACGACACAACAAGAAACTAAGCGAGCGACGCAAAAACGACACTAACGACTACACGAGCGAACACGACCACCGATCGACGCCCTAACTAACTACCGACCGCGAGATAGAAAGAGGAAGTCGAGAAGCACTGGGAGAGTCTAGAAGCACGGAGGTAGTCGAGAAAGAAAGAGGGGGAAAGCGGTCGACGGCTAACTAGACGACGACAGCATACTACAACACAACAAACACAGAACTACGAATGCGCGATCTAACTATCGACTGACCATGGAAAGAAGAAAAGAGGGAGTCTAGAAGCAAGGAGGGAGTCGAGACAGCAAGGGGAAGGGAACGGTCACCGCTAGCTAATCCGCGCACAAACATACACATATACTAACGGACAACAGGACAAGCACATTATAGATCCTACACAACACTGATCACAAATAAACACACAGTCACTAACCTAACATCACATTAATGCTAATCAATCTAATACATAAAACCACTGAACATAGCTAAACAAAATCACAACTGATAAGTAATAACACTGATGACTAACACAAAGATTGCACTGTTTCACAAATATTACAGCATGACCACATCTCATAATAGCAGATTGACATTCACAGTGCAATATATCAACATCCACAATTCATCAACACAGTGCATAATCTGAGTTCACATCTCACAAACTCAGTGCATAAACCAACAATTCAACAGGTAAAAATGAGCAGTAAAGAGATAAAGGGAGAGGATTTAGAGTTGAACCGAAGAAGGAGACGTAGCAGAGGAGGGGAAGCAGAGCAGAGGATGGTGCAGCCGTCGGTGAAGTGGAGCCGAGGAGTTGAGGTGGCAGTGGAGGAGGAGCAGAGGGCGGTGAAGAAGAGGTCGCCGTCGGTGTCGATGAAGGAGATGCCGGTGAAGAAGGCGGCGGCCACAGTGGTGGAGCAGCGTCGGTAGCGATGGAGTGGCGGGGTCGCCAAGAAGTCACCGTCGGTGGAGATGAAATGGCGCCGGCGTCGTGAGTAGCAAAGAAGGCGGTCGGTGAGACGAGCGCGAGAGAGAGGCGGCGGTCTCCAAGAAGAAGGGAGGCGGTGATGGCGGCGATGTAGAAGGAGATGGCGAGTAGGAGAAGGAGGAAGCAAAGGGAGGCCGGGGAAAGAAGAAGGGAGGATGCGGTTGTGAGGAGGAGGGCGGCGTGGTGGATCCGGAGGAGGAGCAATGGTGGAGAAGGGCACAGGGCGGTGAAGTAGTGGGAGGAGGAGAAGCAAGGGGAGGCCAAGTAAGAAAGGAGGTGGCGGCCGGAGGTGAGGTGTGCGGCGGCGCCGAGGTGGGGCCAAGAGAGAGGCGGCGGAGAGAGATGGCGCACGGAGTAGGAGGAGAAGAGAGGTGGTGAGGTGCGGTGGCACGGTGGCGAGCCGGCCTGGCCTCGCCGCCGGCCGAAGCTAGAGAAGAATCGGGGGGAGAAGAGAGGAGCAAATGGGGGCGATGGGAGAAGAAAAATGCCAGGCTCGGTTGTGGAGAAGAGGGGATGGCGCGGTGGAGGAGATTGGTGGCGCGCCGGTGAGTCGGGTGGCCTCGCCGGCGGCGGATGTTGAGGAGAACCCGGGGGAAGAGGAAGGCGAAGGGAGACCGAGAAAGGAATGCCGAGCCCCTCTCTCCATGAGCGCGATGCTATTGAGGCGGTGGGTAATTTCGGCAATTTGCGATTTAGCCCTCGAAGTTTCTAGGGTTTACAAAGAGGTCCTTCCCCATTAGTGTTTTCTTCTGCTTTAGCCCTCGGAAACTCTGATTTCTTCGCGGAAAGATCCTACGCGGTGATGACGCGTATAATTGTACAGAGCAGTCCCGGAATGCCGAATTTGTAGTTTATGCGCCTCGATCGCGCCGGCCTGCGGAAAAGCACAAAAAATGTAAAATAGTCCATTTCGAGCAATTAATTATAGAAAAACGTGTAAATGATAATAAATGGTTCCAAAATATGAAAAATAAGAGGGTAAAATGATATGTAAATATATATAAAAATGACGCATATCATACCCCCAAGCTTAAAACTTTTACTTGTCCTCAAGTAAATGGCATGATATTATCGAATCCGGACAACAAGTCATTATTATAAAAGACTAGTTTCATGCATGTAATAAAATCAAAAGGCATACAACAATGTAAAATATGATTATCTAACTTGAGTTTTGAGAATCATCCAAGATGAGAATGAATTTTCAAGCAAAGATCTCTAGTGATAACTACAGTATTTGACTAAAGCAAGTTACATACACAAGTGTTGAAATGCACTAAGTGATCACATGAATTCAACCAAAATTGTAAGGCATCGGAACTAGGTATAACATCAAGAATGAGCATAGCAAAGGGTCATGCTAAGGCATTTGTTATTTGAGACAAAGAGACTAATACTTGCATGATATTTATGAAAAAGCCCACACTTGAGCCATGATACCTAATTTTTGTTGATTTTTAGCAAATTTAAAACACAATGGGCACTTGTGCCACTTATTCACACTTGGGCAAACTTTGCCGCTTATTCAACACATTTCCAAACCAATGTGACATAGTCACTTATTTCACACACATTGCATAACAATTTTTTTTCTTTTACTTTTATTATTATTTTTTTTAGTTTTGATTAAGCATCTTTAACCGGTTTTCATTAATGCTAAGTAACACATGTCCCGAGACATGGATACCTAGATAAATCAACCAAGTTATTGGCTCAAGATAGGACTACCCCTTTCACAAATTTTACATTCAAGCAAAGTATCAATATCTAAAATAATATATGCCAAAGCATGAAGCTAAGATATGATCATTCAAGAGGCAATGACTAGAACCAATTCAATTCGCAAATGGTTAAAACGCATGCGTAACTCGCAATAAATCAAATGCTGTAGGATCACAAGGTTTCTAAGCACATCAAGGATAATAAACAATACTCGAGCTCTAATATGATGCCAAGTGACCTAAGACATACAAGGAACTCTTGACGACAATATAGCTCAATTAAGAAAATTTCAGCATGACCTTTCTTGATTAACCATGGCATGGGCTCACACGGCCAAAATATACAATCAAGCATAACATGAGAGCAATAGTAAAGGTCATATATCATCAACATAAGCACAAGAATGACCAAATATCATCAACTACACGACAATAAGCTCAAATGCTCACAAATATAATACAAACGTGCTAGAACATCATCCACACACATACAAGTCCTCCCCCAATCTTTAAATTGAGCAATGAATCAAGAATGTGCTTAAGGGGTAAGAAACAGCTCACCGGGCATATATGATGTAGTGGAAGTAGATAAATCATCCCATGGCTTCTCGCACGTACAAAGATGAAGATCTAGCACGGACACGAAATAAAAAGAAAGAAAAGAGGAGAAACCAACAAAAACTAACAAAAGGTATGGAAGAAAAAAAAATAAAGAGATGTGCTCATTTGGATGTAGCGGGAGGAGAGTCAAGGACGAGACATGGAAAAGACACATGTCCGCCCTCCTCATGAAGCAGCATGCCTCGAAATCCACCTGGATCCCAAGGAATATCGACTCGAACCATGTCCGCTCGTAGCCGATGGTACAAAAGTATAAGTCTGAAAACAAAATCAAAGATATGGCAAGTATGTGTGATAGGGTTAATGCCCTTGAAGTTATCAATAGAATATACAATCACACAAGCATATCGATAAGGTATATCATGAGGACTATATGCGAGATAAACACAATCAATAATAGAGAATGTCTCGTCAAGGCCAATGAAGTCAAACCAGAGGTGATCGGAGAAGAGTTTCCATACTACCTGAAGTGTAGGTGAAGTAGAATGTACGGTAGTAGAAACCTCCAGAGGGGCGATGTCGACCAAGGAAGTAAAGGATCGCGCGAAGGCTACGATAGCAGAAAACAAAACTTTTCTACCGCGCACACAAGAACATCATGCTTAAGGAGGGATCATGGATCGTTACCACTAGACGCCAGCAGCAATGAAGAAGAGTTGGAGAAGCCGATCCAACCACGCGCGTCGAGGTAGTAGTGGAAGTAGTCGATCGTCCCGAACCGATCGTCTCCTCCACGCGATCAACCGCACCACGAGCAGATCCGATCTGTAGGTTGTTGATGCCGATCAACGCCGCAATCGCCAGCGTCTCCACCGTATCCACACGTCCGGGTGGAACGCCGATCGCGAGTGTACCAAAGACTCGCGAGCGGCTAGGGTTTGGCTCGGAGGTGGCGGCTACGGATTAGCTCGGGATTATCGGATCGTTCCTCGCCCCTTGCCTCCATATATAGACCTCCTCACTTGGGCCTCGTGGACCGAGGCCCAATAGGAGTCTATCCGGATCTCTATCCGAATTGAGCCCATATCCGAATCACATTCAATTAGTGTTCCAACCCGTTAAGTGTGCGACCAGAGGTTCACGATACTTGGTCGCGACCCGTAAACACCTTTCCGGTCACCGTGTTAATAGCGGCCTCTAGTAAGACATATTAACCCCAAAGTATACGTAAAGATCATATCGGTGAACTCGTAATGTTCTCATGTACTAATCCTTTGCCTCACGATATAGATTAAGCTCAAGGCGAGACCTGTGTCATCCTCTTAATAGCTCAATCACTCTCTCGATTCCGTGATGGATTATAAACTCGTGATTGACTCCTCAATCATCTTGGCATGGCCATGCACTTTCATAATCCATTACATCGAGGGGCCGAGATATCTCTCCCATAAGGAGGGCAAATTCTATCTTGATCATTCACATCCCACTACATGTTTCATGGCAAACCCAAAGACTACTTTTATGACTACCCGATTCGGAGTAGTGTTTAGTAGTCCCAAAGTAGCTACTACGCATGCTGGGAACTATGATGATCTCAAGTCTAAGGATTCCACATAAACACTACTTGAGACCAACGATGACACATGGAATCTCTGCGGTGTCTCATGGCGGGTCTATCCAACATATGTTCACTAACACATGTCCATATTATTGATTTGGTATCTCCATACCATGATCCATGAGACATGATCATCAATCAATACATATGCTGATCTTTGAATCATATTTGTTCCTCATATGAAATATAATCAGGGATCATTTAGAAATAGCAACATTTTGGCATTAAGAGTCTCATGAATAAGTCACATACTCATTGATCAATAATGATAATGTCTATTTCAAGGAACAAAGCAATGTATCATAAACATAGTATGTGATATATTCAACATCTCCATGTTGCCTCTAGGGCATATCACCAACAGGAAGTAGCTGGTGGTGGATCAATAGAAATATGCTCCTCCTCGACATCGGAAGCAGCTCCCTCATCATCAAGAATGAACATCTCCATCTTAGGCTCAAAGGTCGAATAGTCATCTAAGTGGCCCACATCCTCAAAGGTGAATCTCTCCATATCGATCTCAAGAAGCACATGATCGTGGTCAAAGCAGTGAGAGTCCTCCACATCAAAGCTAACAGTCTCTAACTCAGGATCATCCATGAAAAAGTCATAAATCTGAAGTACTGAGTCTAGGAGAATGGCGTCAGTGTGAGCTACCATATGCACTACAGGAATGGTATCATCGTCATCAAAGATAATCCGCTGAAGCTCAATCTTGTCACACATAGAATCCGACTCAAAGAGGTGTGTATCAATGGTACTCAAAGACGTCTCAGGAATATGCTCATCAATCTCATCTATCTTGTAGCACTGACTAGGAGACTGAGTACATGGCTTCTTATGATGATGACATGCGGGATGTCTAGAAGCTGTAGGCTGACTCTGCTGAAGCACTGGTGGAGTAGGTCGAGTAAGCTCAACAAAAGTCGTACCGCTCTCCGTGGTGACAGACTGGTAATGAGCTAGAGAACTCGGGTAAGACTGTGAGGATGCCAAACTATCACAACGGGAAGTCAAAGTGCACATAGCCTCTCTAAGATCATGCAATTGGGTCATCAAAGTCTTCACACCACATAACTGTGACTCCAGATAAGATGTATGCAAAACAGACAGCTCGGGACTATAAATCTGATCATGATGAAGAGTAGGTAGCTCACTGGCGAGGTGTAGGAGTAGAATGAAAACTATCTTTGGTGCAATGACGAGAAGGTTGTGGTGACTAGAGCTCAAACCGTAATGATCCATATGATGCTCAAAGCATGCACTTTGGTCATCAAAGAATCCGAACAAGGCTTCTCATTGTGCCACTGGAATTGATGGAAAGCCATGTTCTCAATAAGAGTGAATGCGTCATCAAGTGTCTTGTTTGTGATTGCTCCACCAGATGCTGCATCGACTAAAGATCGTGTGTCACATGTCAAGCCTCTGCAAAAGATCTGCAGAACAAGCCATCTCTCTAGACCATGATGTGGACATCTCCTGAGCAAAGCCTTGTATCGCTCCCAAGAATCATACAAACTCTCTCCATCAAGCTGAGCAAAACTGAAAATCGATCACGAATCTCAAGCTGTGCGGATAGCGGAAAGAATCTCTCCAAGAAAGCACATGACAGCTGATCCCAAGTGAATGACCTCGATGGCAAAGAATAAAACCAGGTACGAGCACCATCTCGAAGAGAGAATATGAATAATCTGCATCTGATAGTGTCCTGAGAAACCCCATGGTACTTAATAGTATCAGAATACTGCAAGAATGTGCGAATGTGCTCATAAGGGTCCTCGCTGGGTAATCCTCCAAAACGGGTCTCCTGAATCAAGGCAATCAGACCAGGTCTTAACTCAAAGTCATCGACCTCAACTACTGGCAAAACTGGCCCTAACATAGCACTCTGCCTACTCGGAGCCCAAAGATCATGAACTAGTGCCATATCCTCAATATCAACCTATAATGATCACCCTGTGGGACAAGATGAGAAAAACCACAAAAAGAAATAGAAATAGCTGGAATAGGGTTAGGGGTTAGCAATATATCACAAATATGAACAATGATAAAAACAAAGACAGGTCAGCGCAAACACAAGCAAAAGAAAACAAACAACGACCTAGTCTATAGCCTAACACTGTCGCTCAAAGCTAATCCCCGGCAACGGCGCCAATTTCTTGATCGTGCTAAACTAGCACACCCGCAAGTGAACGGGTTGCCACTGAAATAGTGGCGAGTGTCGTGTTCTCCACAGGGACTAGACTGAGGCTACCGGTGCTCAGCTAAAGCTAGGTCAATCAAAACTGCGAAGAAAACTAAACCTAAAACGACTACCAAAGCAGCCGAACAAAACGATCGAAGAACAACGAAACGAACGACACAACAAGAAACTAAACGAACGACGCGCAAACGACACTAACGACTACACGAACGAACACGACCACCGACTGACGCCCTAACTAACTACCGACCGCGAGATAGAAAGAGGAAGTCGAGAAGCACTGGGAGAGTCTAGAAGCACGGAGGTAGTCGAGAAAGAAAGAGGGGAAAGCGGTCGACGGCTAACTAGACGACGACGAAGATACTACAACACAACAAACACGAACTACGAATGCGCGATCTAACTATCGGTGACCATGGAAAGAAGAAAGAGGAGTCTAGAAGCAAGGAGGGAGTCGAGACAGCAAGGGGAAGGGAACGGTCACCGCTAGCTAATCCGCGCACAAACATACACATATACTAACGGACAACAGGACAAGCACATTATAGATCCTACACAACACTGATCACAAATAAACACACAGTCACTAACCTAACATCACATTAATGCTAATCAATCTAATACATAAAACCACTGAACATAGCTAAACAAAATCACAACTGATAAGTAATAACACTGATGACTAACACAAAGATTGCACTGTTTCACAAATATTACAAGATGACCACATCTCATAATAGCGATTGACATTCACGGGCAATATATCAACATCCACAATTCATCAACACAGTGCATAATCTGAGTTCACATCTCACAAACTCAGTGCATAAACCAACAATTCAACAGGTAAAAATGAGCAGTAAAGAGATAAAGGGAGAGGATTTAGAGTTGAACCGAAGAAGGAGACATAGCAGAGGAGGGGAAGCAGAGCAGAGGATGGTGCAGCCGTCGGTGAAGTGGAGCCGAGGAGTTGAGGTGGCCGAAGTGGAGCAGCAGAGGGGCGGTGAAGAAGAGGTCGCCGTCGGTGTCGATGAAGGAGATGCCGATGAAGAAGGCGGCGGCGCTGTGGTGGAGCAGCGTCGGCGCGGTGGAGTGGCAGGGGTCGCCGAAGAAGTCGCCGTCGGTGGAGATGAAGTAGCGCCGGCGGCGTCGTAGAGTAGCAGCAGGCGGCGGTCGGTGAGACGAGCAGCAGAGAGACGGCGGCGGTCTCCAAGAAGAAGGGAGGCAGGTGATGGCGGCGATGTAGAAGGAGATGGCGAGTAGGAGAAGGAGGAAGCAAAGGGAGGCCAGGGAAAGAAGAAGGGAGGATGCGGCGCTGTGAGGAGGACGGCGACTGGTGGATCCGGAGGAGGAGCAGCGGGTGGAGAAGGGCACAGGGCGGCCGAAGTAGTGGGAGGAGGAGAAGCAAGGGGAGGCCAAGTAAGAAAGGAGGTGGCGGCCGGAGGTGAGGTGTGCGGCGGCGCCGAGGTGGGGCCAAGAGAGAGGCGGCGGAGAGAGATGGCGCACGGAGTAGGAGGAGAAGAGAGGCGGTGAGGTGCGGTGGCACGGTGGCGAGCCGGCCTGGCCTCGCCGCCGGCCGGAGCTAGAGAAGAATCGGGGGGAGAAGAGAGGAGCAAATGGGGGCGATGGGAGAAGAAAAATGCCAGGCTTGGTTGTGGAGAAGAGGGGATGGCGCGTGTAACACCCCAGGACCCACAATGCCCTGGAATGCCACTAATACTACTCTACAGCTAGTCAATTTATAAATAAAAACAAACTAGCAACAGTACTACGCAAGATAGTATAAGCGGAAGCGTAAACAACTAATAAATAATGGAATAATGAGAACAATTTAATATTCATAATCAACTTAACAATAATAACCAAAGGAACAATTCCATGTTCAACATTAATAAGGTGAAACATACATCAATATGATAACTAAGCAAAAGACTAGAATTATTTCAACTTTATTTCAGCATTAAGATTATAATACAGTGCATCGGTGGTGTCCGCTCTACCCTTCCCAATGCATGCTCAAAGTCCACCTGTAGGGAGGGGGAAGCAAGAGTGAGATAAAAATCTCAGCAAGCAAACTGTTTAACAAGTTATTCAAACTACAAGCAATTTAAACATCATCATTATAATTCCATACATCCACAATTACAATTTATATTCAAAGTTATTAAACCACCATAAACTTCTATGAATAATACCTCTAAAATTTCAGATTTAATTAACATATGAATGCAATCATTTTATCCCGTATTAAATGCAAAAGAAACATTTATTCCTCCACAAGCCACGATAGATTAATCAACAATATTTAATCTTCCATAATTAACAACGTATATATTCACGACCTCGATTCACTATCAATGACGGTAAAACAATAACAATTGATTCATGACTGACTATTTTAAATCATCAACCACTACCACTACCAAAGGTAATAAAACATATATATGTCTTACTTCAATACTATATTACTCCTCCTATCCACAATTACTATAAACAAGTAAAGTAAGAAAAGAGAGTTTCATGACACCATCATAATCACTCAAGGGATGAACCACATTTCAATATCACAACCACAACCTTCATTCCATCAATAGCTCACAAAGAGCTAATTCCACATTACAACTATGAAGTTGTACATTCCACAAAATAACTCCACCACATTATATTGCATATGTATGCAAATGATCATTCCACAATGCAGTGCATATGAATGCATATGAATGCTCATGCTATGCTCCACATTACTCTTGCCAGGGCAGGAAGTGCGATGCATCGTATTTCGGCAATATACGAATGATTCCCGCGGGCGAAGAGGTGCGTCGTATTACGGCAATATACGACGCTGTACCGGTACGGTCGCGGCTATAAGCGGCGACATCCACATTCAAAGGACATGATATGACATGTATGGTATGAATGACATGGAAATCCATTAATCACATTAATTCATCCGCAAGGAGCATTATCATGCTCTCAACATAATCAACATCCACCACATACTAATTTCATGATCAACATATTAACATTAAGCAAGAATTCCACAATTAAAATATCATGCAATCATGGTAATTGTATCAAATTACGATAATAATGTAAACTGAATGTATTATGAACAACGGTTAAGCGGTAGCAACCACCGCTACGCTTACTTGCCTCAATCCGATGAAGCGACGAACCACAAAAATCAAGGCGCTCAGGGACAGGTCCACCTGTCCATAAGACACCTCTCAGCACTCCATCACAGCATACAAACACGACATAAAAACATAAATCAACGCTAGAGACCCGAACCCGCGAAAACTCCTCTCCGCTCACAAATCTGCATTCTAGCCTCTGCAGCAGAGCTGCTTCTTAATTTTGTATCTTTAATTATATGCATTGAAAAATAGCAAATAATACCTCTCTCGTTTCATGACTTAAATATCTACATTTTTCATGGAGAACACCTATTTTTATTTTAATCAAAACTAGGAGTAATTAAATGCCCAAAACAGAGGACATGCTCTGCTCTGCAGATTTGGGCAGCCGCATTCAAATGCGCAGCCCCGACAGCACAGAGGTCTAAAGATTACCAAAATTTTACAGGAGCTATATCTCTAAATTATCTACATTTTTCCCAACTACGGCCAAGGCCAGAAAAATCATCTACTATTTTTAAACACCGAATTACAGTCGGTCTGTAACAACCCGACTGCCTGCCGGACAGCGTTAATTCCGTCTCTGTTTCTCCTAGATCCCGTGGTATAAAATTTTGAAACAAATACAGGAGGTATATAAGGAAGTAATATACAACTTTCCTTTTGGTAAGACCCGCAGGAAAAATCGTTTTCTAATTTTAAACTACGTTTTACCGTCGGCTGCGCAGATCTGGCCGCCTGCAAATCAGCGAGTTTGGCGACCCCGTATCTCCCAGATCCATTGGTGAAAAAAATGTAAAAAATTACAATAGCTAGATCTGGATGTCCTCTACACTTTTCCTTTTGGGGAGATCCTCAGGAAAAATCTATTTCTAGCCCAAAACTGAGAGACAACCGGCGCTGCGCGAATAGATCTAAAACCAGTCCGCGGCAAAATTCTAATCGGTGATTGATCTAATATCTATCCACAAATACCGTGCCAAGAACCCTAATAAATCCATAAAACAGAGGATTGGGATGGGGATAGATTACCTAGATGAAGAAATTTCCCCAAATCTTTTCCCCTTCTTCTTCTTCTCCTTCCTTCTCCTTCTTCTTCTCCTTCTTCTCCTTCTTCTTCTTCTCCAAGGGCCAATGGGGAGATCTTCTTGGCAGCAGCAGGGGAAGGGAGGCGCCCAAAAGGAGGGGAGGTGGCGGCTGTGGGAGGAGGAGGAGGGGCCAAGAGAGGGGTTTATATAGAGGGTGCTAGGGTTTGGGAGGGGTACGGGCCCCATTTGGGCTTCTTGCCCAAAGCGGCCGCCCACCCTCCGGACAGCCCAAAACATCCAAATTAAATATTTTAATTTATTTAATTCATTTACAAAGTTCTACAATTCATATTTTTCCTTCCGTGATTTACCGAAAACCGCGATTCGCGATGGATTTAAAATCTTATGCCGAATGACGTTCGGGATATTACAGCGCGGTTGAGGAGCTTGGTGGCGCGCCGGTGAGTCGGGTGGCCTCGCCGGCGGCGGGATGTTGAGGAGAACCGGGGGGGAAGAGGAAGGCGAAGGGGAGACCGAGAAAGGAATGCCGAGCCCCCCTCTCTCCGTAGGCGGCGCGATGCTATTGAGGCCGGTGGGTAATTTCGGCAATTTGCGATTTAGCCCTCGAAGTTTCTAGGGTTTACAAAGAGGTCCTTCCCCATTAGTGTTTTCTTCTGCTTTAGCCCTCGGAAACTCTGATTTCTTCGCGGAAAGATCCTACGCGGTGATGACGCGTATAATTGTACAGAGCAGTCCCGGAATGCCGAATTTGTAGTTTATGCGCCTCGATCGCTACTGCTGGAAAAGCACAAAAAATGTAAAATAGTCCATTTCGAGCAATTAATTATAGAAAAACGTGTAAATGATAATAAATGGTTCCAAAATATGAAAAATAAGAGGGTAAAATGATATGTAAATATATATAAAAATGATACATATCACGCGCAAGAGTATACCATTGCATGCTTACAACAAAAGTCCAGCATATATTTCACATAAGGATTAACATCCAGTTTTCGACAGCGGGGCGTGCAAGCCCAAAAAAATAATTACATCACAAAAGCTCCAAGTCGCGGCGAAGACCTAAAGCCACGGATCCTCGTCGAAGAAGAGGCCCTCGGGGACTTCCTCAACGGGGAGACCTTCACCTTCGACTTGATCCTCTAAACAGGGGATTTAGCAAGCCGTGAGCCAACAACCAGCTCAGCAAATCGCAAAGGAATCCTACCTTACTACTTGCACGGATCACAAAGAGAGGGAGTATACTTGGTTTATTAACTTTGGGTGGATGCAGTTTTGTTTGTAAACCTTTTTGTAAAATTTGCCGACAAAACTACTCCTTAATCAACAGGGGTTTTCATGAAGAGTTAATTAACCGCCTAATCAGATTAAAATATTTACAAAACTACTTAAGCTTTGCTGCTGGGATCACCCAAGTGGCACATCTCCATTAACCGGGAGCACGACGTATTCGAATACCATTTATTAGACTCTGCAGAGTTTGCTCAGCTTTACCCATACGATCCCTTAACTCCCGCGACAGAGTTAAGAAAGCCAGGTCGTTTCACTGCTCAATCCTTTATATAGGCTCTACCCGGTAGAATTCACTCGGGTCTGGCACATGAAAGCTTCCGTCCGCTTCGAGTGAACTCTACCGTTATTAGGTATCCGCAGCACGGTATACCTAATCTAACCACTCAACCTCTAGACTTCTCAACACCTGTAGAGTTTCAATCGAGTTGAGCAGTTACTAACCAGTGTTGACAAGTCAACTCCTGTGGTTGAGCGATCACTATGACATTTGCTCAGCGTAAGGGTTTAATCCTTATATTTTCACATAGCCCGCAACCTCTCCAGGTCCGCGACCACAACCTAGGGCAAGCGGTGGGCGCCTACCGACTCGCGGTTTCCCACAACACACTTACCCTAACTTCAGACTTAGGGTAAGAGATAGGCGAAGACCGACTAGCGGCTCTTCCCCAACACCCTTACCCTACCTCGTGCACGCCGGCACTCTCCGCTCTAGGGCACGGTGTCCCACACCACCCTACCCTAAAGTCGGGTTTTTTACAAGTTCTATTGGCCCGCAGCCACGACCTTATCAGTGTAAGACTTTGCATGATAATAATAACCTATAGTTATCTAGATTATCAAATAATTAAATCTAGGGTTACAAAGGCATGGCTACAAGTCGGACATGGCATTTGACGGTGGTAGGTTTAGCTACATAACATGTCGTTCTAAACATTTTATTTTACTTTGAACTAGCATTTCACAACTATCATAATGCAAATAGCATAATAACATAAATTAGTAACATTGGATACAATATGATCAAAGGTTTTACGACTTGCCGTAAATCTGGACGATGTCGGCTAGCTCGATCGTCGAGGCTCCTAGATCCTGAGACTGCACCTGAACCTCCGGGATCTCCGAAACTAGCGTAAACACATAAAATAATTAAGTCCAGCTTGAGACTAATTAAGCAAGGGAAAATAATCTATTAAAAAGAAGTAAAATACATAAAATAACCAATTGGTGAATTTTTAGAATTTTTCTGGGATGAATTTTGGGAAAAGGAGGTCATAAATGGGTCCAGGACATTATTTGGAGCAAAGTGGTGAAATTTGGGAATTTTCGGGATTTTCTGTGATTTTTAGGATTTATTTGGATTTTCTGGATTTTTGGAAATAAATAAACCCTGGAAAATCGGAATGAACAGTGTTGGGCCGGCCCACAGCAGAACAAGGCTGCTTGCGGCCGCCGGCGCGCCGATGCGCCGAGCGGCCATGGCTCAACGCGCTCCTCCCGGGCGGATGGCCGACGCGTGGCTCGGGCGTCCGGTGGAGATGGCGCGGGCGCGGGCGGCCGGATCTGCGCGGGTTAAGTGGGATCAGACGGTAGAGAGGAGGGGTGGCGAATCGGGCGGCTGCGGAGGGCGGTGTTTATGAAGATCGGACGGCTGAGAGGGATTGCCATCCGACGCACGAGTTTAAAAGGTACGGAGGAGAGTGGTCGGCAGGGATGGAGCCACGTCGGTCGTCGTCTTCCTCTCGCCGGGCGCGCGCGGCAGAGGGGCAGAGATCGGGGGTAGCTCCGCTCTCCGGTGACGGCGAGGTCTTCGGCGGCCAGGGAGGGCACCACTGGGTAGGTCTTGTCGTAAGCAACCCATTTTGGGGCTTTGGAAGGCCAGTAGCTCAACAGGGAGGGCAGGAGACCGAAGGGGAGGATCGGCCTCCCGGCGGCGGGGAAGGGTTGCCGGCGGTGATCAAGCCGAATCGGCGGTGGTTTTACGATCAGTGGGGCATGGGGCTCACATTGGCGGCGGTGGTTGAAGCTCGGAGGTTCCCGGGAGAGCTGGCCACGGAGAGGGTGGTTCGGCCGGCGGTGAGCTACGGTGCCGGAGTTCCACAGGCGATCACCTGGCCAGAGTAGTGCACCACTAAGATCAGGGATAGCAAGGATGCTCTGAGAGCAAGGAATTGGAAAGTGAGGGAGGGGAGAGGGAGATCAGCCCACGAGGGTCGCCAGCGCAGGGAGAGACGGCGGCGGAGCTGGAGGCGATGAGAGCTCAATCGGCTGCTTGAGGAGGTTCTTGGGAGCGGTGGGGAGTGATTGAGGGCGGTGGGGAAGCTTGGGAAGCAAAGGAGGAGTGAGGAGGTAGGGGGGTTTTATACCCGAGCGGAGGGGAGGAGGAGCCGTGGGGGAGAAGGCTCGGGCGCGGCTTCGGGGTCAACAGGAGGACAGGGGAGTAGCTGGGACGTCTCCTCCGTGACATGGGCGTCGTCCGGCTCGGGGCAGCAGTGATGGCGGCGGTACGGCGCAGGAGCGGGCGCGAGCTGGCGGCATGGGTGGGCGCGGGCGTGCGGGAGAAGGGAAGGGAGGGGAGAGGCTGGCAGGTGGGGTCCAACGGAGGTGGCAGCAGCGCGTGGCGCGGAGGGGCGGCAGCTGGACCGCAGGCGGCTGGGGTGCGGTTGTCCGAACCCGGGCGCAGAGGAGGTGCGGAGCGGGCGCAGAGGAGGTGCGGGAGCGGGCGCGTCAGCGTCTTGAGGGGCGAAGGCGGGAGGGCGGGCGCCAGGAGGGAGGAGAGCGGGCGGCGCCAGGAGGGGAAAGGGAATGGGGTAAGCGAGCGTCCGCAGGAGGGAGGCGGAAAGAGGTGGGGCGCCGAAGGAAAGGGGGAGGCGGATCGGCCTGAAGGGGAAAGCGGCTTTCGGCCGAGAGTTTCCGAATTGGGAAAGTTTTCAAAAATTCACCAAAAATTCAGGAAAAATTCAGGAAAAATTTGGTTTGAAATTTTGGGGTCTTTCAGGATCTGGGAGATACGGGGTCGGGAATACCGCTGTTCGCTAGGCGAGCAGATTGGTACAGTCCGACGGTAATCTGGAGTTTAGAAATAGTAAACGAATTTTCTGGTCATGGCCGTAATTGAGAAAGTTGTAGATAATTTAGAGATCTAGCTTTTGTATAAATTTCAGAATTTTTAGACATCTGTGCTGTTGTTGGCACGCGATTGAAACTGCTGTCCAATCTGCCAGAACAGAGTTCTTCCTCTGTTTTGGGCATTAAACTACGCCTAGCTGTGATTAAAATAAAAATAGTTGTTCTGCATGAAAATTGTAGGTTTTTAAGTCATTAATCCAGAGAGGTATCATTTGCTATATTTGGATTATTATTTTTAAAGATATGAAATTGTGAAGTAGCGCTGCTGTAGAGGGTAATTTGCTGAATTGTTGAGCGGAGAAGAGTTTGTGCGGGTTCGGGGTTCTAGCGATGCCTTTAATTATTTTGGTCGTGTTTGTATGCTGTGGCTGTGTGCTAAGAGTTGTCTTTTGGACAGGTGGTCTTGTCCCTGAGCGCTCTTGATTTTACTTCGCTTCGTCGGATTGAGGCAAGTAAACGTAGCGATGGTTGCTACCGTTTAACCTGTTGTTTCTACTACTTTCAGTTTTACATTATTATCGTAATTTGATACAAATGCCATGATTGCATGATATTTTAGTTGTGAAATTCTGGCTTAATGTTATAATGTGGAATATGGAAATAACATGTGGTGGATGTGGATATGTTGTGAGCATGATAATGCTCCTTGCGGATGAATTAATGTGATTAATGAACTATCATATCATTCATGTCATATCATGTCCTTTGTGTATGTGGATGTCGCCGCTTATAGCCGCGACCGTACCGGTACAGCATCGTATATTGCCATAATACGATGCGCCTCTTCGCCCGTGGGAAGCATTCGTATATTGCCGAAATACGATGCATTGCACTTTCTACCCTGGTAAGAGTAATGTGGAGCATAGCATGAAGCATTCATATGCATTGCATTGTGGAAAGATCATTTGCATACATATGCATCATATTGTGCTGTTGTTATTTTGTGGAATATACAACTTTCTAGTTGTAATGTGGAATTGGCTTATGTGAGCTATTTGTGGTATGAAGATTGTGGATGCGGTCGTAGAATGTGATTCGTTCCTTGTGTATGGTAAGAGTTGTGGTTGTGGCATGAGATTATTTTCACTTGTATTAATTGTTGATAGCAATTGTGGATGTGAGAATTAATAAAATAGTGATATGATCATACATATGTTTAATTGTCTTTGATGGTGATTTGAAGTTGAGGATATAACATTGTTATTATGGAAGATTAAATGTTGACGATTAATTTAATCTATTGTAGTTGTGGTAGATTAAATATTTCATTTGCATTTAGTTGTGGATAAAATGACTGCATTCTTTTGCCATTTAAATCTGAAATTGAAGAGGTATGATTCATGCAAGTTTATGGTGATTAATAATTATAGACATGAATTGTGGTTGTAGTTGTATGAAATTATAAATGATGATGTATAATTGTTTGTAGTTTGAATAGCCTATTAAACAGTTTGCTTGCTGAGATTTTTATCTCACCCTTGTTTTCCCCTCCCTACAGGTGGACTTTGAGCATGCATTGGGAAGGGTAGAGCAGCACCACATTGATGCACATGGATTTCGTTGTAATACTGAAATAAAGTCGATAGAACTCTAGTCTTTGCTTAGCTATCTTGTTGATGAATGTTTCATCTCATTAATGTTTAATTCGGAACCGTTCCTTTGGTTAATATGTTGAAGATGATTATGAATATTAAATTGTTATTGCTATTCGGTTATCCCTTAGTTGTTTATGCTTCCGCTTGTATTATCTTGTACTATCTTGCTTAGTAATGTTGCCAGTTTATTTTATTTTGTAAATTGGCTAGTTGTAGAGTAGTTTTAGTAGCATCCCAGGGTAATGTGGGTCCTGGGGTGTTACACTCTCCGCAAGCATCATCCCTCCGATATGTTTGTTATATGTATTTTTGATTTTGTTGTAGTCCATTTTCTCCATTGTTGCATGATTTGTCTTGGTTTGCTCTAGATTTATCTCGGTTGTTGCATCTTTGTAAAAGATATTGCATCAATTATTATCGAATGTTGCCACTATTATTTTTAAATGTTGCAATGTTGTAACATCAAAATTTGTTTATTTGGAATATTTGAATTTGTTTTAAAAACGTAGCTAAGATCCAAGCTAATGGTTTCATGCAATTTTGGTGAGAAAATGATATTTTTCATTGTATTTTCATCGGTATTGTACTGTTATTAGCGTATTTTATCACGCACATTGATTAAAATTGTTGTACATATTATCTAAAGATGTTGTGTCTGAGCATATACTTTTATCGTATGTCTAGACGCTAGCAACGTGCTTGTTATTTTTTTCGTGGATTGGGTGGGTGGATTGGATGATATTAGTTGTTGGTGCCAGCGAGGAGTGCGTCGCATAGCAGTGAGAACAATAGCACAGCCAAATGCGCCGAGTGTCGTGGTTGCATGCGACGCAAGGCTTGAGCCATAAAGTGTTCCAATGATTTACTACTGCAATACTGATGCATATCTGCCAATTGAATCCAGTCTGACCAAAAAAATGCTGAGCTGCTCTTCATGTAGTGTTAAATTACAGCCTTTTTCCCCTGATGGCAAGATCCCTCTTTTAGTCTCTTCTTTGTTAAGTGGAGCCGTACACGATTCAGTCATAAATCGCTACACTAACTAGAACTGTATGTATGGTGAAACAACAGAAGGGTTCTTTTGAACAGATGCTTGTAACTTATGGATGTGATTTTTAAATTTTGGGCTGTTCGTGAGAGGTAGTATCTAGAGAAAATAGTCACATAGATTTTAGCCAGTACAGCTAAACTCTGTATAATTTGTACTACAATTTACTTGTAAACACCGCCTTGAAAAAATGCATCGTTTAACGGCGAGTTACTGTAGAAATAGAAGCCAAAGTCTAAGCATAAGCCCAAAAGAAGTTAACATTTGTATTTACACGTTTAATGTTTGTGTGCACTTGAACTGTTCCTTAAAATCCATTAAACCATGAAATACATGTAGGAGTTGTTAGAAATAGTCCCATATTAGTAATGTCTATTTCCTATTATTCCAAAGCATGTATGGTTTAGTATCATATTGCTAAGTCAAGGTGGAGGAGACTAATTTATAAGGTAGAGCCCTTGCTACTTCTTAAATCATGTGACATATGGATGGAGATAGCATGAGGAGGGCTATAGATAATTACACACGCGCACACACGCGCGGGTGTATTTGCGCATTTTCGCGTGAAAATTGCGTGACCTATGACTTGCGACCGTGCCATGATGTGCCACGCCAGTTGGCAGACCAAGTCCACATTTATTTTTGCTGAACCATGCACCATTCTCTCTCCATATTTGAATGAGATTCAAACGTTTGAATTTGAGGTTTTATTGGGTTTTGATAACAAACAGTTACCAGTGGGTCAATGGTTGGTTAAATATGTCAGTTACCAGCAGGTAAATGGCTGTTTAATTATGTCAATTCATAGTCTATCTATATATATGCCTAGAGACGTCCAGAGTATACAGTCAAGAATCCCACTACCTCCATTTCTTCTTTCTACGAACTTATGCTATTATGCTGTGCGGTCTGAACCTCATCGACCCTTCTTTCCCGGTGTGCACTGTGAAGAAGGGGAGTTGTATCTCCGAGCTGTTGCTACCGTGAATACCTTTACGGGGGCGGCAATAAGGTTTCTAGGTAGCGCACATCTGCGCGACCGCTTGCTTCGCTGCGACATCTACGTTCTGCGTTGCTTCCTATTCTTCCTCACACCCAACTATAGGTCATTCGTATGACCGATCGACTTATTTAAATTCTGTTTCTATATATTTTTGAAGTACAATGGTTTGCCTGTTGTTAGCACTGATTTATGCATCATTAGTTAGAGTTTTGGGCATTTTTGGCCCTGTGCAGTACAACAATATCAAAAGTAGCCAATGACTGTATACATGCCATTTCTAGCCCCTCCCCGAGCGCAGGACTCCGGCCAGCCAATGCGTACGCAGTCCCATGCCCTGGCACCGTAGCACCCGAGTCATGCGGTCCGAGAGCGCATGATTCCGGCAAAACATCTAAGGCTATATGTGGTTAGAAGGTTGCCGTGGTTGAATACGGTAGCGGTCGAGTAAGACTGTGGTCGAACATGGGTGTGGTCAAATGCGGCGATGGTCGAAAGCGGTTGTAGTCGAAAATGGAGGTGGTCGAAAGCGGAGGTGATCGAAAGCGGGTGCGGTCGAAAGCGGAGGTGGTCAAACTTGGGTGTTGTCGAAAGTGGCGATGGTCGAAAGCGGTTGCGGTCGAAAGCAGTTGCGGTCGAAAGCCGAGGTGGTCGAGGGAGGAAGTGGTTGAAGGCAACTGTGGTCGAACAGCCGTGGTCGGAGCGGCTGCGGTTGATGCAAGGGTATCATACGCTCCCAGACCGTATGAATCGGGTGCTGCGGTGCTGGGGCGCAGGACTATGTATGCGTCGGCCGGCCAGAGTCCCGCGCTCGGGGAGGCTACTTCCGGTATTGTTGTGCTGCACAGGGCCAAAAATGTCGAGGACTCCATTAGTTATTTGTGATATTTGCCTCCTAGTAAAATCTAGAATTAAAATATTGTCTATATTTCTAACAGGAGGAACTATAGTAAATATCTTAGTAATAAAAGCAGGAAAAGGCATCTAAATTCAAGGCAAAAAATGATTTGAACTTTGGCGGTGGGTTGAAATCCAATGTACTGGCAGTCAAATTAAAGCATTTGAGTGCTGAATTTCATTATTGTTGAGTGGTTTTTTTCGCTGAAGGTCTAGAGGCCCCTAAGGGCCACCGCTGTTATAACTGAGTAGAAGTAAGCAGGTCAAGTACCAGCAATATTACATTAGAACCAAACACTACGAGTCTACGCCATCTGGCACCGCTCGTTATAGATTCTGCTTCTAGGTTTTCAATTTGGCCTTTTTTTATTATTTTTGACTGTTTTTGTATTTTTTTTTTATTTTCGTTTATTCCTTTGCATTGTCTATGAGCATATAACCTTTTTTATTTTATTTTTTTAAAATTTAATTACGTTGAAAAGTTATTAGCAGTTACAGTGCAAAAAAAGCTGCTATAGTACAAAATAAGCCAGAAACTAGGGCTTAAAAGCCCAAATGAGCATCATCTTTGGAAGGAGCTCTACGTGTCCGTTGACGGAGTCATCGAGGTTAACCAGAAGCGGTGAGTCTTCTCGACGAACACCAGCATTGAAGAAGACACCTAAGTGGATATGCGAGGTGGTGAGGCTAACCGTGCTAGCTTGAAGCACGCTACTATTGGTCTGGCCTAGACACGACACGATCTAGGATTAAACAGGTTGTGCGGGGCCGGTCCTACAGGCGTGTCATGCTTGGGTCATGACCTAGGCCCAATGGAATGGCCTGGTATGACACACACAGTACCATACCGTGCTGATGACGGGAAAATGGGCGTGAACCCGCGTCCACGTCATTAGAGACAAGTTAATTAAATTTAATGGAAAATGAGAAAAAAGAATCAGGTATTGCGAGTTCATTACTTCCAGAATTAATACATTTACATAAAAATTCTGTTAATTACATCTCTTTGCGAGAAAACCCCTGATTAAGAATTCCAACATAAACATTACAACAAATTACAGCATATGACTATTACAAAAATATAAAATAAAAGGTCTTCAATCTTGGTGTCGCTGATGGATGCTTGCGCGAGGGTATTTTAGCTGCGTTCATATTATTTTACTAACATGGCATATGATTTTATTATTATTTTTAGTAAACCTATACATGTAGCATGATTGAAGTTTAATTATTTCAGTTTTTTTATTATTATTTTGATTCATCTTGTAGCATTGCATAGCGCTTGCAACTATTGCGCACTTGCATGTAGCATAACCGAAGCGAAGGTTGTTTTTAATATTTCTATTACTACTAGCATGACACGGATTTTATGCATGTAGTGTAACAGAAATATTTCATTATTTTATTTTTTATTGTTTTACTCGCTTGTATTACTACTAGCATTGCATAACGCTTGCGAATATTGAGCGTTTGCATGTAGCGTAACCGAAGCGAAGGTTGTTTCTTAATATTTTTATTATTACTAGCGCACCATGGATTTTATGCACATAGTGTATGAAAGTTTAGAACTAATTATTTTATTGTTTTGCCCCACCTTGTATTACTACTAGCATTGCATAGCGCTTGCAAATGTCGAGCGCTTGCATGTAGCGTAACCGAGACGAAGTTTGTTGTTTTAATATTTATATTACTACTAACATGCCATAGATTTTGAGTATGTCGTGTAATAGAAATTAAGTATTTTGTTCCACCTTGTATTACCACTAGCATGTAGCGTAACCGAGGCGAAGTTTTTTTTAACATTTGTTCATGCATTTTTATTATTTTTTGCAGCATACACCCACCCCTAATTCGTTCCATTTGAGGGGACCGAATTGAGGCAATGGGGTTTTCAATCTTCTCACTCTCGGTTTGTATCCATTTATAGGGGACCGAACCTAAGAGACGAGGGATCGAGCTCTTGTTCTTTGGGTTTGTATCCACCTAACGGGACCGAACCGAGAAGATGAGGTCTTCATGCCTCGCTTTGATTTGTATCCATTTGTAGGGGACCGAACCTAAGAGACGAGAGTTCAAGCACTCGTTCTTCGGGTTTGTATCCGCCTAACGGGACCGAACCAAGTGGGCAAAAGCATAAATAAAAAAAATGAAGCACCTTGATTCGTACCGCAATGGCCGAACCTAAGGACAAAAGAGGGAGAGAGAAGAAGACCAAGGATTTCACCTTTTCTTGTGTGGCCCTCCCTCTCTAGTGTATGTGTATGCTTCCTTTTTTCTCCAAATGACCAGCGTTTCCTCCCTTTTCTCCTCCCAAAAGCTTCCTCTTCTCTATACCATTACCCCCTATTTATAGAGCAAAGATGAGGGGTGGTTCATGAAGAGAAGTTATGATAACTTCTCTCTTTGATTATATTTTTTTTAATTTTATTTTTTTCTAAGAGAAGTTATGGTAACTTCCCACTTTGGTTTTCTTTTTTTATTTTTTTTTGCTAAGAGAAGTTATTGTAACTTCTCACTTTGATTTTTTTTTATTGCTACTCTCAAGCTATACATGCACAACATGCAAATATGTGGGCTAATGTGCTGGACGTGGGCTTATGCATGCATGCACACATTATGGGTAGTTGAAACCTCCAATGCATGCACACGTGGCAGTTGAAACTCCCAATTCATGGCTATTTGGGTGAGCATATGTGCTCCAAATGAGTTGAAAATTAATCACGATACTTTTACTTGCGCCACAAACATGCCATAAAAATTCGCCACACGATTGTAATATGTAGCACATACAAAAAATCCTGGAAGGTGGACTTGTGCTTTGCGTACGTCCTCCGGACATATTATCCTATTCGAGTGAGCATATGTGCTCCGAATGAGCTGAAAATTAAACACAAGATTTTTACTTGCACCACAAACATGCCATAAAAATTCGCCACTTGATTGTAATATGTAGCACACACAAAAAATTCCTGGAAGCTAGACTCAGTCTGTATGACGTCATCCGTCAGATTATCCTATTCGAGTGAGCATATGTGCTCCGAATAAGCTGAAAATTTGACACGAGACTTCCACTAGTACCACAAACATGCCATAAAAATTCGCCACTCGATTGTAATATGTAGCATGCACAAAAAAAATCCTGGAAGCTAGACCTGTGCTGTCACTACTAATTTTTTGGCCTATTGCAACGGCGTCGAAACGTTGCAATAGGCCCAAAATGGTTGCAATAGCACCTATTGCAACGCTAACTTTTCGTTGGGAGGCGTGGCAAGAAGTTGCGTGGTCTAAAGTTTGGGCCACGGTATTTCGGTTCGTTGCAATAATGTTTACCTATTGCAACGCAATAAAGCATTGCAATACATAGTTTATGCAACAATGTATTGCATGGCAAAAACAACTATTGCCACGCAATGAGGCGTTGCTGTAGATAGCATTTGCAACATACCGATTTCGTGGTTATAAGTTAAATTGCAACGAAAACTGGTGGTAGCAATAGACTATATTGCCACACAAAGCATTCGTGGTAATAGAATCAATTGCCACGCAAAGAATTCGTGGTAATAGGACATAGTGATATTGCCACTCAAAGAATTTGTGGTAATAGATTCAATTGCCACGCACATACTTTGGTTGCAACAGCCTCTATTGCCACGCTTACTATTTTCGTTGCCATAGCTTCTAATGCCACGCTTGATCTTTTGTTGCTATAGACTCTTTTGGTACATTGTTTTTTTGTTGCTATAGCATATATTGCCACGCCAAAAGTTGAAGGGAATAGTGTATATTGCAACGCATTGCTTTAGTAGCAACAAGAATTATTGCAACGCCATTAATATTTGTCACAACAGGAATCAACCGATGTAGTAAAATCATTATATCAGAATAGAATTTGTTGCTACACATATCTGAAATGAAACCAACTTTAATTGTGACAAAAATTTGAAGTTGTATTACAAGCATCACTAAAATGTCCCTAGCTATCACTGCATTGAAGCTTGGCTTGACCTCGCTGAATAGCTTGAATTGACCTTAGCTTCCCATGGCTAGAGCACTGCACTCAATTTGTTCCTTCCTCCTGAATAAAATCATTCAAAATGGCATATGCATCAGTTGTTTAGCTCATCACGACAGTAACACATTGTAAATGGAATAAATTATCATAACATGAATACATATGTTCATTACTGCATCAATGCAATTGTATAGAGATATAGAAATGATTGTCAAAATATGTAGAGCTCAAGAACCACTAGAAAGGAAGATGATGAATAACCCAAACAAAAAAAAATCAAAAAGTGACCAAGCACCAGAAGCATCCCCATTGTGTACTTCAGCAGTGACCAATGGTGTAAAGGTGATAAATCTTAATATCCTACAGATTGCCTACATGAATTTGGAACTCTTTTTGTGTTGACTATTATTCTCTACTAAATTTCTATTCCTACAGTTAGATTGAGCACACGCAAAAGCTTTGCATGTTACTTCATTAGTTGGGGGCAAAAAACTTAATAGAGTGGCGAGTTACATCAAGAAACAGGCAACAGCTTCCGGTTCTCAAGGAGAGAAGCTGGTGAGAATTAGGCTGCAAACCAGGATCAGTGCAGTTTACTTTTCATATGCAAAAGTATGTCGCTGGGATCTGCAGTTGTCCACTGAAAAATGATGTGACGTGCACTAACAAGATACATTCTCCACAGAATTTTGTCATTCAAAGCATACCATACAACAGTGAAAAACTCGCACTGATTAACAATTTGCAATGTTGTAGTAGATAGGCATTACAGCTATAAAAAAATCCCTCTGCAATGCATACCTGTTGACTCCTTGTGCGTGCTCGTTTAGTAGCAACAACAACCTTTAGTGTTTTTGTAGTAATATAATTCACTGACGCATTCCTGTCTTTGTTTTGGGGAAGAGTTCGGTTAAGAACACTACTTCTAGGGGTGCGAGTATTGGTTTCTGCAGTTCGCCTAGCTTCATGTTGTGTTTCCAGGTTGCTATCTGGGTTAGTCTGCTTATCAAAAAATTCAAGAAAACATTTCAAGGCTCATACAGTGTAGTGATCCATGTTGCCTGTAAACATGTTGCAATTGCTATTACCTGCGGTGTTGTTTCTTCACTCCATGGAGTCGTGTCATTTCGTTCGGTTGGGGCAGCAGGAACATGTATTGTTTCGTTGGCAGCTTGGTTAGCCTGCATTTAAAATTTAGTTTTCAAATAGTTAGCTCTCATATAATGACCGAAACCATGAAAGGAAGCATCTAGGTACATATAGCTTCTGATCAGGCATGCGCTTTGACTGTAAGTACAACATGTTAGCATCCAACAAATAATTCATGTTTGTATTTGACTGTTTGGACATGATTGGTCTAGAACTGGTTTGTGTTTGTACTTCTGAACACGTAAAATCCAAGTTAACAGAACATGGTATTGACTACAGACTACTTGACTAGGGTTTCGGTCTTTCGAATTGAAGGTTCTACATTACGAATCTGCACCTATTACTACATCATTGAACAAAACAAGTACATGTTCTTTTCATGTCATTACCTGCTCATAGCTACACTGGGAAAAAGGTTTCGAGCCCATGAGATGCTTGGTCTGTTGTAGATGTCTGTTTTGAGAATTCTGGCTGCTTATCTTCTGCAGATTGAGTTAATGTTAAAGTTCTAAAAAGAAAGCATTATGTGAAGCTAAAGTAGTAGAAAAATTTTAGTAAATTCCATCGAACCTTGAATTGTTCAGTGCCAAAGTATAACACCAGATAGTGCCATTCAACAATGTCTAGATCCTCGTGCTTATTTTGCATTCTCTCATCATAAGTCTGGTATGCCTTGTACGTAGAACTAAATGTTGATCGCCATCCTTTGTATCGCTCCTTAGCGATGGCCCATATCTTTAGCTTTGTATCCTCGGAATTCTCAATGTCCCACCTATTACATTAAAAGAAAATACAAAGAGTAGGTCATTTTGTAATTATGTTAGAATTAAAATGTGTAGGCAAAAGAATCAGAACTTACCATTATATCATTTGCTATTGAATTTTGACAACTTGCTTCACATCTTTCCAACTTCTCACTCCAATGAGGGGAGCCTTTTTTCTTGTAAACATTACAACTTCATCCACAAACGTGCGTGCGTTTTCACCTACAGGTCCTCCCAGTCTAGATGAGAATTCGATTTTTAGTTTCTGATTGCCTTGCTTTATTCTCTTGCTTACTGCTGCTAAACCTTTAAGAGTGCCGCGTCCACGTTTCTTCGTCTTTTGGCAGTCTCCTCGAACGAAATGATATACAATAGCATAAATTCAATATACTCATTCAGATATGGAAAATGTAATTGAACCACATATACAAAAATTTAAACAACCGATGCTTACCATTTCCCTGTTGTTTCTGACGCCGAGCATGAGAAGGCTGCGGCAATGTTGGTGTTGGGTTGCTGTCTTGACTTTCATCCTCTCCAGTTCTCTGAGTACCCAGGCTACGGTTTTGCAAATATGATTCTGCAGAAAATGGAAGCATGTGTAAGTTACAAACGATTGCTAAGAACTCATATTTGTTTTACATACACGGTGAGTCATATTAACTTACGAATATCATCAAGATCGCCTTGCAGCCTTAGCCATTCACTGTATGTTGCTATTGTCTCATCCCTGTAGTTATCCTGAAATTCTGCAACCATGTTTATTTTAGTGCAATGGTCGTTGCAGTCTATTACAATACAGTAATTGAGACGAGCGCAACAACTTAACTTACCCGTGCCCACTTCCTCCTGATGTAGATTCGCAAGCCAATCCTTGTATTCGTCAATTGGTTCCTCTGTACACACTTCATCAAAAGTTGGGGCAGAGTTCGGTAGTTTCATGGGTGTTATGTTCACATGTCGCTCTCTTTCTTCCTCCCTTGACAATACTAATCTGATTTTTTTGTCCCCCTCATTATTTAATATCATTGAATCTGCATCAACCTCATAATCGAGATCCTCTAGAGTTGCTGTAGCCCTACCGCATCGCTTCTTATAGTACAAGTAGTCCCTCCCAGAGTACCCCAGTTGTGATTTCATTGTTACTAAGTTACCAAATGTGATGTTCCGCCTTTCGATTCGAAAGTTAACAAATTCATCTCCTGTACTTGTCCCTTGCAATGAAAATATAAATTCCATGTGGTCTTGGTCCTGCCACACCATACAATTGATACTTGGATGACATACTTGACTAATCAGATATATGATGAATATTGCCCTATTATGCAGAATCAATTTGAGCTAAGGGAATATGATGATATACTACAACTAATGTTGTGACTGTAATAGCCTAAAAGGATGAAAAGGGAACAAATTGAGCACAATACAGTAAACATAAATAACTTGGCAGTGGATGCACATTAATAAATTCCAGCTAAAACTCAATACATCCAATACATCCTCGGAAAACATGAAATTTTCAGCATTTCTCATATCAGTGGTTCCATTGTTTTAACAGGGCATCTCAAATATTGCATTTGTCAAATAAATCATGGCCACCATTGAACAATGGGTAAACAAATTTCCTGAGTGACAAATCTCAAATCTCAAATTAACCAACCCATCTGGAAACAAAACTATCTAATCACCGCTTCCGAGCTTCGTGCACCTAGATCTGCCAACACTAAACATCTACCCTTTGAAGAACAGGAACGCAAGCAACCACCTGCCCCTCGGCATCAGCACAACAAACAAAACAAGCATACATATTCATAATCCCCGTGGAACCCTAGATGCCGAAAAATATTATGACTATACTACGTGATTCCTTCTCTAAACGCAGGATCATCAGGGTGGGTGCATACCTGGGGGCGGTTGGAGATTCAAACGACGATAAATCAAAGACCGGCAGAGAGGCATGACGGCGTGGGTTCGGCGGTCTGCGGCTGTGGTGTGTGAGGTCGCCACTGCCGTCGTCGGTCGATTTAGGTGACCATGGGTGTATTCCTGTTAATGCTGTAACACACACACAATTGATCTGGATGTTAGCATGCATTTATTTGGTGAGTCTGAGTATGGGACTTGAAAGTTACTGATAATCTAAAGGATAGGCAGCGTAAATCATTGGCACAACTATTATAGCAGCCTTTTGTCTGGCTGATCTTTTACAAAAATAGTAAGTTGCTCTTGTGCAAATGGACATCTGTTTACATTGATAGTACTACTAAATAAATATTTGGTGAGTGGAATGGCAAATCTAATAGCCAAGGAATTCAGTTATCTGATTAGTACACTCAGGCGAATGATCTTTCCTTGATATGCAATACTTGGGTTAGGTGCCTTTGCCTGAGTCAATAACTAGAACAAGTAAAATTGAATCCTTTCCCAGCTGAATCAGCATCTGGAAGCAATCTGCTTGGGTACCTGTGTCTTCATTGACAGCACATACGATGCATGCATACACATGCCTGCACGTGTTAACCCAAACACACAGATGCAAACCATCACCAATCTAAAATGGACAACATCACTGTATGTCTGTCATCTTTTTGTAGGGTGTTTGCATTTATTCTGCTTTGCCAAGTTCTTATTTTTTGCATTACAGACTGGGAATAGTGCATTGGCATATTTTTTCTTCTCTGTCTGACACTCTTGGTTGATTATGAGTGAGAATTAATGTTGTCCAGATGGCCCTAGATGGACCTGCATTTTGAAACTTTCTTTTAAAAAACTCACACTTCCATAATCCATACCTGTTGTCCTTAATGGACTCCAAGTTTATTTTGTTAAAAGGAACTGTTCTTCTCATTTCTGATGACAGACAAGGAAATAGCTCCAAAAACTGTCAGCGACCTGAAGCTCATCAATGCTGGAAGGATATTGGAGAATAACCGGACACTTGCTGAGTCCCGTGTTCCAGTAGGAGAGGTCCCAGGAGGTGTAATTACAATGCATGTGGTGGTGCGCTCTCCACAAGCTGACAAAAACAGTGGTATTGCCGACAATTTCATCTTTTCTTTCACGTTGTTTCCCTGGTTCCATTGATGATCTCTTTTGATCCCCAGTGGCTTTAAATTCTATTACATTCAATGGATGAAAAAGTTGGCTATGATCAACTATCATTTTATAAACATCCTGCCCCTTGTTCTTGAAATAGTGCTCCAAAGATGCACACATATGTGTTCTTTTTTGCTACGGCTGGTGGCTTTTGATCCTAATACGAGTACTTATGCGAACGAATCGAATATCGATAAACCAATAAGCTATTTCGAGAAGGCTGCCCCGATAAGCCGCTTCAAAACAGCGGTAGAGAAGCCGTCTCATTTGTTTGTTTGGAAGAAGCTATAAATCATAAGATGAAAAGAACGGGGCATGGATCTCTCTATATTCTAAATGCTGCAACCTGCGACAATTGCTAGCACAGCCTGACAGAGGAAGTTGATATAAACTAGGTATGTAACTACGTAGCCATCTGTAACATATGCTGCATTTTGTTTTCTGTAGTTTAATTTCTTCACCTTTTGTAATGCAACACCATGTAAACATTATTTCATCAATGAGTGGAATTACTAGGGGTCTCACCAAAATAAAAAAAGCCTGGAGAGAAACTAATATCACCTTGATTGACGCTATATTTTCTCCACTTATTGCTTAAAGTGGGTGTGATCTATGCAGAGTCTAAGTACAAAGGCTCATTTATGAAAGTACAGTTCAGTCCAAAATAATCATTTATTAGATCCATTTTAGTTACTTGCTGATGTTTCTATTTAAATATCAGACAACAGGTGTTCAATCCATGGCATTTAATCCTCATGGAAGATATTTGTCATGTGGGCTGCACGAAAATTTGGTGGCACTACTATTAATTTGTCATGTGACCACATCACAACATAACTCTTGTTTTCCATGTGTTCCAGAGTTAAATTTCTCTAACTTAAGCAGGCTTTCTCTTGGGGACCAATAAGATGCCATGATACAGCTGACGTGGGATGATGTACACTGTCTGATCTAAATGTCTATGAAGGAAAACTTCTTGGTTGTTCTTCCAATCAAAGCTGTGTTGGAATATGGGTCATTCATCTAGCGATATGTTATTGTGTTCTCCTCTGTGTTACATTTCTAATACTAATCTGTTATTCTCAGTTGGAGTCTTGAGTTGTTTATTGAATGTACTAAGTACTATCCAAGCAATCAATTGGCAGCGTCTTGAGCCATACGCAACAGGTGCTTCAATGAAACTAAATAACATATCTGAATTGATGCCATCTTTATTTAGTATTAACTAGACCAAGCATGGTTTCCCAGTCGTCCGATCCTCTTTTGAGAACATGTTCTCTGTTCTCTTTTTGAGTTGTTACTTATTAGTTATCTCAGTGTTTTGGCAAGATAATTTTCTTTTGGGTAATTATGTGTCACCATTTTAACATTCTTGGGAAATTTCATATTGTAACTGCTTTGAGCATTTGTTACTCTTTCACAGATGTTTCTAGAATACGTAAGCCAAGAGATAACTGCTATATTGAACTTTCTTTACAACTCATAAGCTTTTATGGCATTCTATTCCTTTCCCGTTCTTTCTATTAGATTCATCAGCCATACCATTTCTTTTTTGTAGTTGTTACTTGTTGATATTGTTATAGCGTCTTTAACCAATATGGAAATTGCATATGTTATATAAATAAAGTAAGGAAAATGATGCTGTAAGGTTGTAACTTGTAGCATGCAATTAATTTAAGAGATGCCCTGTTACTTGAATGTTTATGTCAACACATCATATGAATAGATGGTTCTGTTTTTTCCCCTTGCTTCCAAGCATTTGAATTAACACATAATGTACTTATCCTATAATAATCTGATATAATCTTTCCTGATGCCTTCTGTTGTCCAGTTCATGTCCATGAACGTCATGGACCACAAATAGAGCCTGATTTAACCCATTCTATCCCTTGAAAACCCCTCCTCACCGCTCAGCAGTCAGCACGTACCTCGCCCGCGCCGTGCGTATGGTTCATATGTTCTGTACACAGGGCTCATGCCGGAAGGCTGCGCACTACATCAGCGGTTTCAAAAAAAAACTGTCCTATAATTAGGTACACGTCATGGTGAGCGCACGGGTTCGTGGGGTGGGAGGCGGGCGCCAAGGCGTGGGAGGGTGGGTGGGCCCACACGGAAGAAGAGGTGGGAAGGGTGGAAGAAGCCGCACCAACCACCAACTTCTTTTATAATAGTAAAGATTTAACTTTTACAGCTCTGCCAAGAGCTGTTGTTATGTTAAGGGCTTAAGGCCAACTGGAACAACTGGTACTAATGGTTACCAAGCTTCTTTACCTGTTTATTGTATATATAGAGACCTCACACCAAATAATGACATGGTATCTTTGGAGAAACAATGTTTATTATTCAGTTTGAGATCATGTCTGATAGTATGTATCACTTTTATTTGGTAATTCGTTGCAACGCACGGGCACCTTACTAGTAATTAAATAAAATAGTAGTAGCTCTGTATCTCCAAATATAATAGTTAAACACCCAATTAAATTAGAGCTCACCTGATAATATTTAATGCGACTCAATAATTCCTTCCAGTTAAATAATATATTTAACCGAGAGGTGCAAGACATAAGCGTATCCGCGTCAACATGCAGTACATATTGTAACTAGGACGAAAGGCGCGCAATAAGTGTATGGCAGGCATACATGATGTTCAGTGAAAGAAAAGGAATTTTACTTTCTTGCAGCAGCAATTTTCTTGGGAATAGTCTCTAAAAGTTCTAGTGTCCTAGAGGAAGCTAGAACCAAGTCGATTGCAGGTGCCCTAATTACTAATGTGTTTGTGTCCTAGTGGTATGAGCGTTGGCTGCCAATCAAGCGGTCCCTAGTTCGATTCCTAGGTGGCTTCCCATTTTTTCAATTTTCATAATTTTTTTGCTGCATGACTGCATAGCTAAACAAAAGCACATGACGTACTACTAGATTTTTGGTCTAATGCCACGAAAGAAATTGCAACGCCACCAATTTGGTTGTAATAGGTAGGACTTATTGCAACGTTTTTCCAAAACAGTGGCAATAGGTGGACTTTATTGCCACTATTATATTGCATTGCGATATTCGTAAATGTCGTTGCAATAGGTAGGTGTTATCGCAACCATTTTGAAAACGTGTTGCAATAGGTTGGATATATTGCCACGACACTTTTTTGGTTGCGTTAGTGTTGATTTTCGTACGTCATCCGGCCGTATTATCCTATTCGAGTGAGCATATGTGCTCCGAATAAGCTGAAAATTTGACACGAGACTTCCACTAGTACCACAAACATGCCGTAAAAATTCGCCACTCAAATGTAATATGTACGGTACACAAAAAATCTTGGAAAATAACGTGCCGTAAAAATTTTGGACAAAATTGGTGTCAACAAATGCCCCCTCGAGGTCCAGGTGCAAAAGTATTTGTTTTTGGATCTGGGGCTCGACGCGCATCATATGTATGTGTATATATATTAATATATATTGCATGCATTTGGAGGTGTATTTATTTGGATGTGCACTTTACAGAACGTGCATATGCATGCAGCCCTGCATGTTGGCTTTAGCTGTTTGTTAGCTTTGAAGTATGAGCTTCACATCTACAGCTAACTGACAACCTCTAACTGACGCCGCTCTTCCCGGGATTTATTTGGTTTAAACACACACTTAGTTTTCCTCTCCCGTGATCATCCGCTCTCTCCTTTTGCTTTTTTCCCCCGGCGTCTAGTACTCAGAGTCAATTTCTTCTTCACTTGGTATGTATGATTATCACTTGTTGAATTCTATGTCCTCTTTTTTTTACCAAGGCATCTTTCAATAACAACTGAGTAATGACCCCTTTTTGCTCTTTCTTTTGGAGGCAGCGGACACTGCATATATATCCGACGTATGTATTTGGCATATACATTGGCTATACTTGGTACGCACGTATGCATATATGGAGAGACTTGGCACGCACAATGTATTGACATATAGCCAGTGTGTATTATTATTATTATTATTATTATTATTATTATTATTATTATTATTATTATTATTATTATTATTATTATTATTATTATTATTATTGTTGCATCTGACGCATGTATTTGGCATATACATTTGGCGTACGTATCTCGGATCACTAGGGATGAACCTACGTGCATATACATTGGCTATACAACTTTGATACATCCGACGTATTTTTTTTACAGATGAACTCACGTCTTATACATTGGATGTACTAATGTACTCGCGTGCATGACTCTCGTGCACGAACCATGCATGTATTGGTTTTGACTATTAAGCTACATACAATGTCATCACATTATCAATGTCATCACATTATTATTTTTTTTACTGTAAATTTTGTTCACTTTCTTTCAACATTCCATGGAAAGAAGTTCTATTGGCTCCATGCTCGGAGGGCAACAAACTTGCTACCGAGATTACTTGCAATTTTGCGTTCTACTGCAGTCAGCACTGATCAAAACACATTTTTTTATCAACGTATAAAAGAACATCAAGACAGCGTCAGCCTAGTGGAGAGTTAATTTTAACACCAAATGGGAAACGCTATGTTCTTTTCAGTTGGAGTTAGCACATATATTTTTTTTTATGTAGCAGCAGGCAAGGCGCCAAAGTACGGTACCACATGAAGGAAAATGTACTAACATTATACAGTTACTAGAAGTCCAACTATATTGTGTGCGTATGTTTGTGTGTGTGAGAACAATGGCCAAATATGCTTGGTCAAAGCCTTATTCATTTGAAGCATATCGATGGAATTGACATTGATGATCTTCTCCAATCTCTCATCATATAATATTTCCCTCTTGTTGTTTTGGTCTTGCAGATTATTTTCTCGGATATATGCCCAAAGTTTCTTGACAACCTCTGTTCTGGCTAACTCAGAGGCACCAACAAAATCTTGAAGTATCAGGGAAAGGCTGCAGATTTGGTAAAGCCACCACCCTTCTCTTGCCATTGTTATTAGCTTTATCTGATCTGCAAGCGATACAGCCGTGCATGTACTAGTTGTGGCCGTTCAATCATATACCATGTCCTCATGTATTGTTTTTTTTAAAAAAATGCTTACCTTAACTATACATTGTATGAATGGGCCTTATATCAGCAGTGATTATCCTAATTAAACCACTCATATCTTTTAGTACCAAAGACGCTGATCTATAGGCATTTTAAGGCTATTTTCTTTTATCTCATCAAATCATTCCTTTTAACCGCACTATATGTATTTTTTTTATTTTTTAGATGGTGCGGGATCAACAATCCTTTTTATCCTACTCGATGTCACTTTCACGTGTGGCAAGAAGGCAATTTTTTGAACCTAATCTTGATGAGGCTGTCAACCCCATTATAAAAGAACAGGAGATGCCCTAGGGGATTATCGATCATAGCCATCGTGGGTGGAAATCGGGTTCTTCATTTCTAGGACTTTGCTATTATCCTCCGACACCCTTACCCAGACTTGACAAGGCTATGACCCTAGGAACCAAGATGATTGAAGAAGGCCTTGGGTGGGAAAATCATGATATCGAATACATTTCAGCTCCAACTGGGTATGTTGAATGGGGAACAGAAGTCCTAAGAAACCACTCTCTAGTTCTAAAAGGAGGAGAGGATGATGCCGATTACATTTACGGCGCCATCTATTGCTCTTTGGGTGAATATTCCGCTTCCCCTTCTTTGCTGAGGTCCTTGCTAGAAAAATGGAACCCAAACACCAACACTTTTTTATTCCAATGTGGCGAGCGCATCATTACCCTTCTTGACATGCATCAAATGGCCGGATTGCCTTTGGATGGAGACATATATGAAGGTATATACCACCTACCCATGAACTTGACCCGTCTTTACTACTGTATCCCAACTTCTTGTCCCATCTTTTAGATGTACGGAACAATCTCGCCGTAGGTGGTAAAGTTTCCTTCCAAGAGTGGTGTGACTATTTTCATAACAGCAGGGATGATTCTTTATCATTCCCTTCCCTTCGAGATAGGCGCGTCTATACGGCGGCTTTTCTTGCTCTTTGGCTCTGTCGTTTCGTGGTTATTGGAGGTGGTCCCTACATTCGCCAAGGTGTATTGGTAATGGCGTCTTGGATATCAATAGGGCGCCAAATTTCCTTAGCTCCACCTGCCTTATGTTCCTTGTACTATTCTTTGCGGCTGATCAGCACTCATCCAATTGGTCCCTCCTACACAAAGCGACCTTGGCCGGTCCATTTTGTTATTGGCTGGATGGGTATGTATTTAAAAAAAATATTTGGCAATAAGGTGAGAACACCCTATTTCCCCACTTATAAGCATACGGTGCAGAAGCCAGCCATGGCAAACACTATGTGTAGGACCCCTAATCACTTTAGTCCTGCAGATGCTCATGATTTTTTCTTGAAATTTTCCAATATTTCATGGCATCCCTATGATTTGACAAAACTTAGAGGTGTGAATCACCGAAGAAAGGCCTTCTTGATTTACATTCACGCGGTATGCTTCCATGGAGGCGTGCCACTATATCCACTGATTTATGTATCATTGAGCCGTACCATCCCGACCGTGTGGCTCGACGGTTCAGATTCGATCAAGTTGTCCCTTTCCACCCCTACTGAATTTATATACAAGGGATGACGTCGGGATTGCATATGCTCATTGGGCACATTTACTTCGTCCGGGACAAGCAAAATTATATCATATCCCACATGACTCCCGTAATGGCAATTCTTCATTGGCTTGGGCTAGATGGTGGCATGAATTTATACAGCCCTTTACTTCGGTGTTGAGTGAACTTCGTAATGGCAGTGCACTTGGTCGAGTTCCATATGAGAGGAGGAGGATGAATAATCCTAAACAGTATGACCATATTCTTGCACGCAAGCTCTCTTCTGAAGATTTTATCATGGTAAAAAGGGTGCATGTTGATTGCCAAGCTCAACACGTAGCAGCCATCAGAAGAAAGGAAACAATGATTAAGGATCACTGGAGACAAGTCCTACACACTTATCTCTCTGATGGTCAGGTTGTTGAATCTCCAAGAAAACTTGTCGTGGTAAGATGATACATATATTTTTGTTTAATATTTCTATAATAAAGTCTCCTAGCCTGTAACGATTTACCTAGCTTCTTTTTTTTTTTGCAGAAACAAAAGAGTAGCTCATCTAAAGATAAAGCAGAAGACTCTCTACCTAATTTTTTACCAACGGAGAGTTTGCCAGTGCATGCTATGCAAGAAAATTTAGAACTAATTAATGTTGATGTAGGGAGGAAAGGAAAGCGTGGACCACCTCCAATCATTCCCATTGAGAGTGAGAAAGGCCTAAAAGCCAAACGCAAGCTCGACTTTGAAAATGAAAATAAACTTTTTGATCCCATATCCTCATTAATGGACATCCCTAGTATTGAGGACTTGGTAAGTAGCGAGGAGCTTGATCGCATGCTTACAGGTGAAAGTGATCATGATCTCGGTGAATTCTTCGATATATCGGTTGAAGATTTTGACGTAACCGAACCAAGCATTGACCATCCAATTTCTTTTCCGGCCTTGGCTCACAATCTGCCCCCAGACTCTGAGTCGTTTGATACCTTAACTTCTTCCACTCATGGTAGCCTCATATGCATTGCATACGTGTTAATATCATAAATTTTCTTGTTCTATCTATTTTAAGTTTGCTTATGTAAATTTCCTCTTGTTTCATTTTTTTTAGGTTGTGAACAAGGACCTCACCAACCAAAAAGTAGCGAAATGTCAACGCCAAGCATGGACTTCTCATTTGTTGAGAAAGCATTTATGGATGCCACTGATATGGTGTTAACAAAAGCTCTTGAAGGAGTAGATCTTTGCTTCACTAAGCGATCCAACTCGCCGTGCCTTCTTGAAACTATTTCTTCGCAACTCCTACTCATATACCGGGGTTTCTAGAGCTAAGGAAATTTTGACCCAGCTTGTCAATGTTTCAAATCAATCGCACCAAGCACATTTAGATTTTGAACACAACTCTGGGCAGAAAGAGCGAATTGCTGCTGAAGCAAAACATGAGCTTGCATCACGTGAAGAAGCTATCAAGAGTATCTCTCAAGAGATAATGTTTGTAGATGAAAAGTGTTCTGAAAATGAGAAGTTGGCAGCGGATCTCAGTGTGCAACTTAGTAAAGTCACCAACGTTTTGAGGGAACTCCGGCAGAATAAAGAACGGTTTCAACAAACACATTCTAGCCAGGACTTACAAATGCAAAAATGGAGCAACATTCTTCTAGATGCTACTCAAGGACTTGATCAAGGGACCCAAACTCTTCAAGAGAAAACAACCACCTTGGGGCAAGATTGAGCAACTCTTCGAGGCTTTAAAGAATTGGCGCTCTGGACCAAACTAGGAGTCTTTTACTTGATTCTCTTATGTTGTGATTTACCTTAAATATTTCAGTTAAATTTGTAAGCTTTAAATTATTTCATATTCGGCACTTTTGTATTAAGCCTATCCATGTTAACACTCTATTTATTTCCTCTAAATATCGCGTCATACTGGAGCTGATATATCACGGAAGCTTTTGCTAACTAATTACCTTCTTTTTATTTTGTACGTGATATGCCAACCATGAAGCGTCAATGCTTTGGACCGCTGATGTAGTTGCTTTATGCATACCATGTGCTTCTTGTCAGAAACTTTTTTTGTAGTGTTTGCAGTTTAAACTTCAGTATACTATTTTTACCACGGTTTAGGCTTGGGATGCTTTAGAGTGCTCTCCGTTTTTTTTACGTCACAATTTAATCTCATAAGGTTTTTTACGCTCGTAAGGATTTGGAGCGCTTTTTTTTTGCGCCACAGTTTAAGCTCGTAAGGCGTTGGAGTGCTTATTATTTTTTTACGCCACAGTTTAAACTCGTAAGGCGTTGGAGTTCTTATTATTATTTTTTTTGCGCCATAGTTTAAGCTTGTAAGGCGTTGGAGCGCTTATTATTATTTTGTTTTACGCCACAGTTTAAGCTCGTAAAGCGTTGGAGCGCTTATTACTTTTTGTTTTACGCCACAGTTTAAGCTCATAAGGTGTTGGAGCGCTTATTATTATTTTGTTTTACGCCACAGTTTAAGCTCGTAAGGCATTGGAGCGTTTATTATTTTTTTTTTGCGCCACAGTTTAGGCTCGTAAGGCGTTGGAGCACTTATTTTTTTTTACACCACAGTTTAGGCTCATAAGGCGTTGGAGCACTTATTATATTTTTTACGCCACAGTTTAGGCTCGTAAGGCGTTGGAGCATTTATTATTATTATTTTTTTGTGCCACAGTTTAGGCTCGTAAGGCGTTGGAGCACTTATTTTTTTTACGCCACAGTTTAGGCTCATAAGGCGTTGGAGCACTTATTATATTTTTTACGCCACAGTTTAGGCTCGTAAGGCGTTGGGCGTTATTATTATTATTTTTGCGCCACGCTTTAGGCTCGTAAGGCGTTGGAGCACTTATTTTTTTTACGCCACAGTTTAGGCTCATAAGGCGTTGGAGCACTTATTATATTTTTTACGCCACAGTTTAGGCTCGTAAGGCGTTGGAGCGTTTATTATTAATATTTTTTTTGCGCCACAGTTTAGGTTCGTAAGGCGTTGGAGCACTTATTTTTTTTTACGCCACAGTTTAGGCTCATAAGGCGTTGGAGCACTTATTATATTTTTTTACGCCACAGTTTAGGCTCGTAAGGCATTGGAGCACTTATTATATTTTTTTATGCGTAGTAACGCTTTAGAAATTTCCCATTTATCGGCGGTGGAGAATATTCACCATCTGGGGAAATAATTTTATATGCGCCACTAGAATACACTTCTTTTACGATGTAAGGGCCTTCCCATTTAGGCTCAAATTTTCCGTGCATCCGATGTGTAATATTCATGGTTCGAATAACAGCCAGAACTAAATCTCCCTCTTTAAATGACCTCCTTTTGAGGCGCTTATCAAAAGCTCGTGACATTCTTGCCTGGTACGCTTCTAAGTTTTGTAATGCTTGAAGACGTTTCCCTTCAAGACGTTCTAATTCCTCTAACCGCATTTTAGCAGCCTCCTCTTCTAAGAGTTTCTCATGCATAGCGACTCTCAAAGAATTAATTTGTACTTCCAATGGTAAGACCGCCTCTCCTCCATACACTAGGGAGTAAGGAGTCATTCCAGTTGGTGTGCGTGTTGTGGTCCTATACGCCCACAAGGCTTCGAGTAGTTTTTCATGCCAATCTCGCTTGTTCTTTGAGACCACCTTTTTTAATAATTTGCACAGGGTTTTATTAAATGCCTCAGCTTGTCCATTGGCCACTGCATTATATGACGTAGAAAAATGATGTTTTATTTTAAATTTTGCACACAACTTTTCAATCTGCCTATTTTTGAATGGTGACCCGTTGTCAGATATAAGTCGCGAAGGGACGCCAAAGCGATATATAAGATGAGTTCTTATAAAATTTTCTACATTTTCTGCCTTAACTTCTCTTAATGGTATGACTTCTGCCCATTTAGAGAAATAGTCAGTTGCTGCGAGAATGAATTTATGCCCTTTGGATGATGGCGGTTGAATTAGTCCGACTATATCCATTCCCCACATTTCAAAGGGCCATGACATGCTAGTGGGGTGCAGTGGCTCATGTGGTTGATGGATGAAGTCAGCATGTACCTGACACTCATGACATTTTTTGGCAAATTTCATAGCATTTTCGAACATTGTAGGCCAATAATAGCCCAAATGCTTTAATTGGTAATGCAGTTTGGGACCAGATTGGTGTGCACCACAAACTCCAGCATGCACTTCCCTTAATGCTTCCATCACCTCATTTCCAGCGAGGCAACGCAGCAGGATACCATCATACGAACGTCTATAAAGCGTATCATTTATACATGTGTAGTGGACTAACCTTCTTCGGATTCTAGTCCTTTCGCAAGAATCGAGTGGTAGATAACCGTGGAGTAAATATTCGAGAAATGGAGTCCGCCAATCTCCTACTTCAATTTCACAAATATCCGCTGTCAATGCTATAGAGGATGTTGTTTCACCTTCCTCAGCAAGTATTGGCAGGACTCTCCGTTCCTCTATGCGCACGTCCATTATTTCATAAGAATTTATTGACAAGCTAGCTGCCAAACTTGCCAACGCATCAGCCTTTTCATTTTGGCTTCTAATGATATGTTGTATACTTAAGTTTGTGAACATAGACATAAGCTCTTTTGCCCTCAGAAAATATGGCATTAATTCCTCTTTCTTTACCATGTAAATCCCTAAAAGTTGGTTAATAACTAATTGGGAATCACCATACACCGACAGTGTGTTCAATCCCATATTTAAGGCTATTTCTAGCCCTATAATTAAAGCTTCATACTCAGCGGAATTATTTGAAACTGCTGAGGTTAAAGTGAATGAATATGGAATTATTTCTCCGCTAGGCGTAACAAAGATGATGCTGGCGCCCGCTCCCGATCGCCGATAAGCACCATCAAAATATATTTGCCATGTTGAATTGGCGACCGATGTGATAAATATCTCTTCATCTGGTAAATCATCATCGATAGGAAAATCGTCAGGAATAGGGTGTGCAGCTAGAAAGTCTGCCAAAGCTTGCCCTTTCGTAGCTTTTTGTGGTACAAACACAATGTCAAATTGTGACAGGAACATTGCCCATTTAGCTAATCTCCCTGAAAGAACCATTTTATTTAAGATGTATCGGAGCAGATCTGCTCTCGAAATGAGGTGCACAGTATGCTTTAGCATATAGTGGCGCAATTTTTGTGCCGCAAATACCGATGCTAAACATATTTTCTCCATGTCGGATAATTGCATTACGCCCCACAAGGGTGCGACTGAGATAATATAAGGACATTTCTTTTCCTTCGTCATTATTCTGCGCCAAAAGAGCACCTAATGATGTTGGCATGGCTGCCGTATAAAGAATTAATGGTCGTCCTTTGATTGGCGCATTCAAAACAGGGGGATTTATTAAATACTTCTTTATATCTAAGAATGCATTTTGGCAGGCTTGATCCCATTGGAAAGGAACACCTTTTCTCATAAGCCGAGAAAAAGGTTTGCATCTCCCGGATAAATTTGAGATAAATCTCCTAATATATGCTAAATGACCTTGGAGGCTCTTCAATTTATGAAGGCTTTTAGGTGGTGGCATTTTAACAATTGCCTCTATTTTACTTGGGTCAATTTCAATTCCACGCTTTGTAACTATAAAACCCAGAAATTTTCCAGAAGAGACCCCAAAGGCACATTTCATTGGGTTCATTTTCAAATTATGTTGTCTAAGACGTTCAAACACCATAGAGAGATGCTTTAAATGATCTCTTTCATGTTTTGATTTTACAATAATGTCATCTATATAGCACTCAATGATGATGTGCAATAGTCCATCAAAGACAATCGTCATGGCGCGTTGGTATGTTGCACCAGCATTTTTAAGTCCAAAAGGCATAACCCTGTAACAGAATATACCTTTGGGTGTTCGGAACGCTGTTAACTCCTCATCTTCTGGTGCCATTTTTATTTGATTATAACCCGAAAAGCCATCCATAAATGAAAATATTTCATGTCCCATAGTAGCATCAATAAGTATTTCAGAGATAGGTATTGGAAAATGATCTTTAGGGCATGCAAAGCCATCCATAAATGAAAATATTTCATGTCCCATAGTAGCATCAATAAGTATTTCAGAGATAGGTATTGGAAAATCATCTTTAGGGCATGCAAAGCCATCCATAAATGAAAATATTTCATGTCCCATGTAGCATCAATAAGTATTTTAGAGATAGGTATTGGAAAATCATCTTTAGGGCATGCCCTATTCAAATCTCTAAAATCTACACATACACGAATTTGCCCATTCTTCTTCTTGACAGGAACAATGTTGGAAAGCCACTTAGGATATTTGACTTCCCGAATAAACCCAGCTGCTATGAGTTTATCGATTTCAGCTTCTATTTTTGGGAGTATATCTGGTCGAAACCTCCGTTGTGGTTGCTTGACCGGTGGAATGTCTTCTTGCACAATGAGTCGATGTCTTGCCACCTTTGGATCCAACCCTGGCATTTCTTCATATGTCCAAGCGAACACATCCCTATTTGTCGAAAGAAATTTATGATATTCTTCTTTACTTTCCTTGGATAAATGTTTGCTGATATAAACTGGACGAGGCTCGTCGAGTGTCCCAATATTGATTTCTTCTAATTCATCAATGGTGGGTTGATTTCCATCCTCCATTTGTGGATCCGCTGCCGTTGTGTCTATAAATTCAGCCGAGGTCATACAAACATCATAACCCAACCCATACCTCTTTTCCTTTAATGTTTGATCTTCATGTAGGCTTCAAGTTGTGCCTGGGACAATGCCTTTTCAAATGGTGCAAGCTGTCCCCGACCGTTGCATAGAGAAGGGCCTTTGATGATATCATAACCCATTTTCTGCATCATATAGAGAACCTTAATATCATATAAAGAAATAGGTAATGATTCATCATCCTTATTTGATAGAGTTATTTGAGCAACTACTCTATTCTTATTTTTGCTCGTGTTAGAGTTATGCAATTGATTTTGAGCTTGTTTTATTTTATGTTGTACCAAAGGAGGTAAGGGTGTCGGAAACTCAATACCTTTATTAGAGGATGATTTATTCACGACATTAAATATTGGATCTCCTTTCTTCCTTTGGTCACTTGGTATATATTGATATATCTTCGCTGTTGATGAGGATTCCTCAATATCTTTCTTTATAAAATTTGACTCTGGTACAAACACTGACTTTGACTTACACACTTTATCGCCGGGCTCGAAGTAGAATTTTGCATCAGCGTAGAAGGATTCAGCTATTGCGAATGGTTTTTTATCAGCGAATATCCGTATTATCTCCCCTGACTGATCTTTGTATTTGATGCATTGATGAAGCGTAGATGGTACGACTTGATTTTCATGCAACCATGGGCGGCCAAGCAGGGCATTATATGAGGTAGCCGCATCGATCACATGAAAGTTCACATATGTGCATAACGTTTCCACCTTTAAAACCAATGATATGTTACCCAAAGCTTCCTGACCAGATTGATTGAAGCCATGAATAACCACATTAGATCGGCTCAAGTCCTTTTTGGAATATCCGATCCTTTTCAAAGTACGCAAAGGTAATAAATTTATGGCAGATCCGCCATCTATCATTATGCAATTTACGGGTGACTCATCAATTTCACCGAACATGAGAAGTGGCCTGTTGTGTTTCTTAGAACCTAATAACATGTCCTCCTCAGTGAACGTCATATTTAAAATCTCAGCTACTTCTGTCTCTGTTTGTGACACTTCTACTCTATAATCTTCAGGAAAAGAAAGTGCTGTAACAAAAGCCTTGCGCAGATCAGACGAAAGACACAAAGCATCATACACAGAAAGCATAGCTGGTATTTTCTTCAAATGAGAGATGACATCATACTTGACCGACATATTAGTAGCAAAGTCGGTCGTTTCATTTGGGGTTACATTTTTGTTTTTGGGTTCCCTTCCAGCTGGAAGATGAGGATCAGTTAGCTGGCGGCCTGATCTAAGCTGAATTTGGTCAACTTCTGGGGATTCTTCTTCAGGGAAATGGAGAGAACCCTCATCATCCTCAAAGACACCAATGGTGAGGACGTTGAATTCTTCATGAGGACTGCTCACACGCTTTGTCAATCTTTGTGCTATTCTTGACGTGGAGCATGGATCCTCACCTTGTACTATTACTTGTCGCAGCATGCGGCCTCCTGGCCGCCACTGCCCCCTAACTTGGACTCTTCGAAAAGTTGATGGGCCGAGCTTTGTGGCATGGATCCATCGATGAAAAGCCTCTCTTTTATGTTGACAGCTACATCTTTGCTGCCGACCATAGTACGATGCACGGCCTGAGGAAACCATTGGAAGAAACTCAGACTTTAAGACCAGCATTCTTTTATCATAAGCTGATGTTATATTATCAATTGGTGTCATATTCGAAGATGCGGAACTCACCAAGTCATCTTGAAAGGTGGCGACATTTGTTGTAACCATTTTCTTGCCTTTCTTGAAGCTTTTAAGGAGGTCTGCATCAACTGTTCCTTCATCAATCATTTTCTGGATAATATCTTTTACCACAAAGCAATCTTTAAGCGTATGCCCTAAGACGCGATGATAGTGGCAATAATTTGGTTCATTGAACTTGGAAGCTTCTTCAGGCCTTTTTGGGTTAGGGAGCTCTATGAGATTCAACTCCCGTAAACCCATAAATAAGTCATCAACCTCCTCATTTGGGAAGGAATATTCTCTGTTTTGTCGCTCACTAAGGGTTGGCTTCCTGTGAGTTTGCATTCCCTTTTGCTCTTGATTTCTTGTGGTGGCTCCCTTGGATTGCAATTGTGGAATGACTGCTGTCGTCTCCATTGTTTGCACTTGCTTTGGCTTGGCAGGCAACTTATCACGTTGGCCGCCTTTCTCTATAGGCTTGGTGAATGTCTTTGTTCGACGTGCGACATGCTGCATGTAATTCTCAATATCTGTAGCTTTAGAGGCAAGCTCTTCAAAAGTGACAGGCCGTACACCTTGCAAATAAACAGCCATGTCAGGGCACAGATTATTCATGCACATCCGCACCGCTCGCTCGATGGTTGGTCAGGGCAATGGAGGCTTAAATTTCTCCACCTGTTAATAAAATCAGCAGCCTTTTCATTTGTTCTTTGCTTTGTTTGGGTCAACTCAGTGATGCCTACTGTTCTTTGAGTGCTATAGAAGCGCTCGAGAAAAGTATCTTGCATTTGCTCCCATGTCTTGATTGATCCTGGTGCCAACTTACTGTACCATGTGAAGGCTGGACCGGACAATGTCTGCACAAATTGTCGTAAGAGAAGTGCTCCGTTATGGGCTGTATCTTGACAAGCTGCAAGAAAATGAGCTATATGCTCAAGAGGAGACCCGGTTCCATTGAACTTGCTGAATTGCGGTTGGCGGTAATTGCTTGGGAAAGACACCATGTCAACATCCAGTGGGTATGGCTTAACATACCCCAGACGCATCGAGTAATGAGTTTGCATATACTGGGCTTTAACCCCCTCAGCAATCATCTTTTGGATCACCTCAAGGCTAATTGCAGGTGATGATTGATGACTATGATGACTTACAGTAGCATGTATGTCATTATCCCGGCTTGTATTATTAGCTATTTGGTTGCGTAAAGCAACCAACTCATCTTCTTTTTGTTGAAGTGCAGCTGTAAGTTGTGCTAGCTGCTCCTCAACTGAACGTGTTTCATTTGTCGCAAGAACTTGTTCCGCGTAGCTTGGCTCAAAACTACGGGAACGCAGTTCATAAGCGTTTATATCATGTTGGGGATCATTTTCAGGAGAAGAGGAATTACTATGGAGGGGATTATGAGACCCTGAGTAATTCGAATCATGCTCTTCATTACCCGAATTTGCTTGACTACGAGTTACAGGACGATGACCCATTACAATATTCTTTCGGGCTTTCTTTCTTTTGAAGTGTGTCGATGTTGAAGATGCTTCGCTGGTATAATCTGCCACCTCTGTGACTTCGACCGACATCGAAAGAAATACCACAGCTGCATTTTTTGAGGCCCTCTTTCGAGTTGGCCAAGGAGACATCATTGTTGCCGCCTTCTTGGGTGTGCTTGCTAGCTTCTTCACCACTTGGGTATTACCACCATGACTTGATGAAGGAGAGTTTGCCCCCTGAATTTTGCTAGATTTAGAGTCAGCTCGTATTGCCAACTCCCTCTGCTTGTAGGCCTCTCGTTTTGCACGCGGGCAGCCTGGGTGACATAGTTTTGTCGCCGAGGATCCTGCTCAATGAATTTTTGGTACTCTGGCCATTTAGTGAAGGCCTCCGCTCGTCGCATAATAGCACCTCCCACATCATTTGCGGATGCGGACACGCCTGCAAGCATCTCCCTCAGGGTTTGACAGATACTCTGTGTGATATATGAATCCAGGGCAGGATTCATTCCTTCTCGAATCCTTAGTCGGTTCTTCCTTACCCTATTCCAGATGGTGGTGCCCACTTGCTCACGTTGATGTCTTGCCACGATAGCGTCAATTGCCATAGGGAAGTCGACCCACGCACGCCGAGCATTGCGTTGATGACGACGATGCCGTGACGGAGAAAATGAGCCATCAAAGGAAGGTCGTGGAATTGGGTTAGATGACGATAAAGGATCTGAGATTGTAGCCGTTGGATTCACGTGGCCCATCTTGATGTCACCAGGAGTGAGGTATACTCCTTGCCACAGGAGCGTACGCTTGTGGTTCGGTTTAGGCAATGACCTGCTGGGTTTGTTGGTCAGCGAAGGAATGAACTCCGGTGCATCAGCTCGGAGTTGAGTTTGTGCATGACATGGCCCTCCTTCGGACGCAAATGCTCGTTATTGCAGCCTTCCCTTTGTTCATGAGTCATGGTAATGTTCATCCACCATCACAACCTTTCCTTTGCCGCTTGGTCGTGGACAATGGGTTGGTCCAGCATCATCGCCTTTCCTTTTGGCGTCGGTGATGTAGCCATAACTGCAGCCCGAGAAGGAGCCACCCCTTCCATGCTTAGGGCATGCTTTGACGAGCTCGCCCCCAACAGCTTATGAGAAATCTGGGATGGGCTTGTGCTTAGTGTTGATGAAGCATTTGCCCTCAATACTGGGTGCGCATTTGCCCCCCGTATTGTAGACGGTGTTGACGGAGAAGGCACTCCCTTTGATTTAGTAATTGTTGGGGAAGAAGTCGCAGCTTGTCCGTGCGGCGTCATTTTTGATGGACCCATCCACTTTGCACGGATAGGCCACTCGTCAAGTGTTGCGCGACGAAACCTTGATGATGACTCATGGCTTCCAGACTTGGCGCGTGCTTCTTTAGAAAAGCCCACGGGAACCGAGTCAAAGGGACCGGCCTCACGTATGTTGAGATGCTGATCATGTGAGGTGGCTCCTGAAGCCTTTGCTGCTTTCCTCATCCTCCTTTTGGCCGACTTGGACAGGACAGGAATGAACCCCTCCTGACGTGCAGAAGTCACTTCATGCTCATGGTTTTCAGGCAGGGGGCCTTGTGTGGTTTGCAATGAACTTGCACTAGTGGTAGCTTGAAAAGGCCCCACCGGCACGTCTAGCCATAGCGACCCAAAGCGCAGCGTGACGAATTGTTGAACCCGCTCCGCCATCCTTTCATATAAAGAAAACCATATATTAACCTTCTTGCATACACATATATATATCAGCGACATGATCAATTTAAACGTCATATGTTGCACTTTGATGTTGAAATTCAAAGATGAGGGGAAAAGTCGGTCCCACCGGGCGTGCCAGAATCTGATGACGGGAAAATGGGCGTGAACCCGCGTCCACGTCATTAGAGACAAGTTAATTAAATTTAATGGAAAATGAGAAAAAGGAATCAGGTATTGCGAGTTCATTACTTCCAGAATTAATACATTTACATAAAATTTCTGTTAATTACATCTCTTTGCGAGAAAACCCCTGATTAAGAATTCCAACATAAACATTACAACAAATTACAGCATATGACTATTACAAAAATATAAAATAAAAGGTCTTCAATCTTGGTGTCGCTGATGGATGCTTGCGCGAGGGTATTTTAGGTGCGTTCATATTATTTTACTAACATGTAATATGATTTTATTATTTTTTTAGTAAACCTATACATGTAGCATGATTGAAGTTTAATTATTTCAGTTTTTTTATTATTATTTTGATTCATCTTGTAGCATTGCATAGCGCTTGCAACTATTGCGCACTTGCATGTAGCATAACCGAAACGAAGGTTGTTTTTAATATTTCTATTACTACTAGCATGACATGGATTTTATGCATGTAGTGTAACAGAAATATTTCATTATTTTATTTTTTATTGTTTTACTCGCTTGTATTACTACTAGCATTGCATAACGCTTGCGAATATTGAGCGTTTGCATGTAGCGTAACCGAAGCGAAGGTTGTTTCTTAATATTTTTATTATTACTAGCGCACCATGGATTTTATGCACATAGTGTATGAAAGTTTAGAACTAATTATTTTATTGTTTTGCTCCACCTTGTATTACTACTAGCATTGCATAGCGCTTGCAAATGTCGAGCGCTTGCATGTAGCGTAACCGAGACGAAGTTTGTTGTTTTAATATTTATATTACTACTAACATGCCATAGATTTTGAGTATGTCGTGTAATAGAAATTAAGTGTTTTGTTCCACCTTGTATTACCACTAGCATGTAGCGTAACCGAGGTGAAGGTTTTTTTTTACATTTGTTCATGCATTTTTATTATTTTTTGCAGCATACACCCACCCCTAATTCGTTCCATTTGAGGGGACCGAATTGAGGCAATAGGGTTTTCAATCTTCTCACTCTCGGTTTGTATCCATTTATAGGGGACCGAACCTAAGAGACGAGGGATCGAGCTCTTGTTCTTTGGGTTTGTATCCACCTAACGGGACCGAACCGAGAAGATGAGGTCTTCATGACTCGCTTTGATTTGTATCCATTTGTAGGGGACCGAACCTAAGAGACGAGAGTTCAAGCACTCGTTCTTCGGGTTTGTATCCGCCTAACGGGACCGAACCAAGTGGGCAAAAGCATAAATAAAAAAAATGAAGTACCTTGATTCGTACCGCAATGGCCGAACCTAAGGACAAAAGAGGGAGAGAGAAGAAGACCAAGGATTTCACCTTTTCTTGTGTAGCCCTCCCTCTCTAGTGTATGTGTATGCTTCCTTTTTTCTCCAAATGACCAGCGTTTCCTCCCTTTTCTCCTCCCAAAAGCTTCCTCTTCTCTATACCATTACCCCCTATTTATAGAGCAAAGATGAGGGGTGGTTCATGAAAGGAAGTTATGATAACTTCTCTCTTTGATTATTTTTTTTTAATTTTATTTTTTTTCTAAGAGAAGTTATGGTAACTTCCCACTTTGGTTTTCTTTTTTTATTTTTTTTTGCTAAGAGAAGTTATTGTAACTTCTCACTTTGATTTTTTCTTTTTTTTTATTGCTACTCTCAAGCTATGCATGCACAACATGCAAATATGTGGGCTAATGTGCTGGACGTGGGCTTATGCATGCATGCACACATTATGGGTAGTTGAAACCTCCAATGCATGCACACACGGCAGTTGAAACTCCCAATTCATGGCTATTTGGGTGAGCATATGTGCTCCAAATGAGTTGAAAATTAATCACGATACTTTTACTTGCGCCACAAACATGCCATAAAAATTCGCCACACGATTGTAATATGTAGCACATACAAAAAATCCTGAAAGGTAGACTTGCGCTTTGCGTACGTCCTCCGGACATATTATCCTATTCGAGTGAGCATATGTGCTCCGAATGAGCTGAAAATTAAACACAAGATTTTTACTTGCACCACAAACATGCCATAAAAATTCGCCACTCAATTGTAATATGTAGCACGCACAAAAAATTCCTGGAAGCTAGACCTGTGTTGTGCGTACGTCATCCGGCCGTATTATCCTATTCGAGTGAGCATATGTGCTCCGAATAAGCTGAAAATTTGACACGAGACTTCCACTAGTACCACAAACATGCCATAAAAATTCGCCACTCGATTGTAATATGTAGCATGCACAAAAAAAATCGAAGCTAGACACATGTCTTGCGTGCGTCATCCGTCAGTATTATCCTATTCGAGTGAGCATATGTGCTCCGAATAAGCTGAAAATTTGACACGAGACTTCCACTAGTACCACAAACATGCCGTAAAAATTCGCCACTCAAATGTAATATGTACGGTACACAAAAAATCTTGGAGTGCTAGGCACAACTCAGGCATAGGTCAGCCCAGCACGGTCCGTTAGGTCCCACGGTGCAGGAGCTGAGTCGAATCTAGCGGGTGGAGGCGGCAGAGGGAGTAGGGAGCTGGGGCGAGCAGGAGACGGCGCACCGGCGGAGGAAGGAGTGAGGGACCTAGTGAGGGAGGAAGGGGCGGAGCAGGCACAAGCGGAGTAGCGGAGTAGGTAGGCGGGCGGAGCCGTCGGGAGGTGGGGTGGCGCCAGCGGAGTAGCATGGAGGTGGGGGTGGGGACGAGCGGAGCAGCTGTGTGGTGGAGGAGGTGGCTCGGTGGGGGTGGGCAGAGCGGTGGAAGAGGTGGTGGCGGGCGGAGTGGACGGTCGAGAGGTGATGGGAGGGGCAAAAGTCGAGAGGTGGGCGGTGACGACCGGATGGCACGATAGCGGCAAAGGGCTGAGGCCAGCACGGCGTCGGCGATTTCGGGTCGGTGCCATGACCGAGGCCATCGAGGATTGGTGGCGGCCAAGGGAGAGTGCCACGGGCTCGATCGGAGCTAGAGGAAGATAGGTGTGGTAGATCCGGTAGAGGGGAACATAAAGCGACCAGCTACGACTCTGGGAGAGCGCCGAGCGGCGGGATCCACTGGTCGCAACGGCGGTGGGGAGAAGGAGAGAGGGGAGCGAGACTGCGGGAGAAAGTCAAGAGACCGTGAGATAAAAGAGGAGGCTGCAGCAGGCTGTGTGCTCGATGGGTTGTCCTTGGCCCGCCATGCTGCACATGCCTGGGCCAATATGGTATGGCCTAGTACCTCATTAGGCCATTCCTATGTCTGAGGTTGAGCCCGTAGGCTGATACGGTATGACCTATTTAGATAACTGGATCAATCCAACCATGACTACACAGGCTCATGTCGGCCGTGCCGGGTGGCCTATATGGCTTGGTCTGGATATGACCGCCTGATGATGGTGTTGTTGAAGGTAGCGGTGGCGTCTTGAGCTGCTTGAAGTTGGTAGCCGACGGGAGGCGTTGCTTGTCATAGGGACAAGACGCCGTGCAACCGCGACGAACTATGTACTGCAGAAGGTGTAGCTCACCGATGTGAGCCGTCGTACGCTGCAGTTGAAGATGACCGTCTGCGGGAGGCGTTGCTTGTCATAGAGACGAGCCGCTGTGCCGCCACGAACCATGTGTTGCAGAAGGCGGAGGCGTTCGCTGATTTGAGACGCCGTACGACTGCAGTTGAAGATGGCCTCCTTTGCTCATGATTCTGCATTGCTCATAATTATTTGGCGCAAGTACAATTAATATTGGTAATTTATGAATATCTTATTAGTCCTGTTGTTACAGGAGTTTGATTGAACTTTCTTATGCCTTTTGTAGCTGTTTCCCAGTATCTACTACAGGCTGGCATAGTTCATCGTAAGACTGAAGAAAAGTGATAAGGACCACTCATAGTCAATACACTGACGCAAAGATTTACTGACTTGACGCCCCTTTTGGCTATGCACCACATCAGCACATGAAATAGATTGCATAATGTGACCAACAAAATCTACTGTCCTGTGTTATTGACTACAATTGGGGCAGGAACGGATGGATGCATGACAGGAGAGAGCGGTGATCGGATTTAGCATTATTTGTCACGCGAATACTAAATTTAGCTCCTGAATCACCGTAATTTCATTTGTAGCCCTCTCCCCGACCGCGGGACTACGCGAGTGCGACACGTGTGCAGTGGTGCAGTCGGGAAGTGCATGACTCAAACCCTGCAGTTGGAGAACGCATGACTCAAACCGTGGTCGTGAACATGATCGTAAAGCATGGCTTACGACCACCCCTTACAACCATAACCACGACTTATCCGACCATGGTCACGACCATGGGTTATGATCACGCTCACGCACACGGCTTACAACCGCGCTCACGGCTTACAACCGCGCTCACGGCTTGTAGAGAAGTCAGCTCTTAGAAAAGTTGTCCTGACATTTGGAGCAGCCTCTGAGCTCTAGCTCTATTGATAGAAATGTCCACGTTGCCCTTACATTGGGGGGAAAATAGCAATATACCTTTAGTTGAATGTATATATGCTCAGTAAAATACTATGGATATTTGCCTCGAGGCCCAACAAATGCTTTTTGCCATGACTCCAGAAGTATCAGAACTTCGACATATGTTGAATAGCAAAACTAATAATACGAAGAACACCAAAAATATGAAAGAGCTATACCATATGCTTCATGAAAAAGAGCTATAGCATATGCCACACTGAACACTACTCAGATATACATATAATAGCAATTTCCATGTATCAATAGCAAATTATGTAGCATGGAACAACTTGTGTGTATATTGACAGTGCTGTTAAAGAATCAATTCAAAGGAAAAAAATGTTGCATACTATTGTGGGGGTGGCCTAGCCTCAAACGACTGGGTCTTGTAATAAGCCCAAATAGTATAAGGAAATATAGCAATGTACCCTTACCTTTTGTAATTATTAAGAGGTAGGATAAAATTTTTCCATCATATCCCATTCATATATAAAAACCTCAAGAGGGGTATGAGAGGGCCAAGGCCACTCATTTCTACCAGCCCTTTATCTCTCTGTCGGTCGTCTATCTAGCTCTTAGTCCATATCCCCCAAGGGTAAAAGGGTACTCTGTACCCACTGTTGTACTCATGCTACAACAGTTGACGCCGTCTATGGAGAGCATGCAAGAAGCTGCACAAGGAAGAGCCGATCGGGGCGTGACCATGGGTGGGTCATCGACGCCCACGACCGCGTCATGATAGACGTAGTTGTGAGGTATCCGACGGCCTTGTAGTTACTGTCATGAGAGAGATCCGCTAGATCTGATGTGTGCTAAAATCGTACGGCGGCCTCGTGCCTCGGCGTACTCTGCGTAGTATAAAAAATCACACGGTGGCATCGTGCCCCGGCGTACTCTACTGAGTGTAAAAAAATCGCACGGTAGCCTCGTGCCCCATCATACTCTATGGAGTATAAAAAATCGCACGGCGGCCTCGCGCCCCAACGTACTCTGTAGAGTATAAAGCGCTGAGAACTCAGCCGTCCTGGGCAACTCTACGGAGTATAAAACAAATCGCATGCTGGTCTCGTGCCCTAGCGTACTCTACAAAGTATAAAGAATCGCATGGTGGCTTTAGCCCCAACGTACTCTATGGAGTATAAAAAAATTGCACAGTGGCCTCGTGCCTTGGCGTATTGTACAGAGTATAAAAATCTCATCGTAGCCTCTCACGATAAGCGCCAGGAACTTAGCCATCCCAGGCAACTCTATGGAGTATAAAACAAATAGCACGGTGGCCTTATGCCCCCACATACTCTACGGAGTATAAAGAATCACACGGTGGCTACGGCCCCGGTGTACTCCGGCTCCCCACCAGGGAGTCTCCACCACTAGCGATAACCCTGGCGTGTCTCACGTGCTTCACCCATTCACCAAGGAGTTCACCATGCAAACAGCATCGAGCTATAGTTCTACCCTTAAGTGAGAGCTGCGTCCGACCACCTCGTGGTCGTGACTTTGTCGATGCCCTCGTCCGACCACCTCGTGGCTATGACTTCGTTGACGCCTGTCCGACACCATCATGGTTGTGACTTCGTCGACACTCATTTGACTACCTCGGGGTTGAGAATGAGCAAACGCTTGTCCGACCGCATCGCGGTCATGACTTCATCGACACTCGTCTAAAACTTGTGGTTGGGACTTCATTGACGCTCGCTCAACCATCTCGTGGTTATGGCTTCGTAGACAATCGTCCGAATGCCTCGGGATTGAGACTTCATCGACGCTTGACCACCTCGTGGTCGCGCCATCATTGACACTCTACGACCAACTTGTGGTTGCTAATTCGTCGAGTCTCGACCACCTCGTGGTCATGACTTTGTCCGATCGCCTCATGGTTGGGTCTTCGTTGACGCCCATGACCATGTGGTCGTAAGGCATTCTCTGACCACTTTGTGACTTCATTGATGCCCATGACCACATGCTCGTAATGCATTCTATGACCGCTTCATTGTCGGGACTTCATCGACACTCGTCCGACATGTCGTGGTTAGGACTTCATCGACAATCGTCCGACCACTCAGGGTTGGGACTTCGTCTGACACCTCATGGTCAGGACTTCGTTGATGCTCGCCCGACATGTCATGGTCGGTACTTCGTCGATGCTCGTCCGACCACTTGTGGTCGAGATTTCATCCGATGCCTTGTGGTTGAGACTTCGTCGACACCCACAACCATATCATTATTGACGTAGCCATGAGGCATTTTACGACACCTCGTGGCCTCATGACTTCATCGATGCCCACGACCATGTGGTCGTCAAACATTCTATGACCACTTCATTGTTGGGACTTCGTCGATGCTCGTTCGACAAGTTATGGTTGGGACTTCGTCGATGCTAGTCCAACCACTCATGGTCAGGACTTCGTTGACGCTTGTCTAACCACTCGTGGTCGGGACTTCATCGACACCTCATGGCCATGACTTTGTCAGACTCCTTAGGGTCGAGACTTCATCGTCGACGCTCGTCCGACCACTCATGCTCGGGACTTCATCGACGCTCATCCAACACCTCGTGGTTAGGACTACGTCAATGCCAATCACCATGTCATGAGCAATGTAGTCGTGAGGCATTCTATGACCACCTCGTGGTTGCGACCTCGTCAGTTCTTGACAATCTCGTGGTCATGGCTTTGTCGACAATCATTTGACCGCCTCGTGGTTGCGACCTTGTCGATGCTCGACCATCTCGTGATCGAGCTTTTGTCGACAATCATTCGATCGCCCCCGGGATCGAAACTTCATTGATGCCAGTCCGAAGCATGGGGACATAGTGCGCGTGCTTCAAGACTTCTTCCCACTGCCAACTTCATCGATGCCAGTTCAAAGGGTGGGGGATGAAGTGCGCGTGCAGGTCTTCGTCCCATCACTGACTTTGTTGATGCCCATGACCACGTCTTGATAGATGTCATTGTGAGGCATTCTATGACCACCTTGTGGTCACTACTTCATCGACGCTCGACCACCTCATGGTCGCGACTTCGTTTGACCGCCCCGTGGTTGGGTCTTTGTCAACGCCCATGACCACGTGGTCGTGAGGCATTCTCTAATCAGTTCGTGGTCAAGACTTCATCGACGCTAGTCCGAAGAAGGGGATGGAGCGTGAACGCTTCAAGACTTCATCCCACCGCCAACTTCATTGATGCCAGTTCGAAGGGTAGGGAATGGAGCACATGCACACGCAAGTCTTCGTCCCACCACCGACTTCATCGATGGCCACGACCACGTGGTCATTAGGCATTCTATGACCACTTCGTTGTCAGGACTTCATCGATGCTCGTTCGACACATTGTGGTTGGGACTTCGTTGACACTCCGACATATCGTGGTTGGGACTTTGTTGATGCTTCGACATATCGTGGTCGGGACTTCATCGACACTCATCCGACCACTCAGGGTCGGGACTTCGTCAGACACCTCTGTTGGTGATATGCCCTAGAGGCAACATGGAGATGTTGAATATATCACATACTATGTTTATGATACATTGCTTTGTTCCTTGAAATAGACATTATCATTATCGATCAATGAGTATGTGACTTATTCATGAGACTCTTAATGCCAAAATGTTGCTATTTCTAAATGATCCCTGATTATATTTCATATGAGGAACAAATATGATTCAAAGATCAGCATATGTATTGATTGATGATCATGTCTCATGGATCATGGTATGGAGATACCAAATCAATAATATGGACATGTGTTAGTGAACATATGTTGGATAGACCCGCCATGAGACACTGCAGAGATTCCATGTGTCATCGGTTGGTCTCAAGTAGTGTTTATGTGGAATCCTTAGACTTGAGATCATCATGGTTCCCGACATGCGTAGTAGCTTACTTTGGGACTACTAAACACTACTCCGTGGCGGGTAGTCATAAAAGTAGTCTTTGGGTTTGCCATGAAACATGTAGTGGGATGTGAATGATCAAGATAGAATTTGTCCCTCCTTATGGGAGAGATATCTCTGGGCCCCTCGATGTAATGGATTATGAAAGTGCATGGCCATGCCAAGGTGATTGAGGAGTCAATCACGAGTTTATAATCCATCACGGAATCGAGAGAGTGATTGAGCTATTAAGAGGATGACACGGTCTCGCCTTGAGCTTAATCTATATCGTGAGGCAAAGGGATTAGTACATGAGAACATTACGAGTTCAAATGATATGATCTTTACGTATACTTTGGGGTTAATATGTCTTACTAGAGGCCGCTATTAACACGGTGACCGGAAAGGTGTTTACGGGTCGCGACCAAGTATCGTGAACCTCTGGTCGCACACTTAACGGGTTGGAACACTAATTCGAATGTGATTCGGATATGGGCTCAATCGGATAGAGATCCGGATAGACTCCTATTGGGCCTCGGTCCACGAGGCCCAAGTGAGGAGGTCTATATATATGGAGGCGAGGGGCTGAGGGAACGTATCTGATAATCCCGAGCTAATCCGTAGCCGCCACCTCGAGCCAAACCCTAGCCGCTCGCGAGTCTTTGTACACTCGCGATCGGCGTTCCGGCCGGGACGTGTGGATACCGGTGGAGACGCCGCTTGTTGCGGCGTTGATCGGCATCAACAACCTCTGATTGGATCCGCTCGTGGTGCGGTTGATCGCGTGGAGGAGACGATCGGTTCGGGACGATCGACTACTTCCACTACTACCTCGACGCGTGGTTGGATCGGCTTCTCCAACTCTTCTTCCGCTGCGCTGCGCATCTAGTGGTAACGATCCATGATCCCTCTTTAAGCATGATGTCCTTGTGTGCGCGGTAAAAAAATTTTGTTTTCTGCTTGCGTAGCCTTCGCGCGATCCTTTAGTGGTATCAGAGCCATCTTGCTTAGTTTGCGATCTGGATCAGTGCATATGTTGATATGCGGTTGTAATAGATTGGATCTATTACGGACTAGATCAATCGGTCATAAGGGGTTGGAATATGTATGAGTTGATAGCATCATGTGGCCAAAAGATTAGTTCGTGCTCCTTCTTTGATGTCTGCGACGACTTGCCCCTCACCTACCGGGTAACACCATCGGGGCTAGCTGCGCGCACGATCGATGATTGAGCCAACAGATCGAGGTCTTGTGTTGCGGTCTCCTCAAGCATACCGATCGCGATGATCAATGTGATTGATCTAATGAAAATTGAGACATTTTGAATGGCTCGGATTTGGGACCGCCGTTGCGTACACGCATAGATTGTTATAGAAACACATTCATGTCAGGGCGGTAGAATACGTTCTACGCTTAACTTATTTTTGCAGGGAATAATGTGAATGGTATGGCATAGATGCATATGTGATGCATGTGTGTTTTGGCGGCACGTGTGTCGTATTAATCGCAGGGGTTGAGGTCGTTCTTTAATTGTATAACGACTGCGTGTCGACTTGTGATGCTTGAGCTCCTCATGTAATTCATTTGCTACCTATTAGTTGTAATAGTTTAGTTCTTTGCTATGGAGGCTTCAAGCATGATGACAAAGAGGATAAGAAGTGTGGCGAAGAATATCACCGTGGAACCATGGCGATGGCGACCACTACGATACAAAATGCCATACCATTCACAGTATAATGTGATTATATGCATGTGATGTTTATTTCTTGTCATACTATTCTTTCATGCCATACCTATAGAGGGTGTGTTTTTCATGATAGAATAGCTTCTCTCAAAAATTAAGAATTTGTTTTGATGCCCTTCCAATTCTTTGCCTATAAGAATCATGATCATTGTTTGGTAGGTGCGCTTAAGCGGTACCATCAACTATCTTGATCTAATAGGGTGGATGTCGGACATCCACATGCATAGTATTGGTTTACTTAACAAGGTTATCAAAGCAGTTTTGGACCTTGGGGCATAGGTTGGGGCGGGACATATTGATGTCACCCAACAAGCAAGAGTCACATAGGGATGTGATTAGCAAGGTGTTGCTTACCCATGTCACTAGTCTTCTAGCCGTGATGCCAAAACTCACTAGGAACTAATGAAATGAGGATCTTGACCCACTATGTAACTTAGAGGAGTTTTGTTGCAAAACACATAGTGGGAGTCTTTTGTTAAATAGTTTAATAAAAGATGAACATAAACATAGTGCTAAACTTTGCGTATTCTTTGTTGTAGATCATGTCAACTAATGCCGCATCCAGTTCTTTTAATTTGCGATCTATTCTTGAGAAAGAAAACTCAATGGAGCGAACTTTTGGATTGGTATCGCAACTTGAGAATTGTTCTCAAGCAAGAGCGCAAGGAGTATGTCCTTGAGTCTCCTTATCCCGATGACTTGCACGATAATGCTACTGTGATTGCACGGAAAGCTTATGAGAAGCAAGCGAATGATTACCTTGATGTGAGTGTCTCATGCTTGCCACAATGTCCTCTGAGCTTGAAGCAATATGAGAACACGATGCCTACAATATCATTGTGGGGTTGCGTGGTATGTTTGAGAACCAAGCAAGGGTGAGAGGTTCAACACTTCAAAGTCCTTGTTTGCGTGCGAGCTTGCGAAGGGAATCCGTCGACCCTCATGTGATTAAGATGATTGGCTACATTGAGAGTCGGAAAAGCTTGGTTTTCCCCTTAGCCAAGAGTTGGCTCTTGATGTGATTCTTGATCGCTCCCTCGAGCTTTGAGCCATTCATTACGAACTATCACATGAATAACATGGACAAGACCTTGGTGAGTTGCATGGGATGCTAAAATCAGCCGAGGAAAGCATTAAGAAAAGCAGCCATCATGTGATGATGATGCGAAAGGCAAGGCAAGCCCTATGTAAAGAAAGCGCGGTTAAAGAAAGTTAGCTCCGATGAGATCGCGGCGGTTCTAAGGCCAAGCAAGTCAAGAAGGGCCTGCTCGATGCGATTGCTACTCGTAAGCAATCGGGACATTGGAAAAGGAACGCCCAAAGTACTTGGAGGATCTTGAGAAAAAGAAGGAAATCGACTTCGCTCCGGTATAAATGTTATAGAAATCAATCTTGCTACTTCATCTCGATTCTTGGGTATTTGATACGGATCGGTTGCTCACATTTGCAAATCGTTGCGGGGCTAAGAAGAAGTAGAAGTTTGAGGAGGAGCGAAGTGGATCTTCGTTGGCAATGGAGCAAAAGTTGTTGCGGTGGTGTTGGCACCATGCCATTGTCTTTACCTTCGTGATTAGTTTTGGAATTGAATAATTGTTATTGTGTTCCATCTCTTTCCAAGAACATTATTTACGCTTCATGTTTGCAAGTAGAAGGTTATGACTTTAGATCTGTGAACAATGGTTGTTCTCTTTATTTCAAAGATATGTTCTATTGTCATACTCCATTGGTGAATGGGTTATATGTTCTTGCTCTTGAAGAGTCATCGGTCTATAACATTAATGCAAAGAGACAACGATCGAATGATTTGAATCCCACGTTTATTTGGCACTGTCTCTTAGGTCACATAAATGAGAAACGCATGGAGAAGCTCCACAGAGATGGTATTCTGCACTCATTTGATTTTGAATCATTTGAGACATGCGAATCTTGTTTACTTGGCAAGATGACAAAGCACCTTTCACCGGTCAAGGTGAGCGGGCAAGTGACTTATTGGCACTCGTACATTCGATGTATGTGGACCAATGAGCTCAACGACCGGGTGGTTTCGATGCTTCATAACTTTCTCGATGACTTTAGTAGATATGGATATATCTACCGATGAAGCATAAGTCTGAATCCTTTGAAAAGTTCAAAGAATTCCAAAATGAAGTGCAAAATCATTTAGGCAAGACAATCAAGTTTCTACGATCTGATCGTGGAGGCGAGTATTTGAGCCATGAGTTTGGCAATCATCTGAAGGATTTGACTCCGCCCGGAACACCTCAATGGAATGGGGTATCTGAACGGAGAAATCGCACCTTATTAGATATGGTACGCTCCATGATGAGCCACGGTGATCTTCCGTTGTCTTTTTGAAGTGCGCTCTTGAAACACCGCTTTCACACTAAGCAGGTTCCATCAAAATCGATGAAAAGACACCATATGAGATGTGGACGGGACAACGTCCTAGCTTGTCTTTTCTTAAGATTTGGGGATGTGAGACTTATGTAAAACGTTTACAATCGATAAGCTCGGTCCTAAATCGATAAATGCTTCTTTATCGGGTATCCTAAGGAAACAAAAGGATATTACTTCTATAATCAAGAAGACAAAGTGTTTGTCGCCCGGCATGGTGTCTTCTTAGAGAAAGAGTTTCCCTCAAGAAGGGATAGTGGGAGCATGGTGCAACTTGAAGAAATTCGAGAAACACACAAAACGTTTGACTCTCTGAGAACCACAACAGGATGAACAAGCTGTTGAAGAACCTGTTGTGGACACACCGGCACCACGTGGGTCGAGAGGTCACGTCGTGCACACGAGAGGTACATGTTCTTGACTACTTAACAACGGGACATATTGTTGTTAGACAACGATGAGCCTAAGACCTATGAAGAAGCGATGGTGGGACCAGACTCTGAGAAATGGCTTGAAGCCATGAGATCCGAAATTGAATCCGTGCACGATAATCAAGTTTGGAACTTGGTTGATCCACGATGGTGTTAAAACCATTGAGTGCAAATGGGTTTTCAAGAAAAGATAGACATAGATGGAAATGTTCACATCTATAAAGCGCGATTGGTGGCCAAAGGTTTCAAACAAATTCAAGGTGTTGATTATGATGAAACTTTTTCGCCGTCGCAATGCTAAAGTCTATTCGGATCATTCTAGCGATTCTTTGCTTATTTCGACTATGAAATATGGCAAATGGATGTCAAAACAGCTTTCCTTAATGGAAATCGAGTGAGGATGTGTACATGACACATTACACAGTGTTTTGTCGGTCCATAATCACCGGAAAGATATGCAAGCTGCAAAGATCCATTTATGGATTAAGCGAGCATCTCGGAGTTGGAACATTCGTTTTGATGAAGTAATCAAAGGGTTTGGTTTCATCAAGAATGAAGAAGAGCCTTGTGTTTACAAGAAGGCTAGTGGGAACGCACTCGTGTTTCTGGTCTTATGTGTGGATGACATATTATTGATCGGAAATGACATTCCTATGCTCGAATCATTAAGTCTTCATTGAAAATAGTTTCTCTATGAAAGACTTAGGAGGCGGCATATATTCTGAGCATCAAGATCTATAGAGATAGGTCAAAAGGCTGATTGGATTAAGCCAAGATACGTACATTGACAAGGTGTTGAAAAGGTTCAACATGCGGATTCAAGAAAGGCTTCCTACCTATGTCACATGGTATAAATCTTAGCAAGAATCGGTGTCCTAGTACACCGATGAGCGGGATAAAATGAATGCGATTCCATATGCTTCACTATTGGATCCATTATGTATGCCATGCTTTGTACCGTCCGGATGTCTCGTATGCTTTAAGTGCTACAAGTAGATACCGGTCGAGATCCGGTGAAAGTCATTTGGATTACAGTAAAGAACATCTTGAAGTACTTGAGAAGAACTAAAGATGTGTTCCTCGTCTATGGGGTGAGGAAGAGCTCGTTGTAAATGGTTACACGATGCTAGCTTCAAGCCGACAAAGATGATTTTAGATCGCAATCTGGATTTGTGTTACTTTGAATGGCGGTGCGGTGGTGGAAGAGTTCCAAGCAAGAGGCAGTTCTTGATTCTACAACGAAGCCGAGTACATAGCGGCTTGAAGTCGCTAAAGAGGTCGTTTGGATCAAGAAATTTGTTTCGAGCTTGGTGTGATGGCTAGTGCCTCCACCCAATGGACCTCTCTTGTGACAACAAGTGGAGCCATTCATAAACCAAGGAGCCTAGATCGCACAAGTCCAAGCACATTCTCTGGCGATTTCATCTCATCCGCGAGATTGTGGAGAGGCGATGTTAAGATATGCAAAGTACACAGTTTGAACATTGCGGATCCGTTGACAAAGCCACTTCCCGACCAAAGCATGAGGCTCACACTAGGGCAATGGGTATTAGATACCTACATGGTTGACTCTAGTGCAAGTGGGAGACTGTTGGTGATATGCTCTAGAGGCAACATGGAGATGTTGAATATATCACATACTATGTTTATGATACATTGCTTTGTTCCTTGAAATAGACATTATCAATATTGATCAATGAGTATGTGACTTATTCATGAGACTCTTAATGCCAAAATGTTGCTATTTCTAAATGATCCCGATTATATTTCATATGAGGAACAAATATGATTCAAAGATCGACATATGTATTGATTGATGATCATGTCTCATGGATCATGGTATGGAGATACCAAATCAATAATATGGACATGTGTTAGTGAACATATGTTGGATAGACCCGCCATGAGACACCGAGAGATTCCATATGTCATCGATTGGTCTCAAGTAGTGTTTATGTGGAATCCTTAGACTTGAGATCATCATGGTTCCCGGCATGTTTAGTAGCTTACTTTGGGACTACTAAACACTACTCCGTCTTGGGTAGTCATAAAAGTAGTCTTTGGGTTTGCCATGAAACATGTAGTGGGATGTGAATGATCAAGATAGAATTTGCCCCTCCTTATGGGAGAGATATCTCGGCCCCTCGATGTAATGGATTATGAAAGTGCATGGCCATGCCAAGGTGATTGAGGAGTCAATCACGAGTTTATAATCCATCACGGAATCGAGAGAGTGATTGAGCTATTAAGAGGATGACACGGTCTCGCCTTGAGCTTAATCTATATCGTGAGGCAAAGGGATTAGTACATGAGAACATTACTGAGTTCACCGATATGATCTTCACGTATACTTTGGGGTTAATATGTCTTACTAGAGGCCGCTATTAACACGGTGACCGGAAAGGTGTTTACGGTCGCGACCAAGTATCGTGAACCTCTGTGTCGCACACTTAGCGGGTTGGAACACTAATTGAATGTGATTCGGATATAGGCTCAATTCGGATAGAGATCCGGATAGACTCCTATTGGGCCTCGGTCCACGAGGCCCAAGTGAGGAGGTCTATATATATGGAGGTGAGGGGCCGAGGAACGTGTCGATAATCCCGAGCTAATCCGTAGCCGCCACCTCGAGCCAAACCCTAGCCGCTCGTGAGTCTTTGGTACACTCGCGATCGGCGTTCCACCGGGCGTGTGGATACCGGTGGAGACGCCGCTTGTTGCGGCGTTGATCGGCATCAACAACCTCTGATTGGATCGCTGCCGTGGTGCGGTTGATCGCGTGGAGGAGCGATCGGTTCGGGACGATCGACTACTTCCACTACTACCTCGGCGCGTGGTTGGATCGGCTTCTCCAACTCTTCTTCATTGCTGCTGCGCGTCTAGTGGTAACGATCCATGATCCCTCTTTAAGCATGATGTCCTTGTGTGCGCGGTAGAAAAATTTTGTTTTCTGCTTGCGTAGCCTTCGCGCGATCCTTTAACCTCGTGGTTAGGACTTTGTTGACACTCGCCTGAAATGTCATGGTCAGGACTTTATTGATGCTTGTTCGACCACTTGTGGTCGAGATTTCATCCGATGCCTCGTGGTCAACACTTCATCGATGCCCACGAACATGTCATGATTGACGTAGCCGCGAGACATTTTACCACCACCTCGTGGTCATGTCTTTGTCGACACCTCGTGGCCTCGTGACTTCATCGATGTCCACGACCATGTGGTCGTCAGACATTCTATGACCACTTCATTGTTGGGACTTTGTCGATGCTCGTCCGACAAGTCGTTGTGGGACTTCATCGATGCTAGTCCGACTGAAGGACCGAAATGGCAACAGAGGGGGGGTGAATGGTGCCTTAAAAATTCCTCCCTCAAGAAATCAACCTGTTATTTTCTCATATAGCTAGAGAGCTATGAAGTCAAAGAAACAAGCCTCGAAGCGATTATCATAGCGACCGATAGACATAAATACAGGAAACTACCGAAGTCGAGAACTCAGAAAGGCGGAAGTCGTAATGAGGCTATTGTGGTCGTAACCGAAAACACTGTGGTCGAACATAGTAGGCAAAGTGGTCGTAACCTTCTTCCGAGAGGTCGAACCGTGGTCGAAAGAACGAAAACAGACGCCGCACAGTATAAACTAAGTTGTCAGGCGCACGACTGCAACTCGAGATTTTGAAGAACTTTTTGCACAGAGATCCAAAACGGATGAAACTTGAAACCTAGCTAATACAAGATCTCTGGAAGAGAATTTACCAAAAATCTCCAAAGTCTTTGCAGAAGTTGGAGAGAAAACCAAAGTCTGAAATAGAAATAGAGTGCTCGGTGCGGAACAATCGATTTCTCTGGTTTGATCTTTTGCTCTCAGAGGTGGTCTTGGCAAATAGCCTTTAAGACATTTCCCTAGTTCTGAGCAGATCAAGAAGGCCAACTCTCAAAGAAAACACAGGTAAGCAAGAGAGCAAAGAGAAGGCAAATGAAGCAACCAAATCATCTCAAAACACAATACTCAGAAGGCACAGAGAGATGAATCCAATCTTTTCTATTGATCATGGAGGTTTCTACAGCCACTCCATCGGAGGTACATGAGCATCCATGCTCTACCCAGAGACAACTCACACAAAATAGAAAGAAAAGCTCTAAGCAACTCGTGGGAACAACCTCTTTTTGAAGGCAAGGCCTCTCCCTCATATGGAAATTCAAGAAGTGGCATACAAAGCCCACTCCAAGACCACATGCACAGATGAGGCAAGAAGTCAACACAACCTTTGGAGGAAAAACCAGCCCTCCACTCATGCTTGAGTCAATTCTCCAAATTGCCCCACAAGCACTTTCCCAAGCTTCCATAACCGGCGCCTTGACCATCTTGACCTTGACTCCTCCACGAGTCTAGTCCGGTGCCTTTCCACTGCAGCCCGCCTTCCATCCGACATCGACCGAGACCTCCGACTCCACCTGAGTCTAGTCCTGGTTCTCTCGTTGTCACTCGTTGTGTCCATCACCGGTAGCTCCAGCTTCGGTTCCTCGTCTCCCGACTCGCAACGACCTCGAGTTCACGTCGTCTTCGACACATCCCGACCGTTCTGACCTCAGCGCCACCTGCGCCTAGTCCGGTCCATCGTGTCTCGCCACGACACCGCCTCGATGTCCTGCAGTCAACACAAACAAGAAACACATCAAATAGCACCGCTCGATATATGTAAGCATAGTCAAATCCAAACCTTGCCAAAATGGTGAATCAACCAATCCACAAGGTCCACAACATCACCAGGAACCCATACGATCAAGTCCCAACATAATCGGACATCACATGGGCTCATACGACCGGTTTGAATGAACTCGGTAGACCACGGTCGGTCTGCCGACCACGTGGTCGAATCCGACCGCCATAACGTGGTCGTAGCACCCCCAATCGCCAACGTGGTCGAATGCCAGGCGATACAACATGGTCGTAGACCCAAGCCACGACTGCCGACCACGGGCAAATTTTCCGAGGGCTCCGCAACGTGGTCGTATAAGCTTCCGATCACTCGTACGCCGCTCGACCGCAACCCGATACTCAGCAACGTGGTCGTACGCTACCCGAGAGCCTTCGACCACGACCAAATGTGGTCGTACGTCGCCCGGCTGACTTCCGATCACGGCCAAACTGGTCGTACGGGCTTTAACGTGGTCGTAACCTATTCTCTTGTGGTCGTACAAGCAATGGCATGGTCGTACATGACTTCAATTGACTTTCGACCAGCCTAGACTTACGACAACGCAGTAAAAGCCCAAGACAAACTCAATTTTCCTTCAAGTAAGAGTCAAATACTCATCATAAACATGGGATCATCTCCACATGATCTCTCAATCTCCCCCTTGATGAGTATATTGACAAACACCGAAAAATATGAAGTTGAGTTTGTAGGAGCCGACATGGTCCAAAGAGAGAAAATGAAATACTGACCATGTCGACAGAAAGGACACTAGAGCAATAAAATAAAGAGCAAATTGATCTCCAAAGCTCTAGTAAGATCCCAGAATTTGAAAAATTTTCTTTTTCTCCAATCTATTCTCCCCCTTTTGGCAATAAACACATCAAGTATGCAAGAGAGAGAATAAGTCATGATGATGGATGAAATGACTGAGTTGATTATTCAAAGCATGCAGAGCCATGAGAATTATCCAAGATGACCAAAGTGTATTACACCAAGCCATAACATACAAGTATGCTATTAAGATCATGACTATATATGTAAAGAAAAGCTAAGCCAAATAAGGTGAACTCTGAATTTTAGTTGAAGTGCTTAGCAAGTCAAGTCAAACATGATTTTAGTCTAGCTAAAGGTATCCACCAATGATGCAGGCCATGTCAATAAGCTAAATGGAACCGAGAAGCTAGTGTTGAGTCAACTAGAGTGCTACTAGTTCAAGAATGATACAATTGTTGGAGTACATTGAACTTTTTAGCAATTGAGCACAATTGACAAACTTTGGCTTTAGAAATCATATGATTGTTTCCAACCATTTTTTTTGTTATTTAGTCATGTGCTAGACCTCAAGCCTTATGCGACCACTTCAAGCAATGAGCTTAAGAAGATGATCTTGGTCATCCAAATCTCCCCTGAGTTCATGCCTTGTGCAATGGCAAGCCGTCTCATGAGAAGGAATTGGTGAGATCAGTTTTTTTTTCTCGCACAAAAGAGATCTTTTTGCGTTTAATAGATTGCACTAACTTATGTGTCATCAAGAAACTAATATAGCTCAATCTATTGCTCAACAATGATTCAAGACTCAACTCAGCCTATTTGACATGGCATGAACCATAAAAAGATAACACAAAGCTGACTAGTCTCAAATATGAACATGACATGAATTAGGTCAAATTTAGCATTTTAATTAACCTATCATGGCAAAGACTTGACTACACATATAAAGTCATGATCAAATTAGCAATGGAGCATAAATCATGGCAAGATGTAATATAAGTGAAAACATGTCATGATTGGATAATAATCAAGGCTCCATGAAGCTATATTATAAAGCAAAAGAAGAACATCCAGCTCCCCCTAAACTTGAGATGCAACTTTTAGTTCAAGTTGAGTTATGTCAACATTAATATCTAGAAGTTCCCAAATGAACTCCCCCTGAACCAAAGCAATAAAAGAAAGAGCTGGCAAATAAATCAAGAAAGGCAGTCCTTAAAGCATAGATAAGATAGAGAATACTAATAACTCAGACTAACTCTTATCTACCCCATATGACTCCAGGACAACAGCTGTCGAGTAAAATACACACTAGAGAGCAAACACGTACCCTGTCTACCCGAGGGTGGCCCAACCCTCGCTAGAGCCTAGAAGAAGTGAGTGAGCTCAACCTAGTGAGATAAGAAACAGCTATCTTGAAAGCACAAGATAAGAGCAAGAAGTCTAAGCACTCAACAAGAGACACACTCTAACCTATGCTAGAAGGACTAAGCCCAATGCACCCGAAAATGTGATGCAACAGTGAGGATACGAAGCATCTGAGAATATGATAAGCGAGAAAGCCCAAAGCTCCCCTCACAACAGTCTATAAGGACAAACCACACCAAGCTCTCCCATGAGTTGAAAACCTCGTGCTATCCAAAGGCTTGGTGAAGATATCGACCCGTGGAGGTCACTCTCCAAACCGAAGCACGATGTCACCCTTCTCTACATGGTCTCGAAGAAAATGATATCTGATATCGATGTGCTTGGTCCGAGAGTGCTGCACTGGGTTCTTAGCAATGCTAATCGCAGATGTGTTATCGCAAAAGAGCGGAACACGGTCGATAGCTAACCCAAAGTCCCCTAGAGTCGAGACCATCCAAAGGACCTGACTACAGCAACTGGCTGCAGCAACATACTCGGCCTCTGCGGTGGACTGTGCAACACCGGACTGCTTCCTCGAAGACCAAGAAACGAGAGAAGTGCCAATGAGCGGCGGTGCCAGTGCTCTTCCTATCTATCCTCTGACCAAGAAAGTGCATCCGAAAAGGCTCTAAGGGATGGCGGGAGGAGGAAGAGTACCGATACCATAGTCAATGGTAGCTCGAAGGTACGAAGATGCGCTTCACCGCTGGCGGTGAGACACGCGAGGAGAAGCTCAAACCGAGCACAAAGACATACGGAGAAGTGTATGTCCGGTCTCGAGGCAGTGAGGTACAAGAGAGAGCCAATCATGCTTCTGAATTCCTTTTGATCGACTGGCTCGCCATCCTCATCTGGGTCTAGAACGGCTGTAGAAGCCATAGGAGTTGACACTGGCTTACCGTCACTTATGTCGAAGCGTCTCAGGAGGTCTCGAGTGTACTTGCCTTGATGCAAGAAGGTACCCTCCCGAGTCTGCTTGATTTGGAAGCCAAGGAAGAATGTCAACTCACCCATCATGCTCATCTCAAACTCGGTGCTCATGACATCCAAGAACTGTGAAACTAGAGCATGGGAAGAGCCGCCAAAGATGATGTCATCGACATAAATTTAGGCGACGGAAGGTCATTATGGCCGTGAATGAACAAGGTCTTGTCAACTTTACCCATCTCGAAATCATGCCTCAAAGATAGGACTTAAGCCTCTCATACCAAGCTCTAGGAGCACCTTAAGTCCATACAACGCTTTGGAAAGCTTGTAGACATAACTAGGGTATTTGGGGTTCTCGAAACCTGGAGGCTGTCTCACATAGACTTCTTCCTCAATAAAACCATTGAGAAAGGCACTCTTGACATCCATCTGGTAGAGCTTGAAACCCTTAGAAGCTGCAAAGGCAAGCAGAATTCTAATGGCCTCAATCTAGCTACAGGGGCAAAGGTCTCCTCGAAATCTAGTCCCTCAACCTGGGAGTACCCCTGAGCAACCAGTCTAGCCTTGTTTCGAATGACTACCCCATCCTCACTTTGCTTATTCTTCAACACCCATTTGGTCCCAATGATATTGTGACCTCGAGGGGGCTCAACAAGTGCCCAGACCTTGTTTCTTTCGAAACTCTCTAGCTCCTCATGCATGGCATTAACCCAAGACTCGTCAGATAGAGCATGACAAATATCCTTGGGCTCGTAGGAAGCAATAAAGGCAGAATAGAGACAAAAGAGTGACATGCCAGATTTTGAGCGAGTAACTCGCTCAAAAAGGTCTCCAATGATCTGCTCTGAAGGATGAGCTTTTTGGATATGTCTAGGAGGTCCAGGATGAGATGAAGAAGTGGCCTCTACCTCATGAGCTGACGAGATAGGAACAGAGCCACTAGCTCCCGAGGAAGCAGAAGGCATGGGCTGATCACCTCGAGGTGCGGTGGAAGAAGGCACCTCAAGGGGTGGATGAGGGACTGGATCAGGTAGACAACCCTCGTCTCCATCGTCCTCATCATCCACGAAGATGGTCTCGGACTGCTCTAAAGAACCTGAGATGTCGGGCCTAGTCCCCGGACTGGCCTCATCGAAAGTCACCTCACAGGTCTCTACCATTTTACTAGACTCGCGGTTCAGGACCACCAGAAGCCCGCCAAGAAGTCGAGTAGCCTAGAAAGATCCCATCACAAGAACGTGACTCGAACTTATCTAGGTTCCCGGACTTCAGAATGAAGCACTTGCAACCAAACACACGAAAATGAGATACACTGGGTTTACGCCCATATCTCAACTCGTAAGAGGTGCGGTGCAAGTGTGCCCTGAGAAAAACTCTGTTTGAAACATGGCACGCGGTGGCTATAGCCTCAGCCCAAAACTTCCGTGGTGTAGAGTATTCATCGAGCATCGTCCTAGCCATCTCGACTAGGGTACGATTCTTCCTCTCCATGACGCCATTCTGCTGTGGGACGTGCGGAGAAGAGAACTGGTGCTCTACACCTGTCTCAACACAGAAACTCTCAAAGTAGGAATTCTTGAACTCCGTGCCATTGTCACTGCGGATCGCTCGTAAGACACCCGGGAGCTCAATAGAAAGCCTACTAAACAAACCCCAAAAATGGGTAATTGTCTCATCCTTCGAGGCTAAGAAAAACACCCAAGAGTACCTCGAGAAGTCATCGACTACGACAAGAACATACCACTTCCCTCCTGCTGACTGCACTCGAGCTGGTCCAACTGTGTCCATGTGGAGCAACTGTCCTGGTGCATCGGTCATAGTCACTATGACAGGAGGATGAGAAGCGGCAACCATCTTGCCGTGCCGGCATGGAGTACAAACTAGATCTTTGACCATTTTGAGTTTCGGCAGACCACGAATGAGATCGTGGCCGCTAACTCGGGTCAAATGGTCAAATCCTATATGACCAAGTCTCCTATGCCGAAAAGTGAGGTCACGGGACTCAGAAGCAACTAAACACCGGAGAGGATCACCAAGACTCAACAAAATCAGCACGAAAGATCCTCCTATAACGAGAAATCCCGCAAACCAAACTACCCGAAAAGTCAAGAATTTTGCAGTTGTTTTTCTTAAAGCTCACCTCGAAATCGTCATCGGTAAGCTGAGAGACTGAAAGCAAATTATACTGCAGCTTACTAACTAAGGCAACATCTTTCAGAATAAAAGAATCATTAATGCGCACAGTACCTTTGGCGATGATGCGCCCAGATGAAGCATCTCCGAAGGTGATCGTCTCATCACCTGGAGCACGGGCAAGGGAAGAAAACCAACGGGAATCTCCGGTCATGTGTCGTGAACACCGGAGTCTACAAGCCAAACCTTTCCTTCCACCGCCGGTGAACACGAGTCAAGCAGTAAAGTCTCGATCTTGGGATAAATCAAGAGTGATTTTGGCACCCAATCTTGAGTAACACGTCGGCGGATGAAGTAGTCAAACACGACTGACCTCTATCTACCCTACGCTCTCTGTTACTCACAGTAGAAGGTCTAAGAGTAGACCTGAAGCTGTTACTGGGTCCGACTGCTACGGAGGAGCGAGTCGGAGCACCGGCAACAGGCTGATCACGCCGCGGGTAGGCATCTCGATGGGAAAAGCAAGATCTACCCTCAGAATGGCGGAAGTCACGACTAGAGGGAGCATGAGGACGAAAAACAGAAAAATCGGAAGAACCAAGTCCTCGATGCTGCCCAAAGTTACCAATAGTAGCAAGCCTAGACCTTGTGTTGGTCTTAGGTGCACTCAAGGTCTGGGGCTGACCCTGAATACGCCTAAGAGACTCAACACGGTCTCTTGGCGCAATCTTGGCGCTTGAAGCGATGGTCAATCAAATGTCCATCCTTCGGCGAAGGTGCAATGATACTTCACCTTCGAGAGGCGTAGTAGCATGAGATGGCCGCCGCCGAGGCCGAAGCTACAGGTGGAATCACCTTGCTGTCAGAAATCCCTTGAACAAAGCCCGCTGATTTAAATTGAACTTTCTTGTTCTTGGGCTTGACCTCAATCACACCTGCGACCATGGGTGCGAGCACGACGGTGGATGCTTCCTCACATCCTGAAAATCATATCCTAGACCACGATTGAATTTGCAAATCTTTGGTGGTCTAAAATAAGATTAAGCTTTTCTTGCCTCCTACAAATTTCTCGAGAGTGTTCATAAGATACTGACACTCCCGAAAAAGAGAGGTGCAAGAAGAGCAAGGAGGAGGAGAAGAGACAGCAGGAGGAGAGGAAGGAGAAGAACCAATAGTAGAAGAGCGAATAGCACGTGCATATTTCTCCTTATGCACGGCCACCTCAACTTTGAGGGCTTCGCAGGACACACAGGGGGTAGCCCTAATCCTAGCCATTTGGTTCTCGTAACTCTTCCTAAATGTCTCTACCATGTCCTTATCCTTTTCAAACACTTCAGCACAGAAAGCACAAGAAGGATGTGATTTTTCTAGAAGGTCCTTAGTTAGCTTCACACATTTTTCATCCAATGCAGTCAATTCAAATTTTAGTTTATTACAACTATTGCATGGTGAGCTAACAGGATCCTTAGTAGCAAATTGAGCCATTTTCTTGTTATGATCAACCATCTCTTGAAATTGCTTAGAAATCGATTCAAGCTCAAAGGTTAATTTAGGACAGTTGGTACAAGAAACAATAGGCTCTAACAGGGAAGCACGCAATTCAGCAATTTTATGGTCTGCCCGTTTTAAGTTCATCTTCAGATTATTGCAAGTTTCACAAGATTCGGGCAGGTCAAGTAGCATGGCATAAGGTCCTCTAGCAGCAGTGTCCTTATCCTCACATGAGGTGGGAGAAATAGTCTCATCGGTAGTAAGTAGGGTATGACCATCCTACTCAATTCTAATTCACAAGCGGACTAACATTCTCCACCTTAACAATATCAAGCTCGGAGGACACACTATCATGCGAGATCCTTAGTTTCTCCATGTCACCCAAGATAGCACGACAAGTATCACAATCATCATTTGTGGGAGCAGATGTAAGAGCAATAATCTCTAGAGACGATCTATCTACTTCCTTCTCCAACTCGCTACACCTAGTTTTAGCTTTAGCATGAAATCCTCCTAGTTTAAGAAAAGCTTCATTAAGTTGGTCGTAGGAAGGAAATACCTCGTCGGTCGAGTACGACTCATTGTCACTCGATTAAGCCCTCAAGGGCCATGAAGCACATCTTGGGAGAAGTTGCCGTCGCCTTTGGGTTCTTGATCACCCGTCCGTCGTCGTCGCTCCATCCCTCCACCTCGCTGAGGTGGAGGTCGTCAGCAGTGAGGACGCGGTGGAAGAGCTTCTTCGCCTTCCCAAAGTTGCGGAACTTCTTCTTGCCTTGGACCGTCTTGAGGGCTTGAGTTGCGGTTCTTGTCGGTGTAGTCGTTCTTGCCCGAACCGCCGAAGTCACCTTTACCCTTCCCAAGCTTGGGACAGTTTGCTCGGATGTGGTTGGGCCACCACACTCGAAACAAATCACGGGTCCTCCTCTTTTTTCATCCCTCCTCCTCTTGTAAGCATGAGAAAATCTCCGTGCTAGGAGGGCTAGCTGTTCATCCATAAGTCGCTCTAGCGATCATCGGTTATGTCACGAGAGCGGCGAGGAGAATCCGCACAAAGGCTCGGCAGAAGAAGATCGAGCGGGATCGGTGACTAACGCCATCGACTGTGACTTCGACCGACGAGAGACTATGTCAATCTCGTGAGTCTTGAGGCGCGAGTAAAGCGCATCAAGAGTCGTCGGTCGAGGTCCGTGGTGTCCTTGATGGTAGTCACCTTCATCTCCCAAACCCGAAGATCAAGTGCAGAAAGGATTTGTCGAGCGTTATCCGAGTCGGAGTATGTGAGACCGACGGCTCGGAGGTTGCTCAAGATTTTGTGAAAACGCGAAAAGCACTCGTCAAGGGACTCTCCAGCAAGCATCTCGAATTTACTGTATTCGCGCTTGAACTGGTCCTGTCGAACCGTCTTAATTTGGGTGGTGCCCTCATGGTATGCATTGAGGGTCACCCAGATGTCGTAGGCGGACGATAGGTGAGAGATGCGATCAAACTCGCTTCTGCTTAAACCCTGAATGATGATGTTCCTTGCTTTTGCATTCGCCTCAACATCAGCCAGATTCCTGGCATTGATGTTCTCATCGGCATGAACAACAAACTGAATCTTCACCTTCCGCTAGATGGCATACCCCTGAGTCTGGATGTAAGTGATGAGGACATCACTTCTTCGGATATACACAACACTCCTCCACTTGATATTCAAGGACCAATCACTAGAGCTCGCGCCCGACAATTGAATTTACATGTGATCTCGTTCCTAAGTACTTCTTTTTGTTCATTTGAGAATCGATTACTACCTAATGATTTAATTATGATTAGGAACCATGGAGAGGATCAAGAAGTACTTGGAGAAGGGCTACGAGGCGCACGAGTCCAGCAAGGGTGGTCGAATCATGTTGGATGTCCAACTCAAGCCCACTTCGAATCCAATTCGGGTCAGGACCAGGCCGCACTAAAGCGGACACCCAGATCGCATCCGGACTCCGTTTTGGACGTTCCATATATGTATGGAAAGCTGAGAAGATAACCTTTCCAATGGCTCTAGTCTCATATCAAAATTCCTTCTGAGTCAACGGGAATCGTCAAAATAAGTGGACGTCCAGAATCTGTCAGGGTGCTGCGACACCGTCTTTTGGGCCGTTCGGCTTTGTATCGTGTTGGAGTCCATTAAGGACGCGTCCAGGGTTTTGCGCGCCTTACTCCTTTATATACAGCCGCCACCCCACCATTAGGGTTGGGTTTTGCTTAGATTAATTCTGTCTTTGAACAGTTTCGCCGTCATCGGTTTGTGAAACCCCAAGTTTCGAGTGCTTCATCAATATATCTGTAATTTGGTTGTGTTCTTCCTTGTTCTTGCTTGTGTTCTTCGATTTGCAGGCGAGGATTAGCCTTCTTGGCAAGGTCAACCGGGCAGCGCACGGTTGATAACCTGAGGAGACGTGGTGCTGCGATTGCGGGGTTCGAGCGTGTCGTTCGGGCCGGATCGATTGTGTCGCGCCTCCACCGTCGAACATACCGAACCTGTTGGAAGATCGGGACCCGTTCCCATCAAGTGGTAATCGAGCTTGGTGTTCCTTGAGGTTCGCGTTACCCTCCTTTGTTATTTTCGGTTTCGTCCTAGAGTCCATGAAAAAGCCCTACAAAAAAATTGTAGTCATAGGTTGTTTCCTGGCCTAGATCTCGTTTAGCCTTTGCACAAGTTGATTTTAGAGTCCGTAGTGTTGAGTTTGTGTCCTTAGTCGAGTTGTGTTGCTGGTTTAGATCGTGTTTTGTTCGAATTGTTTTCCCACCCGCTACCACCCTTCAAACCCTAGCCGTCACGCTTCGCGTTTTCCTCCACCCTCTATTTTTGTTTTCCCACCCATATCCCACCCTCTGTTAACCCTCTGTTAACCCTCTGTTTCGTCATCCATCACGTCTCGTGATCACACCGCATCATCCCCACCTTTCCCGAGCTTCCGCCACAGTTCCACAAATTCCCTCCACCCGATCTTCGTTTTGACCTCCACAGCAACCATAACTTGGAGGTCCATCTTCAAACGGCCATAACTTTCGCATACGGACTCGAAATCAGTTGCTTTTTTTTTGAAATTGGGTGAAATTAAATTTTACATCCGAAACTCCCGACTTTGTCGGGTTTAGCGGTTGTTTTCCGAAATTCGCCTGGAAAGTGTAGTACTCGCTCGAAATTGAATCACCGAATTGACAAGACACATTCATTATTTTACGTAGGCCACTCCTTACATCCGATTGAGTTGCAACTTTGTGTGGTTCCTATTTACGTGCTCGCTCTGTGAAAAAAATATAAAAAAATACAAAAAAAAGAAAAATTTCGGCTATAGTAGAGAGGAGAGAGAGTGCTATCCTTGGCCGCAACAAAAAAAAAAAAAAAAAACCAAACAGAGCACAGTTTTAGGTGCCAACAATTTATTTGTTTTGTGCTTATGCTGAATTGAGCTTCTCAGTGCCTAGCCATCTTTGTTCTTTGTCGTTGCTTTCATATTACATTCTTGACTCCTTGTTCATCATCTCATACTTGATATAGGACACATTTAAACCGACAACTAGGACCATACTTTGGATATTTATTCAGCATTACTATCGATATTGATTTGTGTTCCACGACATATTTGGCCTTCAAACCCCATATATCTACTACGGATAGCACAGTTTTGACCTTGCAATCGTACCCACGCTCGACAAGGTATCACGAACCAGCCACCGGTTGTACCACCCGCTGCTTTGGTAAGCACACTTGTAAGAGCTTGGTAAGCCACTTCCTTTGCGGGTTCCTACTTCCCTTCCTTTGTAGTTGATAGGGATCATCCTTTTGTTTTCCCTGTATTTCCAATAACCATGGCGAGGAAGCGAAGAGGGCGGGACACCGTCGATTTCAGCGAGTGTGTTAGTCGCGGCCCGACTACAAGCTGCGCTCGACAAACAAAGCGCTTCACTCACCGATCTCGGCGAGATTGGACACCATCGTCGCCGCCATTACCCGATTGAACACCACGGAAGGCATTGAGCGGGTGGAGCGGCGGATGGTGACCTCAGCGGTCGGATGGACACATTGGAGGCACGTCTACCACACATCAATGATGGCCATCATCATGATGACGCCACGTAGTATGATGCGAGATGGCAACATTGATCGGCGGGCGACACAAGATGCTGCGACTACGTCGTCGTCTTCACAAAAACCGACATGGTATGGGAGGTAATAACCAGAACCGTCATGGTAACGACGACCCTTTTGCTAAAGTCAAGTTTACCATTCCATCTTTTTCTGGTCTTTATAATGCTGAAATATATCTTGATTGGGAGATGACGGTGAAGCGAAGTTTAACTCTCACTTAGTTCTGAGCAACATAGAGTTAGACAAGCTACTAGTGAGTTTAAGGACTTTGCTATTATCGGTGGAATGAACTAAGTACCATAAACACAACTGATACATGGGGCGCTTAAAAGAAGCTATCGTGTCGTTTTGTTCCTCCCTCATATAAACTTGAATTGAGAAAAAATTGCAGCGCTTAGAACAAGGTGATAGTTACATTCAAGACTATTATCTTTGAGCTTCAAAAGGGTATGGTGCGTTGTGGGGTTGTTGAGGACACGGAGGATAAGATTTGTTGTTTCTACGGGGCTTCTGACGTGAAATTCGAGGACATTGTTGATTACAAAGAATTTACTATCATCAACCAGTTGTTCCACCTTGCTATGCTTGCGAGAAAAAATTGCGGGGCCGCACGAGAATCGGCTAAGGCACGCACCGACGACCCTTCTACACGCCATGACGACTACATCGGCGGGGCGCCCCAGTCTTCTTGAGTTTCGTTCTCCTACACCACCTGTGAACAAGATGGCAGCGCGCCACCGAAGCCACCTTCCACGACTCGCCTTGCAGATTCTACAAAAAATTCTTTGCAGGGTCCAGCCAAGAGTTCTTCTTCCGTGGCTTCAACGGGCCGCTCCTCCGGCATTTAGTGCCACCGCTGCCATGGGCTTGGTCATGTGCAAAAGAATTGCCCTAGCCAGCGGGCATACATCGCCACGAAGATGGAGGTTACATCGACGCCGGATGTCGAGGAGGATGATGATGTTCTTCTGCCCTCGGACGACAATAGCGGTGGTGTTGACGACCTCGTCCTTGGTGGGGCGTCCACAGCGACGCTACGGAGCATCATTGTGTTGGTGATATGCCCTAGAGGCAACATGGAGATGTTGAATATATCACATACTATGTTTATGATACATTGCTTTGTTCCTTGAAATAGACATTATCATTATTGATCAATGAGTATGTGACTTATTCATGAGACTCTTAATGCCAAAATGTTGATATTTCTAAATGATCCCTGATTATATTTCATATGAGGAACAAATATGATTCAAAGATCGACATATGTATTGATTGATGATCATGTCTCATGGATCATGGTATGGAGATACCAAATCAATAATATGGACATGTGTTAGTGAACATATGTTGGATAGACCCGCCATGAGACACTTGCAGAGATTCCATATGTCATCGGTTGGTCTCAAGTAGTGTTTATGTGGAATCCTTAGACTTGAGATCATCATGGTTCCCGGCATGTTTAGTAGCTTACTTTGGGACTACTAAACACTACTCATGAATCGGGTAGTCATAAAAGTAGTCTTTGGGTTTGCCATGAAACATGTAGTGGGATGTGAATGATCAAGATAGAATTTGCCCTCCTTATGGGAGAGATATCTACGGGCCCCTCGATGTAATGGATTATGAAAGTGCATGGCCATGCCAAGGTGATTGAGGTCAATCACGAGTTTATAATCCATCACGGAATCGAGAGAGTGATTGAGCTATTAAGAGGATGACATAGGTCTCGCCTTGAGCTTAATCTATATCGTGAGGCAAAGGGATTAGTACATGAGAACATTACGAGTTCACCGATATGATCTTTACGTATACTTTGGGGTTAATATGTCTTACTAGAGGCCGCTATTAACACGGTGACCGGAAAGGTGTTTACGGGTCGCGACCAAGTATCGTGAACCTGCTGTCGCACACTTAACGGGTTGGAACACTAATTCGAATGTGATTGGGATATGGGCTCAATTCGGATAGAGATCCGGATAGACTCCTATTGGGCCTCGGTCCACGAGGCCCAAGTGAAGGTCTATATATATGGAGGCGAGGGGCTGAGGGAACGCACCTGATAATCCCGAGCTAATCCGTAGCCGCCACCTCCAGAGCCAAACCCTAGCCGCTCGCGAGTGCTAGTACACTCGCGATCGGCGTTCCGCCCCGGGCGTGTGGATACGGTGGGCGCTGCTCGTTGCGGCGTTGATCGGCATCAACAACCTCTGATTGGATCCGCTCGTGGTGTGGTTGATCGCGTGGAGGAGACGATCGGTTCGGGACGATCGACTACTTCCACTACTACTTCGACGCGCGTGGTTGGATCGGCTTCTCCAACTCTTCTTCATTGCTGCTGCTGCGTCTAGTGGTAACGATCCATGATCCCTCCTTAAGCATGATGTTCTTGTGTGCGCGGTAGAAAAATTTTGTTTTCTGCTCTCGTAGCCTACTCGCGATCCTTTAGTGGTATCAGAGCCATCTTGCTTAGTTTGCGATCTGGATCAGCGCATATGTTGATATGCGGTTGTAATAGATTGGATCTATTACGGACTAGATCAATCGGTCATAAGGGGTTGGAATATGTATGAGTTGATATCATCATGTGGCCAAAAGATTAGTTCGTGCTCCTTCTTTGATGTACGCGTGACTTGCCCCTACCTTTGGTAACACCATCGGGGCTAGCTGCGCGCTTGATCGATGGATTGAGCCAACGGATCGAGGTCTTGTGTTGCGGTCTCCTCAAGCATACCGATCGCGATGATTGATGTGATTGATCTAATGAAAATTGATACATTTTGAATGGCTCGGTTTGGGTTGATTTGATCGGCCCGATGAGATTTTCATAGCGATTTCATAGATGCGATTTCATAGCGATCATAGATCGGCTCCCCTCGACCCCCGCCCACGACCGACCCAGTAGGACCGCCGTTATTGTATACGCATAGATTGTTATAGAAACACATTCATGTCGTATGGTAGAATATGTTCTACGCTAACTTGTTTTTGCAGGAATGATGTGAATGGTATGGCATAGATGCATATGTGATGCATGTGTGTTTTGGCGACTGTGTGTCGTATTAATCACGATCGGGTTGAGGTCGTTCTTTAATTGTATAACGACTGCGTGTCGACTTGTGATGCTTGAGCTCCTCATGTAATTCATTTGCTACCTATTAGTTGTAATAGTTTAGTTCTTTGCTATGGAGGCTTCAAGCATGATGACAAAGAGGACAAGAAGTGTGGCGAAGAATATCACCGTGGAACCATGGCGATGGCGACCACTACGATACAAAATGCCATACCATTCACGGTATAATGTGATTATATGCATGTGATGTTTATTTCTTGTCATACTATTCTTTCATGCCATACCAATCGAGGTTAGTTTTCATGATAGAATAGCTTCTCTCAAGAAAAATTAAGAATTTGTTTTGATGCCCTTCCAATTCTTTGCGCCTATAAGAATCATGATCATTGTTTGGTAGGTGCGCCAAGCAGCGGTACCATCAACTATCTTGATCTAATAGGGTGGATGTCGGACATCCACATGCATAGTATTGGTTTACTTGACAAGGCTATCAAATTAGATTTGGGCCTTGGGGCATGGTGTTGGGAGCCGGGGCATTGGATGCCACCCAACAAACAAGAGTCACATAAGATGTGATTAGCAAGTGTTGCTTACCTCGTCACTAGGTTTCTAGCGGTGATGCCAAAGCTCACTAGAACTTAGATGAACATGGATCTTGACCACTATATGTCGTTAGAGGAAGACGATTACAAAACATATAGTGGGAGTATCTTTGTTAAATTGTTTAATGGAAGATCAAACATGAACATAGTGCTAAACTTTGCATATTCTTTGTTGTAGATCATGTCAACTAATGCCGCATCCAGTTCTTTTAATTTGCGATCTATTCTTGAGAAAGAAAAACTCAATGGAGCGAACTTTTGGATTGGTATCGCAACCCGAGAATTGTTCTCAAGCAAGGCGCAAGGAGTATGTCCTTGAGTCTCCTTATCACGATGACTTGCACGATAATGCTACGTGGTGCACGGAAAGCTTATGAGAAGCAAGCGAATGATTACCTTGATGTGAGTGTCTCATGCTTGCCACAATGTCCTCTGAGCTTGAAGCAATATGAGAACACGATGCCTACAATATCATTGTGGGGTTGCGTGGTATGTTTGAGAACCAAGCAAGGTGAGAGGTTCAACACTTCAAAGTCCTTGTTTGCGTGCGAGCTTCGAAGGGAATCCGTCGACCCTCATGTGATTAAGATGATTGGCTACATTGAGAGTCCGGAAAAGCTTGGTTTTCCCTTAGCCAAGAGTTGGCTCTTGATGTGATTCTTGATCGCTCCCCGAGCTTTGAGCCATTCATTACGAATTATCACATGAACAACATGGACAAGACCTTGGGTGAGTTGCATGGGATGCTAAAATCAGCCGAGGAAAGCATTAAGAAAAGCAGCCATCATGTGATGATGATGCGAAAGGCAAGGGCAAGCCCTATGTAAAGAAAGGCGCGGTCAAAGAAAGTTAGCTCGATGAGACCGCGAGCGGTTCTAAGGCCAAGCAAGTCAAGAAGGGCCTGCTCACGATGCGATTGCTACTCGTAAGCAATCGGGACATTGGAAAAGGAACGCCCAAAGTACTTGGAGGATCTTGAGAAAAGAAGGAAGTGCGACTTCCGCTCGGTATAAATGTTATAGAAATCAATCTTGTTACTTCATCTACGATTCTTGGGTATTTGATACCGGATCGGTTGCTCACATTTGCAAATCGTTGCGGGGCTAAGAAGAAGTAGAAGTTTGAGGAGGAGCTAAGTGGATCTTGGCGTTGGCAATGGAGCAAAAGTTCTTTGCGGTGGTTTGGCACCATGCCATTGTCTTTACCTTCGAGATTAGTTTTGGAATTGAATAATTGTTATTGTGTTCCATCTCTTTCCAAGAACATTATTTACGCTTCATGTTTACAAGCGAAGGTTATGACTTTAGATCCGTAAACAATGGTTGTTCTCTTTATTTCAAAGATATGTTCTATTGTCATACTCCATTGGTGAATGGGTTATATATTCTTACTCTTGAAGAGTCATCGGTCTATAACATTAATACAAAGAGGCAACGATCGAATGATTTGAATCCCACGTTTATTTGGCACCGTCGCTTGGTCACATAAATGAGAAACGCATGGAGAAGCTCCATAGAGATGGTATTCGCACTCATTTGATTTTGAATCATTTGAGACATGCGAATCTTGTTTACTTGGCAAGATGACAAAAGCACCTTTCACCGGTCAAGGTGAGCGGGCAAGTGACTTATTGGCACTCGTACATTCGATGTATGTGGACCAATGAGCTCAACGACCGGGTGGTTTTCGATGCTTCATAACTTTCTCGATGACTTTAGTAGATATGGATATATCTACCGATGAAACATAAGTCCGAATCCTTTGAAAAGTTCAAAGAATTCCAAAGTGAAGTGCAAAATCATTTAGGCAAGACAATCAAGTTTCTACGATCGATCGTGGAGGCGAGTATTTGAGCCATGAGTTTGGTAATCATCTCAAGGATTGTGGAATTGTTCCACAATTGACTCACTTGGAACACCTCAATGGAATGGGGTATCGAACGAGAAATCGCACCTTATTAGATATGGTGCGCTCCATGATGAGCCACGGTGATCTTCCGTTATCTTTTTGAAGTGCGCTCTTGAAACGACCGCTTTCACACTAAGCGAGTTCCATCAAAATCGTAGAAAAGACACCATATGAGATGTGGACGGGACAACGTCCTAGCTTGTCTTTTCTTAAGATTTGGGGATGTGAGACTTATGTAAAACGTTTACAATCGATAAGCTCGGTCCTAAATCGATAAATGCTTCTTTATCGGGTATCCTAAGGAAACAAAAGGATATTACTTCTATAATCAAGAAGAAGGCAAAGTGTTTGTCGCTTGGCATGGTGTCTTCTTAGAGAAGAGTTTCTCTCAAGAAGGGATAGTGGGAGCATGGTGCAACTTGAAGAAATTCGAGAAACACACAAACGTTTCACTCCTCTGAACCACAACAGGATGAACAAGCGTTGAAGAACTGTTGTGGACACACCGCACCACGTGGTCGAGAGAGGTCACGTCGTGTACACGAGAGGTACATGTTCTTGACTACTCAACAACGGGATATATTGTTGTTGAACAACGATGAACCTAAGACCTATGAAGAAGCGATGGTGGGACGAGACTACGAGAATGGCTTGAAGCCATGAGATCCGAAATTGAATCCATGCACGGTAATCAAGTTTGGAACTTGGTTGATCCACCGATGGTGTTAAAACCATTGAGTGCAAATGGGTTTTCAAGAAAAGATAGACATAGATGGAAATGTTCACATCTATAAAGCGCGATTGGTGGCCAAAGGTTTCAAACAAATTCAAGGTGTTGATTATGATGAAACTTTTTCACCGTCGCAATGCTAAAGTCTATTCGAGATCATTCTAGCAATTCTTTGCTTATTTCGACTATGAAATATGGCAAATGGATGTCAAAACAGCTTTCCTTAATGGAAATCGAGTGAGGATGTGTACATGACACACCCACGTGTTTTGTCGATCCGCAATCGACTAGAAAGATATGCAAGCTGCAAAGATCCATTTATGGATTAAGCGAGCATCTCGGAGTTGGAACATTCGTTTGATGAAGTAATCAAAGGGTTTGGCTTCATCAAGAACGAAGAAGAGCCTGTGTTTACAAAAGGCTAATGGAAGCGCACTCGCGTTTACGGTCTTATATGTGGATGACATATTATTGATCGGAAATGACATTCCTATGCTCGAATCAGTTAAGTCTTCATTGAAAAGTAGTTTCTCTATGAAAGACTTAGGAGAGGCGGCATATATTATGGGCATCAAGATCTATAGAGATAGATCAAAAGGTGATTGGATTAAGCCAAGATACGTACATTGACAAGGTGTTGAAAAGGTTCAACATGCGAGATTCAAGAAAGGCTTCCTACCTATGTCACATGGTATAAATCTTAGCAAGAATCGGTGTCCTAGTACACACGATGAGCGGGATAAAATGAATGCGATTCCATATGCTTGACTATTGGATCCATTATGTATGCCATGCTTTGTACACGTCCGGATGTCTCGTATGCTTTAAGTGCTACGGTAGATACCGATCGAGATCCGTGAAAGTCATTTGGATTACCGTAAAGAACATCTTGAAGTACTTGAGAAGAACTAAAGATGTGTTCCTCGTCTATGGGGGTGAGGAAGAGCTCGTTGTAAATGGTTACACCGATGCTAGCTTCAAACCGACAAAGATGATTTTAGATCGCAATCGGGATTTGTGTTACTGCAAATGGCGGTGCGGTGGTGGAAGAGTTCCAAGCGAGGCGATTCTTGATTCTACAACGTGGCCGAGTACATAGCGGCTTCGAAGTCGCTAAAGAGGTTTGTTTGGATCAAGAAATTTGTTTGAGCTTGGTGTGATGGCTAGTGCCTCCACCCAATGGACCTCTCTTGTGACAACGGTGGAGCCATTCGCAAGCCAAGGAGCCTAGATCGCACTGTAAGTCCAAGCACATTCTCTGGCGATTTCATCTCATCCGCGAGATTGTGGAGAGGCGATGTTAAGATATGCAAAGTACACACGGATTTGAACATTGCGATCCGTTGACAAAGCCGCTTCCCAGTAAAGCATGAGGCTCACACTAGGGCAATGGGTATTAGATACCTACATGGTTGACTCTAGTGCAAGTGGGAGGCTGTTGGTGATATGCCCTAGAGGCAACATGGAGATGTTGAATATATCACATACTATGTTTATGATACATTGCTTTGTTCCTTGAAATAGACATTATCATTATTGATCAATGAGTATGTGACTTATTCATGAGACTCTTAATGCCAAAATGTTGCTATTTCTAAATGATCCTGATTATATTTCATATGAGGAACAAATATGATTCAAAGATCAACATATGTATTGATTGATGATCATGTCTCATGGATCATGGTATGGAGATACCAAATCAATAATATGGACATGTGTTAGTGAACATATGTTGGATAGACCCGCCATGAGACACCGCAGAGATTCCAAGTGTCATCGGTTGGTCTCAAGTAGTGTTTATGTGGAATCCTTAGACTTGAGATCATCATGGTTCCCGACATGCGTAGTAGCTACTTTGGGACTACTAAACACTACTCCGTGGCGGGTAGTCATAAAAGTAGTCTTTGGGTTTGCCATGAAACATGTAGTGGGATGTGAATGATCAAGATAGAATTTGCCCCTCCTTATGGGAGAGATATCTCGGGCCCCTCGATGTAATGGATTATGAAAGTGCATGGCCATGCCAAGGTGATTGAGGAGTCAATCACGAGTTTATAATCCATCACGGAATCGAGAGAGTGATTGAGCTATTAAGAGGATGACACGGTCTCGCCTTGAGCTTAATCTATATCGTGAGGCAAAGGGATTAGTACATGAGAACATTACGAGTTCAAATGATATGATCTTTACGTATACTTTGGGGTTAATATGTCTTGCTAGAGGCCGCTATTAACGGGTGACCGGAAAGGTGTTTACGGGTGCGACCAAGTATACGTGAACCTCTGGTCGCACACTTAGCGGGTTGGAACACTAATTCGAATGTGATTCGGATATGGGCTCAATTCGGATAGAGATCCGGATAGACTCCTATTGGGCCTCGGTCCACGAGGCCCAAGTGAGGAGGTCTATATATATGGAGGCGAGGAGGGAACGCACCTGATAATCCCGAGCTAATCCGTAGCCGCCACCTCGAGCCAAACCCTAGCCGCTCGCGAGTCTTTGGTACACTCGCGATCGGCGTTCCGACCGGACGTGTGGATACGGTGGGCGCTACTCGTTGCGGCGTTGATCGGCATCAACAACCTCTGATTGGATCGCTCGTGGTGGGGTTGATCGCGTGGAGGAGGCGATCGGTTCGGGACGATCGACTACTTCCACTACTACTTGACGCGCGTGGTTGGATCGGCTTCTCAACTCTTCTTCATTGCTGCTGCTGCGTCTAGTGGTAACGATCCATGATCCTCCTTAAGCATGATGTTCTTGTGTGCGCGGTAGAAAAATTTTGTTTTCTGCTCTCGTAGCCTACTCGCAATCCTTTAGGTGAAAGTCACTGGATTACCGTAAAGAACATCTTGAAGTACTTGAGAAGAACTAAAGATGTGTTCCTCGTCTATGGGGGTGAGGAAGAGCTCGTTGTAAATGGTTACACCGATGCTAACTTCTAAACTGACAAAGATGATTTTAGATCGCAATCGGGTTTGTGTTCTGCTTTGAATGGCGGTGCGGTGGTGGAAGAGTTCAAGCGAGAGACAGTTCTTGATTCTACAATGAGCCAGAGTACATAGCGGCTTCAAGTCGCTAAAGAGGCTATTTGGATCAAGAAATTTGTTTCGACCTTGGTGTGATGGCTAGTGCCTCCACCCAATGGACCTCTCTTGTGACAAAAGTGGAGCCATTGCAAGCCAAGGAGCCTAGATCGCACTGTAAGTCCAAGCACATTCTCTGCGATTTCATCTCATCCGCGAGATTGTGGAGAGGCGATGTTAAGATATGCAAAGTACACACGGATTTGAACATTGCGGATCCGTTGACAAAGCCGCTTCCCGACCAAAGCATGAGGCTCACACTAGGGCAATGGGTATTAGATACCTACATGGTTGACTCTAGTGCAAGTGGGAGGCTCATTGGTGATATGCCCTAGAGGCAACATGGAGATATTGAATATATCACATACTATGTTTATGATACATTGCTTTGTTCCTTGAAATAGACATTATCATTATTGATCAATGAGTATGTGACTTATTCATGAGACTCTTAATGCCAAAATGTTGATATTTCTAAATGATCCCGATTATATTTCATATGAGGAACAAATATGATTCAAAGATCAACATATGTATTGATTGATGATCATGTCTCATGGATCATGGTATGGAGATACCAAATCAATAATATGGACATGTGTTAGTGAACATATGTTGGATAGACCCGCCATGAGACACTGCAGAGATTCCATATGTCATCAATTGGTCTCAAATAGTGTTTATGTGGAATCCTTAGACTTGAGATCATCATGGTTCCCAGCATGCTTAGTAGCTTACTTTGGGACTACTAAACACTACTCCGTGGCGGGTAGTCATAAAAGTAGTCTTTGGGTTTGCCATGAAACATGTAGTGGGATGTGAATGATCAAGATAGAATTTGCCCTCCTTATGGGAGAGATATCTCGGCCCCTCGATGTAATGGATTATGAAAGTGCATGGCCATGCCAAGGTGATTGAGGAGTCAATCACGAGTTTATAATCCATCACGGAATCGAGAGAGTGATTGAGCTATTAAGAGGATGACATAGGTCTCGCCTTGAGCTTAATCTATATCGTGAGGCAAAGGGATTAGTACATGAGAACATTACAGGTTCAGCCGATATGATCTTTACGTATACTTTGGGGTTAATATGTCTTACTAGAGGCCGCTATTAACACGGTGACCGGAAAGGTGTTTACGGTCGCGACCAAGTATCGTGAACCTGCTGTCGCACACTTAACGGGTTGGAACACTAATTCGAATGTGATTGGGATATGGGCTCAATTCGGATAGAGATCCTGATAGACTCCTATTGGGCCTCGGTCCACGAGGCCCAAGTGAGGAGGTCTATATATATGGAGGCGGTGAGGAGGAACGCACCGATAATCCCGAGCTAATCCGTAGCCGCCACCTCGAGCCAAACCCTAGCCGCTCATGAGTCTTGGTACACTCGCGATCGGCGTTCCAACCCCCTGACGTGTGGATACCGGTGGAGGCGCTTTCGTTGCGGCGTTGATCGGCATCAACAACCTCTGATTGGATCCGCTCGTGGTGTGGTTGATCGCGTGGAGGAGACGATCGGTTCGGGACGATCGACTACTTCCACTACTACTTGACGCCGTGGTTGGATCGGCTTCTCCAACTCTTCTTCATTGCTGCTGGCGTCTAGTGGTAACGATCCATGATCCCTCCTTAAGCATGATGTTCTTGTGTGCGCGGTAGAAAAATTTTGTTTTTTGCTCTCGTAGCCTACTCGCGATCCTTTACATTGTGCAGCGCGTCCTCAGCACACAGGTACAACAACCCGATAAACTTCAATGCCATAATTTGTTTCAGACCTTCTTTGCAATCAAGAACCGGCGTGCACGTGTCATCATTGATGGAGGAAGTTGCAACAACTTGGTGAGTTCGACTTGGTCAAGAAGCTTGGCTTGACCACGCGACCGCATCCACATCCATACCATATTCAATGGTTAAATGACTCGAAAAGCTAAGGTAACGCAAACATGCGCGTCCATTTTCCATTGGTGCTTATGTTGATCATGTTGTTTGTGATGTGGTTCCCATGCAAGCATGCTCTCTTTTATTGGGTCGACCTTGGGAATTTGATAATGATGCTTTACACCATGGTAGTAGTAACACATACACTTTTATGCATAAGGGAAAGAAAATTACTTTACTGCCTTTGACCCCAGCTGAGATTATAGAGGCCGATAGGGCGAGAGCTGCTGCTGCTAATGATCCAAAGGAACATGATAAATCTGAAAAACAACAAGTAACCCATTTGAAAAATTCTGTTATGCTTGCCACAAAATCGACCTTGCTGCAATTGATGATGTTAATGATACATGCTATGCTTTTGTGTGCAAAGATGCTTTATTTTCTCTTGATAATATGCCTTGCACTTTGCTCGCTCCTGTCACTAACCTTTGCGGGAGTTTAGCGATGTTTTTCCCGATGAGATACCTCGGGACTTCCACCCATTCGAGGTATTGAGCACCGATTGATTTAATCCACGGAGCAAGTTTGCCAAACCGTGCGGCATCTGGGACCAATCCCAAGAGACTAAGGAGATTCAACGACAAGTCCAAGACCTTTTGGACCGTGGGTACGTCACGTGAGAGCCTTAGTCCTTGTCTTGTTCTGTTCTTTTGGTTCCCAAAAAAGATGGTTCTTGGCGTATGTGTGTAGATTGTAGAGCCATTAACAACATTACTATACGGTATCGTCATCCTATTCCTAGGCTAGACGACATGCTTGATGAGTTGTGTGGTGCTATAATTTTCACAAAGATTGACTTGCGTAGTGGATACCACCAAATAAGAATGAAACTTGGCGATGAATGGAAAACTGCTTTTAAAACTAAGTTCGGCTTGTATGAGTGGTTAGTCATGCCTTTTGGTTTAACTAATGCACCTAGCACTTTCATGAGATTAATGAGCGAGGTTTCGTCCTTTCATTGGCAAATTTGTGGTCGTTTACTTTGATGATATCTTGATTTATAGCAAGTCCATGGATGAACATTCGACTCACTTACGTGCTGTTTTTAATGCTTTGAGAGATGCACGTTTGTTTGGTAACCTTGAGAAGTGCACCTTTGCACGGATCGAGTCTCTTTCTTGGCTATGTTGTGACTCCACAGGAATTGAGGTTGATAGAGCCAAGGTGGAGGCGATATGGAGTTGGCCCACGCCCACGACAGCCTCCCAAGTGCGGAGTTTTCTTGGCCTTGCAGGATTTTATCGCCGCTTTGTCAAAGAATTCAGCACCATTGCGACACCGTTGATTGAGTTGACAAAGAAGGGAGTTGTGTTCCATTGGGGGCCATCACAAGAGGAGTCCTTTAATCTTTTGAAGGACAAGCTTATGCACGCACCATTGCTCCAACTTCCGGATTTTGGTAAGACTTTTGAACTCGAATGTGATGCTAGCGGAATTGGTATTGGTGGTGTTTTGATGCAAGAAGGCAAACCTGTTGCCTACTTTAGCGAAAAATTGAATGGTCCTGTTCTTAATTATTCCACGTATGATAAAGAATTGTATGCTCTTGTTCATTTTTTAGAGACGTGGCAACACTATTTATGGCCTAAAGAATTTGTCATTCATTCCGATATGAATCACTTAAGCATATTCGTAGTCAAACCAATTTGAATCGTAGACATGCTAAGTGGGTTGAATTTATTGAATCTTTTCCTTATGTCATTAAACACAAGAAAGGGAAGGATAATGTGATTCTTGATGCTTTGTCTAGACGCTATACCATGTTGTCTCAACTTGATTGTCGCATTTTTGGTCTTGAAACTATTAAAGAACAATATGCTTTTGATGCTGATTTTAAGGATGTGTTGTTGCATTGTAAAGAGGGACAAGCATGGAATAAATTCGTGATCAATGATGGGTTTTGTTTAGAGCTAACCGCCTATGCATTCCAGTTAGATCCGTTCATCTTTTGTTGTTACAGGAGGCGCATGGAGGCGGTTTGATGGGACATTTTGGTGCTAAGAAGGCGGAGGACATTCGACCACACACTTCTTTTGGCCAAAGATGAGGCGAGATGTTGAGCGGTTTGTGGCTCATTGCACTACATGTCAAAAAGCTAAGTCTCGCTTGAATCCACATGGTTTATATATGCCACTTTGTTCCTTCTATTCCGTGGGCGATATTTCTATGGACTTTGTTTTAGGGTTGCCCAAGAATGAATCGCACGTGAGGCTACATAAGCGTAAAACAAAACTTTTCTACCGCGCACACAAGGACATCATGCTTAAGGAGGGATCATGGATCGTTACCACTAGACGCAGCAGCAGCAATGAAGAAGAGTTGGAGAAGCCGATCCAACCACGCGCCGAGGTAGTAGTGGAACTAGTCGATCGTCCCAAACCGATCGTCTCCTCCACGCGATCAACCACACCACGAGCGGATCCAATCAGAGATTGATGCCGATCAACGCCGCAACGAGCGCCGCCTCCACCGTATCCACACGTCCCGGTGGAACGCCGATCGCGAGTGTACCGGACTCATGAGCGACTAGGGTTTGCTCGGAGGTGGCGGCTGTGGTTTAGCTCGGGATTATCGGATCGTCCCCTCGGCCCTCGCCTCCATATATATAGACCTCCTCACTTGGGCCTCGTGGACCGAGGCCCAATAGGAGTCTATCCGGATCTCTATCCGAATTGAGCCCATATCCGAATCACATTCGAATTAGTGTTCCAACCCGTTAAGTGTGCGACCAGAGATTCACGTATACTTGGTCGCGACCGTAAACACCTTTCGGTCACCACATTAATAGCGGCCTCTAGTAAGACATATTAACCCCAAAGTATACGTAAAGATCATATCGGTGAACACTGTAATGTTCTCATGTACTAATCCCTTTGCCTCACGATATAGATTAAGCTCAAGGCGAGACCGTGTCATCCTCTTAATAGCTCAATCACTCTCTCGATTCCGTGATGGATTATAAACTCGTGATTGACTCCTCAATCACCTTGGCATGGCCATGCACTTTCATAATCCATTACATCGAGGGGCCCGAGATATCTCTCTCATAAGGAGGGGCAAATTCTATCTTGATCATTCACATCCCACTACATGTTTCATGGCAAACCCAAAGACTACTTTTATGACTACCCGATTCACGGAGTAGTGTTTAGTAGTCCCAAAGTAAGCTACTACGCATCTTGGGAACCATGATGATCTCAAGTCTAAGGATTCCACATAAACACTACTTGAGACCAGCGAAGACACATGGAATCTCTGCGGTGTCTCATGGCGGGTCTATCCAACATATGTTCACTAACACATGTCCATATTATTGATTTGGTATCTCCATACCATGATCCATGAGACATGATCATCAATCAATACATATGTTGATCTTTGAATCATATTTGTTCCTCATATGAAATATAATCGGGGATCATTTAGAAATAGCAACATTTTGGCATTAAGAGTCTCATGAATAAGTCACATACTCATTGATCAATAATGATAATGTCTATTTAAAGGAACAAAGCAATGTATCATAAACATAGTATGTGATATATATTCAACATCTCCATGTTGCCTCTAGGGCATATCACCAACAGTCTCCCACTTGCACTAGAGTCAACCATGTAGGTATTTAATACCCATTGCCCTAGTGTGAGCCTCATGCTTTGGTGGGAAGCGGCTTTTCAACGGATCCGCAATGTTCAAATCCGTATGTACTTTGCATATCTTAACATCGCCTCTCCACAATCTCGCGGATGAGATGAAATCGCCGTAGAATGTGCTTGGACTTACAGTGCGATCTAGGCTCCTTGGCTTATGCAATGGCTCCACTGTTGTCACATGAGGGTCCATTGGTGGAGGCACTAGCCATCACACCAAGCTCGAAACAAATTTCTTGATCCAAACGGCCTCTTTAGCAGTTTCAGAAGCCGCTATGTACTCGGCTTCATTGTAGAATCAGCAACCGTCTCTTGCTTGGAACTCTTCCAGCTCACCGCACCGCCATTCAGTAACACAAATACAGATTGCGATCTAAAATCATCTTTGTCGGTTTGGAAGCTAGCATCGGTGTAACCATTTACAACGAGCTCTTCCTCACCCCATAGACGAGGAACACATCTTTAGTTCTTCTCAAGTACTTCAAGATGTTCTTCTGATAATCCATGACTTTCACCGGATCGACCGGTATCTACTTGTAGCACTTAAAGCATACGAGACATCCGGGCGTGTACAAAGCATGGCATACATAATGGATCCAATAGTGAAGCATATGGAATTGCATTCATTTTATCCGCTCATCGGTGTACTAGGACACCGATTCTTGCTAAGATTTATACCATGTGACATAGGTAGGAAGCCTTTCTTGGAATCCTGCATGTTGAACCTTTTCAACACCTTGTCAATGTAACGTATCTTGGCTTAGTCCAATCACCTTTTGATCTATCTCTATAGATCTTGATGCCCAGAATATATGCCGCCTCTCTAAGTCTTTCATAGAGAAACTATTTTCAATGAAGACTTAATGATTCGACATAGGAATGTCATTTTCGATCAATAATATGTCATCCACATATAAGATCGAAACACGAGTGCGCTCCCACTAGCCTTTTTGTAAACACAAGGCTCTTCTTCATTCTTGATGAAACCAAACCCTTTGATTACTTCATCAAAACGAATGTTCCAACTCCGAGATGCCTGCTTTAATCCATAAATGGATCTTTGCAGCTTGCATATCTTTCCAGCTGATTGCGGATCGACAAAACCCGTGGGCTGTGTCATGTACACATCCTCACTCAGATTTCCATTAAGGAAAGCTGTTTTGACATCCATTTGCCATATTTCATAGTCGAAATAAGCAACAATCGCTAGAATGATCCGAATAGACTTTAGCATTGCGACGGACGAAAAAGTTTCATCATAATCAACACCTTGAATTTGTTTGAAACCTTTGGCCACCAATCGCGCTTTATAGATGTGAACATTTCCATCTATGTCTATCTTTTCTTGAAAACCCATTTGCACTCAATGGTTTTAACACCATCGTGTGGATCAACCAAGTTCCAAACTTGATTACTGTGCATGGATTCAATTTTGGATCTCATGGCTTCAAGCCATTTCTCAGAGTCTGGTCCCACCATCGCTTCTTCATAGGTCTTAGGCTCATCGTTGTCTAACAACAATATGTCCCGTTGTTGAGTAGTCAAGAACATGTACCTCTCAGGTGCACGACGTGACCTCTCTGACCTACGTGGTGCGGTGTCCACAACAGGTTCTTCAACAGTTTGTTCATCTGTTGTGGTTACAGAGGGCTGAAACGTTTTCGGTGTTTCTCGAATTTCTTCAAGTTGCACCATGCTCCCACTATCCCTTCTTGAGAGAAACTCTTTCTCTAAGAAGACACCATGCCGGCGACAAACACTTTGCCTTCTTCTTGATTATAGAAGTAATATCCTTTTGTTTCCTTAGGATACCCGATAAAGAAGCATTTATCGATTTAGGACCGAGCTTATCGATTGTAAACGTTTTACATAAGTCTCACATCCCCAAATCTTAAGAAAAGACAAGCTAGGACGTTGTCCCGTCCACATCTCATATGGTGTCTTTTCTCATCGATTTTGATGGAACCTGTTTAGTGTGAAAGCGGTACATTTCAAGAGCGTACCCCAAAAGACAACGGAAGATCACGTGGCTCATCATGGGCGCACCATATCTAATAAGGTGCGATTTCTCGCTCGATACCCCATTCCATTGAGGTGTTCCAAGCGAGTCAATTGTGGAACAATTCCACAATCCTTCGATGATTGCCAAACTCATGGCTCAAATACTCGCCTCCACGATCAGATCGTAGAAACTTGATTGTCTTGCCTAAATGATTTTGCACTTCATTTTCGAATTCTTTGAACTTTTCAAAGGTTTCAGACTTATGCTTCATCAGGTAGATATATCCATATCTACTAAAGTCATCAGTAAAAGTTATGAAGCATCGAAAACCACCTCGGTCGTTGAGCTCATTGGTCCACATACATCGAATGTACGAGTGCCAATAAGTCACTTGCCCGTTCACCTTGACCGTGAAAGGTGCTTTTGTCATCTTGCCAAGTAAACAAGATTCGCATGTCTCAAATGATTCAAAATCAAATGAGTGCGAATACCATCTCTATGGAGCTTCTCCATGCGTTTCTCATTTATGTGACCTAGCGGCAGTGCCAAATAAACGTGGGATTCAAATCATTCGATCGTTGTCTCTTTGCATTAATGTTATAGACCGATGACTCTTCAAGAGCAAGAACATATAACCCATTCACCAATGGAGTATGACAATAGAACATATCTTTGAAATAAAGAGAACAACCATTGTTCACGATCTAAAGTCATAACCTTCGCTTGCAAACATGAAGCGAAATAATGTTCTTGGAAAGAGATGGAACACAATAACAATTATTCAATTCCAAAACTAATCACGAAGGTAAAGACAATGGCATGGTGCCAACACCACCGCAGACAACTTTTGCTCCATTGCCAGCGAAGATCCACTTCGCTCCTCCTCAAACTTCTACTTCTTCTTAGCCCCGCAACGATTTGCAAATGTGAGCAACCGATCCGTATCAAATACCCAAGAATCGATAGATGAAGTAACAAGATTGATTTCTATAACATTTATACCGGAGCGGAAGTCGATTCCTTCTTTTCTCAAGATCCTCCAAGTACTTTGGGCGTTCCTTTTCCAATGTCCCGATTGCTTACGATGTAGCAATCGCATCGAGAGCAGGCCCTTCTTGACTTGCTTGGCCTTAGAACCGCTCGCGATCTCATCGGAGCTAACTTTCTTTGACCGCGCCTTTCTTTACATAGGGCTTGCCCTTGCCTTTCTCGCATCATCATCACATGATGGCTGCTTTTCTTAATGCTTTCCTCGGTGATTTTAGCATCCCATGCAACTCGACCAAGGTCTTGTCCATGTTGTTCATGTGATAGTTCGAATGAATGGCTCAAAGCTCGAGGGAGCGATCAAGAATCACATCGAGAGCCAACTCTTGGCTAAGGGGAAAACCAAGCTTTCCGGACTCTCAATGTAGCCAATCATCTTAATCACATGAGGGTCGACGGATTCCCTCTCAAAGCTCGCACGCAAACAAGGACTTTGAAGTGTTGAACCTCTCACCTTGCTTGGTTCTCAAACATACCACGCAACCCCACAATGATATTGTAGGCATCTGTGTTCTCATATTGCTTCAAGCTCAGAGGACATTGTGGCAAGCATGAGACAACTCACATCAAGGTAATCATTCGTTTGCTTCTCATAAGCTTTCCGTGCACCACGGTAGCATTATCGGGCAAGTCATCGGATAAGGAGACTCAAGGACATACTCCTTGCGCTCTTGCTTGAGAACAATTCTCAAGTTGCGATACCAATCCAAAAGTTCGTTCCATTGAGTTTTTCTTTCTCAAGAATAGATCGCAAATTAAAAGAACTGGATGCGGCATTAGTTGACATGATCTACAACAAAGAATACGCAAAGTTTAGCACTATGTTTATGTTCATCTTTTATTAAACTATTTAACAAAGATACTCCCACTATATGTTTTGTAATCGTCTTCCTCTAACGACATATAGTGGTCAAGATCCATGTTCATCTAAGTTCTAGTGAGCTTTGGCATCACTTTGCTAGAAACCTAGTGACGTGGGTAAGCAACACTTGCTAATCACATCTTATGTGACTCTTGTTTGTTGGGTGGCATCCAATGCCCCGGCCCCAACACCATGCCCCAAGGCCCAAATCCAATTTGATAGCCTTGTCAAGTAAACCAATACTATGCATGTGGATGTCCGACATCCACCCTATTAGATCAAGATAGTTGATGGTACTCTGCTTTGGCAGACCTACCAAACAATGATCATGATTCTTATAGGCGCTGTAACACCCCAGCCAAAAGAATGACCTGGAATGCTACCAAACTAACAACATAATAAAGATAAACTAAATTACCCTACAAGTTTTGAGAACCTCCTTTGTTTATTGTCTAACTCGAGGTTCCAACAAGCATAATCAAAGGATATAATTAATCGAAAGCAATATAAGCTATACTAAGTAGAACAACTATAAAACTTAATTAATGAGCGGAAGCAAAATAAGCAAGTTCTAGTTCTTTGTTACAAATTAACCTCTTAGTCATAAGCCAAATCTCACTTGAGCTACTCAACAAATAATCTAATTTCTATATTCCTCCCATGGTGAATAATTCGTGCAAGTGCAACAACTCTAGTCTTCCTTTAATCCCATGCATGCCAATCTCATGAAGGTACCTAAAACAAACAACAAACAACAACAACAACAGCAAGAGTGAGTTCAACGACTCAGCAAATATAATAAGTAATTACAAGAACAACCATGAACATCATCTCACAATTTAACCATCAATCATATAATGAACCATGCTATGCAATATGATCAACAATCTCTTTATCTCTTCTCTTCGCATTTTACGGTGTCGCGAGTGTGCATCCGTCAATGCACACCCATGCCTGTACCATCGATCACAGGGACCAATTGCCCATACTCCACAAGTATGGGACCTTTAGCCCATCATGACATCAACATGACGGGGACCTCGGCGCTTGGTCATCTCGTGACCAAGACTTCAATATATCGGCATGATGCATATATGTGAATGTCCCAATAAATAAAAACTTGTATTCACCATATCCATGCATCATAACTTCTCATAAACAACTTCAATTGCAGCATAATGCATATATGTGAATGTCTTAATGAATAAAACTTGCATTCACCATATCCATGCATCATAAATTCTCATAAACCACTTCAATTGCAAATACCATAAACAGTACCAACATGTCATTATCCCAACCAAGATCGCATACACTCATAATACCGATCAAACATCCACAAACCATCATTCATCAACAATCACACTATAAAATTTCAACCATCATTATACTTGCCTTAATCATGAGAATACGAAGAACGAGCGTAAGGTGCAACCCCGAATCCGCTCTCCTCCTGAATAATAATTAATAATTACTAACATAACAGTAACGGGTATTTAGATACAAAATATCAACAACCCCAATTACCCCAACAATTTATCTTAACTAAATTCCCAACTCGCTTTAAACTCCTCTCCGCTCAAAGAAATGGCAAGAACCCTTCTGCAGCAGCGCTTCACAATTCGTATCTTTATAAATAATGATCCAAATATAGTAAACAATACCTCTCCGGAATCATGACTTAAAAACCTACAATTTTCATGTAGAACTCCTATTTTTATTCGGATCAGAACTAGATGTAATTTAATGCCTAAATAGAAAACTTTCTGATCTGGCAAACTGGGCAGCGAAACCAAATCGCGTCCCCACGACAGTACAGAGGTCTAAAAGTCCCGAAAATTACACATGAACTAGAACTCTGAATTATCTACAACTTTCTCAATTACGACCCTAGCCATAAAAATCATCTACTATTTTTAAAATTCGAATTACAGTCGGACTGTAACAAACTGCCCGCCTGACGGACAGCTATATTCCCGACACCGTATCTCCCAGATCCTACGACAGAAAAATCCGAAAAACTTACAGCAGACGCACCTAGAACTCCTCTACAATTTTACTTTTGGGAAGAACCACAGGAAAAATCGTTTACTAGATCAAAACCGCAAAACAAGACGCGCTGCGCGAATAGATCTAGAATCAGCCCATGAATAAACTCTAATCGGGCAATTAATCTATAATCCTCCATTAAAATCCGTGCCAAGAACCCTAATTATTCCTAAAAATAGAGGGTTTGGGATGAGGGAAAATTACCAATCTGAAGAATTTCCCCAAAATTTCCCTCCTCTTCTTCTTCTCCTTCCTTCTCCTTCCTTCTTCTTCTTCTCCTTTCTCTCCTTCTCCTTCTCCTTCTCCTAGGGATAAGGGGGGTGGCCGTGGGGAAAAGAGGGAGAAAAGGGCTGCGCCCAAGGTGGGCAAAAAAAAGGAGAGGGGGAAGGGAGGGGGTTTATAAAAGGGGTGCTAGGGTTTAGGAGTGGGTATGGGCCCCCATTTGGGCCGGTGGCCCAAATCGGTAGCCCACCCTTCCTGACAACCCAAAATATTCAAATGAATTGTTTTAATTTATTTAATTTATTTTACAATGTTCTACAATTTATATTTTTCCTTCCCGCGATTTATCAAAAACCGCGATTCGCGATTGATTTAAAATCTTATGTCAGAACGACGTTCGGGATATTACATTCTCCCACCTAAAAGGATTCGTCCTCGAATCTCGCTCCTCAACACACGAGACAAAAAGAACAACCAAGGAAAGAACAATCAAAGAATAGAGCATCCCAAGGATAAAACATCACAAGGGAACAACAACTACGGGTTCACACTCGCTTCGAAGAATTTGGGTCCTTTTTCTACATTTGAACTTCAAGCTCCACGTCACCTCCTGCTCGGACTGATTCGTCAAGAGGGCCTCCGTATATCTGCTGGCTCTCTTCCTCATGTCCAACTCTGACCAGTCCACGACACGCGCCAATCAACGCCGAGCACTCGCAACTCATCTACTGACTCTAAGCGGCCAATAGATCCTGCCTTTCTCGCAAAACTATCAAGCCACTAGCTAAAACCATCCTTCTTAAAAAAACTTTTTCCCCTATTTATTATAATCGGGATAATACATTGTACTCCTTTAAAGAATTCACCACGATTCCACTCATAACATTACTCGAAGCACAAACAATAACAGTTACAAATGTAACACAACCACAAGAAGAATAAAGCATTCTCAAGCAACACACCAAAGAAATGACCTTCCTTGAAGGACCACAATCCAAAACAAAGGATTCACAACAAACCATTCACACTCTCCAAATAGACATTCGAGAATCCACATCAAGCACAAGCCAAGAGTGATAATCACTCGACAAACCAAAACAATCAATTTCTTTTCCTAACTGGAAAAGAATACACCTCACAACAAACAACTCAATTTGCAGATGACCTCTGCCATAAACATACACAATTAAACAAGAATCAAGAGAGCACATTCTCGCTCGAAATATTAATAATTTCCCAATACATTCCCTTTGAAAAAAATTTAACTTCCTTGAACCAAGGATTTCCAAATCATCGCCCCAACACACCAACTCATTTATCTCAAGTTGGCAACTTCGACATTACGCTTAAACCGAGTACATCATCCACACATTTGCGAGAGACTTTCTTGTCTCCACAAAATACATTCTAGCCAAGACCTCGACCAATAAAATTACTTTGACATATAATTCTTAAAGCACCTCAATCCTTTTAAGGATAACAACTCAAAATTCATATCACACCCACAATCTCACTAAAATCAATCGCATAACTACACCAACTAGTTACTATACACCTCTTAAAGGTCTTTGCAACCCAAACTGTTTACCCCTTTCTTGGAGAAGCAAAAGAAGAAAATTTCAGCACAAGGTCCATCTGCAATAAACACAAAACCAAGAAAACAAAGATCTTGGACAACAAAGGATAAGACCACAGCTGAAGGCGCATGCCTCCTCGAGAAGAAAACATCAAATCTCAACCAATACGAATACAATATTGTCATTTGAGCTCCATAAACTCTTAAGCGGAAAATAAGAAGTCAAACACACTTCACAAAGATTGCACAACTTGACTTCAACCTTCAAAACTTTTATCAAACTTTTCTTTTAACAAAGAGAACAACCTTCTTTGAATACGGTATCACCTTAACAATTCCAACAAAAGAAGAGTTGAAGACCACAACACATTAATTCTTTAAGAACTAATTAAAATCCTCAACACGACACTTTGCTTAAAACAATTTCAGCTACCACATAAGTCATGAGATCAAAAGATCGCGATGCAACTATCAAAACTTTTGATTTAAATAGTACCATGGAATTTATTCAAATTCTTCTATTTAATGAACATTCAATATTACCATCGTAACCACCAATTGACCAACATACTAATATCAGAATAATACATTCTTAACAAGCATCATCACATCCTCAAATCCTTTCATAAACGTTTCCAAAGGAAACATAAGAAATTATTTCATCATGTTCTAATATTTAAGTAAGATTGCAACTACTTAGTCTAGAAAACCTAATGTATAAGCCACACAGTAGAACAAAGCTCTTAAACAAGATGATACTAGAGCAAGATAATCTCACAAAACATGCTAGTATAAATTTCTTACTAGATTTCATATATTCAATTCTTATTGATGCTCAAGTCTAACTTAGCACAAATTGATTGTACTCTATTCACTATTGGCAATAATTGATTATTATTTGGTCACAACAACATTCACGATCCTAACTTCGTTTTACAATCATAAAACAATCGTGAGCATAGATTCTCGTATCCTTCCTTACATTCGAAATTAGAACGAAATGACTTTATACTTCAATAATACCGCTTGTAAGACAAGTTTCTACAAATCAATACATCAACCTTCATCTATTTCTTTATACATTTTCAACAATCTAGCATGGTAAAAGATAGATGAAACCAGCAATTGTGCATGCTCATAAAGCATCTAAATAAAAGACATGTTAAGGGTCAATATTACCAAGGTAATATTCTAACACCTCCTTACTTAATCATCTCGAACGGTCAGATTAATTATCGAAGACAAGATTAATTTCAATTTATCCAATAGGATAGAAATTTAAATAATCATAATATTCATTCTAGTTCCTAACTAAACCTAGTTGGTGAGCCTCCTAAATCGGCCATCTTCTACCCACACCAACCACTTTTCTTAAAACATCAATTTTCACATTGGGTTCTCTGGACAGCGCACTAAAATTATCATAACTTTCACCCGAGTGTCCGAATCACGATTGCTTGACCTTTCTAGAAAGCTAAGACAATTATCTAAAACTTTCCTAACATGAAGAATTTCTGATTCACCCGATTGCCCTTCGCACAAACCGATCTACTAAAATCTGTCCAGAACTACTCCGATCTGCAGAACAGCAGCACTAGAAAATTCATAACTTTTGCTACACAAATCGGAATAACACGTTCTAGCATTCCCTTGAAAGATAATTAAGTCCTCTACAATTTTCTAGAAGGGGTCCAGACCTGAATCCCGACGAAACTACCCCAAAACATCTGTCTACCAAAATCTGCCCTAGCAGTCCAGAATACCGACATTGCTATCGCAATTAAAATATACATCTACTGTAACATGTGGCATAATACAAATAAATGCAAAGATCCAAGGCTTTCCCATGTTTACGAATTTGCAATATAATACTTTCATTAATAAAAGTTCTAAGCGAACAAATAAGACATGTTTCACAACAAGATAAAACTCCACGAAAGGACCAACCTTGCAAATCAATAATTTTGTCAAATAGCAAAAGTGTCTCAATAGACTGAAAAACAATATTTGCTTCAAAGAACAGATAGAGACCACATGTAAACCCTCGACTGCAATGAACCATCATACCAAAATAAATTCTTCTCCCACCACTGGATAAGAATTGACCAATTCAACAAGGAAGAGAATAAACTCTTCTAAAGAACTCATTCCTAACTTCGAAATTAAGTTGCCCAAGGAAATATCCTCACCAATTCAATACCACGAATAGTGCTATAACTTGGCCATGGCTATGCGCAGCACCACGACCTCTATCTCTCGATATTAACTATCACCACACATAACAGTCACATAGTCAAATCATAGGCACCAAAAGATCATTGCATAACAAGTACAAAGCCAACTATTAAGCACATATTCAACCATGATAATCAACGGAAACGTACATGCAATGCAAACCCCGTTCCCACCTACAGTGCCTAGTGTGTCAAAATTAATACTTCATTAACCACGGACCTACAGCCCGCTCTGATACCAACTGTAACACCCCAGCCAAAAGAATGACCTGGAATGCTACCAAACTAACAACATAATAAAGATAAACTAAATTACCCTACAAGTTTTCGGCAGAACCTCCTTTGTTTATTGTCTAACTCCGAGGTTCCAACAAGCATAATCAAAGGATATAATTAATCGAAAGCAATATAAGCTATACTAAGTAGAACAGCTATAAAACTTAATTAATGAGCGGAAGCAAAATAAGCAAGTTCTAGTTCTTTGTTACAAATTAACCTCTTAGTCATAAGCCAAATCTCACTTGAGCTACTCAACAAATAATCTAATTTCTATATTCCTCCCATGGTGAATAATTCGTGCAAGTGCAACAACTCTAGTCTTCCTTTAATCCCATGCATGCCAATCTCATGAAGGTACCTAAAACAAACAACAAACAACAACAACAACAAAGAAGAGTGAGTTCAACGACTCAAAGAAATATAATAAGTAATTACAAGAACAACCATGAACATCATCTCACAATTTAACCATCAATCATATAATGAACCATGCTATGTAATATGATCAACAATCTCTTTATCTCTTCTCTTTCACATTTTACCAGACGCGAGTGTGCATCCGTCAATGCACACCCATGCCTGCACTATCGACAGGGACCAATTGCCCATACTCCACAAGTATGGGGACCTTTAGCCCATCATGACATCAACATGACGGGGACCTCGACGCTTGGTCATCTCGTGACCAAGACTTCAATATATCGGCATGATGCATATATGTGAATGTCCCAATAAATAAAAACTTGCATTCACCATATCCATGCATCATAACTTCTCATAAACAACTTCAATTGCAGCATAATGCATATATGTGAATGTCTTAATGAATAAAAACTTGCATTCACCATATCCATGCATCATAAATTCTCATAAACCACTTCAATTGCAAATACCATAAACAGTACCAACATGTCATTATCCCAACCAAGATCGCATACACTCATAATACCGATCAAACATCCACAAACCATCATTCATCAACAATCACACTATAAAATTTCAACCATCATTATACTTGCCTTAACCGCGAGAATACGAAGAACGAGCAGAAGGTGCAACCCATGGAATCCGCTCTCCTCCTGAATAATAATTAATAATTACTAACGTAACAGTAACGGGTATTTAGATACAAAATATCAACAACCCCAATTACCCCAACAATTTATCTTAACTAAATTCCCAACTCGCACAAACTCCTCTCCGCTCAGCAAAATGGCAAGAACCCTTCTGCAGCAGTGCTGCTTCACAATTTCGTATCTTTATAAATAATGATCCAAATATAGTAAACAATACCTCTCTGGAATCATGACTTAAAAACCTACAATTTTCATGTAGAACTCCTATTTTTATTCGGATCAGAACTAGATGTAATTTAATGCCCTAAATAGAGAAAACTTTCTGATCTGGCAAACTGGGCAGCGAAACCAAATCGCGTCCCCACGACAGTACAGAGGTCTAAAAATCCCGAAAATTACACATGAACTAGAATTCTGAATTATCTACAACTTTCTCAATTACGACCCTAGCCATAAAAATCATCTACTATTTTTAAAATTCGAATTACAGTCGGACTGTAACAAACTGCCCGCCTGACGGACAGCTATATTCCCGACACCGTATCTCCCAGATCCTACGACAGAAAAATCCGCAAAAATTACAGCGGACGCATCTAGAACTCCTCTACAATTTTACTTTGGGGAAGAACCACAGGAAAAATCGTTTACTAGATCAAAACCGCAAAACAAGACGCGCTGCGCGAATAGATCTAGAATCAGCCCATGAATAAACTCTAATCGGGCAATTAATCTATAATCCTCCATTAAAATCTGTGCCAAGAACCCTAATTATTCCTAAAACAGAGGGTTTGGGATGAGGAAAATTACCAATCTGAAGAATTTCCCAAAATTTCCCTCCTCTTCTTCTTCTCCTTCCTTCTCCTTCCTTCTTCTTCTTCTTCTCCTTTCTCTCCTTCTCCTTCTCCTTCTCCTAGGGATAAGGGGGGTGGCCGTGGGGAAAAGAGGGAGAAAAGGGCTGCGCCCAAGGTGGGCAAAAAAAAAAGGAGAGGGGAAGGAGGGGTTTATAAAAGGGTGCTAGGGTTTAGGAGTGGGTATGGGCCCCATTTGGGCCGGTGGCCCAAATCGGCCGCCCACCCTTCCTGACAGCCCAAAATATTCAAATGAATTGTTTTAATTTATTTAATTTATTTTACAATGTTCTACAATTTATATTTTTCCTTCCCGATTTATCGAAAAACCGCGATTCCGCGATTGATTTAAAATCTTATGTCAGTAACGACGTCGGGATATTACAAAGCAAAGAATTGGAAGGGCATCAAAACAAATTCTTAATTTTTCTTGAGAGAAGCTTTTCTATCATAAAAAACACACCCTCTATAGGTATGGCATGAAAGAATAGTATGACAAGAAATAAACATCACATGCATATAATCACATTATACTGTGAATGGTATGGCATTTTGTATCGTAGTGGTCGCCATCGCCATGGTTCCACGGTGATATTCTTCGCCACACTTCTTGTCCTCTTTGTCATCATGCTTGAAGCCTCCATAGCAAAGAACTAAACTATTACAACTAATAGGTAGCAAATGAATTACATGAGGAGCTCAAGCACCACAAGTCGACACGCAGTCGTTATACAATTAAAGAACGACCTCAACCCTACTGTGATTAATACGACACACAGTCGCCAAAACACACATGCATCACATATGCATCTATGCCATACCATTCACATCATTCCTCAAAAAACAAGTTATGCGTAGAACGTATTCTACCGCCCTGACATGAATGTGATTCTATAACAATCTATGCGTGTACGCAACGGCGGTCCTGAAAACCTCACGGAATTACATAGATCGCATCTATGAAATCGCTATAAAAATCTCATCGGGCCGATCAAATCAACACAAATCCGAGCCATTCAAAATGTCTCAATTTTCATTAGATCAATCACATTGATCATCGCGATCGGTATGCTTGAGGAGACCGCAACACAAGACCTCGATCCGTTGGCTCAATCCATCGATCGTCTTGCAGCTAGCCCCAATGGTGTTACCAAGGTAGGGGCAAGTCACGCGTACATCAAAGAAGGAGCACGAACTAATCTTTTTGGCCACATGATGCTATCAACTCATACATATTCCAACCCCTTATGACCGATTGATCTAGTCCGTAATAGATCCAATCTATTACAACCGCATATCAACATATGCGCTGATCCAGATCGCAAACTAAGCAAGATGGCTCGATACCACTAATGAATCGCAGCGGCTACGCAAGCGTAAAACAAAACTTTTCTACCGCGCACACAAGGACATCATGCTTAAGGAGGATCATGGATCGTTACCACTAGACGCCAGCAATGCAATGAAGAAGAGTTGAAGAAGCCGATCCAACCACGCGTCGAGGTAGTAGTGGAAGTAGTCGATCGTCCCGAACCGATCGTCTCCTCCACGCGATCAACCACACCACGAGCGGATCCAATCAGAGATTGATGCCGATCAACGCCGCAACGAGCGCCGCCTCCACCGATATCCACACGCCCGGGTCGAACGCCGATCGCGAGTGTACCAAAGACTCATGAGCGACTAGGGTTTGCTCGGAGGTGGCGGCTAGGGTTTAGCTCGGGATTATCGATCGTCCCTCACCCCTCGCCTCCATATATAGACCTCCTCACTTGGGCCTCGTGGACCGAGGCCCAATAGGAGTCTATCCGGATCTCTATCCGATTGAGCCCATATCCGAATCACATTCGAATTAGTGTTCCAACCCGTTAAGTGTGCGACCAGCAGGTTCACGTGATACTTGGTCGCGACCGTAAACACCTTTCCGGTCACCCCGTTAATAGCGGCCTCTAGTAAGACATATTAACCCCAAAGTATACGTAAAGATCATATCTACGAACCTGTAATGTTCTCATGTACTAATCCCTTTGCCTCACGATATAGATTAAGCTCAAGGCGAGACCTGTGTCATCCTCTTAATAGCTCAATCACTCTCTCGATTCCGTGATGGATTATAAACTCGTGATTGACTCCTCAATCACCTTGGCATGGCCATGCACTTTCATAATCCATTACATCGAGGGGCCGAGATATCTCTCCCATAAGGAGAGGCAAATTCTATCTTGATCATTCACATCCCACTACATGTTTCATGGCAAACCTAAAGACTACTTTTATGACTACCCGCCACGGAGTAGTGTTTAGTAGTCTCAAAGTAAGCTACTACGCATGCTGGGAACCATGATGATCTCAAGTCTAAGGATTCCACATAAACACTACTTGAGACCAACTGATGACACATGGAATCTCTGCAGTGTCTCATGGCGGGTATATCCAACATATGTTCACTAACACATGTCCATATTATTGATTTGGTATCTCCATACCATAATCCATGAGACATGATCATCAATCAATACATATGTCGATCTTTGAATCATATTTGTTCCTCATATGAAATATAATCGTGGATCATTTAGAAATAGCAACATTTTGGCATTAAGAGTCTCATGAATAAGTCACATACTCATTGATCAATAATGATAATGTCTATTTCAAGGAACAAAGCAATGTATCATAAACATAGTATGTGATATATTCAACATCTCCATGTTGCCTCTAGGGCATATCACCAACACCCAGGACTAAGAGGGGAAGGGATAGCATTTTTGTTGTTGTGGATCGTTTTTCTAAGATGGCTCACTTTATCCCATGTCATAAAACCGATGATGCCTTCTACATGGTATATTGCTGACCTCTTTTTCAAAGAGATAGTTCGTTTACATGGTATGCCTTCTACTATTGTTTCAGATCGTGATGCCAAGTTCTTGAGTCACTTTTGGCGTACTCTATGGAACAAGTTGGGTACAAAGTTGTTGTTCTCTACCACATGTCACCCACAAACCGATGGCCAAACCGAGGTGGTGAACCGCACATTGTCTACCATGTTGAGAGCTATTTTGAAGAACAATTTGAAGCTATGGGAAGAGTGTTTGCCGTATGTTGAGTTCGCATATAATCGAGCGGAACACTCCACCACCAAGGTAAGTCCTTTTCGTAGTGTATGGATTCAATCCCGTGCCCTATTGATATTTTACCTTGCCTACTAGTGAGAGAGTTCATAATGATGCTAAGGAGCGTGCTGATTTTATTCTCAAAATGCATGAGACTACTAAGGCAAACATTGAAAAGATGAATGAAAATATAGGATTACCGGTAGTAAAGGTAGAAAGGAAGTTAAACTTGAACCGGTGATTTTGTTTGGTTGCACTTATGAAAGGATAGATTTCTGAGTTAAGAAAGTCAAAATTGATGCCTAGAGCTGCTGGTCCTTTTAAGATAGTTGAGAAGATAAATGATAATGCATATAAACTTGAGTTGCCTCCCGAGTTTGGGGTTAGTCCCACCTTTAACATTTCAGATTTGAAGCCATGCTTGGGAGAAGAAGATGAGACTGAGTTGAGGACAACTCCGCTTCAAGAGGGGGAGGATGATGAGGACATCACTTCTTCGGATATACACAACACTCCTCCACTTGATATTCAAGGACCAATCACTAGAGCTCATACCGACAATTGAATTTACATGTGAGCTCGTTCCTAAGTACTTCTTTTGTTCATTTGAGAATCGATTACTACCTAATGATTTAATTATGATTAGGAACCATGGAGAGGATCAAGAAGTACTTGGAGAAGGGCTACGAGGCGCACGAGTCCAGCAAGGGTGGTCGAATCATGTTGGATGTCCAACTCAAGCCCACTTCGAATCCAATTCGGAGTCCAGGACCAGGCCGCACTAAAATGGACACCCAGATCGCATCCGGACTCCGTTTTGGACGTTCCACATATGTATGGAAAGCTGAGAAGATAAGCTTTCCAATGGCTCTGGTCTCATATCAAAATTCCTTCTGAATCAACGGGAATCGTCAAAACAAGTGGACGTCCAGAATCTGTCAGGGTGCTGCGACACCGTCTTTTGGGCCGTTCGGCTTTGTATCGTGTTGGAGTCCATTAAGGACGCGTCCAGGGGTTTTGCACGCCCCTTACTCCTTTATATACAGCCGCCACCCCCACCATTAGGGTTGGGTTTTGCTTAGATTAATTCTGTCTTTGAACAGTTTCGCCGTCATTGGTTTGTGAAACCCCAAGTTTCGAAAAGCTTCATCAATATATCTGCAATTTGGTTGTGTTCTTCCTTGTTCTTGCTTGTGTTCTTCGATTCGCAGCGAGGATTAGCCTTCTTGGCAAGGTCAACCGGCAGCGCACGGTTGATAACCTGAGGAGACGTGGTGCTGCGATTGTGGGGTTCGGAACGTGTCGTTCGGAAGCCGGATCGATTTGTGTCGCGCCTCCACCAAATCGAACATACCCAGAACCTGTTGGAAGATCGGGACCCCGTTCCCATCAGTAAGTTTCCATTCGGCTTTTCCAGAAGGGGTAATCCAGGCCATCGAAGATAGTCGGCTTGGTGGAATACTTGTCTGTCGCCATGGCTCGCAGACCGGTTAAGATCTATAGAAAAAAGTTAACCGGCTCTGATACCAATTGAAGGACCGAAATGGCAACAGAGGGGGGGTGAATGGTGCCTTAAAAATTCCTTCCTCAAAAAATCAACCTGTTCTTTTCTCCTATAGCTAGAGAGCTATGAAGTCAAAGAAACAAGCCTCAGAAATGATTATACTGCCAACGACCAGATAGACGTAAATACAGGAAACTACCGAAGTCGAGAACTCAGAAAGACGGAAGTCGTAATGAGACTGATGTGGTCGTAACCGAAAACACTGTGGTCGAACAAAGTAGGCAAAGTGGTCGTAACCTTCTTCCGAGAGGTCGAACCGTGGTTGAAAGAACGAAAACAGACGCCGCACAGTATAAACTAAGTTGTCAGGCGCATTACTGCAACTCGAGATTTTGAAGAACTTTTTGCACAGAGATCCAAAACGGATGAAACTTGAAACCTAGCTAATACAAGATCTCTGGAAGAGAATTTACCAAAAATCTCCAAAGTCTTTGCAGAAGTTGGAGAGAAAACCAAAGTCTGAAATAGAAACAGAGTGCTCCAGGCGGCAGACACAGAAATCTGATTTCTCTCTGGTTTGATCTTTTGCTCTCAGAGGTGGTCTTGGCAAACAGCCTTTAAGACATTTCCCTAGTTCTAAGCAGATCAAGAAGGCCAACTCTCAAAGAAAACACAGGTAAGCAAGAGAGCACAGAGAAGGCAAATGAAACAACCAAATCATCTCAAAACACAATACTCAGAAGGCACAGAGAGATGAATCCAATCTTTTCTATTGATCATGGAGGTTTCTACAGCCACTCCATCGGAGGTACATGAGCATCCATGCTCTACTCAGAGACAACTCACACAAAATAGAAAGAAAAGCTCTAAGCAACTCGTGGGAACAACCTCTTTTTGAAGGCGAGGCCTCTCCCTCATATGGAAATTCAAGAAGTGGCATACAAAGCCCACTCCAAGACCACATGCACAGATGAGGCAAGAAGTCAACACAACCTTTTGGAGGGAAAAACCAGCCCCTCCACTCATGCTTGAGTCAATTCTCCAAATTGCCCCACAAGCACTTTCCCGGAAGCTTCCCGCAACCGGCGCCTTGACCATCTTGACCTTGACTCCTCCCTGAGTCTAGTCCGGTCTGCTCCGCTGCAGCCTGTCGCTTCCATCCGACATCGACCGAGACCTCCGACTCCACCTGAGTCTAGTCCCGGTTCTCTCGTCGTCACTCGTTGGGTCCATCACCCAGAGCTCCACCGGTTCCTCGCCTCCGACTCGCAACCACCTCGAGTTCACGCCGCCTTTGACACATCCCGACCGCTTCGACCTCAACGCCACCGCGCCTAGTCCGTCCATCGTGTCTCGCCACGACACCGCCTCGATGTCCCGCAACAACACAAACAAGAAACACATCAAATAGCACCGCTCGATATATGTAAGCATAGTCAAATCCAAACCTTGCCAAAATGGTGAATCAACCAATCCACAAGGTCCACAACATCACCAGGAACCCATACGATCAAGTCCCAACATAATCGGACATCACATGGGCTCATACGACCGGTTTGAATGAACTCAGCCGACCACGGTCAGTCTGCCGACCACGTGGTCGAATCCGACCGCCATAACGTGGTCGTAGCACCCCCAATCGCCAACGTGGTCGAATGCCAGGCGATACAACATGGTCGTAGACCCAAGCCACGACTGCCGACCACGGACAAATTTTCCGAGGGCTCCGCAACGTGGTCGTATAAGCTTCCGATCACTCGTACGCCGCTCGACCGCAACCCGATACTCAGCAACGTGGTCGTACGCTACCCGAGAGCCTTCGACCATGACCAAATGTGGTCGTACGTCGCCCTGCTGACTTCCGATCACGGCCAAACTGGTCGTACGGGCTTTAACGTGGTCGTAACCTATTCTCCTGTGATCGTACAAGCAATGGCATGGTCGTACATGACTTCAATTGACTTTCGACCAGCCTAGACTTACGACAACACAGTAAAAGCCCAAGACAAACTCAATTTTCCTTCAAGCAAGAGTCAAATACTCATCACAAACATGGGATCATCTCCACATGATCTCTCACCGACCACTCGTGGTCAGGACTTCGTCGAAGCTAGTCCGACCACTCGTGGTTGGGGCTTCATCGACACCGCGTGGCCATGACTTTGTCCGACCTCAGGGTCGAGACTTCATCGTCGACGCTCGTCTGACCACTCATGCTCAGGACTTCACCGACGCTCATCCAACACCTCGTGGTCGGGACTACGTCGATGCCCATGACCATGTGTAGGATCGGAAACGGCAACAGAGGGGGGGTGAATGATGCCTTCAAAAATCGCCCCTAAGTATCCACGACATTTTCTCGTCCGATAGCTAGCGAAGCTATGAAGCAAGAAAATCAACGCTCACTTTTAAAAAGAAATTCAAAAGGAAGAGTTAGGCAAAGACAAGAAGTCGGATCGAGAAACCGAAATCTGCAAAGAAAAGAATAGCCCTTGTCGAAAAAACTGTTTACTACAAATTTGTTCTAGTTGTCAATCAACAACACTTCGCTTTAGGTCTAACCGAAAACAAGATTCACTAGACACAAGATTCACTAGTCAAATTGCATCGCAAACTCAAGGAAACAGATCGACGCTAGAACCAAAATGAAGCTGAAATTGCTACCGAGAGTACCTCAAGACCGCAAGGCCAAGATGAAATCGAGTCGCCAAGGTCGGCCGAAAGGAGTTTTCAAACCGCAATTTAGAAGGGACAAATAGCACCAACAAATTAAAATGCAGAGAGCCGAACCACCTAAAACCCGATAATACTCGAATCTGAATATCGCTGTGTCGAATGGTCTCACGAAAGAAAAACAATCGGCAACACAAACGAAAACAAGCCGCCAACCGAATGCAGATTTTTCGCGTAAACCGAATCAAACTGCAGCTTGGTCAAGAGAAATGCGCATACAGATCAAGATAATCGAAATCAAGAAGAAATTGAACTGCAATTAAACTCAAATTTAAGCAAGAACTGGAGATTGCAAACTAGATGTCATCTTTTGTCTCCTGCAGACCGAATCGAAGTCGGCCAAAAAAACCTTCACTCAAAAACTGCAGCAGGCCTCAGAATCGAAAATACACTAGGAACAAGAAACATTTCTACAAAATGCAAACCGAGAAATTGAGGATTGCTTCCAATCATTTTGATCCGAGCATCACAACAACAAAATAAATAACAAGAGGAGCTTGGGAGACAAAAGAGTTCAATCGAAAATAGTAATTTCAGATTTGAGCCAAGAATCTGAAAATTACAGAGAGCTGCCCAAGAATTCGAATTACTCCCAAATACTTGATCCTTTGGCAATGAAAATTTGAGGGTATGTTAGCAATAGCCTCTAGTCTCAACATGCAAAATTTCATCCTACCTCTTGAAAGGGAACACGAAGTTCAACAAAACCCTAGAACAAGAAAGTATGAACAGAGGAGGCTGAAAAGTTAAAACTGAAATTAAACTTGATTTGCTCTTTAGAGAAGATAAACAAAAGGTCTAGAAATGTAATTCCATCATAGAGCAACCCATTTTACTACTCACCCGCAAGAGAAACAACAAAACTCAAAATCTCAAGAATTGAGCCATGAGAGCATCGAGAGAAAATAAGAACAGAGCGTAACTTCGAGATTTTCATTTCCAATCAACAAGGGTTACAAAAGTCCCCATACGCATGAACAATTGAACAGGAAAACAAAATAAAAGTAGGATCAAACAGCTCTCTCCATGTTCATCTCTCAAGAACACATAGGAGGAAGAACTCAACACCTACTGGACACACCACCAGAGAGAGGCTACGGGAGACTCACAACCATATTGTGAACATGCCAGACAGACTCTACACCCCTGCTCTCTCCAACAACTAAGGCTTCAAAGCAAACAAACTCCTAAAGCCTCTTTTGACTCAATTGAAACCCTAATTCTCTCTAGAAGCCATGAGGAGGCATGCAGCCCCTCTCCTCTATTTATAGCCTTGGCTAACGGGTCTCCGCCCGTTCGCCCACTAAATCCAACAGCGCCCGCCCCCGCTTTTGCGCTTATTGCGAAATCCCGCCGCCCCTCCCGCACTTTCTGGGAAGCTTCCGCGCTCCTTGCCTCGCACGCCCGCAACCACCTCGAGTCCACGCCGCTTCGACACATCACGACCGCTCGACCTCGCCGCCACCGCGCGCGGTCCGGTCCACCGTGTCTCGCCACGACTCGCCTCGTTGTCATGCGCACACGACAAGAAACACGCCAAATAGCACCGCTCGATACATGAAAGCGTAAATAGAGATCAAACCGCCGAGTCATCGAATATGCAACCTAAACTCATTCGACTGGGTTCGACCAAGTCCGACCGAGTCCGTTACGCCACGCAACGCCTAGGTCCGAACCAACCGACTCAAACTCGACTTTTCCTAAACCGATGTCAATTACTCATCATACACAACGGATGACCACCACATGGTCTCTCAATCTCCCTTGATGAGTATATTGACAAACCCGTAAAAGCATGAAGTAGAGTTTGAAGAGTCCAACATGGTCCAAAGAAAAAGAATGAGGCTAAAGACCATGTCGACAGAAGGAGCAAAAGAAAGAACAAGTTTTCCTCAAAGCTCCCAAAACTATTCTCCCCCTTTTGGCAATAAACACATCAAGGATGCAAAGGAGAGAATAAGTCAAGATGATGGATGAAATGGCTGAAGTTTGTTTATTCTAAGCATTTAGAGCCATGAGAATTATCCATAATAACCATAATGTATTACACCAAGCCATAACTCAATGAACTGCTATCCAGATCATGACAGGATATGTATAAGCTAGCTAGAAGCAATTAGATGACAATCTGAATTTTAGTGCATTTATGAGCATGTCAAGTCATCAATAAGCAAAGTCTAGCTAGAGACATCCAAGGATGATGCAAGCCATGTCAATCAAGCTAAGCGGAACCAAGAATCTAATATTGAGTCTAAAATAGAGTGTTATATGCTCAAGAGTGAAACATTAGTTCAAGTACTTGATTCTTTTAATAGCTTAGGCAAATTGAGCACAGATGACATTTTTCTTTTGAAATTCATGGTCGTTTTCAACCCATATTTTTATCATGTGCTAGATCTCAAGCCTTATGCGATCATTCCAAGCGAGAAGCTTAAGGAAATGATCTTGGTCATCCAAAACTCCCCCTGAGTTCATGCCTAGTGCAATGGTAAGCCGTCTTATGAGAAAGAATTGGTGAGATCAGTTTTTTCGCACAAAAGAGATCTTTTTGCTTTTGAAATGATTATACTAACATATGCATCATCAAGAAGCTAGAACGACTCAATCTAAGGCTCAAAATAGAGATTCAACGCTCAACCTAGCCTATTTGACATGGCATGAATCATAAAAGGATAGCTCAAGAGAGACTAATCTCAAATGCTAACATGACAAGTTTTAGTTCAAATTGAGCAAATTTAATTAACTCATCATGGCAAAAGCTAGTCTACACATATGAAGTCATGATGAATCTAGCAAATGAGCATAAATCATGGCAAGATGTAAAGCATCGTAAGCATGTCATAACCGGATAATAATCAAGGCTCAATGCAGTAAGTAATGCAAAAATCCAGCTCCCCCTCAACATGTGATGCAATTTTTAGTTCAAGTTGAGTTAAGTCAATATTACATTCCATAAGCTCCCAAATGAACTCCCCCAACCAAAGCAATAAAACGAGAAGTCAAGAAAGAAAACAGCAGTCCTTAAAGCATAGATAAGATATAGAGGATACTATGGCTCGATCGACTCTCATCTACCCCATATGAATCCGTGACTAATAGCCGATCAGAAAACACACACTAGAGAGCAAACACGCACTGCCTCACCCGAAGTGGCCCGACCCTTGCTAGATCGCAAGAAGTGAGTGAGCTCAATCTAGTGAGATAAGAAACAGCTAATAGAGCATCCTGAAAGCATAAGATAAGAGTAAGAAGTCTAAGCAACTAGGCAAAAGAACCACTCTAACCTATGCTGGAAGGACTAAACCCAATGCACCCATATGCAATGCAATCAGAAAGGAGTAAGAGCATAATAAATATAGTAAAGCAGTAAAGCACAAGCTCCCCCTCACAACAGTCCATAAGGACAAACCACCCCAAGCTCTCCCCGCAGAGCTGAAAACCTCGAGCCATCCAAAGGCTTGGTGAAGATGTCAGCCAACTGGTGGTCACCCTCCACAAACTGGAGCACGATGTCACCCTTCTCCACATGGTCTCTAAGGATGTGAAAGCTAATGTCGATATGCTTGGTCCGAGAATGCTACACTGGGTTCTTAGCAATGTTAATTGCAGAAGTGTTATCACAAAGGAGTGGAACACTGTCGATAACTAACCCAAAGTCCCGCAGGGTCAAGACCATCCAAAGCACTTGGCTACAAAGAATCGGCCGCAGAACGTGCTCGGCCTCTGCGGTGGACTGTGCAACACCGGACTGCTTCCTCGAGGACCAGGAAACGAGAGAAGTGCCAATGAATTGGCAGGTGCCCGAAGTGCTCTTCCTGTCTATCCTACAGCCAGCAAAGTCTGCATCCGAGTAGGCTCTCAGGGAAAGACAGGATGAGGAAGAGTACCGATACCATAGTCAATGGTAGCTCAAGGTACTGGCGGATGCGCTTCACCGCCCGGCGGTGAGATACGCGAGGTGAAGCTCGAAACCGAGCACAAAGACACACGAGAAGTGTATGTCCGGTCTCGAGGCGTTGAGGTACAAGAGGAGTCGATCATACTGATACTCTTCTCGATCGATCGCTCGCCGTCTTCATTTGGGTCGAGTGGAATTGATGTAGCCATAGGAGTGGACACCGGCTTCCCATCACTCATATCGAAGCGCTTCAGGAGGTCTCGAGTGTACTTGCCCTGATGCAAGAAGGTACCCTCACGAGTCTGCTTAATTTGGAAGCCAAAGAAGAAACTCAACTCGCCCATCATGCTCATCTCAAATTCCGAGCTCATGACATCGAAAAACTGGGAAACGAGAGCATGCGAGGAGCCGCCAAAGATGATGTCATCCACATAAATCGACGAGCAGAAGTCGGTGCCTAGCCGGGGATGAACAAGGTCTTGTCGACTTTACCCATTTCAAACCATGACTCAACAGATAGGACTTAAGCCTCTCATACCGTGCCCCTGGGGCTCGCTTAAGTCCATACAAAGCTTTGGAAAGCTCAGAGACATGGTTTGGGTATTTGGGGTTTTCAAACCGGAGGTCGTCTCACATAGACTTCTTCCTCAATAAGCCCATTGAGGAAGGCACTCTTGACGTCCATCTGGTAGAGCTTGAAACCCTTAGAAGCTGCAAAGGCAAGCAGAATTCTGATGGCCTCAAGTCTAGCTACAGGGGCAAAGGTCTCCTCGAAGTCTAGACCCTCAACCTGGGAGTACCCCTGAGCAACCAGTCTAGCCTTATTTCGAATGACTACCCCATCCTCACTTTGCTTGTTCTTGAACACCCATTTGGTTCCAATGATATTGTGATCTCGAGGGGCTCAACAAGCGTCCGCACCTTGTTTCTTCGAAACTCTCCAGCCTCCTCATGCATGGCATTGATCCAAGACTCGTCGATAAAGCATGACAAATGTCTTTGGGCTCAAGGAGGCAACAAAGGCGTAATGGAGACAAAAAGTGATGTACCGTTTGAACGAGTGACTCGCTCAAAGAGATCTCCAATAATCTGCTTTCGTAAGGATGGTCTTTTTGAATGTGTCTAGGGGGTCCAGGATGAGATGAAGAAGTGGCCTCTATCTCGTGAGCTGACGGGGTAGGAACAGAGCCACTAGCTCCAGAAGAGGCAGAAGGTAAGGGCTGATCGCCTTGAGATGCGGTGGAAGACGGCATCTCAAGGGGTGGGTGAGGAACTGGATCGGGTAGACAACCCTCATCTCCATCATCCTCATCATCCACAAAGATGGTCTCGGACTGCTCTAAAGAACCTGAGATATCGGGCCTAGTCCCCGGACTGGCCTCGTCGAAAGTCACCTCACAAGTTTCTACCATTTTGCTAGACTCGCAGTTCTAGACCCTATAAGCCCGCGAAGAAGTCGAGTAGCCTAGAAAGATCCCATCACAAGAACGTGACTCGAACTTGTCTAGGTTCCCAGACTTCAAGATAAAGCACTTGCAACCAAACACACGAAAATGAGAGACGCTGGGCTTTCGCCCATATCTCAGCTCATAAGAAGTGCGGTGCAAGTGTGCCCTCAGAAAAACTCGATTTGAAACATGGCACACGGTAGCTATAGCCTCAGCCCAAAACTTCCGCGGTGTAGAGTATTCATCGAGCATCGTCCTCGCCATCTCGACCAAGGTACGGTTCTTCCTCTCCACAACGCCATTCTGCTGAGGGACATATGGAGCAGAGAACTGGTGCTCTACACCTGTCTCATCGCAGAAACTCTCAAAGTAGGAATTCTTGAACTCCGTGCCATTGTCACTGTGGATCGCTCGTAAGGCACCCGGAAGCTCAACAGAAAGCCTATTGAAAAGACCTCGGAAATGTGTAAACGTCTCATCCTTCGAGGCTAAGAAAAACACCCAAGAGTACCTCGAGAAGTCATCGACCACGACAAGAATATACCACTTCCCTCCTGCTGACTGCACTCGAGCTGGTCCAACCATGTCCATATGGAGCAGCTGTCCCGGTGCATCGGTCATAGTAACTGTGACCGGAGGATGAGAGGCGGCAACCATCTTGCCGTGCTGGCATGGAGCACAAACCAAATCTTTGACCATCTTGAGTTTCGGCAGACCACGAATGAGATCGTGGCCGCTAACTCGGGTCAAATGGTCAAATCCAATATGACCAAGTCTCCTATGCCGAAGGAAAGGTCATGGACTCGAAGCAACTAAACAACGGAGAGGATCAGCAGAAGACTCAGAAAAATCAGCACGAAAGATCCTCCCAAAACGAGAAATCCCGCAAACTAGACTACCCGAAGAATCAAGAATTTTGCAATTGTTTTTCTTAAAACTTACCTCAAAATCGTTATCGGTAAGCTGAGAAACTGAAAGCAGATTATACTACAGCTTACTCACCAAGGCAACATCTTTCAAAATAAAAGAATTATTAATGCGCACAGTACCTTTGGCGATGACTCGCCCAAGAGGCGCTCCAAGGTGATCGCCTCATCACCGGGGCACGGGCAAGGAAGAAAACCACCGAATCTCCGGTCATGTGTCGTGAACACCCGGAGTCTACGAGCCAAACCTTTCCCTTCCCTGCCCGGCGAACCTGAGTCAAACAGAGAGTAAAGTCTCAGTACTAGGGTAAATCAACAGTGATTTTGGCACCCAATACTGAGTAACACGTCGAGCAGATGAAGTAGTCAAGCACGACTGACCTCTATCTACCCTACGCTCTCCGTCGCTCAAAGAAGCGGAAGATATGTGAGCAGACCTGAAGCTGTTGCTGGGTCCGACTGCTACGAACGAGCGAGTTGGTGCACCGGCAACAGGCTGATCACGCCGCGGGTAGGCAACTCGATGGGGAAAACGAGATCTACCCTCGTGACGGTGGAAGTCACGACCGAGGGAGCACGAGGACTAAAAATGAAGACTCGGAAAACCAAGTCCTCGGTCTCGCCCAAAGCTACCAACAGTAGCAAACCTAGACCTCGTGTTGGTCTTAGGTGCACTCAAGGTCTGGGGCTGACCCTGAATACGCCTAAGAGACTCAACACGGTCTCTTCGCGCGGTCTTGGCGCGCCTGAATCAATGGTCAAACAAATGCCCATCCTTCTGACAGAAGGTGCAATGATACTTCGCCTTCTGAGGGGCCGAAGCTGCAGGTGAAATCACCTTGATGTCAGAAATCTCTTGGACAAAGCCCGCTGATTTAAATTGAACTTTCTTGTTCTTAGGCTTGACCTCAATCACACCTGCAGCTAGGGGTCTGAGCACGACAGGTGGATGTTTCCTCACATCCTCACGGAGATCATATCCTAGACCCTGTTTGAACTTGCAAATCTTTGATTTGTCTAGAATAAGATTGAGATTCTTCTTGCCTCCTACAAATTTCTCGAGAGTGTTCATAAGGTACTGACACTTCCGAACGAGAGAGGTGCAAGAAGAGCAAGGAGAAGAAGAAGAGACAGCAGGAGGAGAGGAAGGAGAAGAACCAATAGTAGAAGAGCGAATAGCACGTGCATATTTCTCCTTATGCACGGCCACCTCAACCTTGAGGGCTTCGCAGGACACACAGGGGGCAGCCCTAATCCTAGCCATTTGGTTCTCGTAACTCTTCCTAAACGTCTCTACCATGTCCTTATCCTTTTCAAACACTTCAGCACAGAAAGCACAAGAAGGATGTGATTTTTCTAGAAGGTCCTTAGTTAGCTTCACACATTTTTCATCCAATGCAATTAATTCAGATTTTAGTTTATTACAACTATTGCATGGTGAGCTAACAGGATCCTTAGTAGCAAATTGAGCCATTTTCTTGTTATGATCAACCATCTCTTGAAATTGCTTAGAAACCGATTCAAGCTCAAAGGTTAATTTAGGACAGTTGGTACAAGAAACAATAGGCTCTAACAGGAAGCACGCAATTCAAAGAATTTTATGGTCTGCCCGTTTTAAGTTCATCTTCAGATTATTGCAAGTTCCACAAGATTCGGGCAGATCAAGTAGCATGGCATAAGGTCCTCTAGCAGCAGTGTCCTTATCCTCACATGAGGTGGGAGAAATAGTCTCATCAGTAGTAAGTAGGGTAACAGCCATCCTACTCAATTCTAATTCAGCAAGCAGACTAACATTCTCCACCTTAACAATATCAAGCTCGGAGGACACACTATCATGCGAGATCCTTAGTTTCTCCATGTCACCCAAGATAGCACATCAAGTATCACAATCATCATTTGTGGGAGCAGATGTAAGAGCAATAATCTCTAGAGACAATCTATCTACTTCCTTCTCCAACTCGCTACACCTAGTTTTAGCTCTAGCATGAAATCCTCCTAGTTTAAGAAAAGCTTCATTAAGTTGGTCGTAGGAAGGAAATACCTCGTCGGAGTCAGAGTACAGCTCGCTGTCGCTCAGTTCGCCCTCAAGGGCCATGAAGCACATGCCGGAGAAGTCGCCGTCGCTTTGGGTTCTTGATCACCCGTCCTGTCGTCGTCGCTCCATCCCTCCACCTCGCTGAGGTCGAGGTCGTCGAAAGCGGTGAGGACGCGGTAGAAGAGCTTCTTCGCCTTCCCAAAGTTGCGAAACTTCTTCTTGCCTTGGACCGGTGCTGAGGGCTTCGAGTTGCGGTTCTTGTCGGTGTAGACGTTCTTGCCCGAACCGCCGAAGTCACCTTTACCCTTCCCAAGCTTGGGACAGTTTGCTCGGATGTGGTTGGGGCCACCACACTCAAACAAATCACGGGTCCTCCTCTTTTCCATCCTCCTCCTCTTGTAAGCATGAGAAAATTTCCGTGCTAGAGGGCTAGTCAGTTCATCCGCAAGTCGCTCTAACCGATCATCGCTTATGTCACGAGAGCGCGAGGAGAATCCGCACAAAGGCTCAGCAGAAGAAGATCCAGAAGCGGGATCGGTGACTAGCGCCATCGACTGTGACTTCGACCGACGAGAGACTATGTCAATCTCGTGAGTCTTGAGGCGCGAGTAAAGTGCATCAAGAGTCAGGGTCGAGAGGTCCGTGGTGTCCTTGATGGTAGTCACCTTCATCTCCCAAACCCGAAGATCAAGTGCAGAAAGGATTTGTCGAGCGTTATCCGAGTCGGAGTATGTGAGACCGACGGCTCGGAGGTTGCTCAAAATTTTGTGAAAACGTGAAAAGCACTCGTCAAGGGACTCTCCGGCAAGCATCTCGAATTTCATCAGATTCGATTTGAACCGGTCTGTCGAACCGTCTTGATCTGGGTGGTGCCCTCATGGTATGCATTGAGGGTCACCCAGATGTCGTAGGCGGACGACAGGTGAGAGATGCGATCGAACTCGCTTCTGCTCAAACCCTGAATGATGATGTTCCTTGCCTTTGCATTCGCCTCAACATCAGCCATATTCCCGACATTGATGTTCTCATCGGCAGGAACAACAAACTGAATCTTCACCTTCCGCCAGATGGCATACCCCTGAGCCTGGATGTAAGTTTCCATTCGGCTTTTCCAGAAGGGGTAATCCAGGCCATCGAAGATGGGCGGCTTGGTGGAATACTTGTCTGTCGCCATGGCTCGCAGACCGGTTAAGATCTATAGAAAAGAGCTAACCGGCTCTGATACCAATTGTAGGATCGAAAACGGCAACAGAGGGGGGTGAATGATGCCTTCAAAAAACGCCCCTAAGTATCCACGACATTTTCTCGTCCGATAGCTAGCGAAGCTATGAAGCAAGAAAATCAACGCTCACTTTTAAAAAGAAATTCAAAAGGAAGAGTTAGGCAAAGACAAGAAGCTGGACTGAGAAACTGAAATCTGCAAAGAAAAGAATAGCCCTTGCTGAAAAACTGTTTACTACAAATTTGTTCTAGTTGTCAATCTGAACAACACTTCAGTTTTAGGTCTAACCGAAAACAGCATTCACTAGACACAGCATTCACTAGTCAAATTCATACTGCAAACTGAAGGAAACAGATCGGCAGCAGGAACCAAAAATGAAGCTGAAATTGCTACCGAGAGTACCTCAAGACTGCAAGGCCAAGATGAAATCAGAGCTGCCAAGGCTGGCCAAAAAGGAGTTTTTCAAACTGCAATTTAGAAGGGACAAATAGCAGCCAACAGCCGAAAATGCAGAGAGCCGAACCAGCCTAAAACCTGATAATACTCAGAACTGAATACTGCTGTGCCGAATGGTCTACAGAAAGAAAAACAGTCGGCAACACAAACTGAAAACAAGCCGCCAACCGAATGCAGATTTTTCTGGCAGAAACCGAAATCTGAAACTGCAGCTTGGTCGAAGAGAAATGCAGACAGCAGACTGAAGATAACTGAAAACTGAAGAAGAAATTGAACTGCAGCCGAAACTCAAATTTAAGCAAGAACTGGAGATTGCAAACTAGATGTCATCTTTTGTCTCCTGCAGACCGAACTGGAAGCTGGCCAAAAAAAACCTTCACTCAAAAACCTGCAGTGCAGTCTGTAACCGAAAATACAGCTAGGAACAGTAAACATTTCTACAAAATGCAAACTGAGAAATTGAGGGATTGCTTCCAATCATTTTGATCCAGAGCATCACAACAACAAAATAAATAACAAGAGGAGCTTGGGAGACAAAAGAGTTCAACTGAAAAATAGTAATTTCAGATTTGAGCCAAGAATCTGAAAATTACAGAGAGCTGCCCAAGAATTCGAATTACTCCCAAATACTTGATCCTTTGGCAATGAAAATTTGAGGGTATGTTAGCAATAGCCTCTAGTCTCAACATGCAAAATTTCATCCTACATCTTGAAAGGGAACACGAAGTTCAACAAAACCCTAGAACAAGAAAGTATGAACAGAGGAGGCTGAAAAGTTAAAACTGAAATTAAACTTGATTTGCTCTTTAGAGAAGATAAACAAAAGGTCTAGAAATGTAATTCTATCATAGAGCAACCCATTTTACTACTCACCCGTAAGAGAAACAACAAAACTCAAAATCTCAAGAATTGAGCCATGAGAGCATCGTAGAGAAAATAAGAACAGAGAGCAGAACTTCAGAGATTTTCATTTCCAATCAACAAGGGTTACAAAGAGTCCCCATACGCATGAACAATTGAACAGGAAAACAAAATAAAAGTAGGATCAAACAGCTCTCTCCATGTTCATCTCTCAAGAACACATAGGAGGAAGAACTCAACACCTACTGGACACACCACCAGAGAGAGGCTACGGGAGACTCACAACCATATTGTGAACATGCCAGACAGACTCTGCACCCCTGCTCTCTCCAACAACTAAGGCTTCAAAGCAAACAAACTCCTAAAGCCTCTTTTGACTCAATTGAAACCCTAATTCTCTCTAGAAGCCATGAGGAGGCATGCAGCCCCTCTCCTCTATTTATAGCCTTGGCTAACGGGTCTCCGCCCCATTACGCCCGCTAAATCCAACGGCGCCCGCTCCCGCTCCCGCTTTTGCAGTTATTGCGAAATCCCCGTTTCGCCCTCCCCGCACTACGGGAAGCTTCCGCGCTCCTTGCCTCGCACGCCTCGCAACCACCTCGATTCCACGTCGTCTTCGACACATCACGACCGTTCTGACCTCAGCGCCACCTGCGCCTAGTCCGGTCCACCGTGTCTCGCCACGACTCCGCCTCGTTGTCCTGCAGACACACAGACAAGAAACACGTCAAATAGCACCGTTCGATACATGAAAGCGTAAATAGAGATCAAACCTGTCGAGTCATCAGAATATGCAACCTAAACTCATTCGACTGGGTTCGACCAAGTCCGACTGGGTCCGTTACGCCACGCAACGTCTAGGTCCGAACCAACCGACTCAAACTCGACTTTTCCTAAACCGATGTCAATTACTCATCATACACAACGGGATGACCACCACATGGTCTCTCACCATGTCATGAGCAATGTAGTCGTGAGGCATTCTATGACCACCTCGTTGGTGCTTGACCATCTCATAGTCATGGCTTTGTCGATAATCATTCGACCGCCTTGTGGTTGCGACCTCGTCGACACTTGACCATCTCGTGATTGTGCTCTTGTCGACAATCGTTCGATCGCCTTGGGATCAAAACTTCATTGACGCCAATCCGAAGCATGGGGATGGAGCGCACGTGTTGAAGACTTCGTTCTATTACCAACTTCATCGACGCTAGTCCGAAGGGTGGGGGATGAAGCGTGCATGCAAGTCTTCATCCCACCGCTTACTTTGTTGATGCCCACGACCACGTCTTGATAGATGTCATCGTGAGGCACTCTACGACCACCTTGTGGTCTACTTCATCGACACTCAACCACCTCGTGGTCGTGACTTCGTTTGATCGCCCCATGGTTGGGTCTTTGTCAACGCCCATGACCATGTGGTTGTGAGGCATTCTCCGACCAGTTCGTGGTCGAGACTTCATCGACGCTAGTCCGAAGCGGGGGATGGAGTGTGCACACTTCAAGACTTCATCCCACCACCAACTTCATTGATGCCAGTTTGAATGGTGGGGGATGGAGCACATGCACGCACAAGTCTTCGTCCCACCACCGACTTCATCGACGCCCACAACCACATGGTCGTCAGGTATTCTATGACCACTTCATTGTCAGGACTTCATCAATGCTCGTCCGACACGTCGTGGTTGGGACTACGTTGACGCTTCGACACGTCGTGGTCAGGACTTTATCGATGCTTGTCCGACACCTAGTGGTCGAGACTTCATTCATCGACACTCGACCACCTCGTGGTTGCGACTTCCTCCAACCTCCTCATGGTCAAGACTTCCTCCACCTCATCGTCATGACTTCGTCTGACTGCCTCGTGGTCGGGTCTTTGTAATGGATTGCACGAAGGCTACGATAGCAGAAAACAAAACTTTTCTACCGCGCACACAAGAACATCATGCTTAAGGAGGGATCATGGATCGTTACCACTAGACGCCAGCAAATGCAATGAAGAAGAGTTGGAGAAGCCGATCCAACCACGCGCCGAGGTAGTAGTGGAAGTAGTCGATCGTCCCGAACCGATCGCCTCCACGCGATCAACCACAAAGACGCGCGATCCAATCAGAGGTTGTTGATGCCGATCAACGCCGCAACGAGCGCCGCCCCACCGGTATCCATACGTCCGGATCGAACGCCGATCGCGAGTGTACTAGCACTCGCGAGCAGCTAGGGTTTGGCTCAGGAGGTGGCGGCTAGGGTTTAGCTCGGGATTATCGGATCGCCCTCACCGCCTCGCCTCCATATATATATAATGGATCGCGCGAAGGCTACGATAGCGAAAACAAAACTTTTCTACCGCACACAAGAACATCATGCTTAAGGAGGGATCATGGATCGTTACCACTAGACGCAGCAGCAAGTGAAGAAGAGTTGGAGAAGCCGATCCAACCACGCGTCGAGGTAGTAGTGGAAGTAGTCGATCGTCCCGAACCGATCGTCTCCTCCACGCGATCAACCGCACCACGAGCGGATCCGATCCGTAGGTTGTTGATGCCGATCAACGCCGCAACCGCCAGCGCCTCCACCGGTATCCACACGTCCGGGGTCGGAACGCCGATCGCGAGTGTACCAAAGACTCGCGAGCGGCTAGGGTTTGGCTCGAGGTGGCGGCTACGGATTAGCTCGGGATTATCGATGCGTTCCTCACCCTCGCCTCCATATATATAGACCTCCTCACTTGGGCCTCGTGGACCGAGGCCCAATAGAGTCTATCCGGATCTCTATCTCGAATTGAGCCCATATCCGAATCACATTCGAATTAGTGTTCCAACCTGCTAAGTGTGCGACCAGCAGGTTCACGTATACTTGGTCGCGACCGAAACACCTTTCCGGTCACCCCATTAATAGCGGCCTCTAGCAAGACATATTAACCCCAAAGTATACGTAAAGATCATATCTACCGAACTGTAATGTTCTCATGTACTAATCCCTTTGCCTCACGATATAGATTAAGCTCAAGGCGAGACCTGTGTCATCCTCTTAATAGCTCAATCACTCTCTCGATTCCGTGATGGATTATAAACTCGTGATTGACTCCTCAATCACCTTGGCATGGCCATGCACTTTCATAATCCATTACATCGAGGGGCCCGTAGATATCTCTCCCATAAGGAGGGCAAATTCTATCTTGATCATTCACATCCCACTACATGTTTCATGGCAAACCCAAAGACTACTTTTATGACTACCCGCCATTCGGAGTAGTGTTTAGTAGTCCCAAAGTAGCTACTACGCATGCCGGAAACCATGATGATCTCAAGTCTAAGGATTCCACATAAACACTACTTGAGACCCACTGATGACACATGGAATCTCTGCGGTGTCTCATGGCGGGTCTATCCAACATATGTTCACTAACACATGTCCATATTATTGATTTGGTATCTCCATACCATGATCCATGAGACATGATCATCAATCAATACATATCTTGATCTTTGAATCATATTTGTTCCTCATATGAAATATAATCGGGATCATTTAGAAATAGCAACATTTTGGCATTAAGAGTCTCATGAATAAGTCACATACTCATTGATCAATAATGATAATGTCTATTTCAAGGAACAAAGCAATGTATCATAAACATAGTATGTGATATATTCAACATCTCCATGTTGCCTCTAGGGCATATCACCAACAGTCTCCCACTTGCACTAGAGTCAACCATGTAGGTATCTAATACCCATTGCCCTAGTGTGAGCCTCATGCTTTGGTTGGGGAAGCGGCTTTGTCAACGGATCCGCAATGTTCAAATCCGTGTGTACTTTGCATATCTTAACATCGCCTCTCCACAATCTCGCGGATGAGATGAAATCGCCGTAGAATGTGCTTGGACTTACAGTGCGATCTAGGCTCCTTGGCTTATGCAATGGCTCCACCTTGTCACAATGAGGTCCATTGGGCTGGAGGCACTAGCCATCACACCAAGCTCAGAAACAAATTTCTTGATCCAAATAGCCTCTTTAGCAGCTTCAGAAGCCGCTATGTACTCGGCTTCAGTTGTAGAATCAGCAACTGTCTCCTGCTTGGAACTCTTCCAGCTTACCGCACCGCCATTCAGGCAGAACACAAATCCCGATTGCGATCTAAAATCATCTTTGTCAGTTTGGAAGCTAGCATCGGTGTAACCATTTACAACGAGCTCTTCCTCACCCCCATAGACGAGGAACACATCTTTAGTTCTTCTCAAGTACTTCAAGATGTTCTTTACGATAATCGAAAGACTTTCACCGGATCTCGACCGGTATCTACTCGTAGCACTTAAAGCATACGAGACATCCGGACGTGTACAAAGCATGGCATACATAATGGATCCAATAGTCAAGCATATGGAATCGCATTCATTTTATCCCGCTCATCGGTGTACTAGGACACCGATTCTTGCTAAGATTTATACCATGTGACATAGGCAGGAAGCCTTTCTTGGAATCCTGCATGTTGAACCTTTTCAACACCTTGTCAATGTACGTATCTTGGCTTAATCCAATCGACCTTTTGATCTATCTCTATAGATCTTGATGTCGAGAATATGTCGCCTCTCCTAAGTCTTTCATAGAAACTACTTTTCAATGAAGACTTAATGATTCGAAATAGGAATGTCATTTCCGATCAATAATATGTCATCCACATATAAGACCGTAAACACGAGTGCGCTCCCACTAGCCTTTTGTAAACACAAGGCTCTTCTTCGTTCTTGATGAAACCAAACCCTTTGATTACTTCATCAAAACGAATGTTCCAACTCCGAGATGCTCGCTTAATCCATAAATGGATCTTTGAGTTGCATATCTTTCTAGTCGATTGCGGATCGACAAAACCTCGTGGGCTGTGTCATGTACACATCCTCACTCGATTTCCATTAAGGAAAGTCTGTTTTGACATCCATTTGCCATATTTCATAGTCGAAATAAGCAAGAATCGCTAGAATGATCCGAATAGACTTTAGCATTGCGACGGGCTAAAAAGTTTCATCATAATCAACACCTTGAATTTGTTTGAAACCTTTGGCCACCAATCGCGCTTTATAGATGTGAACATTTCCATCTATGTCTATCTTTTCTTGAAAACCCATTTGCACTCAATGGTTTTAACACCATCGTGGATCAACCAAGTTCCAAACTTGATTACTTGTGCATGGATTCAATTTGAATCTCATGGCTTCAAGCCATTTCTCGTAGTCTGGTCCCACCATCGCTTCTTCATAGGTCTTAGGTTCATCGTTGTCTAACAACAATATATCCCGTTGTTGAGTAGTCAAGAACATGTACCTCTCGGTACATGACGTGACCTCTCGACCTACGTGGTGCGGTGTGTCCACAACAGTTCTTCAACAGTTTGTTCATCCTGTTGTGGTTCTCAGGAGCTGAAACGTTTTTAGGTGTTTCTCGAATTTCTTCAAGTTGCATCATGCTCCCACTATCCCTTCTTGAGAGAAACTCTTTCTCTAAGAAGACACCATGCTTAAGCGACAAACACTTTGCCTTCTTCTTGATTATAGAAGTAATATCCTTTTGTTTCCTTAGGATACCCGATAAAGAAGCATTTATCGATTTAGGACCGAGCTTATCAGATTGTAAACGTTTACATAAGTCTCACATCCCCAAATCTTAAGAAAAGACAAGCTAGGACGTTGTCCCGTCCACATCTCATATGGTGTCTTTTCTCCGATTTTGATGGAACTCGCTTTAGTGTGAAAGCGGTCGCTTCAAGAGCGTACCCCAAAAAGACAACGGAAGATCACCGTGGCTCATCATGGAGCGCACCATATCTAATAAGGTGCGATTTCTCCGTTCGATACCCCATTCCATTGAGGTGTTCCAAGGCGAGTCAATTGTGGAACAATTCCACAATCCTTCGATGATTACCAAACTCATGGCTCAAATACTCGCCTCCACGATCAGATCGTAGAAACTTGATTGTCTTGCCTAAATGATTTTGCACTTCATTTTGGAATTCTTTGAACTTTTCAAAGGATTCAGACTTATGCTTCATCAGGTAGATATATCCATATCTACTAAAGTCATCAGTAAAAGTTATGAAGTACTGAAAACCACCTCTGGCTGTTGAGCTCATTGGTCCACATACATCAGAATGTACGAGTGCCAATAAGTCACTTGCCCGTTCACCTTGACCGGTGAAAGGTGCTTTTGTCATCTTACCAAGTAAACAAGATTCGCATGTCTCAAATGATTCAAAATCAAATGAGTGCAGACTACCATCTCTATGGAGCTTCTCCATGCGTTTCTCATTTATGTGACCTAAGCGACAGTGCCAAATAAACGTGGGATTCAAATCATTCGATCGTTGCCTCTTTGTATTAATATTATAGACCGATGACTCTTCAAGAGTAAGAACATATAACCCATTCACCAATGGAGTATGACAATAGAACATATCTTTGAAATAAAGAGAACAACCATTGTTCACAGATCTAAAGTCATAACCTTACGCTTGTAAACATGAAGCGAAATAATGTTCTTGGAAAGAGATGGAACACAATAACAATTATTCAATTCCAAAACTAATCCGAAGGTAAAGACAATGGCATGGTGCCAACACCACCGCAGACAACTTTGCTCCATTGCCAACGCCAAGATCCACTTGCTCCTCCTCAAACTTCTACTTCTTCTTAGCCCCGCAACGATTTGCAAATGTGAGCAACCGATCCGGTATCAAATACCCAAGAATCAGTAGATGAAGTAGCAAGATTGATTTCTATAACATTTATACCGGAGCGGAGTCGTACTTCCTTCTTTTCTCAAGATCCTCCAAGTACTTTGGGCGCTCCTTTTCCAATGTCCCGATTGCTTACGAGTAGCAATCGCATCGAGAGCAGGGCCCTTCTTGACTTGCTTGGCCTTAGAACCGCCGCGATCTCATCGGAGCTAACTTTCTTTGACCGCGCCTTTCTTTACATAGGGCTTGCCTTGCCTTTCGCATCATCATCACATGATGGCTGCTTTTCTTAATGCTTTCCTCGGTGATTTTAGCATCCCATGCAACTCAGCCAAGGTCTTGTCCATGTTGTTCATGTGATAGTTCAGAATGAATGGCTCAAAGCTCGAGGGGAGCGACTGAAGAATCACATCAGTAGCCAACTCTTGGCTAAGGGAAAACCAAGCTTTTCCGGACTCTCAATGTAGCCAATCATCTTAATCACATGAGGGTCGACGGATTCCCTTCAAGAAGCTCGCACGCAAACAAGGACTTTGAAGTGTTGAACCTCTCACCCTTGCTTGGTTCTCAAACATACCACGCAACCCCACAATGATATTGTAGGCATCTGTGTTCTCATATTGCTTCAAGCTCGAGGACATTGTGGCAAGCATGAGACAGCTCACATCAAGGTAATCATTCGCTTGCTTCTCATAAGCTTTCCGTGCAGCCACAGTAGCATTATCAGGCAAGTCATCAGGATAAGGAGACTCAAGGACATGCTCCTTGCGCTCTTGCTTGAGAACAATTCTCGTGTTGCGATACCAATCCAAAAGTTCGTTCCATTGAGTTTTCTTTCTCAAGAATAGATCGCAAATTAAAAGAACTGGATGCGGCATTAGTTGACATGATCTACAACAAAGAATATGCAAAGTTTAGCACTATGTTCATGTTTGATCTTCCATTAAACAATTTAGCAAAAGATACTCCCACTATATGTTTTGTAATCGTCTTCCCTCTAACGACATATAGTGGTCAAGATCCATGTTCATCTAAGTTCTAGTGAGCTTTGGCATCACCGCTAGAAACCTAGTGACGTGGTAAGCAACACTTGCTAATCACATCTTATGTGACTCTTGTTTGTTGGGTGGCATCCAATGCCCCGGCTCCCAACACCATGCCCCAAGGCCCAAATCTAATTTGATAGCCTTGTCAAGTAAACCAATACTATGCATGTGGATGTCCGACATCCACCCTATTAGATCAAGATAGTTGATGGTACTCGCTTTGGCGCACCTACCAAACAATGATCATGATTCTTATAGGCGCGACAATTGGAAGGGCATCAAAACAAATTCTTAATTTTTCTTGAGAGAAGCTATTCTATCATGAAAAACTAACCCTTAGTTGGTATGGCATGAAAGAATAGTATGACAAGAAATAAACATCACATGCATATAATCACATTATACCGTGAATGGTATGGCATTTTGTATCGTAGTGGTCGCCATCGCCATGGTTCCACGGTGATATTCTTCGCCACACTTCTTGTCCTCTTGTCATCATGCTTGAAGCCTCCATAGCAAAGAACTAAACTATTACAACTAATAGGTAGCAAATGAATTACATGAGGAGCTCAAGCATCACAAGTCGACACGCAGTCGTTATACAATTAAAGAACGACCTCAACCCTACTGTGATTAATACGACACACAGCCGCCAAAACACACATACATCACATATGCATCTATGCCATACCATTCACATCATTCCCCGCAAAACAAGTTAGCGTAGAACGATTCTACCGCCCTGACATGAATGTGTTTCTATAACAATCTATGAAATCGCTATGAAAATCTCATCGGGCCGATCAAATCAACCCAAATCCGAGCCATTCAAAATGTCTCAATTTTCATTAGATCAATCACATCAATCATCGCGATCGGTATGCTTGAGGAGACCTCGATCTGTTGGCTCAATCTCATCGATCGTCGCTGAGCTAGCCCCGATGGTGTTACCAATAGGTAGGGGCAAGTCGCGCAGACATCAAAGAAGGAGCACGAACTAATCTTTTTGGCCACATGATGCTATCAACTCATACATATTCCAACCCCTTATGACCGATTGATCTAGTCCGTAATAGATCCAATCTATTACAACCGCATATCAACATATGCGCTGATCCAGATCGCAAACTAAGCAAGATGGCTCTGATACCACTAATGGATCGCGCGAAGGCTACGATAGCAGAAAACAAAACTTTTCTACCGCGCACACAAGAACATCATGCTTAAGGAGGGATCATGGATCGTTACCACTAGACGCCAGCAGCAATGAAGAAGAGTTGGAGAAGCCGATCCAACCACGCGCCGAGGTAGTAGTGGAAGTAGTCGATCGTCCGAACCGATCGTCTCCTCCACGCGATCAACCGCACCACGAGCGTATCCGATCTGTAGGTTGTTGATGCCGATCAACGCCGCAACCGCCAGCGCCTCCACCGGTATCCACACGTCCGGTCGGGCGCCGATCGCGAGTGTACCAAAGACTCGAGCGGCTAGGGTTTGGCTCGAGGTGGCGGCTACGGATTAGCTCGGGATTATCGATGCCCCTCGGCCGCCTCCATATATAGACCTCCTCACTTGGGCCTCGTGGACCGAGGCCCAATAGGAGTCTATCCGGATCTCTATCCGAATTGAGCCCATATCCGAATCACATTCGAATTAGTGTTCCAACCCGTTAAGTGTGCGACCACAGGTTCACGTATACTTGGTCGCGACCGAAACACCTTTCGGTCACCACATTAATAGCGGCCTCTAGCAAGACATATTAACCCCAAAGTATACGTAAAGATCATATCTACCGAACTCGTAATGTTCTCATGTACTAATCCCTTTGCCTCACGATATAGAATAAGCTCAAGGCGAGACCGTGTCATCCTCTTAATAGCTCAATCACTCTCTCGATTCCGTGATGGATTATAAACTCGTGATTGACTCCTCAATCACCTTGGCATGGCCATGCACTTTCATAATCCATTACATCGAGGGGCCCGTAGATATCTCTCCCATAAGGAGGGCAAATTCTATCTTGATCATTCACATCCCACTACATGTTTCATGGCAAATCCAAAGACTACTTTTATGACTACCCGATTCACGGAGTAGTGTTTAGTAGTCCCAAAGTAAGCTACTACGCATGCTGGAAACCATGATGATCTCAAGTCTAAGGATTCCACATAAACACTACTTGAGACCCACCGATGACACATGGAATCTCTCGGTGTCTCATGGCGGGTCTATCCAACATATGTTCACTAACACATGTCCATATTATTGATTTGGTATCTCCATACCATGATCCATGAGACATGATCATCAATCAATACATATGCTGATCTTTGAATCATATTTGTTCCTCATATGAAATATAATCGGGATCATTTAGAAATAGCAACATTTTGGCATTAAGAGTCTCATGAATAAGTCACATACTCATTGATCAATAATGATAATGTCTATTTCAAGGAACAAAGCAATGTATCATAAACATAGTATGTGATATATTCAACATCTCCATGTTGCCTCTAGGGCATATCACCAACAATATAGACCTCCTCACTTGGGCCTCGTGGACCGAGGCCCAATAGGAGTCTATCCGGATCTCTATCCGAATTGAGCCCATATCCGAATCACATTCGAATTAGTGTTCCAACCCGTTAAGTGTGCGACCCTGTAGGTTCACGTATACTTGGTCGCTGATGAGGACATCACTTCTTCGGATATACACAACACTCCTCCACTTGATATTCAAGGACCAATCACTAGAGCTCGCGCCGACAATTGAATTTACATGTGAGCTCGTTCCTAAGTACTTCTTTTGTTCATTTGAGAATCGATTACTACCTAATGATTTAATTATGATTAGGAACCATGGAGAGGATCAAGAAGTACTTGGAGAAGGGCTACGAGGCGCACGAGTCCAGCAAGGGTGGTCGAATCATGTTGGATGTCCAACTCAAGCCCACTTCGAATCCAATTCGGAGTCCAGGACCAGCCCGCACTAAAACGGACGCCCAGATCGTATCCGACTCCGTTTTGGACGTTCCATATATGTATGGAAAGCTGAGAAGATAAGCTTTCCAATGGCTCTGGTCTCATATCAAAATTCCTTCTGAGTCAACGGGAATCGTCGAAACAAGTGGACGTCCAGAATCTGTCAGGTGCTGCGACACCGTCTTTTGGGCCGCTCGGCTTTGTATCGTGTTGGAGTCCATTAAGGACGCGTCCCAGGGTTTTGCACGCCTTACTCCTTTATATACAGCCGCCACCCCACCATTAGGGTTGGGTTTTGCTTAGATTAATTCTGTCTTTGAACAGTTTCGCCGTCATCGGTTTGTGAAACCCCAATTTTCGATTGCTTCATCAATATATCTGCAATTTGGTTGTGTTCTTCCTTGTTCTTGCTTGTGTTCTTCGATTCGCAGGCGAGGATTAGCCTTCTTGGCAAGGTCAACCGGCAGCGCACGGTTGATAACCTGAGGAGACGTGGTGCTGCGATTGCGGGGTTCGGAACGTGTCGTTCGGAAGCCGGATCGATTTGTGTCGCGCCTCCACCAAATCGAACATACCCAGAACCTGTTGGAAGATCGGGACCCCGTCCCCATCAAGTGGTAATCAGAGCTTCAGGTGTTCCTCCAGGTTCGAGTTACCCCTCCTTTGTTATTTTCGGTTTCGTCCTAGAGTCCATGAAAAAGCCCTACAAAAAAATTGTAGTCATAGGTTGTTTCCTGTCCTAGATCTCGTTTAGCCTTTGCACAAGTTGATTCCAGAGTCCGTAGTGTTGAGTTTGTGTCCTTAGTCGAGTTGTGTTGCTGGTTTAGATCGTGTTTTGTTCGAGTTGTTTTCCCACCCGCTACCACCCTTCAAACCCTAGCCGTCACGCTTCGCGTTTTCCTCCACCCTCTGTTAACCCTCTGTTTTCATCATCCATCACGTCTCGTGATCACACCGCATCATCCCCCACCTTTCCCCGAGCTTCCGCCACCAGATTCCACAAATTTCCCCCACCCGATCTTCGTTTTGACTTCCACAACAACCATAACTTGGAGGTCCATCTTCAAACGGCCATAACTTTCGCATACGGACTCGAAATCAGTTGCTTTTTTTTGAAATTGGGTGAAATTAAATTTTATCGGGTTCGGCGAATTTATTTTCCCGAAATTCGGCCTGGAAAGTGTAGTACTCGCGCTCCGAAATTGAATCACCGAATTTACAGCACATTCATTATTTTCTGTAGGCCACTCCTTACATCCGATTGAGTTGCAACTTTGTGTGGTTCCTATTTCTGTGCTCTGCTCTGTGAAAAAAATATAAAAAAAATACAAAAAAAAGAAAAATTTCGGCTATAGTAGAGAAGAGAGAGAGTGCTATCCTTGGCCGCAACAAAAAAAAAAAAAAGAAAAAAAAGAAAACCAAACAGAGCACAGTTTTAGGTGCCAACAATTTATTTGTTTTGTGCTTATGCTGAATTGAGCTTCTCGGTTCGCCATCTTTGTTCTTGTCGTTGCTTTCATATTCATTCTTGACTCCTTGTTCATCATCTCATACTTGATATAGGACACATTTAAACCAAAGAACTAGGACCATACTTTGGACATTTATTCAGCATTACTATATGTTATTGATTTGTGTTCCACCGACATATTTGGCCTTCCAAACTCCATATATCTACTGGATAGCACGCTTTGACCTTGCAATCGTACCCACGCCGACAAGGTATCACGAACCGCCACCGGTTGTACCACCACGCTTTGGTAAGCACACTTGTAAGAGCTTGGTAAGCCACTTCCTTTGCGGGTTCCCACTGCCCTTCCTTTGTAGTTGATAGGGATAATCCTTTTGTTTTCCCCGTATTTCCACCAACCATGGCGGAAACGAAGAGGACGGGACACCGGTCGATTTCAACGAGTGTGTTAGTCGCGCCAGCCACAAGCTGCGCCGACAAACAAAACGCTTCACTCACCGATCTCGGCGCAAGATTGGACACCATCGTCGCCGCCATTACCCAGTTGAACACCACGGACGGCATTGAGCGGGTGGAGCGGCGGATGGTGACCTCACCGGTCGGATAGACACATTGAGGCACGCCGCCACTGTCAATGACGGCCATCATCATGATGATGACACACCGCATGATCTGATGGCAACATTGATCGGGCGACACAAGATGCACGACTACGCCGGCGTCTTCAAAAAACCGACATGGTATGGGAGGTAATAACCGAACCGCCATGGTAACGATGATCCTTTGCTAAAGTCAAGTTTACCATTCCATCTTTTTCTCGGTCTTTATGATGCTGAAATATATCTAGATTGGGAGATGACGGTGAGAGCGTAAGTTTAACTCTCACTTAGTTCCCGAGCAACATAGAGTTAGACAAGCTACTAGTGAGTTTAAGGACTTTGCTATTATCGGTGGAATGAACTAAGTACCATGCGCTACAACCCGATACATGGGAGCGCTTAAAAGAAGCTATGCGTAATCGTTTGTTCCTCCCTCATATAAACTTGAATTGAGAAAAAATTGCAGCGCTTAGAACAAGGTGATAGTTCTGCTCAAGACTATTATGCCGAGCTTCAAAAGGGTATGGTGCGTTGTGGGGTTGTTGAGGACACGGAGGATAAGATTTGTCGTTTCTACGGGGTTTCTGGCGTGAAATTCGTGACATTGTTGATTATAAAGAATTTACTATCATCAACCGCTTGTTCCACCTTGCTATGCTTGCGTAAAAGAATTGCGAGGGACGCACGTAATCGCCTAAGGCACGCACCGGACGACCCTTCTACACGCCGCGAACGACTACATCGACGGGACTGCCCCAGTCTTGGTTGGGACTACGTTGACGCTTCGACACGTCGTGGTCAGGACTTTATCGATGCTTGTCCGACACCTAGTGGTCGAGACTTCATTCATCGACACTCGACCACCTCGTGGTTGCGACTTCCTCCAACCTCCTCATGGTCAAGACTTCCTCCACCTCATCGTCATGACTTCGCCCCGATCGCCTCGTGGTCGGGTCTTTGTAATGGATTGCACGAAGGCTACGATAGCAGAAAACAAAACTTTTCTACCGCGCACACAAGAACATCATGCTTAAGGAGGATCATGGATCGTTACCACTAGACGCCAGCAAGCAGCAATGAAGAAGAGTTGGAGAAGCCGATCCAACCACGCGCCGAGGTAGTAGTGGAAGTAGTCGATCGTCCCGAACCGATCGCCTCCTCCACGCGATCAACCACAAGACGAGCGGATCCAATCAGAGGTTGTTGATGCCGATCAACGCCGCAACGAGCGCGCCCACCGGTATCCACACGTCCGGATCGAACGCCGATCGCGAGTGTACTAGCACTCGCGAGCAGCTAGGGTTTGGCTCAGGAGGTGGCGGCTAGGGTTTAGCTCGGGATTATCAGATGCGTTCCCTCAGCCCCTCGCCTCCATATATATATAATGGATCGCGCGAAGGCTACGATAGCAGAAAACAAAACTTTTCTACCGCGCACACAAGAACATCATGCTTAAGGAGGGATCATGGATCGTTACCACTAGACGCCAGCAGCAGCAATGAAGAAGAGTTGGAGAAGCCGATCAACCACGCGCCGAGGTAGTAGTGGAAGTAGTCGATCGTCCCGAACCGATCGTCTCCTCCACGCGATCAACCGCACCACGAGCGCATCCGATCCGTAGGTTGTTGATGCCGATCAACGCCGCAACCAGCAGCGTCTCCACCGGTATCCACACGTCCGGTGGAACGCCGATCGCGAGTGTACCAAAGACTCGCGAGCGGCTAGGGTTTGGCTCGAGGTGGCGGCTACGGATTAGCTCGGGATTATCGGATGTTCCTCACACCCTCGCCTCCATATATAGACCTCCTCACTTGGGCCTCGTGGACCGAGGCCCAATAGGAGTCTATCCGGATCTCTATCTCGAATTGAGCCCATATCCGAATCACATTCAATTAGTGTTCCAACCCGTTAAGTGTGCGACCACAGGGTTCACGTATACTTGGTCGCGACCGAAACACCTTTCCGGTCACCACATTAATAGCGGCCTCTAGCAAGACATATTAACCCCAAAGTATACGTAAAGATCATATCGGTTTGAACTCGTAATGTTCTCATGTACTAATCCTTTGCCTCACGATATAGATTAAGCTCAAGGCGAGACCTGTGTCATCCTCTTAATAGCTCAATCACTCTCTCGATTCCGTGATGGATTATAAACTCGTGATTGACTCTCAATCACCTTGGCATGGCCATGCACTTTCATAATCCATTACATCGAGGGGCCCGTAGATATCTCTCCCATAAGGAGGGCAAATTCTATCTTGATCATTCACATCCCACTACATGTTTCATGGCAAACCCAAAGACTACTTTTATGACTACCCGCCACGGAGTAGTGTTTAGTAGTCCCAAAGTAAGCTACTACGCATGCTGGAAACCATGATGATCTCAAGTCTAAGGATTCCACATAAACACTACTTGAGACCCACTTGATGACACATGGAATCTCTGCGGTGTCTCATGGCGGGTCTATCCAACATATGTTCACTAACACATGTCCATATTATTGATTTGGTATCTCCATACCATGATCCATGAGACATGATCATCAATCAATACATATGTCGATCTTTGAATCATATTTGTTCCTCATATGAAATATAATCGGGGATCATTTAGAAATAGCAACATTTTGGCATTAAGAGTCTCATGAATAAGTCACATACTCATTGATCAATAATGATAATGTCTATTTCAAGGAACAAAGCAATGTATCATAAACATAGTATGTGATATATTCAACATCTCCATGTTGCCTCTAGGGCATATCACCAATCCTCCCACTTGCACTAGAGTCAACCATGTAGGTATCTAATACCCATTGCCCTAGTGTGAGCCTCATGCTTTGGCTGGGAAGCGGCTTTGTCAACGGATCCGCAATGTTCAAACCGTGTGTACTTTGCATATCTTAACATCGCCTCTCCACAATCTCGCGGATGAGATGAAATCGCCGTAGAATGTGCTTGGACTTACAGTGCGATCTAGGCTCCTTGGCTTACATGAATGGCTCCACCGTTGTCACAAGAGGGTCCATTGGGTGGAGGCACTAGCCATCACACCAAGCTCGAAACAAATTTCTTGATCCAAATGACCTCTTTAGCGACTTCGAGCCGCTATGTACTCGGCCTCATTGTAGAATCAAGAACTGTCTCCCGCTTGGAACTCTTCCACCTTACCGCACCGCCATTCGTGCGTAACACAAATCCCGATTGCGATCTAAAATCATCTTTGTCGGTTTGGAAGCTAGCATCGGTGTAACCATTTACAACGAGCTCTTCCTCACCCCATAGACGAGGAACACATCTTTAGTTCTTCTCAAGTACTTCAAGATGTTCTTTACTGTAATCCAAAGACTTTCACCGGATCTCGACCGGTATCTACTCGTAGCACTTAAAGCATACGAGACATCCGGACGTACAAAGCATGGCATACATAATGGATCCAATAGTGAAGCATATGGAATCGCATTCATTTTATCCCGCTCATCGGTGTACTAGGACACCGATTCTTGCTAAGATTTATACCATGTGACATAGGCGTGAAGCCTTTCTTGAATCTCGCATGTTGAACCTTTTCAACACCTTGTCAATGTACGTATCTTGGCTTAATCCAATCGACCTTTTGATCTATCTCTATAGATCTTGATGTCGAGAATATATGCCGCCTCTCCTAAGTCTTTCATAGAGAAACTACTTTTCAATGAAGACTTAATGATTCGAGCATAGGAATGTCATTTCCGATCAATAATATGTCATCCACATATAAGACCGTAAACACGAGTGCGCTCCCACTAGCCTTTTGTAAACACAAGGCTCTTCTTCGTTCTTGATGAAACCAAACCCTTTGATTACTTCATCAAAACGAATGTTCCAACTCCGAGATGCTCGCTTTAATCCATAAATGGATCTTTGAGTTGCATATCTTTCTAGGCGATTGCGGATCGACAAAACCGTGGGTGTGTCATGTACACATCCTCACTCGATTTCCATTAAGGAAAGCTGTTTTGACATCCATTTGCCATATTTCATAGTCGAAATAAGCGCAATCGCTAGAATGATCCGAATAGACTTTAGCATTGCGACGGGCGAAAAGTTTCATCATAATCAACACCTTGAATTTGTTTGAAACCTTTGGCCACCAATCGCGCTTTATAGATGTGAACATTTCCATCTATGTCTATCTTTTCTTGAAAACCCATTTGCACTCAATGGTTTTAACACCATCGTGTGGATCAACCAAGTTCCAAACTTGATTACCGTGCATGGATTCAATTTGAATCTCATGGCTTCAAGCCATTTCTCGTAGTCTGGTCCCACCATCGCTTCTTCATAGGTCTTAGGTTCATCGTTGTTCAACAACAATATATCCCGTTGTTGAGTAGTCAAGAACATGTACCTCTCGTGTACACGACGTGACCTCTCGACCTACGTGGTGCCGGTGTGTCCACAACAGTTCTTCAACAGCTTGTTCATCCTGTTGTGGTTACAGAGGAGCTGAAACGCTTTCGTGTTTCTAATTTCTTCAAGTTGCACCATGCTCCCACTATCCCTTCTTGAGAGAAACTCTTTCTCTAAGAAGACACCATGCCAAGCGACAAACACTTTGCCTTCTTCTTGATTATAGAAGTAATATCCTTTTGTTTCCTTAGGATACCCGATAAAGAAGCATTTATCGATTTAGGACCGAGCTTATCGATTGTAAACGCTTTTACATAAGTCTCACATCCCCAAATCTTAAGAAAAGACAAGCTAGGACGTTGTCCCGTCCACATCTCATATGGTGTCTTTTCATCGATTTTGATGGAACTCGCTTAGTGTGAAAGCGGTGTTTCAAGAGCGCACCCCAAAAGACAACGGAAGATCACTGGGCTCATCATGGAGCGCACCATATCTAATAAGGTGCGATTTCTCCGTTCGATACCCCATTCCATTGAGGTGTTCCAAGAGTCAATTGTGGAACAATTCCACAATCCTTCGATGATTACCAAACTCATGGCTCAAATACTCGCCTCCACGATCGATCGTAGAAACTTGATTGTCTTGCCTAAATGATTTTGCACTTCATTTTGGAATTCTTTGAACTTTTCAAAGGATTCGGACTTATGCTCATCGGTAGATATATCCATATCTACTAAAGTCATCAAGAAAGTTATGAAGCATCGAAAACCACCTCTGGTCGTTGAGCTCATTGGTCCACATACATCGAATGTACGAGTGCCAATAAGTCACTTGCCCGCTCACCTTGACCGGTGAAAGGTGCTTTTGTCATCTTACCAAGTAAACAAGATTCGCATGTCTCAAATGATTCAAAATCAAATGAGTGCAGACTACCATCTCTATGGAGCTTCTCCATGCTTTCTCATTTATGTGACCTAGCGACGGTGCCAAATAAACGTGGATTCAAATCATTCGATCGTTGCCTCTTTGTATTAATATTATAGACCGATGACTCTTCAAGAGTAAGAACATATAACCCATTCACCAATGGAGTATGACAATAGAACATATCTTTGAAATAAAGAGAACAACCATTGTTCACGGATCTAAAGTCATAACCTTCGCTTGTAAACATGAAGCGTAAATAATGTTCTTGGAAAGAGATGGAACACAATAACAATTATTCAATTCCAAAACTAATCCTCAAGGTAAAGACAATGGCATGGTGCCAATGCCACCGCAAAGAAACTTTTGCTCCATTGCCAACGCCAAGATCCACTTCGCTCCTCCTCAAACTTCTACTTCTTCTTAGCCCCCGCAACGATTTGCAAATGTGAGCAACCGATCCGTATCAAATACCCAAGAATCGATAGATGAAGTAGCAAGATTGATTTCTATAACATTTATACCGGAGCGGAAGTCGTACTTCCTTCTTTTCTCAAGATCCTCCAAGTACTTTGGGCGCTCCTTTTCCAATGTCCCGATTGCTTACGAGTAGCAATCGCATCGAGAGCAGGCCCTTCTTGACTTGCTTGGCCTTAGAACCGCTCGCGATCTCATCGAGCTAACTTTCTTTGACCGCGCCTTTCTTTACATAGGGCTTGCCTTGCCTTTCTCGCATCATCATCACATGATGGCTGCTTTTCTTAATGCTTTCCTCGGCTGATTTTAGCATCCCATGCAACTCACCAAGGTCTTGTCCATGTTGTTCATGTGATAGTTCGAATGAATGGCTCAAAGCTCGAGGGGAGCGATCAAGAATCACATCGAGCCAACTCTTGGCTAAGGGAAAACCAAGCTTTTCCGACTCTCAATGTAGCCAATCATCTTAATCACATGAGGGTCGACGGATTCCCTTCAAAGCTCGCACGCAAACAAGGACTTTGAAGTGTTGAACCTCTCACCCTTGCTTGGTTCTCAAACATACCACGCAACCCCACAATGATATTGTAGGCATCTGTGTTCTCATATTGCTTCAAGCTCGAGAGGACATTGTGGCAAGCATGAGACACTCACATCAAGGTAATCATTCGTTTGCTTCTCATAAGCTTTCCGTGCAGCCACGGTAGCATTATCGTGCAAGTCATCGGGATAAGGAGACTCAAGGACATGCTCCTTGCGCTCTTGCTTGAGAACAATTCTCGTGTTGCGATACCAATCCAAAAGTTCGCTCCATTGAGTTTTTCTTTCTCAAGAATAGATCGCAAATTAAAAGAACTGGATGCGCATTAGTTGACATGATCTACAACAAAGAATATGCAAAGTTTAGCACTATGTTCATGTTTGATCTTCCATTAAACAATTTAGCAAAGATACTCCCACTATATGTTTTGTAATCGTCTTCCTCTAACGACATATAGTGGTCAAGATCCATGTTCATCTAAGTTCTAGTGAGCTTTGGCATCACCGCTAGAAACCTAGTGACGTGGTAAGCAACACTTGCTAATCACATCTTATGTGACTCTTGTTTGTTGGGTGGCATCCAATGCCCCGGCTCCCAACACCATGCCCCAAGGCCCAAATCTAATTTGATAGCCTTGTCAAGTAAACCAATACTATGCATGTGGATGTCCGACATCCACCCTATTAGATCAAGATAGTTGATGGTACTCGCTTTGGCGCACCTACCAAACAATGATCATGATTCTTATAGGCGCGACAATTGGAAGGGCATCAAAACAAATTCTTAATTTTTCTTGAGAGAAGCTATTCTATCATGAAAAACTAACCCTTAGTTGGTATGGCATGAAAGAATAGTATGACAAGAAATAAACATCACATGCATATAATCACATTATACTGTGAATGGTATGGCATTTTGTATCGTAGTGGTCGCCATCGCCATGGTTCCACGGTGATATTCTTCGCCACACTTCTTGTCCTCTTTGTCATCATGCTTGAAGCCTCCATAGCAAAGAACTAAACTATTACAACTAATAGGTAGCAAATGAATTACATGAGGAGCTCAAGCAACAGCCTCAACCCGGCTGTGATTAATACGACACACAGGCCGCCAAAACACACATACATCACATATGCATCTATGCCATACCATTCACATCATTCCCTGCAAAAACAAGTTAAGCGTAGAACGTATTCTACCGCCCTGACATGAATGTGTTTCTATAACAATCTATGAAATCGCTATGAAAATCTCATCGGGCCGATCAAATCAACCCAAATCCGAGCCATTCAAAATGTCTCAATTTTCATTAGATCAATCACATCAATCATCGCGATCGGTATGCTTGAGGAGACCTCGATCCGCTGGCTCAATCTCATCGACCGCTTGCTGAGCTAGCCCCGATGGTGTTACCAAAGGTAGGGGCAAGTCGCGATACATCAAAGAAGGAGCACGAACTAATCTTTTGGCCACATGATGCTATCAACTCATACATATTCCAACCCCTTATGACCGATTGATCTAGTCCGTAATAGATCCAATCTATTACAACCGATATCAACATATGCGCCGATCCGATCGCAAACTAAGCAAGATGGCTCGATACCACTAATGGATCGCGAAGGCTACGATAGCGAAAACAAAACTTTTCTACCGCGCACACAAGAACATCATGCTTAAGGAGGATCATGGATCGTTACCACTAGACGCCAGCCAGCAATGAAGAAGAGTTGGAGAAGCCGATCCAACCACGCGCCGAGGTAGTAGTGGAAGTAGTCGATCGTCCCGAACCGATCGTCTCCTCCACGCGATCAACCGCACCACGCAGCGGATCCGATCTGTAGGTTGTTGATGCCGATCAACGCCGCAACCGCCAGCGCTCCACCGGTATCCACACGTCCGGGCGGAACGCCGATCGCGAGTGTACCAAAGACTCGCGAGCGGCTAGGGTTTGGCTCGAGGTGGCGGCTACGGATTAGCTCGGGATTATCGATCGCCCCTCACCTCGCCTCCATATATATAGACCTCCTCACTTGGGCCTCGTGGACCGAGGCCCAATAGGAGTCTATCCGGATCTCTATCCGAATTGAGCCCATATCCGAATCACATTCGAATTAGTGTTCCAACCCGTTAAGTGTGCGACCAGAGGTTCACGTATACTTGGTCGCGACCCGTAAACACCTTTCCGGTCACCCCGTTAATAGCGGCCTCTAGCAAGACATATTAACCCCAAAGTATACGTAAAGATCATATCACCGAACTCGTAATGTTCTCATGTACTAATCCCTTTGCCTCACGATATAGAATAAGCTCAAGGCGAGACCTGTGTCATCCTCTTAATAGCTCAATCACTCTCTCGATTCCGTGATGGATTATAAACTCGTGATTGACTCTCAATCACCTTGGCATGGCCATGCACTTTCATAATCCATTACATCGAGGGGCCGAGATATCTCTCCCATAAGGAGGGGCAAATTCTATCTTGATCATTCACATCCCACTACATGTTTCATGGCAAACCCAAAGACTACTTTTATGACTACCCAGTTACGGAGTAGTGTTTAGTAGTCCCAAAGTAAGCTACTACGCATGCTGGAAACCATGATGATCTCAAGTCTAAGGATTCCACATAAACACTACTTGAGACCTACTGATGACACATGGAATCTCTGCAGTGTCTCATGGCGGGTCTATCCAACATATGTTCACTAACACATGTCCATATTATTGATTTGGTATCTCCATACCATGATCCATGAGACATGATCATCAATCAATACATATGCTGATCTTTGAATCATATTTGTTCCTCATATGAAATATAATCAGGGATCATTTAGAAATAGCAACATTTTGGCATTAAGAGTCTCATGAATAAGTCACATACTCATTGATCAATAATGATAATGTCTATTTCAAGGAACAAAGCAATGTATCATAAACATAGTATGTGATATATTCAACATCTCCATGTTGCCTCTAGGGCATATCACCAACAATATAGACCTCCTCACTTGGGCCTCGTGGACCGAGGCCCAATAGGAGTCTATTCGGATCTCTATCCGAATTGAGCCCATATCCGAATCACATTCGAATTAGTGTTCCAACCCGTTAAGTGTGCGACCCTGTAGGTTCACGTATACTTGGTCGCTGATGAGGACATCACTTCTTCGGATATACACAACACTCCTCCACTTGATATTCAAGGACCAATCACTAGAGCTCGCGCCCGACAATTGAATTTACATGTGAGCTCGTTCCTAAGTACTTCTTTTTGTTCATTTGAGAATCGATTACTACCTAATGATTTAATTATGATTAGGAACCATGGAGAGGATCAAGAAGTACTTGGAGAAGGGCTACGAGGCGCACGAGTCCAGCAAGGGTGGTCGAATCATGTTGGATGTCCAACTCAAGCCCACTTCGAATCCAATTCGGAGTCCAGGACCAGCCCGCACTAAAACGGACGCCCAGATCGTATCCGGACTCCGTTTTGGACGTTCCATATATGTATGGAAAGCTGAGAAGATAAGCTTTCCAATGGCTCTGGTCTCATATCAAAATTCCTTCTGAGTCAACGGGAATCGTCGAAACAAGTGGACGTCCAGAATCTGTCAGGGTGCTGCGACACCGTCTTTTGGGCCGCTCGCTTTGTATCGTGTTGGAGTCCATTAAGGACGCGTCCAGGGGTTTTGCACGCCCCTTACTCCTTTATATACAGCCGCCACCCCCACCATTAGGGTTGGGTTTTGCTTAGATTAATTCTGTCTTTGAACAGTTTCGCCGTCATCGGTTTGTGAAACCCCAATTTTCGATTGCTTCATCAATATATCTGCAATTTGGTTGTGTTCTTCCTTGTTCTTGCTTGTGTTCTTCGATTCGCAGGCGAGGATTAGCCTTCTTGGCAAGGTCAACCGGCAGCGCACGGTTGATAACCCGAGAGACGTGGTGCTGCGATTGCGGGGTTCGGAACGTGTCGTTCGGAAGCCGGATCGATTTGTGTCGCGCCTCCACCAAATCGAACATACCCAGAACCTGTTGGAAGATCGGGACCCCGTCCCCATCAAGTGGTAATCAGAGCTTCAGGTGTTCCTCCAGGTTCGAGTTACCCCTCCTTTGTTATTTTCGGTTTCGTCCTAGAGTCCATGAAAAAGCCCTACAAAAAAATTGTAGTCATAGGTTGTTTCCTGTCCTAGATCTCGTTTAGCCTTTGCACAAGTTGATTCCGAGTCTCAGAGTGTTGAGTTTGTGTCCTTAGTCGAGTTGTGTTGCTTGGTTTAGATCGTGTTTTGTTCGAGTTGTTTTCCACCCGCTACCACCCTTCAAACCCTAGCCGTCACGCTTGCTTTTCCTCCACCCTCTGTTAACCCTCTGTTTTCATCATCCATCACGCCTCGTGATCACACCGCATCATCCCCACCTTTCCCGAGCTTCCGCCACCGATTCCACAAATTTCCCCACCCGATCTTCGTTTTGACTTCCACAACAACCATAACTTGGAGGTCCATCTTCAAACGGCCATAACTTTCGTGATCGGACTCGAAATCGCTTGCTTTTTTTGAAATTGGGTGAAATTAAATTTTATCGGGTTCGTGAATTTATTTTCCAAATTCGGCCCGAAAGTGTAGTACTCAAGCTCCGAAATTGAATCACCGAATTTACAAACACATTCATTATTTTCTGAGGCCACCCTTACATCCGATTGAGTTGCAACTTTGTGTGGTTCCTATTTCGTGCTCGCTCTGTGAAAAAATATAAAAAATACAAAAAAAGAAAAATTTCGGCTATAGTAGAGAAGAGAGAGTGCTATCCTTGGCGCAACAAAAAAGAAAAAGAAAAAAAGAAAACCAAACAGAGCACGCTTTAGGTGCCAACAATTTATTTGTTTTGTGCTTATGCTGAATTGAGCTTCTCGATGCTCGCCATCTTTGTTGCCGTCGTTGCTTTCATATTCATTCTTGACTCCTTGTTCATCATCTCATACTTGATATAGGACACATTTAAACCAAAGAACTAGGACCATACTTTGGACATTTATTCAGCATTACTATATGTTATTGATTTGTGTTCCACTGACATATTTGGCCTTCCAAACTCCATATATCTACTTACGGATAGCACGTTTTGACCTTGCAATCGCACTCCACGCCGACAAGGTATCACGAACCACCCACCGGTTGTACCACCACGCTTTGGTAAGCACACTTGTAAGAGCTTGGTAAGCCACTTCCTTTGCGGGTTCCCACCGCCCTTCCTTTGTAGTTGATAGGGATAATCCTTTTGTTTTCCCCGTATTTCCACCAACCATGGCGAGAAACGAAGAGGACGGGACACCGGTCGATTTCAACGAGTGTGTTAGTCGCGGCCACTACAAGCTGCGCTCGACAAACAAAACGCTTCACTCACTGATCTCGGCGCAAGATTGGACACCATCGTCGCCGCCATTACCCAGTTGAACACCACGGACGGCATTGAGCGGGTGGAGCGGCGGATGGCTGACCTCACCGGTCGGATAGACACATTGAGGCACGCCGCACTGTCAATGACGGCCATCATCATGATGATGACACACCGCATGATCTGATGGCAACATTGATCGTGGGCGACACAAGATGCACGACTACGTCGGCGTCTTCAAAGAAACCGACATGGTATGGGAGGTAATAACCGAACCGTCATGGTAACGATGATCCTTTTGCTAAAGTCAAGTTTACCATTCCATCTTTTTCTCGGTCTTTATGATGCTGAAATATATCTAGATTGGGAGATGACGGTGAGAGCGTAAGTTTAACTCTCACTTAGTTCCCGAGCAACATAGAGTTAGACAAGCTACTAGTGAGTTTAAGGACTTTACTATTATCCGGTGGAATGAACTAAGTACCATGCGCTACAACCCGATACATGGGAGCGCTTAAAAGAAGCTATGCGTAATCGTTTTGTTCCTCCCTCATATAAACTTGAATTGAGAAAAAATTGCAGCGCTTAGAACAAGGTGATAGTTCTGCTCAAGACTATTATGTTGAGCTTCAAAAGGGTATGGTGCGTTGTGGGGTTGTTGAGGACACGGAGGATAAGATTTGTCGTTTCTACGGGGTTACTGGCGTGAAATTCGTGACATTGTTGATTATAAAGAATTTACTATCACAACCGCTTGTTCCACCTTGCTATGCTTGCGAAAAAGAATTGCGAGGACGCACGTAATCGCCTAAGGCACGCACCGGACGACCCTTCTACACGCCGCGAACGACTACATCGACGGACCGCCCGGTCTTCTTGAGTTTTCGTTCTCCCACACCACCGTGAACAAGATGGCAGCAGCGCCACAAGCCACCTTCCACGACTCGCCTTGCAGATTCTACAAAAAATTCTTTGCAGGGTCCAGCCAAGAGTTCTTCTTCCGTGGCTTCAACGGGCCGCTCCTCCGGCATTCAGCCCACCGCTGCCATGGGCTTGGTCATGTGCAAAAGAATTGCCCTAGCCAACGGGCATACATCGCCACGAAGATGGAGGTTACATCAGACGCCGGATGTCGAGGAGGATGATGATGTTGTCACGCCTCGGACGACAATAGCGGTGGTGTTGACGACTGCCCTGGTAGGGCGTCCACAATGACGCTTCTGAGCATCATTGTGCAGCGTGTCCTCAAAGACACAGGTACAACAACCCGATAAACTTCAACGCCATAATTTGTTTCAGACCTTCTTTGCAATCAAGAACCGGCGGCACGTGTCATCATTGATGGAGGAAGTTGCAACAACTTGGTGAGTTCGATTTGGTCAAGAAGCTTGGCTTGACCACGCGACCGCATCCACATCCATACCATATTCAATGGTTAAATGACTCTGGAAAAGCTAAGGTAACACAAACATGCCGAGTCCATTTTTCCATTGGTGCTTATGTTGATCATGTTGATTGTGATGTGGTTCCCATGCAAGCATGCTCTCTTTTATTGGGTCGACCTTGGGAATTTGATAATGATGCTTTACACCATGGTAGTAGTAACACATACACTTTTATGCATAAGGGAAAGAAAGTTACTTTACTGCCTTTGACCCCACCGAGATTATAGAGGCGATAGGGCGAGAGTCTGCTGCTAATGATACAAAGGAACATGATAAAACTGAAAAACAGCAAGTACTCCATTTGAAAAATTCTGTTATGCTTGCCACAAAATCAGACCTTGCTGCAATTGATGATGTTAATGATACATGCTATGCTTTTGTGTGCAAAGATGCTTTATTTTCTCTTGATACTATGCCTTGCACTTTGCCTGCTCTCACTAATCTTTTGCGGAGTTTATAGATGTTTTCCCGATGAGATACCTCCGGGACTTCCACCCATTCGAGGGATTGAGCACCGATTGATTTGATCCTGAGCGAGCTTGCCAAACCGTGCGGTGTCTGGGACCAATCCCAAGAGACTAAGGAGATTCAGCGCCAAGTCCAAGACCTTTTGGACCGTGGGTACGTCGTGAGAGCCTTAGTCCTTGTGTTGTTCTGTTCTTTTGGTTCCCAAAAGATGGTTCTTGGCGTATGTGTGTAGATTGTAGAGCCATTAACAACATTACTATACGGTATCGTCATCCTATTCCTAGGCTAGACGACATGCTTGATGAGTTGTGTGGTGCTATAATTTTCACAAAGATTGACTTATGTAGTGGATACCACCAAATAAGAATGAAACTTGGCGATGAATGGAAACTGCTTTTAAAACTAAGTTCGGCTTGTATGAGTGGTTAGTCATGCCTTTTGGTTTAACTAATGCACCTAGCACTTTCATGAGATTAATGAACGAGGTTTTACGTCCTTTCATTGGCAAATTTGTGGTCGCTACTTTGATGATATCTTGATTTATAGCAAGTCCATGGATGAACATTCGACTCACTTACGTGCTGTTTTAATGCTTTGAGAGATGCACGTTTGTTTGGTAACCTTGAGAAGTGCACCTTTGCACGGATCGAGTCTCTTTTCTTGGCTATGTTGTGACTCCACGGGGAATTGAGATTGATAGAGCCAAGGTGGAGGCGATATGGAGTTGGCCCACGCCCACCACGCCTCCCAAGTCGCGGAGTTTTCTTGGCCTTGCAGGATTTTATCGCCGCTTTGTCAAAGAATTCAGCACCATTGCGACACCGCTGATTGAGTTGACAAAGAAGGAGTTGTGTTCCATTGGGGCCATCACAAGAGGAGTCCTTTATTCTTTTGAAGGACAAGCTTACGCACGCACCATTGCTCCAACTTCCGAATTTTGGTAAGACCTTTGAACTCGAATGTGATGCTAGTGGAATTGGTATTGGTGGTGTTTTGATGCAAGAAGGCAAACCTGTTGCCTACTTTAGCGAAAAATTGAATGGTCCTGTTCTTAATTATTCCACGTATGATAAAGAATTGTATGCTCTTGTTCGTTCTTTAGAGACGTGGCAACACTATTTATGGCCTAAAGAATTTGTCATTCATTCGATCATGAATCACTTAAGCATATTCGTAGTCAAACCAATTTGAATCGTAGACATGCTAAGTGGGTTGAATTTATTGAATCTTTTCCTTATGTCATTAAACACAAGAAAGGGAAGGATAATGTGATTGCTGATGCTTTGTCTCGACGCTATACCATGTTGTCTCAACTTGATTGTCGCATTTTTGGTCTTGAAACTATTAAAGGACAATATGCTTTTGATGATGATTTTAAGGATGTGTTGTTGCATTGTAAAGAGGGTCAAACATGGAATAAATTCGTGATCAATGATGGTTTTTTGTTTAGAGCTAACCGCCTATGCATTCCAGTTGGATCCGTTCATCTTTTGTTGTTGCAGGAGGCGCATGGAGGCGGTTTGATGGGACATTTTGGTGCTAAGAAGACGAAGGACGTTCTGACCACACACTTCTTTTGGCCAAAGATGAGGCGAGATGTTGAGCAGTTTGTGGCTCATTGCACTACATGTCAAAAAGCTAAGTCTCGCTTGAATCCACATGGTTTATATATGCCACTTCTGTTCCTTCTATTCCGTGGGCGATATTTCTATGGACTTTGTTTTAGGGTTGCCCAGACTAAGAGGGGAGAGATAGCATTTTGTTGTTGTGGATCGTTTTTCTAAAATGGCTCACTTTATCCCATGTCATAAAACCGATGATGTCGTTCATATTGTGACCTCTTTTCAAAGAGATAGTTCGTTTGCATGGTATGCCTTCTACTATTGTTTCGGATCGTGATGCCAAGTTCTTGAGTCACTTTTGGCGTACTCTATGGAACAAGTTGGGTACAAAGTTGTTGTTCTCTCGACATGTCACCCACAAACCGATGGCCAAACCGAGGTGGTGAACCGCACATTGTCTACCATGTTGAGAGCTATTTTGAAGAACAATTTGAAGCTATGGGAAGAGTGTTTGCCGCATGTTGAGTTCGCATATAATCGAGCGGAACACTCCACCACCAAGGTAAGTCCTTTTCAGGTAGTGTATGGATTCAATCCCGTGCCCTATTGATATTTTACCTTTGCCTACTAGTGAGAGAGTTCATAATGATGCTAAGGAGCGTGCTGATTTTATTCTCAAAATGCATGAGACTACTAAGGCAAACATTGAAAAGATGAATGAAAATATAGGATTACCGGTAGTAAAGGTAGAAAGGAAGTTAAACTTGAACCGGTGATTTTGTTTGGTTGCACTTGCGAAAGGATAGATTTCCTGAGTTAAGAAAGTCAAAATTGATGCCTAGAGCTGCTGGTCCTTTTAAGATAGTTGAGAAGATAAATGATAATGCATATAAACTTGAGTTGCCTCCCGAGTTTGGGGTTAGTCCCACCTTTAACATTTCAGATTTGAAGCCATGCTTGGGAGAAGAAGATGAGACTGAGTTGAGGACAACTCCGCTTCAAGAGGGGGAGGATGATGAGGACATCACTTCTTCGGATATACACAACACTCCTCCACTTGATATTCAAGGACCAATCACTAGAGCTCGCGCCGACAATTGAATTTACATATGAGCTCGTTCCTAAGTACTTCTTTTTGTTCATTTGAGAATCGATTACTACCTAATGATTTAATTATGATTAGGAACCATGGAGAGGATCAAGAAGTACTTGGAGAAGGGCTACGAGGCGCACGAGTCCAGCAAGGGTGGTCGAATCATGTTGGATGTCCAACTCAAGCCCACTTCGAATCCAATTCGGAGTCCAGGACTAGGCCGCACTAAAACGGACGCCCAGATCGCATACGGACTCCGTTTTGGACGTTCCATATATGTATGGAAAGCTGAGAAGATAAGCTTTCCAATGGCTCTGGTCTCATATCAAAATTCCTTCTGAGTCAACGGGAATCGTCTAAACAAGTGGACGTCCAGAATCTGTCAGGGTGCTGCGACACCGTCTTTTGGGCCGTTCGCTTTGTATCGTGTTGGAGTCCATTAAGGGCGCGTCCAGGGTTTTGCACGCCTTACTCCTTTATATACAGCCGCCACCCCACCATTAGGGTTGGGTTTTGCTTAGATTAATTCTGTCTTTGAACAGTTTCGCCGTCATCGGTTTGTGAAACCCCAATTTTCGATTGCTTCATCAATATATCTGCAATTTGGTTGTGTTCTTCCTTGTTCTTGCTTGTGTTCTTCGATTCGCAGGCGAGGATTAGCCTTCTTGGCAAGGTCAACCGGCAGCGCACGGTTGATAACCCGAGGAGACGTGGTGCTGCGATTGCGGGGTTCGAACGTGTCGTTCGGAAGCCGGATCGATTGTGTCGCGCCTCCACCAAATCGAACATACCCAGAACCTGTTGGAAGATCGGGACCCCGTCCCCATCAGTCGCGACCCAGAAACACCTTTCCGATCACCGTGTTAATAGCGGCCTCTAGTAAGACATATTAACCCCAAAGTATACGTAAAGATCATATCGGCTGAACCTGTAATGTTCTCATGTACTAATCCCTTTGCCTCACGATATAGATTAAGCTCAAGGCGAGACCTGTGTCATCCTCTTAATAGCTCAATCACTCTCTCGATTCCGTGATGGATTATAAACTCGTGATTGACTCCTCAATCACCTTGGCATGGCCATGCACTTTCATAATCCATTACATCGAGGGGCCCAGAGATATCTCTCCCATAAGGAGGGGCAAATTCTATCTTGATCATTCACATCCCACTACATGTTTCATGGCAAACCCAAAGACTACTTTTATGACTACCCGATTCACGGAGTAGTGTTTAGTAGTCCCAAAGTAAGCTACTACGCATCTTGGGAACCATGATGATCTCAAGTCTAAGGATTCCACATAAACACTACTTGAGACCAACGATGACACATGGAATCTCTGCGGTGTCTCATGGCGGGTCTATCCAACATATGTTCACTAACACATGTCCATATTATTGATTTGGTATCTCCATACCATGATCCATGAGACATGATCATCAATCAATACATATGCTGATCTTTGAATCATATTTGTTCCTCATATGAAATATAATCAGGGATCATCCAGAAATAGCAACATTTTGGCATTAAGAGTCTCATGAATAAGTCACATACTCATTGATCAATAATGATAATGTCTATTTCAAGGAACAAAGCAATGTATCATAAACATAGTATGTGATATATTCAACATCTCCATGTTGCCTCTAGGGCATATCACCAACACTTTGTTGATGCCCATGACCACGTGGTCATAATTCATAAGGCATTCTCTGATCACCTCATCATCGAGACTTTATGTATGCTTGTCCAATAGTTCATGCCCGGGACTTCGTCCACGCTCGTTTGACACTTTGTGGTCGGGTCTTCGTCGATGCTCATCCGACAGCCTCGGGGTCAGGACTTCATCGATGCCCACGGCCATGTCTTGACAGACATCATCGTGAGGTACTCTATGACCACCTTGTGGTCATTACTTTGTCAATGCTCGACCACCTCATGATCGTGACTTTGTCCGATCACCATGTGGTCGGGTCTTCGTCGATGCCCATGACTATATGGTCATAAGGCATTCCTCTACCACTTCATGGTCGGGACTTCGTCGATGCCAGTCTGAAGCGAGGGACAGAGCACGCACGCTTCAAGACTTGATCCCACTGCCAACTTTGTCGAGGCTAGTTCGAAGAGTGCGGAATGGAGCGCGAGCACAAGTCTTCGTCCTACTGCTAATTTTGTTGATGCCCACAACCACGTGGTCATCAGGCATTCTACGACCGCTTCGTTGTTGGGACATCATCGAAGCTCTTCTGACACGTTGTGGTCAGGACTTTGTTGATACTCGTCCAACCATTCGTTGTCGAGACTTCATCTGACACCTTGTGGTTGGGACTTTGTTGATGCGCAGTTGATGCTCATCCGACCACTCGTGGTCGGGACTTCATCGACACCTCGTGGGCACGATTTCATCCAACCGCCTAAGGGTCGAGACTTCGTTGTCGATGCTCATCCGACCACTCGTGCTTCAAACTTCGTTGACGCTCGTCCGACAACTCGTGGTCGAGAATTCGTCGATGCCCACAGCAATGTACAACCACCTTGTGGTCATGTATTCATCGACACCCGTCCAACCACCTCGTCGTATGGACTTTGTGGACGCTCGCTTGACCACCTTGTGGCCACAACTTGGTCCGATGTCCTCGTGGTCGAGACATCATCATCGAGGCTTGTCCGACCACCTCGTGGTTGGGACTTTGTTGGCATCAGTTCAAAGGGTGGGGGACGGAGCGCACAAGCTTCTTGTCTTCATCCCGTCGCTGACTTTATTGACAACCTCGTCATCGCTCGTCTGACCACCTCGTGGTTAATACTTCATCGATGTCAGTCTGAAGGAGGGCGAAGCACGCGCTTCAAGTCTTCATCTAGCCACTGACTTCATCGATGCTCGTTTGACCACCTCAGGGTGGTGAATTCATCGACACCCATGACCACATCATGATCGACATAGTCATGAGGCATTCTACGACCACCTCATGATCATGACTTCGTTGACACCTATGATGGCTTTGTGGTCGCATCTTCGTTGACGTCTCATCAACGCTTGTCTGACCACCTCAGGATCGAGGCTTCGTCGACGCATCGACACTCGTTCAACCACCTTGTGGTCATGACTTTGTAAACGCCCGTCTGACTACCACCTCATCATCAGTTCGTTGACGCCCCTCTGACCTCCTCAGGGTCGGGACCTCGTCGCCCGCCTCTATGCACCGCCCGCATTAGAGGCTCGACCTCGATAGGGCGGCTACGGATGTGTCAGGGACTTCGCCGCCCTCCTCATAGGCATCACCTCAGAGGAATGGCCTGACCCACGACTCCACCTCTGCATGCTGCTCACGTTGACGGCTCGACCTCGATGGGACGGCTATAATTGTGTCGGGGACTTCACTGCCCTCCACGTAGGCATCGCCTCGGAGGGGAGGCCCGGCCCACGACTCCGCCTCTATGTGTCGCCCGCGTTAGAGGATCGACCTTGACGGGGTGGCTACTGCTGTGTTGGGGACTTCACCGTCCTCCTTGTAGGCATCACCTCGGAGGGGCGGCCTGACCTGTGACTCCACCTCTACACGCCGCCCATGTCAAACGCTCGAGCTCGACGAGGCAGCTACGACTGCATCGTGGGATTTCGCTACCCTCCTCGTGGGCATCACCTCTAAGGGGCGGCCCGACCATGCACCATCCAAGTCTGGGGCATGATCTCCAGCGGCGGCTCAAGCTTTGTAAAGAAATCCTATGACCACGTTGTGACCAATGAAAGAAGAACCTGCTTCGGGAGGTTTAGAGAGTCCACACCCCTCGGGGCTGGAGCTACCAGTTGCATCGACTCGCCATCAAGACCTTCATGCTTGTTGTTAAGGGACGAGGACTGGGCTAAATGGTCATGTTAGCTCGCTCCTTAGGACCTCCGCGCTTGATGTTGACAAAGTACTGTTGTGGGGATGGCCCAGCCCCAAACAACTGGGCCTTGTAACAAGCCCAATAGTATAAGGAAATGTATCAATGTACCCTTATCTTTTATAATTATTAAGGGGTAGGATGAGAATTTCCCATCCTATCCCATTCATGTATATATAAACCCCCAATAGGGGTGCGAGAGGGCCAAGGCCACTCATTTCTACCAGCCCTTTCTCTCTCTATTAGTCGTCTCTCTATCGCCCAGTCCATATCCCCTAAGGGGGAAGGGGTACACTGTACCCACTATTGTGCTCATGCTACAACACACACAAATAGAAAAGCAGGCCGTTTAACCATGTACATCAAAAACAGATTATTTAATTGGACATTGAAGGCGTAGCAATGAAATGTCAAGCTCTAATAACGAAGGAATATATAGAATAAAGATGAAGTATGAGCACCAAAACAAAGGTGCATACCTTTCTGATATTCAGAAATTGCCATCATTAAAAAATCGTTAGTGTCATCATCTAATGCATTGCTTTCATCGTCAGAAGAACTCATCTGTACAAGTCAGAAATTGAGCATAAACAAGTAAGTAATTGAATAGACATGTCAAGTAATTCATGCACAACGTACAAATGATCACTAGTACATAGAAACAACATGACTTGATTCATAGTTTAGTATAAATACATAGGTAGTGTTCAATAATCATTATAACTATATAGGAGTCCTTCAGTAATTAATACAACTACATAGGTAGTCGGTATACAAAAGATTTAGGACATCACAATACAAAGCGTGGATAATTTTCCTAACCCCTATACTTGGCAACATATTTTCTTCTAAGTCATTCATGGCGTTCCTCGCATGTTTTCATAGTCAGAAACATTTGCCTCTGTTCACTTTTCACAAATAATTCCATAGCAATGAAGTGCTCATTGGTCCCACTCCATGCTCCATATTCCTGAACCAATGTCATGACATCTTGAAAGCCACATCCTGGAGGATCAGCATGGGTGGCCAACTTATCTAAAGTTTGCTCTGATTTCTCCACAGCAGTTGCTATACGCTTCAATTGGGCTTGCAAGAACGAAGCAGTTTTGACCTTACTTTTTCTTGGCCTTGCTGAGATCTCCTAGTGGACTAGGCCTTTTATCTTTTCTAATGGAGGGGAGACTCTTGGTCTGGTCGAGTAGCATCATTCTCTTCCACATTGTTCTACTCTATCAAGAGCAACAACATTAGAAACTGGTGATCATGTAGGAAATATGTCCTAGAGGCAATCATAGAGATGATTATATTTTATTATGTTCATAATTTATTGAATAATATGTTATCTTGTTCCTTAAATAATATCGTTAATATTTATTAGCAAGTATGCAACTTGATTGTGAAACTCTATATTTCTGCGATGATTATTCTTAAATGATCCCTAGTCGAAAACATATGAGGATATATATGAATAGACTAGCATATGTATTGGCTAATGACTATGTTTCACGGGTCATAGATATGGAGATATGAAACCAAAATATGGACATATGTTAGCGAACATGGGGTTGGATCGACCCACCATGATACACTGTGAGAACATTGCATTCTTACATGTCATCAGTTGGTCTCATTTACAATGCATATGCTATGTCCTTAGACTTGAGGTCATCGCATATACTCAAGATGCATAATGACTGCCTTAGGAGTTGCCAAACGCTACTCCACAACTACGTAGTTACAAAGGTAGATTTTGGGTTTTGTCATGACGCATGCATCGAGGTATGGTTGATCAAGATAGTGTTTGCCCCTCCATGCAACAGGAGAGATATCTCTAGGCCTCTCAAGTGATTGGATTCCAAAAATGCATGGCCATGCTACTAGCGGTTAAAGAGTTAACCGTAGTCAGGGAATTTGAGTCACGTGATCAAGAAAGAGTGGTGAAGCTAACTAACAAGAATGACACGTACTCACCTTGAGCTTGACCGACATCGTGAGGCAAAAAGAAATGCATATAAGTTTTGTTGAGATTCATCCAATATGATCTTTATGTATACTTGGAAGTTGGCATATCCTGCTAGGGGTCGCTAGCGATTAGTAGATGAGTAGGAGTACTCAGACCATGTTCAAGTGTACGTGAACATATAGAGTCGCATGCTTAAAGGGGTAGGATATAATTTGGATGATGATCTAAATTCATGTGGGCCATGAGTTCCTAATAGGCCTCAAATTTGAGACCCATCATGGATTCATATATATACAGGGGCAGTGGCATAGGGTTTGCTATAATTTAGAATTCTTGAAACTCTAGTCGCCACACCTTCCTCATCCAATACCATGCAGCTAGTGCTAGCACTCCAGCTAGCGCATGGTGTTCCTGCCCCGTACATGTGGATACCTTAGAGGTGTTGATACAAAGCTTCAGCACTAGGACGATTCATAACTTGTTAAAGGAGCTATTGGAGGAGACGTGCGGCTAGTATGACTACTACTACTACACCAACATGCTACATCGACTCTACTTTTGCTGCAAGTTTGTACGTCTAGTGGTAATCTCATTATCTATTACTAGCGGAGGTTCCTTGTTTACATGGTAGATTTTAGAAATTGTGCTAGCATAGCCTACCCATGACGCAACAGACTAATGATCACTGCCATCATTGTTCAAATTTTCAAACATTACTTTCAAAAGATTCTCATTTTGTATGTTGGCTTTGTCGAACTTGCTACACCTAGGCAATTCCTGTGGATGAAAAAAGACACATCCTGATACAAAATAACAATGTGCTAGTGGAAAGAAAAGCAACAAGCAATGCACAAGCATTCAACTAGTAAAACATTATGTGGTCCATGTGGAATGCAACGCCACGCTCGAGTCATGTATGGCGCGTGCACAATTTATGTGGCTACCGTCCTTTATAAAAGACAAAATACATTATATGCCAGCGAATACCCCTCCAATTCATGCATTGTTTGCAAAAAAGATGCGCTCCAAGCCATCACGGTCAGTCTCCCGTTGGTTTCTAGCTATTAAGGACATAGAATGAATATTTTGTCCATGTGAACATGTAAGTGAAGTGAGATTTCCTATGCCATCGTGAATCTTCATTCATCCATTCTATTAGATGTGGAAGCGTGGCATCACGTCGCGCTAGCTATCGCGTGGGCATGCGCTACATTGCACCGTAGGGGTCTATATGCAAAAAACTAAAGAAAGAATCCATATGTAATTACAAAAAAGAGAGGGTTTTTCGGAAAAATGAAAGATCTATATGTAATTCTAAAAAGTGGAGGGTCTTTTTGAAAAAATGATGACATGGTGGCACGAGGTGGCCAGGAATCCCAGCCATGTATGGAGTACTAGCAGTAGTAGCGCGACGCTACGCCGTGCTAGCTACTGTGTCGACCAAAGTAAAAGAGCTCAATTCATGGGGAGCATTTTCTACAAAAAGCAACAACCCGTACGTAATTCTAGAAAATCCAAGGTCTTTTCTGCTAAAAGACAAGGACCCGTATATAATTTTGGTAAAATCGCGGGGCACTATCAAGCAAAAGGATGGTTTTCCTGAAAAATCTAAGGCCCACATGTAATTTCTGGAACATAGAGGGCCTTTTTCACGAAAATGATGACGTGGCAGTAACCTTTTTTGTAAAAACCAATGACCCTTACGCTATTTTACAAATGCTTGGGACCTTTTTGTAAAACTGATGACGTCGCATAGGGGTAGGCCGGGAACTCCCCCATCTCTAATATAGCAATGATACCATTTTGAAATGTTTTTTTTTGCGCTAAATGTTGCATCCCAATCTTATAAATAATTAAATTCATGCTTCGAGTACTAATTTTGATTTATATAATTCTATGATATTAATTCCAGATTTAAATTTATTTCCGACATTAGCGTACGTATAGCATCTTCTCTACCAATAGGGCGACTTTGCACAGGCATCTTTACAAAAAGAAAGCGATAGCAAAGACAAACACACAAACAAGGCGCATTTATTTGTAGAAGACATGGGCGCGCTTCTTTCATTTCTTGTGCTTCTCAAATAACCTTCTCTTCCCCTTGTATGTGAAAGGTCGAATTGCATGAGCTTAGAATCTAAGTTCACTACTACAGGAAAGGTCATCACAGACGGTTCGAAAACATCATCACAGATGGTTTTACGAACCGTCTGAATTTATGGGTCAGTGATAATACGAGGTCATAATGCGGTTTTCAACCGTCGTGATAGTTCAAAATCACGCACGGTTTTAGTTAAAAACCGTCGTGATATGGTGATAATCACAGACGGTTGTTAAGTAAAACCGTCTGTGATATCTGATAATCCCAGACGGTTTTTAACTAAAAACCGTTTGAGATTATTCGATATCGCACGGTTTTAGTTAAAACCGTCGTGGTACATGATAATCGCGCACGGTTTTAATTAAAACCGCTCGATTATCGAGATATCCTGACGCTTTTTAGTTAAAACCGTCGTGATATTCCTTCTACCCTAAATCTATTCCTATTTATTGGCTAGCCTCGGAAATGCTAGCCATGCCCTCTGAAACAAGCGGATGAACAAGTATATAAGGCATCCATAAACATGCAATACACATCACATTTCATTCACAAACATAAAGTATCCACTTCGCAAATGAATCAATTGAATTGAAATAAAATATCCATTACATCGCATTACAATGCAATAAAATTCATGGTGCAGTGGAACTGCCCTTCCGACTTTATGACTTGAGCCACCAAAAGTACGCCAACTCTCCTCGAATTCGTGAAATATCGGGCTGTTCCAATGCGCTTGACGGGATGTACGCACTGTGGATAGGGATATGAATGTACGTATATATGTAACGTGATAAGTATGAAGTAAATATGGAAAGATTGATAAACCTTGGAATTGGTGATCCTCGAGGAATCGAGGAGTAGGTCCATATGGTGGCAAACATAGAATCCACATGTGTTGCCCTGGTGCTGCTGGTGGCACCGCAAAAATAGAATGAGCAATAATTCAAGAGGCATTAATGAATCTGCATAGGATTAATTAATGTGTAATAGCGAATACCTTAAAATCTCGAGTATGTCTCGTGCCTTTGGCCCCTTGCTTCGAGACACCCCCATTTCAACGCACATCGCGAACGCCCTACGTGATTCAAAAAAGTTAACCTTAGTCATTCGGAATGAAAGAAAGAGTACAATATAGGTATGTATGGAGAAAATAAACTTACCTATCGATTACTTAGGCAACAACTGTGAAGTCTATTTTATTCTTACTTAAGGAATCAAGGTAATATACCTTGTTCCATTTTGGTACAATGACTATTAAAATCCAATGAAAGTTTTGATTGTAGGGCATAAGTATATAATCCTTATTGTGTTGAGCCCGCAGCCCTGATGCAATGTACCTCTCGACGACGGACATATCCTCGTCGATGGTATACTGGCGACCATGTGTGGTCCAAGAAACCAACCGATGATGACCGGATGTTCTAGCTTTAGTCCGCACGTGTCTACATATACACACACGGAAGCAACAAATTATATATGGCATTTATCGGTATGACATGAACGGAGACTGTGATTGTGCACACTTACAGCGTCTAGCATCGAATGAGTGAGACGTCGAGAGCGTTGAGCGTGAAAAGATCGAATAAGTCCTCGAAGGCGATGGTGGAGACAAGTCTTGCAGTGGAGATGGCACCAGTGCCTGTAGATCTGGTCCTGCCACCGGTGAAGAAGCCTCTAGGAGATGTCGCTTTTAGGCCATTTGGATGAATGTTCCAATGGCTCGCCCTAGAGCCACGATCTCGTGCGTTGGGCGGCTTGTGTGGCGGGGCGACCTCAAAATTAACATGCACACCATCCACATGAACTTTTGCGAAGCTTGGCGCTAAAGCTTGACCGTGCACCCCGCCCCGATACTGCATCGATATGCCCGGCCCCAAGCGGCGACAAGGGAACGGAGGCATATCTCACTTGAGCCTGCACTGTGGCTCCTACATAACGATACTGAAATTAGCTCATCGAATAGGCCTATCAATGGAGCAAGCATTCGAGAGATAATAATTATTACCGGATGTCGTCCACAGAAAATCGGCCTCGGTTTGCGTCGGATTGGACGCGCAACTACTCGGATGGTTGTGTGGGCTAGCTAGCATAGGAGCGGGGGCGGCCTGCTGATTTTCCGTCTGTTTCCGCACCTCATCTCTGATTTTATCAGCCAGATCACCCATTATCTCCTCTCTTAGAGTAGCCTTGAGCTCTTCTCGAAGCCATGCGTCACGCTCGGCTTTGTTTCTCTTACAACGCCGATACATTTCGGAGTCATCTTCGAAACCATGTTTCCATGGAACGTAAAGCCCAAGGCCTCTCGTACGACCCGGGTGCTCCTTGTTTTCCAGGGCCGCGAAGAGTATATCTTTCTCCCTTGTTCCATGGAATGACCCACGGAAGATTCAACAATCAACGCTTCTCGCAAGAGCACGACATGTCATTTCACTGTGCGGTTGTGGAGTAATTACAAGGTGCGTGGTTCGATCGATATCTTACCAAGCTACCGAGACACTTGTCGGTCTCGGGGTTTCGAAGGAGACATCCCGATGTCGTTGTAGATGACCTTGCTCTAATCCAATTTCGAGCGCGGTCATCCGGATATTGGCAAATGGCGGGCGATGTCCGCTGTGGCTGCTGCTCGTCCTCCCTCCTCCATCAAGCGATTTTACCCGCATACCCAGTATGCCAAGTTTGTGGGGTGTGTGTTTTTGCTGGAGGGCCTTGTGCGCCGCTTGTACTTCGAACTCTTCTGTTGTCTTCATCGCCTTGAACTCTTCCCATTGTGGTTCCGTGAATGGGTATTTTTGAAAGGGTGTTTCGTCCTTCTCCACGTAGTCCTTGACAAGCGTGCTCTTGAAGTTCTTCCATGCTTTGCATGCCCCTAGCAAGGCTTGTCGTTGCACGGCGCCTTGGTGTTCTTCGGGATCTCGAACGATGCCAAAATTTACGCCACCGACTCACGCTTCCGAAGTCGCAGCACGCCTTCCACGAATCAAATGTGATTTCAATTCGTTGTCGTGCAACTATTCCGATCGTTCTTCTCCATGCGCTTCGCTTTGGGAGGAAAGAGAGGACCCCAGATACATCGACTTGTGTGATGGTAAATCGCCCTCGTGCTTCTTTGATAGCCCCTCTTCCTTGGCGTCTTGATTTTGGAGCGGACGCCTCCGGATGATGTTGAAGAATGCGCGGATGACATGTTGCTCAATTTGTGGGTCTATTAGATAAGCACATGAAAGTGCCATACCATAAGATAAGCACATACAACATGATGCTCAAAGACATTGAGCGGATGGGTTCCATAAAGGTTACAAAGGCTATAGCGACAAATAGTATGCAAATAGTATACAAAACATTAATAGCATACAAAACATTCATAGCATACAAAAACATTCATAGCAGCAAATAGTATACAAAAACATTCATAACATACAAAAATATTCATAACATACAAAAACATTCATAGCATACAAAAACATTCATAACATACAAAAACATTCATAGCATACAAAAACATTCATAATATACAAAAACATTCATAGCATACAAAAACATTCATATGCACATACAAGCATATTTTAGCTCAACAACTTCAACAACATGCCCAATCATATGCAAATGCACGTACTCACAGGAGGCGGCGAGGGCTCGGGGAGGCGGCAGCGAAGGCTCGGGGAGGCGGCGGCGAGGGCTCGGGGAGTCGTCGGCGAGGGCTCGGGGAGTCGTCGGCGACGGCACGAGGAGGCGGCCGGCGGCGGCTTGGGAGGCGGCAGCGAGGGCTCGGGAGGCGGCGAGGCTCGGGAGGCGGCGGCGAGGCTCGGGAGGCGTCGGCGAGGGCTCGGGAGGCGTCGGCGAGGGCACGGCTCGGGAGGCGGCGGCGAGGGCTCGGGGCAGATCGGCGGCGGCGCGACGGAGGTGCGCGACAGATCGGGATTTGCTAAATAGAACGGAACGCAGAAACCCTAGCCGGCCAGTGTATATGAAGGGTGGTTATCACGAGCGGTTATTAGTTTATAACCGTCAGTAATATATATCACGACGGTTATTAATTGAGAACCGTCGTGATATGTCGTCCCAACAGTGGGGCCACCGGTCAGTCTCGAAAAAATAAAAGAAAGGCTCAACCTCAGGCGCTGCGTGAGCGGGGGCTCGAACGCGCGCCGAGGGAGCCGGGGGGAAAGGAGTGAGCGACGGTAGCCAACCCGCCGCTCGGTTTTATCTCACCCCTATAGGGTGATTTTTTTCTCTTGAGGGGGGGTGCGCGGTTCTCATTTGATCACGATTTGTTCTTAATTGATAACCGTCAGGATATATTATCACAAAGCGGTTATTAATTGAGAACCGTCAGGATAACCCGTCAGTAGTTACCTACCAAAGATTCATATACATCACCTACCAAAGATTCATATACATCACCTACCAAAGATTCATACACATTTTCTCGATAAACATCAATTCACATATACATCTCATACATGCATTGTTATATACATAAATGCAAATTCACATATACATCACATACATGAATTGTCATTTTCAACATTCACCTAAATATCACACATTTTGAACAATTGGGTGTATGACTCAATCCACTTGCTTAGTTCCTTTAAAAATTAGCCCTTCATGATGATCAGTGCGTACGTAACTAGTTTCGTCACGTTGTTCATCATCGACCCTTATGCCATTTCCAAAAGGAGGTAACTCGTCAAATTGATTGTATTCTTCCTCATCCACTACATTCTCTACTCCGACAATTCTCCTTTTTCCATGAAGAACTACATGTCGTTTCTTATTTGCCGGGTCGATTACATAGAAAACTTGAACAACTTGATTGGCGAGTACGAATGGTTCGTCTTTGTACCCGACACGTTGGAGGTCCACGGTAGTGACACCGTACTTGTCAACCTTCACCTGTGGCAGATGCACCCAACGGCAAAATAAGGGGATCTTGAAAAGCACGTAGTCGAGCTCCCAAATCTCTTCTATGAATCCATAGTACGAGCTTCTCAACCCATCGGCATCGAACGCATCTATGCGGACACCGCTGCTCAGGTTAGTGCTCTTTACATCCTGATCCTGTATAGAATGTATACCCATTTATATCATACCCTTGCCATGTCACAACTGTAAATGTTGGTCCTTTTGCCAACCATGTCAACAACTCACTTTGCGAGCTCCTAGCGATTTGGTCCTTCAACCATTGGTTGAACCGAGTGTTGTGTTGCCTCATGATCCAAATATCGGCGCTCCGGATTACATTGTCAAGCACATCCTTGTCTTGGTCAACATAAGCGCCACTTCACCATGTGTTGCAAGACGTGAAATGGGCTTGAGTATACGCGTCCATATCTGGAGTGATTGATTTCCTTCCGATAGTTCCGATACCCTTGACCTCCCTCATGACGAGATTGAGGCACACCTATCGGTTGAATCTGAGCCATATAATCGACACAAAACTCAATGACCTCTTCGCTTGCATAACCTTCGACGATGCTGCCCTCTGGTCGAGAACGATTTCGTACGTAGGACTTGAGAATTCCATGAACCTCTCAAATGGGTACATGCTACGTGAGGAATCTGAGGCCCACACATTTTATCTCCCACACAAGGTGAACAATGAGATGGACCATGATATCGAAAAACGAAGGAGGAAATACATTTCAAGATGACATAGAGTCATCACCACATCGTATTGCGAGCATCTAGTCCTTCGGGATCGATGACCTTCGAGCAATTGTGTTAAAAATAACATAGCCTCATAATTGTCTCTGGACTCTAATCGGTAAAATATTTCTAATTGCAATAGGGAGCATCTGTGTCATCGAGACATGACAATCGTGAGACTTCATGCCATTTAACTTCAATTCTTGCATCGAAACAAGTTTCTTGACGTTGCGAGTAACCGACGGAACTTTGACACCATGCAAGCAGCGCACGCTTCTGTTTTCTCCACCTTGGACAGATCAGTAACACGCAGGGGAAGGTATGTTCGTCCATTGTCATTGCATGTCGGTGCTAACTCGGGCCCGATGTCCATTTCACCAAGTCAAGCCGTGCATTGACGCCGCCCTTTGTTTTATCATGAATGTTCAAGAAGAGACCAATCAAGTCATCACATACATTTTTTCACGTGCATGACGTCGATGCGATGTCGAACATCTAGGTACTCCCAATAAGGTAAGTCCCAAAATATTGATCTCTTCTTCCGTGTGTTTTCTCACGAGCCCTCAATTTGCGTCCCTTTCCGAGGACAACATCTAAATCCTTAACCATATTATAAACCTCTTTTCCCTTTAAATGTCTTGAGCTGAACCGTCTTCCTTCTCTCCGTCAAATTGTTTCTTCATCTTGCGGTATGGGTGAGCCTCCAAGGAACCGACGGTGACGCATGTAGACGGTTTTGCGTGAGTGTTTCACCACACACTCTGGTACCATCTAAACAGTGAGTACAAGCTTTGGCACCTTTCGTACTTTGGCCCGATAGGTTAGCAAGGCGGGATAATCATTTATGGTGCGAACAATAAAGAGCGCAAAGTGAAGTTCTCTCGCTTGTACGCATCCCATACCGTACCCCTTCGCTCCATAGTACTTTTAGATCTTCCACCAATGGTGCTAGGTACACATCAATATCATTCCCAGTTGCTTTGGCCCTTGGATAAGTATCGACAACAAAATATACTTTCGCTTCATACACAACCAAGGAGGAAGGTTATAGATGTAGAGAGTCACGGCCATGTGCTATGTCGGCGCTCATGCTACCGAAAGGATTCATTCCATCCGTACTCATCCGAACCTTATATTCCTTGGTTCTCATCAAGTCTCGCAAAACTCCTATCGATGTTTCTCCATTGGGCGGAATCGACAAGGTGTCTTAGCATTCCATCTTTCTTGCGCTCCTCCGAGTGCCAACGCAGCAATTTTGCCTCCTTTGGATTTGCAAAAAACCTTTTCAAACGGGGAATTATAGGAAAATACCATGCCACCTTACCAGAGGTCCTTTCTTCACCTCTGTTCCCTCGCCGTCATCGATTGATTGTTACGTTTGTATCGGGATGCGTTGCACACGGACATACATGCATGTTTTCATACTCTTTACTGTGACAGGATACGATCGTTCGGACATGCATGTATTCTTTCTACTTCAATTCCCAATGGACAAAGGACCTTCTTGGCTTTATACGTGGTTTTAGGCAACTCATTTCCTCCGGAAGCATGTCCGCTAAAAGACCCAAGAAGGCATAGTGAAACTTTGTCGGTCCAACTGTTGCTTGCCTTTAATTTCAACAGTTCAAGCACGGCCGACAACCTCGTGTACTTTGACCTGCAACACGTGAACAAAGGTTTCTCCGAGTCCTCCATCAAGCCATGGAATTTAACATACTCTCTCATCATAATTCTCTTCTACATCGCTAAGCATCCGATCCGTTGTCATCATGCAACCTATCCGTATCCGAACCACAATCGACATCATCCGCGCCATGTCATTCACTTCACCGGCGATGTCATCCGCGGCATATCATTCACTTCACCGCGATGTCATCCGCGACATATGATCATTCACTTCGCCATGACCGGTCCAACACGTATAACCCTTTTGAAACCCTCCGAATCAAGTGCGCTTCAATTTGCCCTCGCCTTAAACATCTTTAAATTCTCGCATCGGTAGCATGGACGATACATATATTCCACCCTCTTATTGAACATATCCTCCTCGGCTCTTGTAAAAGGACACGCCATTAATATACTCTTCACTCACACGGCTCATGGCATACATCCGACTTCGGTCCTACGTTACGTACATACATAACAACTCAAGATTAAAATTAGCTTAACTAATTACTACTACATATATACCGCCACATGTATTATATTGAGGTTTAATTTGCTAGCTCAATTCATATTATAAACACAACACTATTATATAACCAACAATTTTACAAATTAACCATCTTCAATAACACTCACCAATTACTTAAATCTAAATTGTAATGCAATTAAAGAAAAAATAAATTATCTTACTAATCATATCTAGAGCTAGCCACCAGCAGGAAAGTATGAATTGAATGAATCTTCAAAGCTCAATCTCTGCCTCTTCCCACCAAAATAACTGGCCTCAAATCGCCTAGGCTCGAGTGCGCAGCAGTGGCTACAGATCTGGATCGAAATGAAGACGAGGCGGCTGGCGGGCATTAAATGCTTCGTGGCATTATCACCGACGGGTTTTATTGCAAACCGTCAGGATCATTCACGACGGTTTTATATTAAAACCCGTCGTGAAAAGTTGGTTATCGCAGACGGTTCTTAATAAACAACCGTCGTGATAACGACTTTCCTGACGTTGTTTATTAAAACCGTCTGCGATAACCGACTTTTCACGACGGTTGTTTATTCAAAACCGCTGCGACGTTGACAACACAGACGGTTGTTTATTAAAAACCGTCTGCGATAACCAGCTATGATAATGAAAAGTCAGAACGTATCTCTTGTGTTTCGTGTAACGTATCTCCTTCGTTATACGAAGCGTCTCTTTGGTATACGAACCGTCTGTGCTGAAGGTTAAATATGCGCGCCAGGGTCTTCTACATACGTACACTCTCATCTTTGCTCACGTACTGTTCTTGTGATCACGTACTGTTCTTACTAGCTAGCTACCAGTTAATATGGATTCTAGTATTCTGCGCTCATCTCCTTCCTCTCATCTATCCATACCGAGTTGTTCGGCCGTGTCGACACGGCGGCCAACAATCCACGCCTAGAGCAGCTCCTCCGCCACGCCCGCTCTCCTCCTCGACTCGCTTCCATCCGTCACCGGACCTCATCATCCGCCGTCGACGGAGGTGTTGTCTTGCTGCTCAGGAAAGGGAAACCGCGCTTAACCTCGTTCTTCTCTACAATGTGCACAAAGCGGAGGAAGCATTTGTGGCAATGGAGAGACAGATGGATAGCATTGCCGCCCAGCGAAAACGGCAGATTCGAGGAATCTTATCATGCTATCCTCTACGAGCTTATGACGACGCTAATGATCATTTGCCAATCTTTGGAGGACGAAGTGCGAGGACAAGGACGATCTTAACGGCGTTCGAGAACTCGTGGCGCTCCTCCATGTCCCAAATTCAAGAAGAAGCGTCACGAAGCCCGGAAGATTAGAATCTGGCAATCTCTTTATCTCTGCGACATTTGTAATAAATTTGCATAAAATTGAAATTAATAAATTTGCCTTTTATTTTGTGATCCCTGTCTCGTATGAATTTGATTGGTTGTTACTATGACAGACGGTTTGTAATAAAAACCGTCGTGATAATTCAGATTATCACGACGGTTTTAATACATACCGCTCTGTGATATAAATATCACGACGGTTCATAAGTAACAACCGCCTCGTGATAGTTCAACCCCGCCATCGAGATATCTCAAAGGGATTATTACCCTTATAGAGTAAGCAACACCGAGTGAACCACACGCTATCGCCACGATCTCTCTCCCCTGCTCCCTCGGCTGCTCGAGCCCCGCTCACGCAGCGCCTGAGGTCGAGCTATTTCTATTAAATCCGTCGCTGACATGTGGGTCCCACCTACAAAAGTTCAAAAAGACATTTCAGATTCTTGGTGAGCGGTGATCGACATACCGACTTCTTGGTGACCGACTATCCATCGCTTCTTCCCACTTCTCCCACAAGAAAAGAAGTGGGAAGAAGCGATGGATAGTCGTCACCAAGAAGTCGGTATGTCGGCCGGCATCCGACCGACATGGATATTACGCACGGTTCTTAACAGAACCGTCGTGTTATCTGTCTTTTCACGAGCGGTTTGTGTTAATAACCGTCAGGAACTTTCCTGACGGTTCTTAACAGACCCGTCGTGTTATCTCGATTGGTATAGACGGTTCGTATTAAGAACCGTCTGTGAAAGTTCACAGACGGTTATTAACAAAAACCGTATGTGATGTCTCAATTATCACAGACGGTTCATGTTAATAATCGTCTATGAAAATATCACAGACGGTTGCCAGTCAAACCGTCTGTGATTAGCCGTCTAGTATTAGCCTTTCTGTAGTAGTGGTTAGTGGTACCACTTTGACATTTTCGTTTTATTTTTAACAATTTTTTTATTTTGAAATTTACAAATTTAGTCCGTACAAGAAAAATTATAGACGATCCCGTGAGAAGCAAAACATGGCGACATTTTGGGATTAGCTGATATCTTTAGCTTCTACGTACAAGATCTGACAGCATATGTTTTAATTAGAATCTACATTAGCTGTACCACTTTGATACTTTGATTTTGCTTTCTGTAAAAATATTGTTTTTTGAAATTTAAGAAAATTTTGTTGTTATGAAAACTATTTTGTAGACTAGACCATGCAAATGCACGTGTACAACTAGTCGACAATTAACTATTGTACGCACGGATACATAATTTTCATCGCCATGTACCAAACTTTCTTTTAACAATTCTTGTTCTTTTAACTTCGATATGTAATTATATGCATACATAATTCACTTAGAACCTCACAGTAAAACACACAAAAGGAACTTCCCACAGGATAGATATGCTAACTAACACAACATCTATGGAGTCGTCTTTGAATCAAGTAATGTATAAGTTATCCATCAACACAATAGTCAAAAGGAGTTAAAACAATCTTTTCTTGAGTAGAATGGCCAAAACATTAATGCCATTACTGGATCATAAGTTTCGAATTATTTTATGAATAATCTATTTTTTATTCGAAATAACAGAAATATATCTGGCCAAAATTTTTTTTACAAACATAGGCTCCAGTCGCCCGACTATTAGGCGAATTGATTGCAGTCGCCGAACGGTCGGGCGACTGCGACCAGGCGCCCATCAGTTAGGCGATTACGCTTCCAGTCGCCGAAGGGTTGGGCGACTGGAAGCGCAGCTCGGCCGCTCGACCATACGGTGAACAGAACAGAAGCGATAGAAAAGAGAAGGATAGGAGAGGAGAGAAAAGGAGAGGGAGGAGGAGACGAGAGGAAAAAGGAGAAAGAAAAGAGAGGGAGGAGGGGGGAGAGGAAAAAGGAGAAAGAAAAGAGAGGAGTGGGAGGAGAGGGAGGAGAGGAGAGGAGAGGAAGAAGCGACTATTGTGAGGTAAATTTGTTTTTGTATTTTAAATTTTGTATATGAAGTAGATGGTTTATTTAGTGTTAGTATGAGTAGAAAATTGTAGATGTAGACAAAAATAGTACAACTTTGGTATAGAAAATTTAGTCAATATAGTTTTAGAAAATTAGCAGCCATAGTAGCCTGTAGTTGTGTAAAATTTAGTGAACGTAGTTGTAGAAAATTAGCATCGTTAGTAAATTGGCATGCATACAAAATTATAGTTGTAGAAAATTCAGTCAACATTACGTAGAAATGTATATTTATTCAAAATTCAATCAATATTTTTGTAAGAATTTCATAATTTTCTTTGTACAAAATAATAATACATAATAGTTATGATTAATTAGGAATTAATGTAATATCGTTAGTACGTTGGAAAAACACATGTACCGTTGTAACTGGTATATAGGCAATTAAATCGATATGCCATGTAAATTGTCGAAACCATTTGGAATTATTTGCAGTAGGGACAGCTCGAGTAGCGAGAAAAAAGCGGCATCAGTGCGCGGTCTACCGATAGGAAGTTAAGGCTACGAGGTTAGTGTAGTTGGTTACGATAGGCGAACGGTTGGTGAAATGTAAATTATAGTACATCAGTACTTCCGTAATATGCAATGCGATTTGACTAGTTGCAAAATTAAAAATATATGCAGGCAGACATCAGTAATGTTGATACCCACTACATTGAAAGTGCATTATAGCGTTGGAACCGTTCATGAAGGTCCGAATGCTGTAGATTTGAGAGGTTTTACGCAAGCCACTCTGGTACATTTGGACGGTAAGAATGCTCGAATCGTAGATGTGATGCACTGACTTACCCGTAGTTTTTTGTTGGACCCCGAGGTGTATAGCGTCGTAATACAAAGGCTTTGGAGCTGGTCTCCCACGGACATTAGATGGGAGTTGAGAACATTGATACACACTGTTGCGTGGAAGGGGGTTCTGCAAGGGTGCCAGCGTCATAGATACAAGTGCATGGTGCTTGTGCAACCATGCCAGTAGAAGTTGTGCAAGATCGTGTGGACGGCCATCATCCAAGAGGTGCGAGCAGCTCGGGTGGCCCGCATGTTGGTGAAGAGAAGGAAGTTGCTCATGTTGAGGCTGATGCGGTATATGGAGGAGAGGGAGAATGGTCACGCCATGGTGAGGGTACAGGACAAGCCGATGAAGGTGTAACACCCCAGCCTAACATAGGCCTGAAATGCTACTAACTATCCACAATAAAACAACAACTAATATAGGTTACCTAAAAATTTCGGCATAACCTCCTTTGTTTATTAACCAGATGGCAGTTTAAATAAGCATGAATAGCACAAGTTCTAAATAATGAACGGAAAGATAATATCCAAAGATACTAAGTCTTTATTACATTTAATCTGATGGAAAATAAACTGAACCAATTAAGCTAACAAGCCAACAAGATTATCATGACTGTCTTTATTTCTTATTGAAGGAATAGTGCACGTGCAACGAAGCTAATTCCTTTTTGATCACATATATGCCATTCTCACATTGGTACCTAAAACAAATAAACAAACAGCAAGAGTGAGTCCAACGACTCAGCAAGTATAACTGTATCAAATGCAAGCATGAACATTAACCCTCAAGTTAAACATATTACATATGAATTTCATGCTATGCATTATGATCAAAGGCTCCTCTTTCTCATCTCTTTCGCATTTTACCGTGTCGCGGAGTGTGCATCCGTCAATGCACACCATGCCTGCACCCTGCAGGGACCAATGCCCACACTCCACAAGTGTGGGGACCTCGATGCTTGATCACCACATGACCAAGACTTCAACAATTCTCAATATGATGCATATATGTGAATGTATCAACAAGATAAAATGCATTCACCATACTACGCATCAACAAATCTCATAAATGTCATAATGTAAACAGAACATAAATAGCATTAACAACTCAGAACATTACTCAAATTCATAAGTAAAGCATTCATAACTCAAACACCACTCATATCATCCAAATCACTCAATCACACGGATTAATCATAGCAAGGTTATACTTGCCTCAACCGCGAAAAATGAAGAACGCGAGAAGGCACAACCCCGAATCCGCTCTCCTCCTGAATATTTAATTAATAATTACTAACATGACAGTAGCGGATTTCTAGATATAAAATAACAGCAACCCCAATTAACCCAACAATTTATCTCAATTAAATCCCCAACTCCCCTCGGCCAAATCTGCCCATCCACAGACAGCCGACTTCCAAAACTCATAACTTCCAGTACGTAACTCTGAATTAAGCGTAATAGGACTCTATCGAAAGATAATTAAGTTATCTACAAAAACTTAGTTGGAGAGACTCTCTGATTCTGCCATTAACTAACCGAACCAAACCCTTTTCTAAAGCATCAATATTCACGTCGGACTCTCTGGACAGCGCACTAAAACAGTCATAACTTTCACCCAGAAACTCGGAATCAGAACTTCTTTACCTCCCTGGAAAGCTAAGAAACTTATCTACAATTTTCCCAATTTGAAGGACTCCTGAATCACCACGATTCCCGTCGCACAAACCGATCTACTACAGACTGTCCAGAACTACCCCGATCTGCAGAACAGCCGCACTAGAAAATTCATAACTTTTGCTACACAGATCCAAATAACGTGTTCTTGTACTCCCTGGAAAGATAATTAAACTCTCTACAACTTTCTAGAAGGGTCCAGACCTGAAACCCGACGTATCTACCCCAAAACTGCCGAGAAACCACTACTGTCCCGGCAGTCCAGAAAACCGACGAATCTAACTCGATTAAAAACTCATCTAGAGATTAACAGGGATTACCCTTGGCGACACGACGGCGAACACGTCGACAACGCAGGATGACGAAGATGGCGGCGATCGGCAACGACGACGATCGGCAGCGACGACGATCGGCAGCGACGATGTTAACGATGAAGACGTTAACGGCGAAGACGACGACGATCAGCAGCGGCGGCGTTAACGATGAAGACGGCGGCGGCAACGGCGGCGTTAACGGCGGCGTTAACGACAACGTTAACGGCGAAGACGATGACGGCGGCGGCGATGGCGAAGACGGCGGCGGCAACGGCGGCGTTAACGACAACGTTAACGACAACGTTAACGGCGAAGACGACGACGAAGACGACGACGAACGGCAGCGGCACCACGGCGCAGCGGCGGCACGGCGCGGCACAGGGCGGCGCGGCCGCCGAGGCGGCGGCAGGGGCAGCGGCTGGCGCGGGGCGGCGGCTGCCACGGCAGGGCGCGGCGGGACGAAACGGCTGCCATGGCAGGGGCGGCGGGGCGAAACAGCTGCCACGGCAGGGCGCGGTGGCTGCTAGGTGGTGGGAGGCGCAGGGAGGGGTGGCGGCTGCCAGGTGGGAGGCGCAGGGAGGGGTGGCGGCTCCCTAGGGGTGGGGGCTGCCTAGGGTTTTAAGAGGTGGCCTCCCCCCTCTTGGGCCAAGAAAAACCCACCTGGGCCAAGGCCTAGGCCCAGGTTGTCTTAAATTTTCAGAAAACCCCTCAAAACACTTTAAATTTAATCTTTTCACTTAAGTCCCTCTCTCTATTAATTAAACAATTAATTAAATATTTTCCGAGGTATTACATTCTACCCCTTAAATGAATTCGACCCCAATTCTAACATAACACAACAAGGAGCAAAAACAACCAACTAGCAAAAACACACACCCGACGTGAACAACGCCGGGTACTGCTCGCGCATGCGAGACTCCAACTCCTACGTTGCCTCTCTCTCGGTCTGCTGCGACCAAAGCACTTTGACATACAGCAAAGTCTTGTTCCTCAACACTTTTTCTGACCTTTCCAGAATCCGCACTGGCTTGGACTCAAAGGACAAATCTTGCTCACTAACCAAAGGTTCTAGAGCGATGTGAACTTCTGGGTCCCGCAAGTACTTTCTCAACATGGACACGTGAAACACGTTAGGCACTCCGCGCATAGCCTCAGGAAGATCCAAACGATAGGCCAACTTTCCGATTTGCGCTTGTATGGTGAAAGGTCCAACGTACTTCGGGCTAAACTTCCCTATGGTACCGAACCTCACCACACCCTAGGTGGGAGATACTCTCAAAAGCACTTGATCCCCCACTTCAAATTCCCGATCCCTTCTTCTCACATTCACATAGCTTTTCGCACATACGAGCGACCAATGATTCTGTCTCACCAAGTCCACTCGTTCAACTATCTTTTGGACCCAAAACGGTCAACCTCCGAATCCTCGCAACCAACCGAAGCAATTAAGTACACATCGGGTTCACATTCCCTTTGGTACTAACCCACCCATACTGCACAACACATGCAACTCTTATTCCAACTCTCAATCGATCTTTTACCTTAACAAGGAGCACCCTTTTAACCATGCAAGCACCACGTGGCTCAAAGTAAATCCACTCTTTCACAAATAAAATTCAACTAAACATAAAGAATTCCCATTGCAACCACACAAAACCAACTCCCCATAAAAAGGGGTCAAATCAAAAGAAGAAGAAAAAAAGGATTCAGCACGAAAAACCTCCCCACTTTCAAGTAGGTGGTTTGCACATAAGCAACACATTTAAGTCAAAGGAGAATCACTCAAGTGTCAACCCATCCATTTTTTTTTTCAAACAACACAAGACTTTAGCTATCATCACATAGCTCAATCAAGAATCATTGAACATTTTACTACCCAAGAATATGTATATATTTGCTAGGAATAAATTTCCTTTTGATCCACAAGATTCCAAATCAGCACACACCACACTGACTCATTTCTCTTAATTGGCAACATCAACTCTATGTTCAACCGAGTGCATCCAACACACTTTTGTAGAGGGACTCCACTATACTCACAGTAACATACTCTAGTCAACTCCTCTACCCACATGTTACTTTAACAAATGATTTCTAATGCACCTCAACGTTATTTTCACCCACAATCACTTCACCACAGATCTTGAGGATAATCAACATGAATTTCTCGGCTCACACACTCATTTACTACATCCAAAGGATACTATCAAGGAACATCATAATATTCAGAATCCACTCCTTTCACTATTTTCACCCACATCATTAGCCTCCAAGGTCCTAATGTGGAACAGCAAAACCAAAATTTCCCATCTCCAAGGCTTCTATCCATATACTTCGATATATTTAACACAAAGACTCTTAAATTCAGTGACTAAAATTTTCCACAATCAACCCTACTCAATCCTTCACAACCACATGAAAACATAATCTCAACCTGATTATCTGTAAGAAGATTCTAACTCCTAGAGGGTTACTCCCTGAGCTAAGTTATTTATGGCAAAAGAATTCAACAATTCTTACTATCTCAATAATTCCCATAACGGTTGGACTTTTTTTTCACAATTATAAACTCATTAACTACACCATCATAATCATCCTGCTAATCCTTTCAAAGTACCCAATCATTATGCTCCAATATATTGATCAAGATTCTCATACCTTCAATAATTCTAATGTTCCCGCAAAATGAACGTAACACTCTTGAACCACAACTAGGTTCTTCTAATTGCAACAGTATAACTAGTTAGCCCCAAGGACAATATTTTTTTTAGATCAAATCCTCATCGAGAATTATTCGACAGAATTAATTTATCACTCCAAGAATCTCAAGCATCTTGATACCCACATTATCACCTAGACCAAACACAAAACCACACCAACCAGTTGCCATACACCTCTTAAAGGTCTTTGCAACCCAAACTGCTTACTCCTTTCTTGGAGAAGCAAAAGAAGAAAATTTCAGCACAAAGTCCATCTGCAATAAACACAAGACCAAGAAAACAAAGATCTTGGTCAACAAAGGATAAGGCCACAGCTGAAAGCACATGCCTCCTCGAGAAGAAAACATCAAATCTCAACCAATACGAATACAGTATTGTCATTTGAGCTCAAGAAACTCTTAAGCGGCGAAAATAAGAAGTCAAACACACATCACAAAGATTACACAACTTGACTTCAACCTCCAAAACTTTTATCAAACTTTTCCTTTTAACAAAGAGAACATCCTTCTTTGAATCCGGTATCACCTTAACACATTAATTCTCTAAGAACTAAGTAAAACCCCTCAACACGACACTTTGCTTAAAACAATTTCAACTACCACATAAGTCATGAGATCAAAAGATCCGTATGCAACTATCAGAACTTTTGATTTAAATAGCATCATGGAAGTTATCAAATCCTTTTAATAAATGAACATTCAACATTATCATCACAGCCACATACTGACTAACATACTAATATCAGAATAATACATTCTAAGCAAGCATCATCACACCCTCAAATCCTTTCATAAACTTTTCCAAAAGAAACATAAGAACTCACTTCATCATGTTTCCAATATTTAAATTGATGGCAACTACTTGATCTAGGAGAACCTAGTGCATAAGCCACATAAATAGAACAAAACTCTTAAACAAGATGATGCTAGAACATGACAATCTCACAATTCATACTAGTATAAATTTCTTACTAGATTTCCTATATTCAATTCTTATTGATGCTCAACTCCAATTTAGCACAAATTAATTGTACTCTAGTCATTACTGGCAATAATTGATTATTATTTAATCACCACAACATTCATGATCCTAACTCTGTTTTACAATCACAATCATGAGCATAGATTCAGTATCCTACTTTATGTTCAGAAATTAGAACAAAATGACTTTAAACTTCAATAATACCAGCTTGGTAAGACAAGATTCTACAAGTCAACACATCAACATTCATCTATTTCTTTATTCATATTTCAACAATCTAGCATGATGAAAGATATATGAAATAGCAACTGTACATGCGCATAAAGTATCTAAATAAAGACATATTAAAAGTTAATATTACCAAGGCAATATTTCAACAACTCCTTACTTAATCACTCCAAACGATCAGATTAATTACTAAAGACAAAGATAATTCAATTTATCCAACCTGATAGAAAATTAAACAATCCTAATAATCATTCTAATTCACTTTTGCACACTCCTCAATAACCCATGAGCTACTATCATGAATAAACCAATTCTTAATCATAGTTCTTCCAGAAACTATTACAAGGCAATATCAAATTAATCAACTACACTTCCAAGGATGCTAATTGAAATTAATTATGCACCATGCTAACACTTCGACTTGATAATTCATACTTTATGAATTAGTTTATATGATTACCACCTTCCACTTAAGCATAGCAAAATAACATAAAGGATTTTAACACTCTCTTTCAAAAAGAAGAGGAACAATAAACTTCAACGCTCGAGATACAGAAATACAAAGATCCAAAGCTTTCACATAACAATGAGTTTTGCAACTCAAAACTTGCATTAACAAGAGAAAATACCAAGCGAGCCAATAAGTCATGATTCACAACAAGACAAAAGTCCCACGAAGGAACTATCCTTACAAATCAACAATAAGCACAGGTAGCAAAGTATCTCAGTAATCCGGAAAGAAACAATAACTGCTTCAAGGAACAAGTAGAGACCAATTGCATACCCTCAACTGCAAGAACCACAATCTCAAAAGAAATTCATTAACTGCAATCAGCCAAGAATTGACCGAAATCAACTTAAGGATAATAACATCTTTCCTAAGAAACTCACCATAACACTCGCAATTAAGTTACCCGAGGTAACTACATTGCTAATCCTCATACTACAAACAATGGTATAATTTGGCAATGCCAAGGCAGACATCACAACATCTACATCATCTCATTGACTATTCCAACTCATAACATCATAGGAGCAAAATCATAATCATACAAGATTATCAATAAGCATACAAGATTATCTCATAATGTAAATCATCAATATAACATGTCAAAAGCATAAATGCAATGCTTGACCCATCCCATCCCATCTGCACCAAGTGTGTCAATTTAATAGTTTAATTACCACGGACCTAAAGCCCGCTCGATACCAATCTGTAACACCCGACCTAACATAGGCACGAAATGCTACTAACTATCCACAATAAAACAACAACTAATATAGGTTACCTAAAATTTCGGCATAACCTCCTTTGTTTATTAACCGATGGCGGTTTAAATAAGCATGAATAGCACAAGTTCTAAATAATGAACGGAAAGATAATATCCAAAGATACTAAGTCTTTATTACATTTAATCGATGGAAAATAAACTGAACCAATTAAGCTAACAAGCCAACAAGATTATCATGACTGTCTTTATTTCTTATTGAAGGAATAGTGCATGTGCAACGAAGCTAATTCCTTTTTGATCCCATATATGCCATTCTCACATTGGTACCTAAAACAAATAAACAACAAAGAAGAGTGAGTCCAACGACTCGGCAAGTATAATCAGTATCAAATGCAAGCATGAACATTAACCCTCAAGTTAAACATATTACATATGAATTTCATGCTATGCATTATGATCAAAGGCTCCTCTTTCTCATCTCTTTCGCATTTTACCGTGACGCGGAGTGTGCATCCGTCAATGCACACCCATGCCTGCACCTCTGCAGTGCAGGGACCAATTGCCCACACTCCACAAGTGTGGGGACCTCGATGCTTGATCACCACATGACCAAGACTTCAACAATTCTCAATATGATGCACATATGTGAATGTATCAACAAGATAAAATGCATTCACCATACTACGCATCAACAAATCTCATAAATGCCATAATGTAAACAGAACATAAATAGCATTAACAACTCAGAACATTACTCAAATTCATAAGTAAAGCATTCATAACTCAAACATCACTCATATCATCCAAATCACTCAATCACACGGATTAATCATAGCAAGGTTATACTTGCCTCAACCGCGAGAAAATGAAGAACGCGTAGAAGGCACAACCCCCGGAATCCGCTCTCCTCCTGAATATTTAATTAATAATTACTAACATGACAGTAGCGGGTTTCTAGATATAAAATAACAGCAACCCCAATTAACCCAACAATTTATCTCAATTAAATCCCCAACTCCCCTCGGCCAAATCTGCCCATCCACAGACAGCCGACTTCCAAAAATCATAACTTCCAGTACGTAACTCTGAATTAAGCGTAATAGGACTCTCTGGAAAGATAATTAATTTATCTACAAAAACTTAGTTGGAGAGACTCTCTGATTCTGCCATTAACTAACCGAACCAAACCCTTTTCTAAAGCATCAATATTCACGTCGGACTCTCTGGACAGCGCACTAAAACAGTCATAACTTTCACCCAGAAACTCGGAATCCGAACTTCTTTACCTCCCTGGAAAGCTAAGAAACTTATCTACAATTTTCCCAATTTGAAGGACTCCTGAATCACCACGATTCCTGTCGCACAAACCGATCTACTACAGACTGTCCAGAACTACCCCGATCTGCAGAACAGCCGCACTAGAAAATTCATAACTTTTGCTACACAGATCCAAATAACGTGTTCTTGTACTCCCTGGAAAGATAATTAAACTCTCTACAACTTTCTAGAAGGGGTCCAGACCTGAAACCCGACGTATCTACCCCAAAACTGCCGAGAAACCACTACTGTCCCGGCAGTCCAGAAAACCGACGAATCTAACTCGATTAAAAACTCATCTAGAGATTAACAGGGATTACCCTTGACGACACGACGACGAACACGTCGACAACGCAGGATGACGAAGATGACGACGATCGGCAACGACGACGATCGGCAGCGACGACGACCGGCAGCGACGACGTTAACGATGAAGACGTTAACGACGAAGACGACGACGATCGGCAGCGACGACGTTAACGATGAAGACGACGACGGCAACGGCGACGTTAACGACGACGTTAACGACAACGTTAACGACGAAGACGATGACGACGACGAAGGCGATGACGAAGACGACGACGGCAACAGCGACGTTAACGACGACGTTAACGACAATGTTAACGACGAAGACGACGACGAAGACGACGGCGAAGACGACGACGAACGGCAGCGGCACCACGGCGCAGCGGCGGCGCGGCGCGCACAAGCGGCGCGGCGACGGCCAGGAGGCGGCGGCAGGGCAGCGGCCGGCGCAGACGGCGGCTGCCACGGCAGGGCGCGGCGGACGAAACGGCTGCCATGGCAGGGCGGCGGGCGAAACAGCTGCCACGGCAGGGCGCGGTGGCTGCTAGGTGGTGGGAGGCGCAGGGAGGGGTGGCGGCTCCCTAGGGGTGGGGGCTGCCTAGGGTTTTAAGAGGTGGCCTCCCCCCTCTTGGGCCAAGAAAAAACCCACCTGGGCCAAGGCCTAGGCCCAGGTTGTCTTAAATTTTCAGAAAACCCCTCAAAACACTTTAAATTTAATCTTTTCACTTAAGTCCCTCTCTCTATTAATTAAACAATTAATTAAATATTTTCCGAGGTATTACAGAAGGGGAGCATATGGATTACATAGTGCATCAGATGGAGTAGCATCAAATTTGATGAGCAACCCATGATCGGGTCATGTGTTTGCCATTTTCTCCACTCCTGATATGCATCAAATTTGACGAGCAGCCCATGATCGGGCTGCCAATTGAGTAATCACTCAAGCATTTCATCAAACATATTCACTATGCAACCTAACCCGCTTCCTCCTATGCAAAATTCACCTAACTTTACTCAGACTACAACTAAACCCGTGCCAACCATTTCGTCGAGCAATTGGCGAGCACCAACAAAAGCCTGAGTGGTTCCTCCTCAGAACTCACTAAAAAGTTCAATCAAACAATGCAACCCACGAGAACTCGCAACCACAAGGGCATAGGAATGCCATAATAGCATGCGGAAGTAGTAGAAGGGAGGCGGTGCTAACCTAATCTTCTTGATGAGGATCTCATGGAGCTTCTTTGTAACATCCTAATTTTCATGTACCTAGGGTACAGCCGTCAGCCCATCTTCAGGGACAGGAGGACCCGGATCCAAAACCGAGACTTGTGGACCATGGAGGTTTTCCTCTATGCGCGGGACAGGGAGCTCCACTCCCACACCATCTAGGCTGGACCTCCTTGGACGCACCTCTCAGACTCCATCCAGGATGCGACGTGTCTAGCTGCAGCCCCACCTGTGCCAAGAGCATGAGGAGAGGCTGCGACAGTCCCTTTCTCCCATTTCCCTCGCATCCGCCAGGGGTGTACCTTCCAAAGCGCCTCGACGCCAGGGTGGATGACCCTCGGTTATCACACCAGATCTAGCAGACGCAGGCGATGGCAGTCACCTACGGACATGCTCTATAGGAGATTAGGCAGTTACGTGCTCTCCTGACATCGAGCTATGAGCACTCGGACGTCCTTCGCGCCCAGCTCACCTGTTGCCAGGCCGTCCTCCAGGTGGCAGAGCGTGAGAGGATTGCTGCCGAGGCCGGGCTTGAGCGCCTTTGGTCTAGGGCAGCGTACCCCTACCTTTGCCACCATCAGTACAAGCACCAACGCCAGCACTAGCCAAAGCACTAGTGCCAACGCCAGCACCAGTACGACCACCAGCACAGCGCCAAGGACCCCGCACCTTGCTAACGGCACGCAAGAGCGTGCGCCCGCCGCCCAAGAACGACCTCGGAGGACCTAGTAGGGAGCGTCATCCCTCCCATTCCCATTCCCCTAGCAGCAGATCAAGCCCCTCCCGATCCCGTTCTCGCTCTCTGTCTCCCAGCATTAGTTGGAGCCATTCTCGTTCCCGCTTCCTAGGGGACTGCATCTTCTGCGGTCGGAGCCACTCCCCAGAGTAGTCTATTGTAGGTTAGACAGCAATATGACTAGGCAGTCCTTTTGGTGTGCACACACACTTTTCTCTCTAGTTGTACCCCCATGTACCTGGCTTAGTAGATGTTATGTATCTGGTGTCATGGCTAGACGTAGCATATATGCCATGTCTAGCAGTCATGTAACACTTAACCCTCCTGCTGTAATGAACTATCTTAGGCCTGATACTTTTTATTGCATTGCTTCTCTTTTGTTTGGTTTTTCTGTTGTGCTATTAGGGGGCTAGCGAACCCTCATATATGTCTTCTCTTTCTTCTTTTGGGCCCTAAAAGCCTTAGTTGCTTCCAGATGGTACCCAGAAAGTCTGATGCCCATGGTAGGGGTCAAGCTTCAAGGACCCTAGATCGTGGAAAAGGCCGAGGCCGTGGTCTAAACCTGCAGCCACCACCACCAGGACCCCCGACCATGGCACAAGTGATGGCACAACATGCTCGCCAGTCAGCAAGCAGGGGCAGCCAGCTGCAACTCAAAGCTAGCTGATTTCTTGAGGACCAGACCGTTGACCTTTTCCTCAACCAATGAGCCTCTAGAAAGCTGAAGATTGGCTACGTGATACCAAAAAGAAGCTCAGACTTGCCCGTTGCACCAAAGAGGATAAGGTGAACTTCGCCACACATCAGCTTAAGGGTGCCGCAGTAGCATGGTGGGAAAACTACCTCGCCTGTCATGGGAAAGAGAGCCCCCTAGGCAATAACTCCGAAGAAGAAGAAGAGGAAGTAGAAGTTGAGACCCCAGCAGTTGGTGCTCAGCAAGAAGAGTAGGCAACTGAAGAGGACCATGATGAGGAAGAAGAGGAACCGACAGCAGCCAAGTCTGTCATCACCTGGGCTGAATTCAAGGTTGCCTTCCGGCAAAACTTTGTACCCATGGGTATCATGAGGATGAAGAAGAATGAATTTCGAAACCTAAAGCAGGGAAATATGTCTGTCAATGAGTACCTCACACGATTCAACCAACTAGCTCGCTACGCCCAAGGGATGTAGCTAATCAAGAAGAGAAGATTGATCGTTTCTTGGAAGGGATGCATGAAGAGATGAGAGCACAACTAATGCTACACGACCATCCTAGCATCCACCACTTGGTTAACAAGGTCCTCATCCTAGAAAATGAGAGGAGAATCCTAGAAGCCAGCAGGAAGAGGAAGTGGACAGCTCAAAGACCCCAGGGTAGTTTCTAGTCCAAGCTAGTGTACCAAGGCAGCCCCTCTTTCCGCCAAGTTGCAACGTCAACACCCAAGGCTCTCATCCAAGCGCCGCGCCCCAGTGGAAGTGTAATTCATGTGCCCCGCCCACGGGACAGTCTTTCTCGACCAACCCAGCAAAAAACCTCCACTGTTTCAACTGCGAAGCAAAAGGGTATTTCGCCAACAAATGCCCATACCGCCAGGTCATCTCGGGGAAGTTCAATTTGGGAGTCACCTAATCCCGAGGCCAGTCATCAACACCTAGCAAAGTCTATCAGACACCTCAAGCTTCATGAACGGCACCAACTCCAAACCAGGGCCGTGTCAACCATGTCACTGCAGTAGATGCCCAAGATGCCTCTGGAGTACTCATGGGTACGTTCTCTGTTAAGTCGGTACCCGCACAAGTTCTGTTTAATTCCAGGGCTTCGCATTCTTTTATTTCAGGGAATTTTTTTGAAAAGGTTAAGTTGCCAATGTTTAATCTAAAGAGACATGTGGTACTTAGTTCACCAGGAGGACCCCTAGCTGCTACTCTAGTTAGCCCTAGCGTAGAAGTCACTATGGGAGACTTTGGTTTCCCAACAGACCTTTTGGCATTGCAATATCAGACCTTGGACGGTCACTATAAAAATATCACAGATGGTTACTACTATAAACCGCATGTGTTAGTTTAAGCACAGACGGTTTCGTATGAACCGTCTGTGATGTAGCCGTCCATTATAGCCTCTTTTGTAGTAGTGAATACTTTGATCATTTTGCGCCTATATTTTATGTGAAATTATGTTCGTTTAACTTATCAAAATTGCATGCCTTACTTTATATGCAAACATATGTTACTCATAAGGTAGCTAAACACCCACTTGTTGATCTAGTAATATGATACCCCACCCATGACACTTGAATGTCTATGAACCTTGTCACCCTAGATAACACTAGTAATCTTGATAGCTATAAGTCAAACTTAAACACCGTGCAAAGGCCTTCTCTGGAGTCCAGGGCACTAGTTGCCCTAATTATCAATTTTTAAACAAGAGAATTGTTTTGGGGCAGTCACGGGATGTAAGTGGCTAAATAATTGCGATAACGTACTTTATGCTTCTCAAAACCCTAAAAACCTGCTATACCTGTCTGGGCAGATGGTAAGAGTGGTGGGTGTGGATGTAACACAATGTCTGTGGTTTGTGGAATGAACCGCCTAGATAAATTAAGGACTTAATTATGTGATGACCTCTCTGTGTACAATAGTGTAACCACAAGCTGGCAAAATATAGGCTTGGTTGAATAATTTACTAGACTCTCTAGTCATCTCACGAGGATGTGTGTAGGTGGGTAATAAAAACCCCACATGGAATGGGACACCAGATGGAGGTAATGATTCCAGGGCTAGCGTTTGTGGAGAGTGGAGTCCGACTGAGCTAACATGTGGTAGACATCCCGCACAACCTATGGAAGCAACCCCATAGGAGTGAGGTGCTAGAGGGCAAGGTATTGTAAAGGCCTCGTGATAATCTCTCGATCTACGCGACCAAGGAATCACATAGACCCGTCGGGATGATTGTCTCTTGTGGGTAAAGATGTACAGTCTCTGCAGAGTATACAACTGTTCGAACAGCCGTGCCCATAGTCAAGGGCGGACATGGAAACTTCCTCGAGTTAGTTCTATTTCAAAACTTTTGAGGGTGGGAAGAAAACTGTCAGGCGGATGTAAACCTGACTTTGAGAATTTTTCCTGGAGGGATGTACTCCGGCGTTATTGATAAGGTGGAAGTAACCTAATGATCAAAAGCTAGCATAAGTGGATGGAACCATGAAATCAGCGGATGGAACCTACACTGCTATAAATACTGCACAATTTCAAACTTTTTTAAGCATGTTTGTAAAATGCTAAGTCATAGGAAATTTTAGTTATGATTATTCCAAATGTCGCTTTAAGCAAATAAAAGAACCTGAGCCACCCTTGTTTAGCCTTGCATCTGTAATTACATGCATTTTGTGTGTTGGCTCGTGGAGCATGGTTGTTTGTACTCACCCTCGCTCTTAACCCCTCCTTCAGAGTCCATAACCAAGGGCACTATGTCTACTATGAGGACCAGAGCGATGAAGGCGATGAAGATAATGGAAACTAGGATAAGCTTCAGTGGTCTTGCCTCTCACCTCAGTCCAGTCGACCAGGCTAACTGGTGGGTGGATCTGTTTTAGTCAGGTTTCTGGCTAATATCGGTGGCACCTAAGTTGTCTCAGTCACTTGTCTGTGGCGAGTCGAGCCCTACCACGTTTGTGTATGCTTCTGCTTTCGCACTTTATGTAATGTAAATATTTGGCCTGACGGCCCTATTGTAAACTCGACCCGACGTGGTCTATTTGAACTCTGGTAATATAATGGTATGGTATTTTTCTTGTATGAAATGATGCAGCAATGTACCTGTGAGCACTATCTACTAATTCAGGGAATAATACAGTGAGATCACAGATGATTCCGGCCAGATAAGTAAAACTTGGGGTCCGACATATCATCTCATTTTCTCTTGCATTTCCACTCATGATCACACAAGGCAAAACTTGTCCTAAAGGACATCCCCCAGTTCACTAATTACCTCTCGTACTACCATCTAAAGACCATATGCTGCTTGATCAGTATCTACATATAGAGAGATCAGCCGATCTATCCAAAAAGGGGCAGCACCCACCACCATCCATGATGGGAAAAACTGTATATCAAGAACCAAAAAAGAAAAAAGGTAACCAAAAGACAAGCATCTGATGACCATCACGCACATGTAAGCTAGCTCTAGCTAGACAGCTAGTCATGCCACCGGAGCAGCATGACGACGCATCGGCGGATGATGTAGAGCCTCGCCTTGTGCTCCTTGAGAGCCTTGCCGAGCCCTCTCCTCTGGCTGCTCCCAACCTTCATCCTCCCAAACTAAACCACACCTGATGGATTCGTCCTTGAACAGCCTATGAAAGAAGAGGACTTCGCTAATTGCTTTGTTCTAGCTAATTGCTCTTGGTGTGATTGTTGTGGATGGGTGAAGATATCACTGGAGGGAGTCGGCTTATATAGAGGAAGATATCAGATGGATTGCAGAGGTTAGACTAATATATATTATACTGCACTTGCACGGTTGCTACAGCTAGCATGCAGCACGAGTACTAATACTACTGGTGAGGCACGACTAGGTGTAGTTTTACCCGGAGACAGTGGCCTCGAAGGGACGCGGTTTTTCTGTTTCCTTCGTCTGTTTTTTTCCATATTCTCTTCTACGTGACAACACTTTATTGGCTATATTTTTCTATAGGTGTTCATAAACAAAGTTGAGTATGATCGTTACGAGTACACAATATTGTCGTAACTTGTGCAGTATGATTATAAGCATCATCAGAGTACTCGTTCGGAGGTTACAAATACATAAGCAAACAGTTGAAACTAATAAAATGTTGTCATCTAGGAGAGAACAGAGAGAGAAACTGACAAAGAAAACTGGAAAGCCGCGTCCGCCTCAGAGACCAGTGGCTCCTTGGACCTTTATGGCCTTGCTTTGCTCGCCCTGTCCCCCATGATCGTGTGACCACTCAGCCACCAGCCCGCATTGCTCGCTCTCCTTGCTTTGTTTAGTTAATCGATGGACCTGCTGTGACTTCCAAGGCTAGATAATACTACTATAATACATTCCTTGGCCTTTCATTCGTGCAGTAATAGTATATGTGTGCAGTGTTTTGGGGGCTTGAGATACAGCCACAGGGACGCCGCGAGAACCGCGGCATGCCGTGCCGTACGTGAGGCGTGGAACGAACCCCCGTGCGTGCGCCCGGGACCACCAGCGTCGAGATCTGAACGGCACAGCTAAGCGCTCTGTGGTGATCGCTGGTTTTGCTGCAGCCCCAAGTAGCGATGGCAACGCGTAAAAATCCCCTGATTCTTGTTGTCCCGATCTAGTCGTGGGGATAGCAAAACCTCGTTTTCCGCCCCCTAATGGGAATTCGGGTACCTGTGGGGTGTTATTCCTGATAGTGTTGACTCAGACCTTGTTCTTTTCAGCTTCTAAAAGCTACTTTTCGACTTTTTTATAATAACTAACTTTTAAACAGAGTATTTTTTTAAGATAGGATCTATTAGTTAATTATAGTACATACTTTACTAACTTCATTTATACCAGCAAAAACCACACGTGAGTTTCTGTTACTCTGTAATCTCTCGTAAAAAAATTTAAAAGTCACAAGTCATGACCAAAAGCCACAAGCCGCAACTAAAAAGAACAATCCCTCACTTGGTCTGTTAAGACTATATAACTGATTTGTCTGTAGATCATAATTCATATTCCATACATATATATATAATCATACTCTATTCAATAGTGTAAATAAAAGACAGCAAGACAAGTCCATGATCTTTAATTACTATCATCAAAGGCTCCAAGCAGTCCATACTTCAGTGTCCAATGCGTAGTAACATATGTAGTTCCCAAAAATATTTCAATGATTTTAAAGAACAATCTTAGCCTCTCAACAACATCAATAACAAATGACCATTCTTGATCAGTAGGAGCATAAGTATATTACTTTTCAACATGCTTCGCATGATCAAAAATAGCCTTATAGGGTAAAGCAACATTAAGCATAGTGAAAATAGAGTTCCATCTAGTTTTACTGTCAAGAGCCAATTTTTGGTAATGTCAAATTTCACAAATTTTGTAATTTTCTCAAACTTCTCTATTCTTTTTGGTGCGGTAGTCCAAAAGGCTACACTCTCACAAATATTCTCAATTGTACTCTTCAACACTTCCAATCCATCCTTAACAATCAAAATTAGAATATGTGTACAAGAACGCATGTGAAGCATCGTACCTTGCAACACAAGCTTGCTCGAGCCTATCTTCCTCGCTAATAGCTCGATGACCTTATCATTTGTTGTGCAATTGTCGAGTGTCACAATCGACAACTTCTTATCAAGATTTCAAGCAACCAAGGATTCATTAAGTTTCTTAGCAATAACATTTGCAATATGTGGAGCTAGCACATAAATTAATCTATGCATGTAGTGACAAGTTTAAAGTTAGAAATCAATGACACATGGACAGCAAGAAGAAACATGGTTATATGGATAGTATGAATGACACATGAAAGAAATTACCTCATGACAACACCTCCTAAGCTTCCAAGCATCATCAATGCAATGAGCTGTGATAGCCATGTATCCTTTTCTTGGTTGTCGAAAGTCTACATGTCACTAGTGATGGCAACTCTAGATCGAATTCCCGACATGTATTCAATTTTCCTATTCTTTTCTTCTTTGTATTGATCTAGAATGTCTTTCCTAATAATTGAAAATACATAGTGCACAAATTATAGAATACATATTGTAGGGATTAAAGATGAAAACTCATATTTCAAACATTTTATACATAATAGTGCTCCTTGTCACCATTTTGAATAGGAGTTGAAGTGCACTAACAAATCTTCGAAAACCTGTACGATCAACAATGGATAAAGGATACTCATGTAACACCATCATGGCAGCAAATTCCTTTCTAGTAACTGCTTGATCAAATGTGTAATTCTCTATATTTACCTTCCCATGATCTTTAGAAGTAAACCTTAAAGAAGATTGGCTCATTGTGGTTTTCTATCCTACAAGTTTACTCTTCCTATATGGGCAAACCTTTAGATGGTCGTGAAGATGCTTAGTTCTATTTTTGGTTTCTCCTCCAAGATTTTAAAATAGTGATTGCATTTTGCTTTAATTTTACCCATGACTTTAACCCTCTCGAACTCGTTCCAAACAACCGACGTCAACTTCCTTTTTGAACCGATAGTGCCATCTTCATTCTCATCATCAGAAATTTCAATCTCTTCATTTCCATCCACATTCGGTGTTTTGTTGTGAGTCATTAATTAATTCCAACAATGAACATGGTGTGGCTGCTCTCGAGGATGATATTGCTACAGCTAGATCATGACTACTACTTTCAGGTGGATTGGTGGACATGATTAATTTGGGATATGTAGTTCCATTAAATTTATGAATATCAAGAATCCAGAGAATGAATGGACAATAGTGCAGACAAGGAGTCACCTACTCACCTATGATCCGTGTATGTGGTTGTGGAGGCGTGGAGTGCAGCCCGTAGCACCGCTTCGGAGGGAGAGGGAGGTAGATCTGGGGGAGGCTCGGCCGGTGCATCGCCTAGTCATCGTTCAGGGCTTCAGAGTTCGGATCCAGCCGCCTGGGGGCTTGCTGCGGCTGTGCTACGCCAAGAGGAGCAGATCCAGTCACCGGAGACTCAGGGCTCATTGCGGGGTGGAGGCGTGAAGCGAAGGGTTGGAGTCTGAAGAGGAGTGGAGTCCAGAGAGGTCCATTCGCTAACTCGCCAGCATGGGCATGAGCGCCAGCACTACGCTGTGTGCCGCAGCTGCCGCTTCGAAGGGAGAGGGAGGTAGAGGGATGAGGTCATGAGGATTGGGGAGTGAGGAGCGAATGAATGACTGAAAGAGGATAATGAGGATTCGGGTTAGTCTTCAGGAGTCTGGGGTTGTGTGGGCAGTGGGCCGAGTAGGCCAAGGCGTGTAACTCTAGTCCAATTCCATCACTCATTCACTTCGGCGGCGGCTGACTACAGACTGGTCCCAAATGTCAATGTTTATACGAGGCCCATGCAGGGAATAGGGACAGGGAGCGAAGGAATGGCCCCGCCCCTAGTTCACCTGACGGGGAATGGTTTTTACCCAATTTTATCCCCGCGGGGGAAAGAAAATGCCCCATTCCCGTCCCCTAATAGGGGAATTCCCCACCAGGGGAACGGGGAATGGGGCCCAATTGCCATCCCTCCCCCAAGGGAGTTTTCTATCAGGCTTGTGTCATAGCAGCATTAGCTCATAAATGTTGTTTCACATGTAAAGAGGCTTTGTGTGCAACTTTTACTTGTTTCTTTCCTTTGAAAAGGTGTACGATTATGTGGAGGTCATCTCATGTTGGTGATAAATATTTGATTTTGTTTGTGCCTTCCTATAGTTGTTTGATTTTGATTTTAAGTATTTGCATTTTTACTTGTTGCTTTCTATTGCCATCAGTCCAAACCTTCGAATGATGTTGAGTTGGGCTTATTTTGAGTGTGTTAGTTATAGCGGAGTCCATACAAGTGTTAGTCATAGGGAGTCCATACAAGTATTAGTCATGTGAATGATGGGTATGTCCATACATGTGATTTTTCTAATGAGAGTCAAATGCATGTTATTTATGCTTGGATTAATTGCTTGTTCTTTAATGTGTAGGTGCTTGATGATTGTTGCAGCTAGCGGTAAGACTGAGGCTGTGGAAGGGATCCTACGCCATGGTGTGTTACGTAAGTTCGAGTTAAGCATCATCTCAAGTGAAGAAGCATGAAAGAAAGACAATGATCGTGAGAAGGCAAATGTGTATATGTGGTGTGCCAATTGGACTTGTGCATTTCAAGTGGTGACGATTCTCGAAATAGACGTACGATATTAGTGGTATGTAATTGGGCATCATAGACTATGATGTGATGTGGTATGCTATAGAACTCAGGCATTTCAAGTGGTGACAACCTTGGAGCAAACGTATGGTCTTGGCAATGAGGTATTGGGCATCGCATCTTCGTGTGGAGTCTGATAGGTGGCAATTGTGGAAATTATCTAATATTGAGTGGAGTAGCGGTTTGTAAAACCACAACATTAGCCTAAATGGTTTATATCACATCTTTGAGGATAGATTGTCTTATCGGGTTTTTGGAGTTATGGAAATCGTGCTTTGAAAAGCGTGCAAGTGAGTGAGTGAAAAACTTGTTTATATGTGGGTTACTAGATTCCCCATATGCAAGTAGTGTGATCTACTATGGAGTGGCTGGTTGTTTAGGGTTTGGATTGAAGTGGTGGTCTCCACTATATAATCCATATGTGACTTGAGAGATGTATCAAGTGGAGAGAGATATTAGGGTTTTCTTTGTGTGGAGCCTTTTGTGTGTGTACTTTAGGCTTAGAGTTCTACCATCCTCGGAGAATGATTGTAAAATATTTCTCTTCAAAGTGAAATGAATATCTAAAGTTTATCTAAATGAGTTGTGTCGTAGATTCTTCATTGTGCTTTTTGATTTGCTTGGTTTTCTTAGTTAGATTTCTCTCTTCTTGATCTTGCTTGATGTCAAGGACGTGTAAAAAGGTAAAGATATCTCTAGAAGATAATATCTCATCAATCTAGGTATTTTCTAGGGAGAGTTCTTAAGTTTGACTTGTTTTCCTCAAGAGAGGTGAGTTTGGGGTTTTACTTTTGTGGACGATTTAGCTTGAGTTTGTACTTGATCTAACTTACTATAATATGTGAGAACCCCAATAAGGTTATCTAGATCATCAAGGACTCACGAGTAAAAGTAGATCAAGATTTATCACTTTTGCTCGATTCTGGTGCAACATTCTTTGTTTTGGATAAATGTTAGAACTTTGGCATCGATCTTCATGATCTATGTTTGAAATAGGTTTCTGACATTCTAAGGACGGTTTGTGCCAAGTTTCATTACATTTGGATCGGTGGTTTGAGATTTGTCTCTTTTTTTGGATCGTATGCAGTATTGTTCTGCATTTTTCCTCGGCAAGCAGTTAGGCCATAAGGAACCGAGCAGTCCGACCGGCGTGCGGTCAGACTAGCAAAGCCAATGGTCATACTGGGGCCTTGCGCTTAGATCGCACCCAAGCCGATGGCTAGACCGGTTGGTGTAGAAACTCCTCTGTGAGTTTGTGATCTTTGGCTCTTGGCTTAGGTAAGTTTGTGAGTTTGTGCTTTCGTTGTATGTTGTTTGTTGATGCTTAGAGGAGAATTTTGAAATAGTCATTTACTCCCTCGGACTCGCTGGATCCGATGTACAAAAGAAAAGGGAAAAAGAAGAGAGAAAATTTTGGATCTGCTGAAGGGTGCACGAGCGAGTCACCATCCTGTCTGCTGCTGTAACACCCCAGGACCCACAATGCCCTGGAATGCCACTAATACTACTCTACAGCTAGTCAATTTATAAATAAAAACAAACTAGCAACAGTACTACGCAAGATAGTATAAGCGGAAGCGTAAACAACTAATAAATAACGGAATAATGAGAACAATTTAATATTCATAATCAACTTAACAATAATAACCAAAGGAACAATTCCATGTTCAACATTAATAAGGTGAAACATACATCAATATGATAACTAAGCAAAAGACTAGAATTATTTCAACTTTATTTCAGCATTAAGATTATAATACAGGTGCATCAGTGCGGTGCCGCTCTACCCTTCCCAATGCATGCTCAAAGTCCACACAGGGAGGGGAGCAAGAGTGAGATAAAAATCTCAGCAAGCAAATTGTTTAACAAGTTATTCAAACTACAAGTAATTTAAACATCATCATTATAATTCCATACATCCACAATTACAATTTATGTTCAAAGTTATTAAACCACCATAAACTTCTATGAATAATACCTCTAAAATTTCAGATTTAATTAACATATGAATGCAATCATTTTATCCCGTATTAAATGCAAAAGAAACATTTATTCCTCCACAAGCCACAATAGATTAATCAACAATATTTAATCTTCCATAATTAACAACGATATATTCACGACCTCGATTCACTATCAATGACGGTAAAACAATAACAATTGATTCATGACCGACTATTTTAAATCATCAACCACTACCACTACCAAAGGCAATAAAACATATATATGTCTTACTTCAATACTATATTACTCCTCCTATCCACAATTACTATAAACAAGTAAAGTAAGAAAAGAGAGTTTCATGACACCATCATAATCACTCAAGGGACGAACCACATTTCAATATCACAACCACAACCTTCATTCCATCAATAGCTCACAAAGAGCCAATTCCACATTACAACTATGAAGTTGTACATTCCACAAAATAACTCCACCACATTATATTGCATATGTATGCAAATGATCATTCCACAATGCGGTGCATATGAATGCATATGAATGCTCATGCTATGCTCCACATTACTCTTGCCGAGGCGGGAAGTGCGATGCATCGTATTTCGGCAATATACGAATGCTTCCAGCAGGCGAAGAGGTGCGTCGTGACACGGCAATATACGACGCTGTACCGGTACGGTCGCGGCTATAAGCGGCGACATCCACATTCAAAGGACATGATATGACATGTATGGTATGAATGACATGGAAATCCATTAATCACATTAATTCATCCGCAAGGAGCATTATCATGCTCTCAACATAGTCAACATCCACCACATACTAATTTCATGATCAATATATTAACATTAAGCAAGAATTCCACAATTAAAATATCATGCAATCATGGCAATTGTATCAAATTACGATAATAATGTAAACTGAATGTATTATGAACAACGGGTTAAACGGTAGCAACCACCGCTACGCTTACTTGCCTCAATCCGATGAAGCGACGAACAACAAAAGTCAAGGGCGCTCAGGGACAAGACCACCTGTCCATAAGACACCTCTCAGCACTCCATCACAGCATACAAACACGACATAAAACATAAATCAACACTAGAGACCCGAACCACGAAAACTCCTCTCCGCTCACAAATCTGCATTCTAGCCTCTGCAGCAGAGCTGCTTCTTAATTTTGTATCTTTAATTATATGCATCGAAAAATAGCAAATAATACCTCTCTGGTTTCATGACTTAAATATCTACATTTTTCATGGAGATCACCTATTTTTATTTTAATCACAGCTAGGAGTAATTAAATGCCCAAAACAGAGGACATGCTCTGCTCTGCAGATTTGGGCAGCCGCATTCAAATGCGCAGCCCGACAGCACAGAGGTCTAAAGATTACCAAAATTTTACAGGAGCTAGATCTCTAAATTATCTACACTTTTCCCAACTACGGCCAAGACCAGAAAAATCATCTACTATTTTTAAACACCGAATTACAGTCGGTCTGTAACAACCCGACTGCCTGCCGGACAGCGTTAATTCCGTCTCTGTTTCTCCTAGATCCCGTGGTATAAAATTTTGAAACAAATACAGGAGGTAGATATGGAAGTAATCTACGACTTTCCTTTTGGGAAGACCCGCAAGAAAAATCGTTTTCTAATTTTAAACTACGGTTTACCGTCGGCTGCGCAGATCTGGCCGCCTGCAAATCAGCGAGTTTGGCGACCCCGTATCTCCCAGATCCCTTGGTGAAAAAAATTGAAAACAAAACAATAGCTAGATCTGGACGTCCTCTACACTTTTCCTTTTGGGGAGATGTCAGATCCTGGAGAAGATCAGATAGAACCGTTGTTCGTTTTGCAGAATAACGTTCGCTCAATTCCAATCGAGTTGAAATCATACGGCCAGGATTTTCATTAACCTCTCTGAGGTGCATCTACGGCTGAGATCGATTACAGTTAAGACTGTTTAAGTATGTCGGAAGGTTTACTTTACATCGAAGTTAATGTTGGCTAAACGGAGTAATTATTGTAATTCCCTCGGCTTAAGCTTAATGGGAGACTGTACTCATATACACCTCTTTCAGGAAAGGAAGGGATAAGCTTTTGCATATATTTTGCCCTAGCCGTAACTTAGCTGTTCTCTAGCTCTTTCTTTCCCCTTCTCTCGTTCCCCAAATTCTAAAATCTCCACCATCAGGTCGGATTCCTCCCTGGGATCTGACAAATTGGTATCAGAGCCAGAGTTTCCTCGGCGGAAATCGGGCGAGCTTCAAGCCCCGGCTTCGGCGACGGATTGCATCGGCGCGAGAGAAGGTTCCGGACTCCGATCCGGGTAAAATCCCTAATCTTTGTGTCGATCTGAAGGAAGATGACCAAGTCGATAGCGAGGAACGAAGCGGAAACATCGGATCTGACGGCGGTCAGACAAGAAGCAATGGAAGCAAGTTACAAAGCCGACGTACTGCAGCGACAGGTGGGAGATCTTCAACAACAAGTATCGGGTATTCAAGATCAAATGAACCGCATGGAAAACTTGCTGCAAGGGTTGGTTATCACCCAGACTAGAGTGGCCGAACAGAGATCTAGGCAAGAAGTGGTTCCGTCGGGAGACGTAGAAGTGGAAATGCCGAGAAGGATGGAAGAATTGAGGCAGGCTAATCTCCCTAGCACTCACGGAGTGGAGTTGAATGGTACTCATGAAGGTAATTACAATCCTCCATCTACTGGGTTTTCTGCAATACCGACTGGGTGGGAACAGAATCCTCCGCCACATTCTTTGCTGGCTTCCCCCACCTTGAATCATCTTAATTCCAACCATGAATCAGCTTTCAGTAGGCAGTGGCCACATCACCATAGAGATTACAATAGTCAACCCCCGGACCAGTACCTTGCCAGACAATGGAACCCCAACCCGAGTAATGAGAGGGTCCTTAGCTTTTACAAATCCATTGCTAAGGGGCCTAAGCTTGATTTTCCGAGATTTGACGGAGGGGAACCGTTAGAGTGGATCCGACAAAGCGAGACGTACTTTGCTATGGCCAACGTTCCTGAGGAAGCTAGGTTTGATTTGGCTCAAATGTATATGGTTGGCCGTGCCGATAAGTGGTTGAGGAGCACCGGACTACTGTGGAATCCACCTCCGTGGTCTGAATTTTGTGTTATGATCTGCGATAGGTTTGCCCAGCATAGTGGTTATGAGGTAGTAGAGAATTTTCATTCAGTGAAGCAGTATAACATGAGTGTCTCTGATTATATTGATAGGTTTGAAGAGCTCATGGCAATGTACAAGAATGACAACCAAGTATTGAATCCTCAATTCTTTGTTAAATGCTTTGTCAATGGATTGCGAAATGACATCAAGCATTTTCTCAAACCCTTGAAGCCACAGAATTTATGTGAAGCTTATTGGATGGCTAAAGATATGGAAAAGGGAGCAGGAGCAGTATCTAAAAGAAATAATCAGAGTTCCAGTGTGGGGCCGAACAAGGGGTCCTTTACATTTTCTAAGAGCAAGCCGACTCCTGAAACTCATATACAGAAAAAAGAGATAGCACCTAAGCCCTTTATTCCTGGAATATGCAGATTCTGTGGGGGCAAGTGGTTCTTGGGGCACAAATGCAAGCCATATCAACAAGTGAACTTGATGGCTGGGGAGAGTGAAGAAACCGTTCAGGTGGACACAGAACCAGAAGAAGTACCAACTGACAGCTCAGAAAAGCCCGCGGTTCATTCTGATGCAGAGGAACAACTGATGCAGATATCTTTTCATGCGGTTAGTGGACAGTTGGGTACAACCACCTATACACTAAATGTTTCTATTGGCGGGAAACAAGGTATTGCGTTGATTGACAGTGGGAGTTCTCACTCTTTCATTGATTTGGCCTTTGCTACCAAGACTTCTTGTAGAATCCTAGTAACTTCTTTAAAAAAAGTAACGATGGCGAGGAGGCACCTTGCTGACTGGCTCACGTATAACCGATGAAGACTACTGCCTTCGTGGGGAGAAGTTTAACAGCTCCTTCCAAGTATTACCCCTAAAGGGATATGATGTTGTATTGGGTTGTGATTGGTTATATCAAGATAGTCCAAAGAGTTTAGACTTAAAACAAGGAAGTTCATCATATGGAAGGACGGTATAACGGAGGTAACCTTTGTTGACCGACAATCGTCTCCTGAAGTACAGTTACTCAGTCCAAAAAGGTGTGAGAAGTTGCTTAGGACGGAGATCTGTGGGTATTTGATAGATTTTCAACCCCATGAGACCTCTGAGGTAACCACTTTCAGGAACCCACTACTTCAACCCCTGTTAGACTCATATGCAGATATCTTCCAAGACTCACATGAGTTACCACCGGGAAGGGAGTGTGATCATGCTATTCCTTTGAAGGAAGGACATGAGCCCCCTAACATCAGACCTTACCGAGTACCACATCAATTGAAGGTAGAGATGGAAAAACAGATCCACACGTTGTTAGATTCCTCAGTCATTAAGCCGAGTTCAAGCCCTTTTGCTTCACTTTGCTATCCTAGTGAAGAAGAAGGATGGTACTTGGAGGTTATGCGTGGATTACAGAAATTGAATGCCATGACATCAAGAACAAATATCCTATCCCGTCATTGAAGACCTCCTGGATGAGTTACATGGAGCCAAAATCTTTAGTAAGTTGGATTTGAAGTCTGGATACCATCAAATAAGAATGAAATCTGAAGATGTCTACAAAACTGCTTTTAGAACCTATTTGGGACATTTTGAATACTTAGTCATGCCCTTCGGGTTAACAAACGCTCCTGCAACTTTCCAGTCACTTATGAATGTTGTTTTTGCTAAGTATTTGAGGAAGTTTATACTAGTCTTCTTCGACGACATACTGGTGTATAGCAAAACTGAGGAAGAGCACCAGCAGCATCTGACTATTGTCTTGGACACGCTGAGACAGCAAAATCTGCATGCAAATCTTAACAAATGTGTCTTTGCGAAGCCATATAGAGTACAGGACATATTATTTCTGAACAGGGGAGTAGCGACCGATCCCAACAAGATAAGTGCTATTAAAGAGTGGCCTAAACCTCTAAATGTGTCACAATTAAGAAGCTTCTTGGGGATGTCGGGTATTACAGGCGATTCATTAAGAATTATGGGCTAATCTGCCGTCCTCTTCATGATATGCTAAAGAAAGAAGGGTTTAACTGGGGACAATCTCAAGATGGGGCTTTTGAAGAGCTAAAAGCTCAATTATCCACATCTCCGGTATTGGCATTACCTAACTTTTCGCAACCATTCATACTTGAGACTGATGCATGTGGTAAAGGGATTGGAGCAGTCATAATGCAAAAGGGGAGGCCGATCGCTTATTTTAGTAGAACCTTGGGAGTCAAATCTGCATCCTTGTCCACCTACGAAAAAGAAGCCCTGGCAATAATAGATGCATTGAAACGATGGAGACATTACTTCACGGTACCCTACTGTAATCGGGATGACCAACAAAGTCTTAAATTCATGTCGGATCAGAGGATAGGAGAGGGAGTCCAGCACAAGCTCATGTTGAGATTACTTGAGTTCGATTACACTATAGAATACAAGAGAGGTAAAGAAAATCGAGCTGCAGACGCATTGTCAAGGAGGGGGATAGAATCACAGGCCATAACCATGGCTATTCCCACCTGGGTGGAGACTATTGAAGGGAGCTATGTTGAGGACTCTCGCTGCAGAGAGTTATTGGAACACCTCACTTTAGCCCCAGACCCAGATTCTGGGTTCACTCTCCAGAATGGAGTGCTTCGGTACAAAGGGAGGATCTATGTGGGTAATTGTTCAGAATTAAAACAGAACATCATTCATTCCCTGCACTCTTCGGCAGTAGGAGGCCATTCGGGTATTGTAGCCACTTATCACAGAATCAAGCAATTATTCTATTGGCCTGGCTTGAAGGGAGACGTGCAAAAGTTTGTACAGGATTGTCCCATCTGTCAGAGGTCAAAATCTGAACATTGTCATTACCCAGGCCTTCTGGAGCCACTGCCGATCCCGACATGGCCTGGACGCATATTTCCATGGATTTCATCGAGGGTATGCCCAAGTCACATGGGTATGACAAGTGAACTTGATGGTGGGGAGAGTGAAGAAACCGTTCAGGTGGACACAGAACCAGAAGAAGTACCAACTGACAGCTCAGAAAAGCCCGCGGTTCATTCTGATGCAGAGGAACAACTGATGCAGATATCTTTTCATGCGGTTAGTGGACAGTTGGGTACAACCACCTATACACTAAATGTTTCTATTGGCGGGAAACAAGGTATTGCGTTGATTGACAGTGGGAGTTCTCACTCTTTCATTGATTTGGCCTTTGCTACCAAGACTTCTTGTAGAATCCTAGTAACTTCTTTAAAAAAAGTAACAGTAGCAGGAGGAGGCACCTTGCTGACTGGCTCACGTATAACCGATGAAGACTACTGCCTTCGTGGGGAGAAGTTTAACAGCTCCTTCCAAGTATTACCCCTAAAGGGATATGATGTTGTATTGGGTTGTGATTGGTTATATCAGCATAGTCCAGTGAGTTTAGACTTAAAAACAAGGAAGTTCATCATATGGAAGGACGGTATAACGGAGGTAACCTTTGTTGACCGACAATCGTCTCCTGAAGTACAGTTACTCAGTCCAAAAAGGTGTGAGAAGTTGCTTAGGACGGAGATCTGTGGGTATTTGATAGATTTTCAACCCCATGAGACCTCTGAGGTAACCACTTTCAGGAACCCACTACTTCAACCCCTGTTAGACTCATATGCAGATATCTTCCAAGACTCACATGAGTTACCACCGGGAAGGGAGTGTGATCATGCTATTCCTTTGAAGGAAGGACATGAGCCCCCTAACATCAGACCTTACCGAGTACCACATCAATTGAAGGTAGAGATGGAAAAACAGATCCACACGTTGTTAGATTCCTCAGTCATTAAGCCGAGTTCAAGCCCTTTTGCTTCGCCTGCTATCCTAGTGAAGAAGAAGGATGGTACTTGGAGGTTATGCGTGGATTACAGGAAATTGAATGCCATGACAGTCAAGAACAAATATCCTATCCCGTCATTGAAGACCTCTGGATGAGTTACATGGAGCCAAAATCTTTAGTAAGTTGGATTTGAAGTCTGGATACCATCAAATAAGAATGAAATCTGAAGATGTCTACAAAACTGCTTTTAGAACCTATTTGGGACATTTTGAATACTTAGTCATGCCCTTCGGGTTAACAAACGCTCCTGCAACTTTCCAATCACTTATGAATGTTGTTTTGCTAAGTATTTGAGGAAGTTTATACTAGTCTTCTTCGACGACATACTGGTGTATAGCAAAACTGAGGAAGAGCACCAGCAGCATCTGACTATTGTCTTGGACACTGAGAGACAAAAAATCTGCATGCAAATCTTAACAAATGTGTCTTTGCAGCAAGCCATATAGAGTACCTGGGACATATTATTTCTGAACAGGGAGTAGCGACCGATCCCAACAAGATAAGTGCTATTAAAGAGTGGCCTAAACCTCTAAATGTGTCACAATTAAGAAGCTTCTTGGGGATGTCAGGGTATTACAGGCGATTCATTAAGAATTATGGGCTAATCTGCCGTCCTCTTCATGATATGCTAAAGAAAGAAGGGTTTAACTGGGGACAATCTCAAGATGGGGCTTTTGAAGAGCTAAAAGCTCAATTATCCACATCTCCGGTATTGGCATTACCTAACTTTTCGCAACCATTCATACTTGAGACTGATGCATGTGGTAAAGGGATTGGGCAGGTCATAATGCAAAAGGGAGGCCGATCGCTTATTTTAGTAGAACCTTGGGAGTCAAATCTGCATCCTTGTCCACCTACGAAAAAGAAGCCCTGGCAATAATAGATGCATTGAAACGATGGAGACATTACTTCCTGGGTACCCGGCTGGTAATCAGGACTGACCAACAAAGTCTTAAATTCATGTCGGATCAGAGGATAGGAGAGGGAGTCCAGCACAAGCTCATGTTGAGATTACTTGAGTTCGATTACACTATAGAATACAAGAGAGGTAAAGAAAATCGAGTGCAGACGCATTGTCAAGGAGGATAGAATCACGGCCATAACCATGGCTATTCCCACCTGGGTGGAGACTATTGAAGGGAGCTATGTTGAGGACTCTCGCTGCAGAGAGTTATTGGAACACCTCACTTTAGCCCCGCACCCGGTTCTCGGGTTCACTCTCCAGAATGGAGTGCTTCGGTACAAAGGGAGGATCTATGTGGGTAATTGTTCAGAATTAAAACAGAACATCATTCATTCCCTGCACTCTTCGGCAGTAGGAGGCCATTCGGGTATTGTAGCCACTTATCACAGAATCAAGCAATTATTCTATTGGCCTGGCTTGAAGGGAGACGTGCAAAAGTTTGTACAGGATTGTCCCATCTGTCAGAGGTCAAAATCTGAACATTGTCATTACCCAGGCCTTCTGGAGCCACTGCCGATCCCGACATGGCCTGGACGCATATTTCCATGGATTTCATCGAGGGTATGCCCAAGTCACATGGGTATGAAGTGATCCTGGTTGTAGTGGACAGATTAACCAAATATGCTCATTTCATTCCTTTGGCCCATCCATATTCAATCCAATCGGTTACCAAAGCCTTCATCGACAACATTTTCAAACTGCATGGGTTCCCTTTGGTTATTGTCACAGATAGGGATCGCATCTTCACCAGCAAATTCTGGCAAGAGCTCTTTAAATCTTTGAGAGTGGAGCTAAGGTTTAGTACGGCCTATCATCCGCAAACCGACGGCCAAACAGAACGCGTTAACCAATGCTTGGAAACATACCTCAGATGCATGGCGCTTCAAGAATCTAAGAAATGGGCTGCGTGGCTTGCGCTCGCCGAATGGTGGTACAATACGGCATTTCATTCTTCACTCAAGGTATCACCCTTTCAGGCTTTATATGGTTTTCCTCCCCCAATGATAAATGAAGTGGCAGTGCCTGGTCCTAGAGAAGAAGGTGTGAAGGACTTTTTACAAGAAAAACAGAATATGCTCAAGAGGTTAAAAGAGAATTTAGCCCAGGCTCAAACTCGAATGAAGAAGTATGCTGATCAAAACCGTACTGAGAGGCAATTTGCTATTGGGGATATGGTGTATTTGAAGCTACAACCCTACAGGGTTTCGGCATTTGGACTCAAACAGGCCCTAAAACTAACTAGCAGATTCTATGGACCCTTTAGAGTAATGCAGAAGGTGGGCAAGGTTGCCTACAAGCTTCAATTACCAGAAAGTGTGGGTATTCACCCAGTGTTTCACGTCAGCCAGCTCAAACGCCATTGTGGTCCAAAGGCTATTCCCAGTCCAGATCTTCCTCTCGTTGGTGCTGATGGAAAGATCAAAACAGAGCCTCATCTGGTGTTGGAGACCCGGGCGTTACCCAGAAGGGATCTATTGGTTACACAGTGGCTTGTCCAATGGGAAAATCTGCCCCCAGAAGATGCTTCCTGGGAGGATGCTGATTTTATTAAGGGGACATTTCCTGCATTCTATTCACAGACCATCCATTCGTGGTTCCCTGATTCTAATACTTGAGGACAAGTATTTTGCCGAGGAAGAGGCATCGCGATCTCGGAGAAGATCGATAGAACCGTTGTTCGTTTTGCGAATAACGTTCGCTCAATTCCAATCGAGTTGAAATCATACGGCCAGATTTTCATTAACCTCTCGAGGTGCATCTACTACTGAGATCGATTCTGCTTAAGACTTGTTTAAGTATGTCGGAAGGTTTACTTTACATCGAAGTTAATGTTGGCTAAACGGAGTAATTATTGTAATTCCCTCGGCTTAAGCTTAATGGGAGACTGTACTCATATACACCTCTTTCAGGAAAGGAAGGGATAAGCTTTTGCATATATTTTGCCCTAGCCGTAACTTAGCTGTTCTCTAGCTCTTTCTTTCCCCTTCTCTCGTTCCCCAAATTCTAAAATCTCCACCATCAGGTCGGATTCCTCCCTGGGATCTGACAGGAGATCCTCAGGAAAAATCTATTTCTAGCCGAAAGAGACAACCGTGCTGCGAATAGATCTAAAACCAATCCAGGCAAAATTCTAATCGGGTGATTGATCTAATATCTATCCATGAATATCGAGCCAAGAACCCTAATAAAACCAATAAACAGAGGATTGGGATGGGGATGGATTACCTAGATGAAGAAATTTTCCCCAAGATTTTCCCTTCTTCTTCTTCTTCCTTCTCCTTCTTCTTCTTCTCCTTCCTCTCCTTCTCCTTCTTCTCCAAGGGTAGCAATGGAGGGAACCACCTTGAGGAGGGATGGAGGCGCAGGACGTGGAGGGTGACGCCAAGAGGGAGGGGAGGAAAAGGGGAAGCCTAGGTTAAATAGAGAGGGAAAAGGTGGGGTGCGGCTAGGGGTGGCGCCTCCCTGGGCTTTGGCCCATGGGTGGATGGCCCACCTCCACAGCCCGACTGAAAATAAAAATATTTTTAATATATTCTAATTCATTTTTTAATGTTCTACAAATTTTATTTTCTCCCTTCCCGTGATTGACCGAAAAATCGGCGATTCCGCGATTGATTTAAAAACTAACGCCGTAACGACGTTCGGGATATTACATTCTCCCCACCTAAAAAGGATTCGTCCTCGAATCTCGCTCCTCAACCCACGAGACAAAAAGAACAACAAAGGAGAGAATAACCAAAGAATAGAGCATTCTAAGGATAGAACATCACGAGGGAACAACAACTACGGGTTCTCACCCGCCTCGAAGAACTCGGTTCCTTCTTTTACATTTGAACTTCAAGCTCCACGTCACCTCCTGCTCGGACTGATTCGTCAAGAGGGCCTCCGCATATCTGGTGGCTCTCTTCCTCATGTCCCACTCTGACGAGTCCACGACACGCGCCGGTCAACGCCGAGCGCCCGCAATTTTTTGTCGGCTCTGAGCGGCCAATAGATCATGTCGTTCTCACAAAAATTTCCCGCCACAGCTATCAAGCCACTTATCTAATACCATCCTCCTTCTTAGAATATTTTTCTCTATATATTGTAATCGGGATAATACATTGTACCCCTTTTAAAGAATTCAACCAGAGATTCCACTCATAACATTACTTGAAGCACAAACAATAACTGTTACAAATGTAACACAACCACAAGAAGAATGAAATATTTCCAAGCAGCACGCTAGCAATCAACCTTCCTTCAAAGGACCATGATCCAAAACAAAGGATTCACCACAAAATCATTCACACTCTCCAAATAGACATTTGGAGAATCCACGCTGCACAAGCCAAGAGTGAAAATCACTCGACAAACCAATTCAATCATTTTCTTTTCCTAACTGGAAAAGAACACACCACAACATATAACAACTCAGTTTTGCAGATGACTTCTGCCATAACACACAGTTCACACAAGAATCAAGAGAGCATATTACTGCTCGAGATATTATTAACTTTTCAATCCATTCCCTTTGAAAATTTAACTTCCTTGAACCAAGGATTTACAAATCATCGCCCAACACATTCACTAGATGCCATACACCTCTTAAAATACTTTGCGACCTAAATTAATTACCCCTTTCTTAGAGAGGCGAAAGAAGTAAATTCCAGCACAAAGGAAAATGTTACCATCCGCAATAAACACAAGACTAGAAGAAATAGCAATAAATCTTGGACAACAAAAGATCTTGGACAACAAAAGATAAGATCACAGCTGAAGGCACATGCCTCCTCAAGAAGAAAAACCAAATCTCAACAAATAAGAATACAGTATTGCCATTCGAGCTCAAGAAGCTCTTATGCGGCGAATATATTGCCATTTGAGCTCAAGTAACTCTTATGTGGCGAGAATAAGAAGTCAAATACATCTCAAAAAGAAACACACAACTTGACTTCAACCTCCAATACTTTTACCAAACTTTTCTTTTAACAAAGAGAACAACCTTCTTTGATTACGGTATTACCTTGATAGATCCAACAAAAGAGATTTGAAGACTGCAACACATTAATTCTTTTTAAGAACTAATAAAACCTCTCAACACGACACTTTGCTTAAAACAATTTCAGCTACCGCATAAGCCATAAGATCAAAAGATTGCATAAATATCAAAACTTTTGATTTAAATAGTACCATGGAAGTTATCAAATTCTTTTATTTATAGAACATTCAACATTATCATCACAACCACCTACTAATCATCATACTAACATCAGAATAATACATTCTTAACTAGCATCATCATATCCACTAATCATGTCATAAACTTTTCCAAAAGAAACACAAGGAATCACTTCATCATGTTTCTATTATCTAGATAAGATTGCGACTATTTAATCTAGGAAATTCTCGTGCATAAGCCACCATATTAAAGCAAAGCTCTTAAACAAGATGATGCTAGAACATGGCAATCTCACAAAATATGCTAGTATAAATCTCTCATCAAATTTCATACATTCAATTCTTATTGATGCTCATCTCTAATTTAGCACACATTGATTGTACTCTAGGCATTACTAGAAATAGTTGATTATTATTTTATCATAACAACATTCATGATCTAACTCTATTTACAATCATAAAACAATTATGAACATAGATTCAATATTTCTCCTTACGTTCAGAAATTAGAACGGAATAACTCTAATCTTCAATAATACCATATTTGCAAGACAAGATTCTACAAGTTAATACATCGACCTTCATCTATTTCTTTATACATATTTCAACAATTAAGCATGGTGAAAGATAGATGAATCTAGCAATTGTACATGCTCATAAAGTATCTAAATAAATGACAGGTTAAAGGTTAATATCACCAAGGCAATATTCCAACACCTCCTTACGTAATGATTCCAAACAGTCAGATTAATTACTAGAGACAAAATAATTCAATTTATCCAATCATGATAGAAATTTAAGCAATCATAATAATCATTGCAATTCTTTTGCACACTCCTCAATAACTCCATGAGTTCTAATCACAATTAGACAAATTCTTAATCATAGTTCTTCAAGAAACTATTACAAGGCAATATCAAATTAATAAACTACACCTCCGAGGATGCTAATTAAAATTAATTATGCAGCATGCTAACATCTCAACTTGGTAATTCATACCTTATGAATTAGTTTATATGATTACCACTTTCCACTTAAGCATAGCAATACACCATGAAGGGTTTTAACACTCTCCCTCGAGAAGAGTGAAAATAAACTTCAACACTCGAAATAATCTAAAAGAAATACATAGATCCAATGTTTTAACATATTAATGAGTTTGCAACATAAATCCTTCTTTAATAAAAATACCAAGCGAACCAAAGAGTCACGATTCACAACAAGACAAACTCCCACGAAAGAACTAACCTTACAAGCCAACAATAAGCACAGGTAGCAAAAGTATCTCATTAGTCCGGAAAGAAACAATAACTGCTTCAAGGAACAGGTAGAGACCAATTGCATACCCTCAACTGCAAGAATCACAAACTCAAAAGAAATTCATTAACTGCAATAGGCCAAGAATCGGCCAGAATCAACTTAAGGAAGATAATAACTTTTCTAAGAAATTCACTCACAACATTTGCAATTAAGTTACCTGAGGTAACTACATTGCTATCCCCATTCTCGCAAACAATGATATAATCAGCAAAGCCAATGCAAAGACAAACAACATCTACATCTTATCATTGACTATCCTTACTCATAACAGTCATAGGAGCAAATCATAACCATACAAGATTATATCATAATGTAAATCATCAATACAACATGTCAAAAGCATAAATGCAATGCTTGACCCATCCCATCCTACTGTGCAAGTGTGTCAATTTAATAGTTTAATTACCACGGACCTAAAGCCCGCTCGATACTAATCTGTAACACCCAGACCCACAATGCCTGGAATGCCACTAATACTACTCTACAGCTAGTCAATTTATAAATAAAAACAAACTAGCAACAGTACTACGCAAGATAGTATAAGCGGAAGCGTAAACAACTAATAAATAACGGAATAATGAGAACAATTTAATATTCATAATCAACTTAACAATAATAACCAAAGAAACAATTCCATGTTCAACATTAATAAGGTGAAACATACATCAATATGATAACTAAGCAAAAGACTAGAATTATTTCAACTTTATTTCAGCATTAAGATTATAATACAGTGCATCGATGCGGTGCCGCTCTACCCTTCCCAATGCATGCTCAAAGTCCACCAGTAGGGAGGGGAAGCAAGAGTGAGATAAAAATCTCAGCAAGCAAACTGTTTAACAAGTTATTCAAACTACAAGCAATTTAAACATCATCATTATAATTCCATACATCCACAATTACAATTTATGTTCAAAGTTATTAAACCACCATAAACTTCTATGAATAATACCTCTAAAATTTCAGATTTAATTAACATATGAATGCAATTATTTTATCCCGTATTAAATGCAAAAGAAACATTTATTCCTCCACAAGCCACAATAGATTAATCAACAATATTTAATCTTCCATAATTAACAACGATATATTCACGACCTCGATTCACTATCAATGACGGTAAAACAATAACAATTGATTCATGACCGACTATTTTAAATCATCAACCACTACCACTACCAAAGGCAATAAAACATATATATGTCTTACTTCAATACTATATTACTCCTCCTATCCACAATTACTATAAACAAGTAAAGTAAGAAAAGAGAGTTTCATGACACCATCATAATCACTCAAGGGACGAACCACATTTCAATATCACAACCACAACCTTCATTCCATCAATAGCTCACAAAGAGCCAATTCCACATTACAACTATGAAGTTGTACATTCCACAAAATAACTCCACCACATTATATTGCATATGTATGCAAATGATCATTCCACAATGCAAGCATATGAATGCATATGAATGCTCATGCTATGCTCCACATTACTCTTGCCGTAGCGGGAAGTGCGATGCATCGTATTTCGCAATATACGAATGCTTCCCGCGGGCGAAGAGGTGCGTCAGACACGGCAATATACGACGCTGTGCAGTGCGGTCGCGGCTATAAGCGGCGACATCCACATTCAAAGGACATGATATGACATGTATGGTATGAATGACATGGAAATCCATTAATCACATTAATTCATCCGCAAGGAGCATTATCATGCTCTCAACATAGTCAACATCCACCACATACTAATTTCATGATCAATATATTAACATTAAGCAAGAATTCCACAATTAAAATATCATGCAATCATGGCAATTGTATCAAATTACGATAATAATGTAAACTGAATGTATTATGAACAACAGGTTAAACGGTAGCAACCACCGCTACGTTTACTTGCCTCAATCCGATGAAGCGACGAACAACAAAAGTCAAGGGCGCTCAGGGACAAGACCACCTGTCCATAAGACACCTCTCAGCACTCCATCACAGCATACAAACACGACATAAAAACATAAATCAACACTAGAGACCCGAACCCGCGAAAACTCCTCTCCGCTCACAAATCTGCATTCTAGCCTCTGCAGCAGAGCTGCTTCTTAATTTTGTATCTTTAATTATATGCATCGAAAATAGCAAATAATACCTCTCTGGTTTCATGACTTAAATATCTACATTTTTCATGGAGATCACCTATTTTTATTTTAATCACAGCTAGGAGTAATTAAATGCCCAAAACAGAGGACATGCTCTGCTCTGCAGATTTGGGCAGCCGCATTCAAATGCGCAGCCCCGACAGCACAGAGGTCTAAAGATTACCAAAATTTTACAGGAGCTAGATCTCTAAATTATCTACACTTTTCCCAACTACGGCCAAGACCAGAAAAATCATCTACTATTTTTAAACACCGAATTACAGTCGGTCTGTAACAACCCGACTGCCTGCCGGACAGCGTTAATTCCGTCTCTGTTTCTCCTAGATCCCGTGGTATAAAATTTTGAAACAAATACAGGAGGTAGATATGGAAGTAATCTACGACTTTCCTTTTGGGAAGACCCGCAAGAAAAATCGTTTTCTAATTTTAAACTACGGTTTACCGTCGGCTGCGCAGATCTGGCCGCCTGCAAATCAGCGAGTTTGGCGACCCCGTATCTCCCAGATCCCTTGGTGAAAAAAATTGAAAACAAAACAATAGCTAGATCTGGACGTCCTCTACACTTTTCCTTTTGGGGAGATCCTCAGGAAAAATCTATTTCTAGCCGAAAACTGAGAGACAACCGGCGCTGCGCGAATAGATCTAAAACCAATCCGCGGTAAAATTCTAATCGGGTGATTGATCTAATATCTATCCATGAATATCGAGCCAAGAACCCTAATAAAACCAATAAACAGAGGATTGGGATGGGGATGGATTACCTAGATGAAGAAATTTTCCCCAAGATTTTCCCTTCTTCTTCTTCTTCCTTCTCCTTCTTCTTCTTCTCCTTCCTCTCCTTCTCCTTCTTCTCCAAGGGTAGCAATGGAGGGGAACCACCTTGAGGAGGGGATGGAGGCGCAGGGACAGGGAGGGTGGCGGCCAAGAGGGGAGGGGGAGGAAAAAGGGGGAAGCCTAGGTTAAATAGAGAGGGGAAAAGGTGGGGTGCGGCTAGGGGTGGCGCCTCCCCTTGGGCTTTGGCCCATGGGTGGATGGCCCACCTCCACAGCAGCCATGACTGAAAATAAAAATATTTTTAATATATTCTAATTCATTTTTTAATGTTCTACAAATTTTATTTTCTCCCTTCCCGTGATTGACCGAAAAATCGGCGATTCCGCGATTGATTTAAAAACTAACGCCGTAACGACGTTCGGGATATTACAGCTGCTCTCTGCTTGCTGATTCAAATTGCTAATATTAGATTCAGAAAAAAATCTTCACTTTGTTAGGAGAGAATGATGTTTAGCACAATTTTCATCTGTTTATTGCTCGCAATAATTGGGCCTCTTCTGTGTTCTATCTGGTCTCTACTGAATATATGGTATTTTGCAAAAAAAATCAGTGATACTTCCATATCAGACAAGAATGTGCTCCGATTCAACTTTGCTTCCACACAGTGTGCTGGTTTGTAGCACTCAGGAGCATTGGCCTTTTGCCCTGTTCCAAACAGGTTTTAATTTTTAGAAGTCGAAAGTTGAACAAAGTGGTTTCTCAAAGTGATTTTCACAAACCCTTTGTATCAGTTACTATAGGAATCGTTTTGAATGGAGTGATTTCTTAAGGCAAGTGTCCCTTACTCTTTTAATTTCTCTCGTAATAAGTCAAAAGCTACAACACTTTTGAGTAGGGCCAAAATTATTGATCTGTGCTTTCAACTTTATCTATGATCTTTATATGTATAAATAACTGGTGATATTTAAGTTACCTTCTTCATTTTATAGATCTAGAAAATCTCACAATAGTTCTTCAATCAGAAAAAAGCAACATTTCTAGAAATTTTCTCATTAATCAAGAGAAAAATAGAAGATTTATACCGCTTATTTTGGTAGAACCGGATTATAACGGTATAGATTAATCATATATATAGCTACTGCAACAGTTACAATTGTATAACAATATAGCTATACTTTTCAAAGGTATTGAAGATATATAACGAATATAATATATTGTAATATCTAACCGTGCAATTACACGGAAAATTCCACTAGTTGATAATAATCACTCTATCAATTGTTGGAATAATACCACTGAGTGGCCAAAGATCAAGCTCATTAGTACTTTTGGTCCTGTTATTTTTTATTTTTGGTTTCTTCAAAAGTCAAAATAAATAAGGCGGCTTCTTGAAGTGGATTCTCTAAATGACTTTATGAGTTCAAAACTATGGACGTCATCTGCATAGGTGTCTTCGTAGTCTGTTCCTATCTCGAAAAGTGTAGATAAAAACTACAAGTCACAGTCTAAAAGAACATACACTTTTAAGGCAGGGATCTGCTTCCCTAAGATGCTAAAAACTGTTTTCAGGAATACAAGGTAAAATTTGCGAGGATACAATTACAAGGTAAATTGGAACTTGGAAGGAGGCAAAGATGAACAGACTGATGTTAAGCGGTGGCGCACAAAAATGGTTTGCGAATTGGGAAATGATTTGGTTTCTGGGCAGCAGCCTGCAGGTATTGTTCTGCTTTCCCACGTCGTAACCGATTACTTTTAATTCAGACCATTTTGGTGATCATGGTTGTTTGTCTAGGTAAGATTATTTTTTATTAATCTGCTTTGTCGACGCAACACTTACGCAGCAAATTGCTCGGCATATGAAGGTGATAAAAATCTGTTCACTGTGACAGTTGATTCCGAGCGAAAATGCCACCTGAAAATTTGTCATTCTGACTCATAAAAAATTGCAAGAGAAGCAAAATGAGGAGCAAATTTGAGTATCAATTGATACCACAGCTGCTACAAGGATCTGTATCTATACAATTTCCCCTACCATTCTGGTAACAAGGAAAACAACAGAACAACCAAAAAGAAGAAGAAATCAAGAGCTAGCCAAAATTGTTTCTCATCAGTCATGCCGCCGGAGCAGCATAACGACGCATCGCGAAATGATGTAAAGCCTTGATCTTTGCTCCTTGAGTGCTTTGCTGAATCCTACTCCTTTCATTCTCTGGTTCCCAAGCTTCATCTTGACAATCTGAATGCCTTGCTCATCAACTCTGAAACTGTTCTACTGTGTATATAGCTGAAAACACAACAACTGTATGATCTTGCTCTTGGTGTGCTTGACTGAATGGAACACAATGCAAGGGGTTTATATAGGTAGGAAGGATCAGGCAGATGGAGATCAAGAGGAGACTGGAATATATACAGACCCAGCTGCATCATGGCATAACTGGCAACCCACACCTGCATGTACTTTCACCATCAGGCAAGGGAGTGAAAACTTGTACCCCATTGTCCATCTGATCATGTGAGCCTACCTGCTCTCATCATACAACAAAGCTCCAGGCTCCAGCTCTGGCATTTCAGGCATTAGTTTACTGGCTAAAGTCAAGCTTGATGATCTCTGAGGACAGCCGGAATGGCCCTCCGTGCGACTAACGGGCAACCTGACCGATCTCGCGCGCACTCCGGGTGGACGTGAGTCAGGTTGCATGTATTGAGATCTGACTACAGCTAAGGATTTGCCTGGATTTGGCCTTTGGTTTGGCGCCTGCTCAAGAACATGAGCAGTTATGTATCTTTGTCCCTTGAATGGTAGCACACAGATTGACAGATCAACATACAAACTGCTTAGCTTTGCTTGTGATGAAGTTATTGGTTTCTAAGTGGCAGAGCTGAACAGTGAATAGATTATGCCATTTATGTTTGCTCCTCGCAATGGGCGTGGCCAACATTCCAATATATTTTTATTGTAGTGTCTTCCTGACTGCCGTAGTTCACAAGTTCATTGAATTTGGGAATTGGATCGATCCAGCATTTCAGGGTTCAAGGAAAAAACAATTCGTGTCATGTTTTCAGTGAGGACTTGGTCATTTTTATTCCTGGATGGTGTTTGCTCGCACAAAACGTAAATCTTTACTTTCTGAGCGTCATATAAAATGCATCAGACATTGGAAAAAAATGTGGTGAGAAGCAAATGAGTCAAATGAACCTCAAACATGATGTTGTAATAATAAGTTTTTGCCAGACGAGATGCACATAAGGTTAAGATTTACAGTTTAGTTTGTCTGTGTCACAAACCTTCATTGGACTAATTTCAGTTGTGCTTAATTGTTTCGAGTATTTATTAGAGGCGGCGGCTATAGAGCATATCTTGCGCAAGGCATCTTATCGGTATACAGTTTAATCAAACCAATTTGATTCCGACATCAAGTCAACACAAATAATTCTTTAAAAATAAAAAAGATAGCCACTAGAATGATCTGTCATTATTTACAATTTCATGTCATAATTCAATCAACACAAGAAGGAATATTTTTTAAGAAAAGATATTTTAAGGTGAAAAATTAACTATAGAAAAAGGGGACAAAAAAGAAGGTCAATATACACGGTTAGATGCTGCATTGCTTAAGATTGATGAGGTAAAGTTTGCATATTGTTGTATTTAATTGAGATGAATGGGACTGGACATTCAGGAGTAAAAAAGACTGACGAGGCAAATGTCACTTTTGTCATGAGTCATGACCAACAACAACTAGGTGGGGTCACAGCTTGACAGAAGACCAAGAAAACAGTGGCATCTATTAGGCATTCAACATTTGCAGCATATCCATATACAAATTTAGAAGAAATTTACTTGAAGATGAAAGGGACAATCAACCAATCTTATTTGTTGGTGTTCTGCAAGTCTGTTCCTTCTTCAGATGTAGTCAAGCAGGCGGTCATAGGACTTTCAGAATCAGAGAACTGCACGCGCTCCATGTCAGTCTGATAAGGTTTTAGGTTCAAACGCAAAATCTCGAAGAGAGAACATTTTGGGCCTGAAGCTGTAGTCCGGCAAAATAATGAATTAAGTTCGATTGTACAGATGAACTACATATATCTAGCTAAAATGGCAGTTGAAAGTTGAAGCTGCCCAGATCAACATCTGCAGCACACAAGAAACACAGAGATAAGTCGAAGAAGTTTCCAATGGAGACAATCTAGCGATTGATCCGATCATTTCTTCTTTTTTGGTTGATATCGCATTCCACACTGATGTAATTGTACAATGACACACTTGCTAGGAGGGAGGGAGGAAGAGGCACCGGTGAACACTAGAATACTACTGCTGCTGCTTCTACTTCTAGCATACTCTACTGGCCCCTATGTACAACGGCCGACGCCATTCTGGCACAGCACAATCACAAGCCTAAAACCAAAATTTTCGCACACGAACACGACCGACCAATGGATCCATCGATCATCCCATCAGTCGTGCCACCGCAGGAGCATGACGACGCAGCGCTGGATGATGTAGAACCTGGCCCTCTGCTCTTTGAGGGACCTGCCGAACCCCCCTCCCCTCTGCCTCCTCTGGCTCCCAAGCAGCTTCATCTTGCACTGGATGGTTGTGCTTGCGTAGTTTTGTGTTGGAACGATATGTAGTAAACTAAGCAATCTCTTCTTGGCACAAGCAGTAGTGATCGATCACCACTCCAACGGGTGGCTTATATATAGGGAAGGAGCTAGATGCAGATGGCACTAGAGGCTTAGCTGAGGAAGAAGGAGGAGGAGGAGGAGGAGGAGGCTAGCAACAAGAATTGATAATGCGAGTGTGGGGCGAGCCAAGCTAGCTAGGGCCACATGGGCGTGCAACGGCAGGCAAAGGGGCTCGGGCTGCAGTGAGATGGATAGCGGCGCGGGATTCCTCCTGCCCCCGGGACCGCCGGGCAGGGTAGTTCGCCCGTCGTGCTCCGCGTCAGACGGTGTGCCCGTGCAGCGCCGTGGCCCATGGAAAATGTGTCGGGGGCCAGGCCGGGCGTGCGTCCGCGCGGAGGCACGGTGAAGGGTCGCTGCCGCGCCCTCTCGTGCGTCTGACCGCCCCTCCGCCCGCCCGGCCGTGCGCTCCAGCCCAGGGGCCACCACCCACCTCCTCCCGGCTGATTTCGGCTCGCGCCAAACAATTTGGTATCTAGCCTCTCAACCTGAAAGCTTTAAGCTTTCAGGTGAACTACCACGTTCGTCCAGGTTATCTGCATGCCCACGACGAGAGAAATGGTTCGTGGTTGGATCGCTACGGCTGAGAGTATTATTATTGAGAGCACTAGGGTTGATTAAGGTCAGCTCAGCTAACCTAAGGAGGAGTGTTTAGAGTATAAGTAGACTGTAATACAACTTTTTCCCGGGGAAGTACAATCATCGTCTGGCAACACCAAGAGCTATAGTTGGTGTACATGAGACTTGACCGAGGCCTTAGCGAGGACAACCGATTAGAGGGGCGTGCTCGGTGTCTCGGGACGCTAATGACCCGTAGGCGTTTTGTCTTTTTCGTATCCCGATGAGTGGTCCTCTTCGTGAAGGCCAAGGGCCAGCAGTGTTCGTTGTACTGGATCAGATGTTAACAAACTAACCACTTGGGTTAGGGCTGCATGTGCGCCTGTCGGCTTTGGGCGCAGTAGCTAGCAGTACGGTGGGTGAGCACAGTGATCATGTTCGCTTCTTTCGATTGGTCGATTAAATTTATTGGCTCATTATTTGAGTGTTTTTATCTATACTGCTCTCCATCTAACGATAATCCAGTCAAGGGGGGCAGTACAAGTGTGAGCACGACGTGGGTCGAGATGACACATTAGTTGTATGATGTTATTATAATAACTATACAGACAATACATTGTATACGTTGTCTTTAGTTCTATCCATACATATAATATAAAATTGTATTGCAGACTATCACTGTCTATATCAAATGTACATACTCAAACTGTCATTACAAGAAATGATTAGCTAGCGCCTGTTAATTTGAAGGGGACGGGACAGATCCTTAACTGTATGGCGCTAATGTAAGTCCTGCTGCAACCTGATTTGAATCCCATCGATCCCCACTCTCACAGGTTATGGCCCTGTTTAATGTCTGAAGAACGGAAATATGCATTAATTGTTATTAGAAGACACTGTGATCCTAACGAAATCCTACGAAGAACCTGAATTCCAAACGGTGCATATAGATTTGAAGCTTTGGTCTACAAAGTGCATCCCTGGGTGATTAACTGTTAGTTGTGGTGTCTGATCTTCCGATTAGTTGATGCCCCTGTTAATCTCTATCTAATTAATTATTGCTACGTGCTTTAGCCAACACATTTTCTCTGGAAGACGATATGTCAAGTCAGTTTGTAGACATTTCTAACATCGATCATTAATACGCAGACATGCATGGTCCAGTTGCACTAAGATCCTGATTGGCATTTGTGTTAAGTCTTGTCGGTAGAAGACGCAAATGCGTCCCGACAGTGATCTCCATATCATATATCGTGATGACGGATCGATCAAGTTAGTCAGCTAGCTAGACACAATTAAGAGGACGATGTGTATCTGCCTCTCTGCACGATACGCTGCACTTAGGTGTGCAATGATCAAGTGTTGGCTTTGACACCTGGTCCCACAAGGCCACAACGACCTATATAGCCACTACAATAAAATAGCCTCGTAGAGACATTTTTTTTTAACACATATTTTTATGGCCACTGAGACGATTTTTTGCGCGTTTTTGATTTACCAATACATCTCTACGGTCTTTAATATGGTCTATAAGAAGACAGTCGTAAGACGTTTTAAAACATGACTCAATAACTCTCTAGAGATGACTTAACGTGTCTCTAATCTATAAATAAGATATCTCTACAAGGCTTTTTTTGTTGTAAAGCTCAGATGGACAAATATATGTATTTACTTCTGGTACTTGAAAGGCTCCTACAATCAATTTAGAGTGGACTATCCCAAAAACCTACGATTTTATTTTTTTACTCAATTGAAAATGTCATACTATCTGATTGTGGGGACCCTACGTCGTTCTCCCAAGCAACACATGAGGTGACACAGAAAGAGCCCAGCACCCTAACCACTACCTCGTCCGCTTTGCCACCGCCGCCGCGCAACAGCCTTCCAAAACCCTCGCCTCTCCTCCTCGCCACCTTCCTTAGACCCTCACTCCCTTTTAATCTCTTGTTTAGATCTGATTTTATTGGTGTTATAGCCTTGGTACAACAAGAAGTACATGATACCTCTTTCTCCATAGGAGGAGATAGAGCTAGAGAGAGCTAAAGACAGGAGAAAGAACTCGTGTGTAAAATGAGTAGATCCCTCTTCTCATACTCCTCTTGGGGGTTTATATACATGAATGGGTAATTACAAAAGATGAGGGTATATTGATACATTCTTCTATACTATTGGGTCTATTATATATTGGGCAAGTTGCAAGGCCTAGTCATGGGGGGTTGAGCCACCCCTACAACAGTACCCCCTCGACAACAAGTGCGAAGGTCCCAATGGACAAGCTGACGTGACCAAATATTCCAGCCCATGTCCCCTGCCAGCAAGCACAAAGTCCCGATGGGCGAGCTGATCCAATTGGTACCTCCAGCCCGTGGGGTGTGGATGCTGTAAATCTGCCAACGCTGAGTTCTTTCGCTCGGCTCGGACTTGAGCAGCGCATAGGCGCGTGTAGGTAAGTCCCACACAAAGGGTACGGTCGTGTCATCGATGTCCTATTCCCACGTGGGCGGCACATGAAGGCAGGGTTGTGGGGTGAGCCATCTCTCCGAGGCGATGCCTACGAGGAGGGCAGCGAAGTCCCGCAATGCAACCGAAAGCACCCCGTGGAGGTGGAGCTTTTGTGGCGGAGCCATGGGTCGGGCCACCCCTCCAAGGTATGCCTACGAGGAGGGTGGCGAAGACGATCGTCGACGAAGACAGGAGGACGAGGTGGTCGGTCGAGCGGTGATGAAGTTGGTGGAGCCTCGACCACAGAGTGGACCATAGGATGTTCCCTCATGGATTTTCGAGGGGGTGGTCCAAACATCGTGAGCGGTTTCCAAATTGCTCACTCTATTAAACTCTTCCGCATTTAAAGCGCCAAATAGAGCATTCATAGCTTGAGCATCTAAATGAGCATTACGTCCCTCTTGTTCTGTAGGATGTAGTGGATCAAGATGCATGATGTAACCCTCATTTACAATTTTCCATATGCTCGGACTCATGGCCTTAAGATAAATAGACATTCTAATTTTTCAATAAGAATAATTAGAGCCATCGAAAAGATGTGCCTTCCATATAGTAATCCCCTCACTAGCCATTCTTTTCTCTTTAGACAGTTAAGTCTAACTCAACGAAAGGTCAAGCTCTGATACCACTTGTAGGATTAAGGATAACCAACTAGAGGGGAGTGAATATGAGGTTAAAAATTATATTGCCGTTTAAAAATAATTACCATAATTTAGTCTAGCAAAATTTTAAAGTAATTCAAACCTACACAATACTAGTATGTCTAAGGCACTACAAGTACAAGTCTCTACAAGAATAAATCTAGCACAAATAAATATGACAATCACAATATGCTACAAATACAAGGGCGGAAAGAAGAGACCAAGAAATAACCAATTGACACATGATGTGTTTACCATGGTGTTTGAAAACTTGCCGATTTTCCCTAACCCACGTTGAGCAAAAGCCCAAGCAACTTGGACCAGCTCCACGAATTAAGCCTCAGCTCCTTAATCCACTAGTGGTTGTCCGTCCTTTGCTATGGAGATGGTAGACACCAAACCACTCACAAGTCGGCGCTGGGCTTCTTCACAACCTTCTTGAAGAAGTCACCGCGCAAGCTCCCGCCAAGCCATCTAGGTGCCGGTAAGTACCAAGAGTAATAAATCACAACTTTGCTTGACGGTGATCAAGTGCCAAAAGGATCAATGTAAGATGTATGCGCTTGATTTTTGCTCAATCACATCAAATAAATGTAAAATGTGAAATTGAGGTGTGGAGTGAATGCTCAAGAATGTTCAATGGAGTCTCTTTCTTCTGTCCTTGAGTAGGTGGGGGAGTATTTATACCCCCACCAACCAAAACTAGCTGTTACAGGGCAATTCCTAAAAAAATCAGGGTGAGCAGAAGTACCGTTGTTCATCGGTCGGTACTACCACACCTATTCTGATATAACAGTAATGGCAATTTCCAAGCTTCTGAACTAACCGTTGAAAGTCGGTGCGGTACTACCACCGCTGTAATTGTGGTAGTTCTGACATTCTGAAGTTCCGAAATTTCGGCGTGATACTTCCGTTTGCTTCGAGGCCAAAAGCTAGCAATTTTTGGAAAAATGTACCGCCCGTATTTTCAGAGCTTTTGTGATCTAGAAGTACCATTTAAGGGCTGTGGTACTACCACTCTACGGTAGTTCCACTGTTGAAACTCTGGTACTTCCGTTTTCCATAGAGACAAAGTGATTACAAGGGTGCTCTCTAGGAAAAATGTATTACTTATTTTGATGGAACTTTTGAAAAGTGGAAGTACCGCCGTTTACACTCCGGTACTTCTGATTGTCTAGACAAAGCACAAATTGGCTATCAATTTTAGTTTTAAGAGAATGCTGATCCTAAATTGATCCAAATTGCACAAGAATATGCTATCAAGTTACTAGCCAAGATCACTCTTAATAGTACATCATTTATCCTATAATCTGGTCTTCCATCCTTTCTCCTAAGACCGGTAATAGCAAAAGGGATCCTAGTGTATTTATACATTTGTCTTGAGCTACATTGATTTTCATGTTGTCCCTTAGCATACGTCTCATAATCATTTTAGTGACTAAACCTCAGTAAACATGCCCCTTTGTGTTGGAAAGGGGGAGAGAAAAAAGTCCAAGAAAATTACGAACCTATTCATCCATATTCGCACCACTCTCCACTATCAAGGACCTCGGAACTAGAGATGGCAATGGGTACCCGAAACCCGATATCCGGTGGGTTTTTACTCTATTAGGGCATGGGTCTGAGTTAATTTCCTAACCCATGGGTCTCTTAATGGGCAAAAAGTCCAACTTATCGGGTCTGCCGGGTTCGGGTACGTTCCTATAGTACCCAAACCCGTAAACCCATGGGTAATATAAACCCGATCCATAGGAGTTATAAACCCAAGCTCCCAGGCTCCCAGGCAAACCAGTCCAGCCTATAGCCCATTAGTCAAGTACAAGGAGCAGTTGATGTCTCTCCTTTTGGCTTTAACTGAGTTGTGAACTGTGAACTTGTAATGATATGCTATACCAATGAACTATTAACTGAGAATTGATGGAGTGAACTAGTGATGTGCATTGTGGATTTGCTGTTGCTTGTTTCATGCATAGTAGCATATAAATTGAACTTATTGTTGATTTGCTAAGCACTCGCACTGCTCGCAATCAGCACATTTATTGTCCGCACGCAGGCGACCCGTGGGTACCCGTTACCGAGTGGGCATGGGTCAGGCAAAATCTGCACCGCCACGGGCATGGGTTTTTTAGCGGGCACGTCCAACTTTCATGGGCACGGGTTTGAGATAGCAAAATCCAACGGGTTTGTGCCCGTTGCCATCTCTACTCGGAACTCTACCTCCTCATCGTGGATAAAAGTTCGGAGGCCCTTCTCTCTTTACTATTTGGTCCATAACTACAACATATGCCAATTTTTTAATAAAAAACCTGGAAACTTCAGCCCCTATTCAATTCGTCAATCTATTACCTTCCTGCGTGGGCAGAGTTCTTGTAGGGCCTAAGTGGGCCGGATTAAGTGGCCCACTTCCTATCCCAAAAAGCTACGAAGGGCCAAGGTGATGGTGTGTTTCCAGGCCTAGCGTTCACTCTACCTAGTACCTACAAGATTCTGCTTCTGGATCCCTTTGTACGCACAATTGGCATTTTTTACACCAATCTCTGCTATTGCCACCCCACATCCTCGTTCTTCCGATCGACACGCAAACTGCGCAATTGAAGGGTGTCACAGCCGATGTAGAGCAGAGGAAGTTGTTTGTGCGCACATATCTACCTTTAAAAGTTAAAACATAGAGCTAGCTAGACCATAGAAGATTGTGGTTGCATATATATGTGTGGATTGGAACCCCAGATGAGACAATTTACTGATATTATCTCACACAGTACATATACAAGAAGTTTAAAGTTGATTGGGATTTTAGGCACTACTTGTCCTGAACATATGATAATTCATGAAAGGTTAATTAATTAACTCCAGCATTTTATTTTGTCGTCCAACACAAAGTACTCCTCTAGTCATTTCGAGGTGGAGAGCACGCTTTAATTTGGTCATTATGTAGACCGTCCTTGCTGCTCTTATTATGACACTTCATCTGCTAGTAGTAGCCTCTCCATGACTCCATTAATTAGTACGTGTTTAGCATTTGTTATGGTTCGATCGATGAATATATATGGAGCATCGACCACCCGTGCGAAGAGAACTCATTCTTGCTCAAACCGGCCGGCAGACAAATTATTTATTCTGAAACACCAATTCGAATCCAATTATGAACTGTCTCATCTCTCTCTGCACAGAAAATGAGGGAGTAATCAAAGGAGAAGATTATATGTGTCCAATCAAGTCGTGTGATTAGTCATTTTAGTTAGACCAACTGATCGATAATATATATACTAGCTCGTTAGGTGGTTAGTTGTTTTCACACCGATCAAGCTAGAGAGCTAGCGAGCTATAGCATCGATCATGTACTGCTTGACGGACCGTGCGAAAGACGGTCAGAGCTCCAGGGTAGCTACTGCATCACCAAGGTTGAAAATCTCCAGGCTTTTTGTTCACGATCTTGTCACAGGTGTCCAGCTGGTATGCTCTTGTTATCTCCCAAAAATCTCTATTATCGTCAAAATACGACCTAGGTATGGTACAATGCATATGTAACTTCCACGAGATTGTGCGTTGCAGATTAAACCGAAAACCTGGCCCGGATTGATATTATAGTCGCGCATATATTCGAGATTCCAAATCTTGCGTTCAAAGAGGGAAGATAAATATTAGCTACTCGCTGAACACATGCCATGTGACATGATGGCACGCCCAAATAAAAGCAACATGAGTAGTACATGATAATAATTTGTTGCGAGAAGGAGAAGAAACATCAAATTAATGTACACAGATCGATCGATGGGCGGTGCCGCTGGGGTTCCTCTCGACAGGTCCAAGTCCAAGCAAGCAGAGCAAAAAAAAAGGGAGAAAAAGAAAAGAAAAGAAGGAATCTAGGTAGTGCCTATGTAGGTGTAGCTAGCTACTTTAACATCAAGCATCGGTTAGCATGTGCATACAAATTACTAACAAACTAGGAATAAATGCGAAATAAAGAAAAACTCGAAGTCGATCAGATAGACAGATACTGATCTAGAGCTCGCAAATGCTAGCTACTACTGGACTGAAGTGAAGATGAGGAGATGGAGCTGGTTAGCTAGTGATCGATGAGCCAGTCAGTCGTGCCAGCAGAGGAGCATGACGACGCATCGGCGGATGATGTAGAGCCTCGCCCTCTGCTCCCTCGCCACCTTGCTAAGCCCTCCTCCTCCCCTCTGCTTCTTCATCTCTAGCTTCAATTGATCGACCTCTCTATCTCCGCAACAACCAAGAGAGAGATGGAGGAAGAGGTAGACTGAGAAGCACACGCGCGCAGGGCCGGGGAGAGAGAGAACCGAGGAAGACGAGTAGAGAGGGGGAGAGAGAGCCGAGGCTTGTTCTTAAGCTCTGAGCTAGCTAGGGGTCCGTTATATAGCAGCGTGCAAGTAGCGGCCATGGATGCATGGGACGGGAGGGAGGCTTGGACGCGCGCGGGTGGTAGGGGCGGGCCCACCACCCCCACGTGCGGCCACCCCACACGTGCACCCGCGGCGCGGGCCCCGTCAAACTATTATACTCGCTGCCATGAATGCGCGCGCTCGGGCTTTCTTCTTTCTTTTTATACCAGTTTCAGCTTCCGAATGATTGCGAGCGTGGATGGGCAGCAATGATTGCGCCCGCCCGATGGAGATCCTGCGGTGCGCGCAGAGTCTACTCAACTCGCATCCCATCTCACATCTAGATCCAACATAGCCTTCGATCGATTGATTCCAAAATTAATTAAATCATGCATATACTCGGGAAAACAGATGAGTCCACGGAATTCTTTTGGCGGTGGGTTATGACTTAAATTTATGAATTCTAACTATTTGTAAGAAATAATACGTAGAGAAAAATAGTTTTATGTGATTTTTGCTGATACAATTGAACTCAGTACACTTTTACTACAATCTTTTTGTTGACATCGCCTTAAAAAAACACCGTTTAAAAACTTGCTATCATAGCTTGTACAAACATAAGACGGTGAAAGTCCAACCGAAGACGCCCTACACAACCTGTTTTGGAAAGAGAGATTTGAATCCAAATCCTTATGTTGAACTAAATTCTGCAAATTCGTGGAGCAATCCCCTTCTTCCTTAAATAGGTTCTCAAATTATCGCCTTACAAAATTGTTGTATAAAGAGGGTATATCTAGTCACCACTACAAAACAAGCTATACTAGACGTCTCATCACAAACAGTTAACCAAAACCGACAGTATTAAGTACAATCACAGACGATTTTAATACAAACTGTTTGTGAAGAGAAATATCACAGACGGTTCACAGTGAAAACCATATGTGAACTATCATAGACGGTTCTTACTAAGAACCATCTATGATACTGCCAAATATCACAGACGAATTTTTATTTAAATCGTCTGTCAAATATCACAAACGGTTTATATTAAAAACCGTCTGTGATATTACCTCATCACAAACAGTATGTATTAAAACTGTCTCTGATATTTTGCCGTCCTCTCTATTCAAATTTTCAAACTGAAGCGTTACGACCTCTTGGTTCCGCTATCCAAATGCCCTTATATATGCCTCCCCCACACGCCTCCCCCAAACACACTCTAAACCAATCCGCCTGCTAGCTCCCCCAAGCCACCGATCGAAGCACCAGCCGCCTCCCCTGAGCTCCTCCACATCCGGTTGTGACACCACAGTTTACTGTGCAAGGCACTCTTGTCGTAAGAGTGCCTTCTGCAGTGTCACCATCGTGACAGAACGGTGAAGCTGCCTCCTCCTCTCCTTCATTGGCGCCAGTGCTTTGTTCATACTCCCATCCGATCCCCTCCCCTCTCTTCCTTGATGCTTGGGTGGATATGATGCATGTGAAAATTATTTGTTGATACCTTAGTTCTTGCATGTGATGTTTGGATGGATATGGCTAGGATGATCTTGTTCTCATAAATAGGTCTGCTTTAGTTCATCTGCAATCTATGATTGTGCTGTTTTATTGCACAATTAGCACAAACAACACAATCAGAGAATGTTGATGAACTGAAGGAGGCCTATTTTTTAGTTCAGTCGAAACTTATCACAAACGGTTCTATTTTGGAATTGTCTGTGATAATTGCATCATAGATGGTTTGAAAATCGTCTGTAATGTACTTAGGGTATTATAGACCCATAAGCACAGACTGTTCAAAAACCATCTGTGATTGCGTTTTTGAACCATTTGTGTTGAGCTTTTCTATAGTGGTGGGTCCATCCTCTACTCCAATCAACATAGAAACATGTTTAGGAAGTGGCAGGAGAGATTTAATAAGAAATCTATTTAAGGGAGTATTCTCATGTTTGGCGAGTGTCTGGAGTTCAGGATGATGTATGCGTCTGTGTGAGATCATGTGGAGGCCACCTTATACTGTGCGATAATTATTTAACTTTGATTTAGAGATCTTATCAAAGTTTTCTAATTTTTGGAGTTGTTGTCAAGCAACGGCGGTTTGACCAGCCTAGCAACAGTAGTCTGACCAACCATATGGCCTTTTTGAAAATGGTCATCAAACACTTGTGTAAGTGTGTTTGAGGATGTCTTTACACTAGGTGTCACCCAAAATGGAGTTATGAGCTGAAACAATATAGAGTTTATTTGAAATTTCACAGAGTGTTTTTTTGTGCTTTTAAGTGGTCAAATCGCTGGTGGTCAAACCAACAAGGGTGCCATGGTCTAACCAGGTCCCCTATTACTGGGGTTTGACCAGGGTTGACTAGAGCGGTATGATTGGCCATTGGTTGGCGGTCAGACTGGCTCTTGCTGAAATAAGTGAGCTGATTTGTTTTTCAGTTGAGTTTGGTCTTAAGGAGCTTTGGGTTCTTATTAGAACATGTTCTGGTATTGTTGTGTGTCACATATGATAGGGTCATGTGTTGAGATGGAAATATTGACGGGAGTGTCAAGTGGCGCACGCTTGCATCGGTTTTATTGACGAGAGTCAAGTATATATCACTTGTGCTTGGGATGATTGCTTATTCTTTGATGTGGTGGTAGGGGAGAAGCCTGAGGCCATAGAGGATCACATAAGTCCGAGTGAAGCTACCTCTCAAGTAGAGAAGCATGGGAGAAAGATAAGAATTGTGATGAAGCAAGTGCATGCATGTGATGTACCATTGGACATGGGCTATTTCAAGTAGAGATGCATCGCGGACTTCGTATTAAGTTTGCTTCGAGGAGAAGCATCATGGAGGCCGGTGGATAGTATTTATGTAAATTGTCCAACACCGGGTGGAGAGATGGTTTGCAAAACTGCGGCAGTGGACTAAGGTGGATTAGGTCACATCTTGGCGTATGGAGTATTATATCGGGCTTTGGAGCTATGTGTGAGCTGCTTTGAAAAACATGTGTGTGAAACCTGATATGTTGTTAGGTTAATGGGTTAGCCCACATAAGTGGATGAAACCCAACTATAATTACTGGTTATGGTTTCTTGTGAGCATCCATATATAACGACGGAGAGGTGTTGGCTTAGGCGCTAAGCTTTGAAGAGTTTTGGCTAAGCCTTTGGAGGAGGTTAGGGTTCTTGGAAAGAGAGAACTAGGAGAAGGTCTTTGTAACATTCCCACCACAAACAAGAAAAGCAGCAAAACTCAAATAAAAGCCGAAAACACTTTATTGCATATTAAAACCTTGAGGCTGTTGACAAAGGAATAACAGCTCACAAGTATCATTCTATATCTTTAAACTTAAACTATGGTTTCTATGGGCTAGTGACACTACTAGTCTGCTGGCCTTTACGCCTCTTTGGGGGTGGTCCTGTAGCAGAGAAACCCTCTTCTTCTACGCGATACTTGGCCAACTCTTATTCTACCGCCCGGAGTCGATGAGTCGTAACACTCAACTCATTCAAGGTGACTTGGTACACATAGTCCAAAGACTTGGCGTACTGCACCTGTTGAATGAGCCGAGGGTTACATTCAAATTCTATAGAGGAGAAGATATTGCTGGAGCTGACAGGGAACTTGCTAGGGTAGTATCGGAATGTGGTACGTTGTAGCTCTTGGGCGTAGATGTCCCTCATGCGCCGGATTGCCTCACAAGCTGCATCTTGGATACCATTCAAGAAAGTGTCCCATGGTAGAGGAGCATCAAAGGTGTGAAATGCCTCTTCATCTCCAACGTTGGCGTAGATCAGCACTTTCACCCTCCAACGTTCTTCATCTCCATAGGTGCCCAAGTATCCCTGGTACATGGGGCGTACCTTAAAATCCAATTCTTGAAGAAGATGCCAAAGGCAGTCAGCAAGATGTCCAGCTAGAATTCCGTGGGTGACTTGGGTAGGACGTTTAGCCACTATAATTTTGAAAAGGGGAAGGAGGTAGTCAACAAATATATATATATATATATATATATATATATATATATATATATATATATATATAGGAATAGTTATGGAAAGAATGAATGTGACTAGATTTAGAAGAATTTTCAAAATATTATTATTATTTTATTGTAAAATAACTCCTTAAGGTTTGTCCATTCTATTCTACCTACGGTCACGTCTTAGGGTCATTATGCACAAGTTACAATAGGAGTTTTAACAAAGTTAATGCATGCATAAGGATTTACAAAGAAAGGCATATTATGGTTATTTGCATAAAAAACGACATTTAAGTAAATATCATAATATAAGTACAAAAGCTAAATTTGATACGGTATGTAAAATTAATCTTTTTAACTGAAATAATATCGTTAGTGCAAGCACCAACCTCACACTAACCTATCCACAGGCATCACACCCGGACCATCTTTCCACACTACTACAAAAGAGGCTAAACTGGACGCTTATATCACAGACGGTTCCTAAAAACCGTCCGTGCTGCAAGTATCACAGACGGTTCATACGAATAACCGTCTATGGTATTTTCACAGACGGTTTTTAATACAAATCGTTTGTGATAAAATCATTGTCACAGACGGTTTTTAATAAGAACCATCTGTGATACTTCACAGACGGTTCTAGATAAGAACAGCCTGTGATAATGATAGACATTACAGACGGTTCTTATCAAGAACCGTCAGGAAATATCACTGACGGTTCTTATTAAAACCGCTGTGTGATAATGAGTTTATCACGAGCGGTTTGTATTAAAAACCGTCTGTGATATATTTCCCGCCTTGCAATCCCTTAAAATTTTATAATTTCCCGCTTGAGTCCGTCTGTGATGTTTTGCCATGTCACCGATCCGCAGCATATCCCCCAAGATCCCGATCTCACCCGTCCATTCTCTCCACATCGAATGGCAGGCACCGTTCTCCTCCCCACCTCGCCCCTTATTAACCCCCTCTCCTACTCGAAAGACCAATACTACCAGTACTAATCCAACTCATTTGTGCGCGGCAAGGGTAGAAAGGGTTTACAAGAGCGACTGAAATTTCACTTGAAGCAAGATGGAAAGGAAGAAGGCAATGGCAAGATGGAAAGGAAGAATGCCGTCATGGAAATGAAGAAGGCCGTCATGGAAAGGAAGAAGGCAATGGCAATGTCAAGATGTCCACATAGAAGAAGGCTGGGACAGAAGCTAAAAATGGTGTTCGTTGCCCTTTTGTTTCTGCTACTTGAAAAAAATTTCGCACCACTTGTTTTAGATTGTAGTTCAATGTAGTGTAAGCATTTTTCTGAATTTGTAGCCATGAAGTTTATCTTTGTAAAATTGTAAGTGTCCTCTTATGTATGCAGTGCTATGGGTAACCTGCTCGATATGGGTAATCTACTTGATATCTTGTAATGGTGGATTCTAATCTCAATGGAAATAGAATGTGTTGTTGTCATTGTTGCTGTATTTGCTTATTTTTAGATGATACAGTTAACATTTATTGAGTCTAGCCGAAAATAAAAAAATTTAGGTATAGAATGAACTATCACAGACGGTTTGTGGTATAAACCGTCTGTGAAGAATTATCACAGACGGCTCAAACCAGAAACCGTCTGTGATGGGAAGTATCACAGACGGTTCTATATACCAACCGTCTGTGATACTCACATATCACAGACGGTTGGTAGCTAGAACCGTCTGTGATGTGTGAGTATCACAGACGGTTGGTAGCTAGAACCGTCTGTGATAGTGTTTTTCACAGACGGCTCACAAACCGTCTGTGATAACTTCTGATTATCACTGACACATAAACTCAGACGGTTCAAAAAACCGTCTGTAATGACAGTTTTGAACCGTCTGTGATAACCCTTTTTGTAGTAGTGCCAAAAGATTTCACAAGTTTCCACAAACCAGATTTTATTAAAAACAAAAGTCTAATATGTGAAAAATCATATTCAGCATGTCCTTGACTATGGACACGGCTATCCAGGATAGTTTATTATCCTGCAGAGGTGTACAACTTTACCCACAAGACATGTTCTCTCGTTTTGCCACACGATTAACACACTGCTTTAGGTGTGCAGCTGAGAGTTCATGACAAGGCTGTTACAATGTTCCATTACCAAATTAGTTACGCTGCCACTAAGGTTTCACCACAACATAAATCCACATGTTGGAGCCTCCTCTTGTGCCATGTGATACTTCTCATGGCCTACGTCACGCCCACATTTAACCTATAGCGAAACTAAGATGGAACTTCGCAAATTATTTAGCCAGGTCTGTCCCATACCAGACATGTGGTAGTACAATGTGACTTCGTAATAGTAGTTCATAGACCGGTCCTTAATTTGACTTAGGCCCAACCACATGCCCCTTGTGCCTGACATCGACATTGTGTCACCAAACAATAATGCATGACAGCAACCACCCACCACCATACTAATGCCTAAGTCTAAACCAGATTTCATAATTTTATTTTATCAAAATTCCATAGACTTTCTTGACTCACCAAAGTTATTCCCACCTAAATTATTCTATCATTTTGTTTTATCATTTTATCTTCACAATTATTTTATTTTATCATTTTGTGTGAAACAATTATTCCCACCTAAATTATTCTAAGCAGGCTAAGCAATTCTATAAAATTTCCAGTTAATACTAGTGTACTAACTAGGTTTTCAGCTAGAGTGACAAGGCATGATTGTTCAATACCAAATTTGGCCATACACAAAGGAATTGGTGTAACTAAAGTTTAAATCACATTTGAACTAATTTGAATAAAAGTACGCATGCATATTAATTTAAAAATAACATAAATAATTTAAATTGCTGCGAACAATATGGTCAAAGGTGTAACATGCCTTGCTCGAAGCCTTGTTGCGAGTCATCAAAGTAAAACTCTCTGGATTCGTCGTAGTCTACACACGAAGAACCAAAACAAATTCAAATAAAATTCAAATAAAATTCAAAAAGAGTCTATAAATGGATAGTTTGGGATTTTAGAAGAATTTAGAAATTTAAACAGGTTAAATCAGAGTTAAAATGAAGAAATACAGGCTTCTGGAAGTTCAAAACTAAAGAAAAAGAAAAAGACTGATTTTCGGAATTATTTTTATACTAAAAAATCAATTTTGTGACGTCAGCATCTAATTTCATTTTTCGAGTAAATTATTTTTACATTGAAAATGATTTTATTACACTGATAGGTGGGGCTAGTTTATGGTAGAGTGGGTTCACGGTTCGGCTCAGTTGACCGTGGACTTGGTCCACTACTGACGTGGCATCCGAAGCCGACGTGGCAACCGAAACCAGCACGGTGGCCATGCAGGCACGGCTGACGCGGTGCGGCTGGTCGGAGGCGGCGCTCGGCCTGAGCTCGTTGGCGCTCCGACGCCACGGCGGCGGCCGAGGTGCACATCGGCAAGAGGACAAGACAGGGAGGCGAGCTCACCTTGGCGCGAGGTCTAAGGGGGCTCGGATATGGGCCAGCGGCGAGTTCTAGCGGCGACGGAGCAAGGGTGTCAGTGGCGATGGGTCTCTGGCGGCGGCGACAGATGACGGAGGTCGGTCGCCAAGGCATAACGAAGACGGAGGTGGCGTCGGCGAGGCGCGGAAGTACCCAGAGCAGCGGCAATTTGTCGTGGGGAGGGGAATGGCCGTCGGTTGCTCGCCGGAGTTAAGCGGCCAAGGGTGGTGCGGTTAAGGCAAGGAAATAGAGGCTTTAAGGAGGGCAAACGGGCGAAAATGAACGCGGGAGTGAAGAGGGCACTTAATGGTGTCATTTCTCTGGCTAAGCGAGAGGTAACAGTGGCATTTATGAGCTCAGGCGAGGCGTCAATGGCGTCGGCTGGAGGAGGAAGAAGGAGAGGTAGAAGAAGGAGCTGACATACGGGCCCCATATGTCAGAGAGAGAGAGAGGATAAGGGGAGGGGCGGACGACCAGATGAGCACCACGTCTCACGGAGACAAATCAGGGCCACTAGATTTAAAACGAAGGGGTAAGTGGAAGGGGACGTCTCAGATTAGATTAGGCGGTGGCAGATTGAATCTGGGAGCGCCACGTGACGCCTGAGAGGGTTTTGGCTTTAAAATTGGTTTTTAATTTTTAGAAATACAAAGAAGCTTCAAAAATACATAGAAAATAGAAAATAAAGTTTAAAAATTCTAGAAAATTCATAAAATTTCCTTGAGTTGTTTTAGATTGAGGAAAAAAATATTTTCAACTTAAAGTTGGTCTTTTAATTTTTACAAAAAATGTTTTAGCCTTAAATTTAAATTTTAAATTCCAGAAAATTCTCAAAAATATTATAAATCTAGGAAAAAGAAAAATAAACTCTTTTTGGCTTAACTAAATGTTTAAATTAAATTTTCTTACTCTAGGCTTCGAAAATAAACTCTAGATAAATCCAAATAAATTCCAGAAAACCAATAAAATGCAATGAAAATTTTTGGGATGTTACATATCTCCTCCAAAAACACGTCATCAAACACCTGAAAAAGTGAGAAAACACCACTAGGAAGAGAGGTTAAGTTGTTAGTTAAAAGCAAAATAGTTGCATCTTTGTACATAAACACAAAGTATATCTTTGATAGGTCATTGCTCACATCCCTCAAATCTATACATAAACATAACCAACCCTCCGTCACTCTTACTTTTTTCTCTCATATTTTGCTGGTGCTTCTCACTCACCGTTGTGTGGAAGTCTCTCTTTTCTTCCTTTTTACTCATATTTTCAGCAAGCTTCTTTCACTGAAATTTAGCATGTATTTTACTAGGAGTCATTGTATTAAGCTCCTTTGTCTTCCGCTTCCACATAAAAGCATATCTATTGGAACAGCCATCATGTTGCACACTTCTATCATACTACAATGGCCTTCCCAGCAGTAAATGACACACTATCATAGGCATTGCATCACACTCAACGATGTCCTCATAATCACCAACCTTGAAAGTAACATGCACCACAAACTGAATATTCACATCCCCACATTCTCTAAACTATTGCACATGATATGGACCTGGATGTTTCAGTATCTTTAAACCAAGTTTCTCACATAATTAAATACTAGACAAGTTATGACAACTACCACCATCGATGATAAGTTTGATTACGTTGTTGTTTACCTTGGCTTGGGTTTGAAACAAGTTGAATCGCTGCGGATGTGCATCTCCTTCTTGTGCAAGCATGCTCAAATTTTTGGTGACTACTAGTGCCTCTCCCATTTCATAATTCAATGCATCAACCTCTTGATCATCATCAGATGCATCCCCATATCTCTTCTTTTCATGACTGAGCCTAACCTCGTCTTCACTTGTGGATTCATACTCTCCATCTTCTGTCACAAGCATAACTCGGTTATTGGGACACTTCCTACAAATGTGACCACGCGCCCAACACTTGAAGTGTAACACCCCAGCCAAACAATGACCTGGAATACTACCAAACTAATAACATAACAAGGATAAACTAATATTCATTTTATAAAATTTCGGTAGAATCTCCTTTGTTTATTGTCTAAATCAGAGGTTCCAACAAGGTTAATCAAATGATATGAATAACAGTAAGCAATATAATCATTTCTAAGAAAAACTGGATTATGTTCAACATCGCACTCATAACTATAATACTTAGATAAAGAATGGAAGCAATGTAAAAGAGTTCTAATCTTTTATTACATTTTAAACTTGATAAACATTAATCAAATACCACTTGAGTTATTCAACAAATAGTATTTAATGTTTTTTCTTTCTTCCATGGTAAATAGATCGTGCAACAAAACTAATCCTTCTTTATCCCCATGCATGCCGATCTCATGTAGGTACCTAAAACAAACAACAACAACAACAAGAGTAAGTCCAACGACTCAGCAAATATAATAAGTAGTAACAAGAATAAATGTTACCATCATTTCACAAGTTCATCCATCAATCATATAAATAAACCGTGCTATGCAATATGATCAAAAATCTCTTTATCTCTTCTCTTTCGCATTTTACCGATAATGCGGAGTGTGCATCTGTCAATGCACACCCATGCATGTGTCATCTGGTACAGGGACCAATTGCCCATACTCCACAAGTATGGGGACCTTTAGCCCGTCATGTCATCAACATGACGGGGACCTCGGCGCTTGGTTATCTCGTGACCAAGACTTCAATAAATCAGCATGACGCATATGCGTGAATGTCTCAAAAAATAAAGCTTGCATTCATAATATCTATGCATCATAAATTCTCACGATCACTTCATTTGCAATCGACCATAAACAGTACCAACATATCATTATCATAATCAAGATCACATATACTCATAATATAGATCAAACATCTATAAACCATCATTCATCAACAATCCACACTATAAATTTTAAACCAGCATTATACTTGCCTTAACCACGAGAAAACGGGAAATGAGCAGAAGGTGCGGCCCCTGGGATTCGTCCTCCTCCTGAATAATAATTATAATAATTGCTAAGACAACAGTAGCGGGTCTTTAGATTAAATAAAAACACCCCCAAACTAACCCAACATGTTTAGCTTGACTCAAACCCCAAATCTTTTCGGCCATCCTGTCCCCCTCTACGGACAGTCAACTTCAAAAATTCATAACTGTTGGTACAGAAGTCCAATAGGGCGTTCTCAGACTTCCTGAAAAGATAATTAAATTATCTAACTAAACTTACTTGGTGAACCTCCCTGATTCGGCCATCTTCTACCCGCACCATCTAATTTTCTAAAAACAGTAGTTTCATATCGGGTTCTCTTGACAGTGCACTAAAACTATCATAACTTTCGGCACGAGTGTCATATAAGATTTCTTGACCTTTCTGGAACGCTACGAAAATTATCTTCAACTTTCATAATATGTAGACCCTCTGATTCTACCAAACCAATCTACCGAAAGCTGCTAGAAATCCCCCCGATCTGCAGAACAATTCTACTAGAAAAATCATAACTTTTGATACAGAGGTCCCAATGATGCGTTCTAGCACTTCATGGAAAGATAATGACGTCCTATACAACTCTCTAGGAGAAGGCCAGACCTAAATCCCCACGAATCTATCCCAAAACAGCCGTCTAACAAAATCTGTTCTAGCAATCCAGAATACCGAAATTGCTACCACGATTAAATTATTCATCTAATTGGGGAAAACAGGGATTACCCTTGACGAATCGCTGTAGAACACGACGAACACCCCATGACTTCCACCTCTTCTCTTTTTCTTCTTTTTCCCTTCCTCCGAATCCAATCGCTTCGCTGCGATTGATTTCCTTCTTCCGCTCGACCGGCAACGAATGGAGGTCTCGATCACCGGCAATGGAGGAGAGGGAGGAAAGGTGTTCTTGGAGGGGGGGCGCGCAGGAGGCGAGAGGGAGGGTGGCGGCGCAATGGGGAGAAGGGGAGGCGGAGGGTTGGTGGAGGGTGGCGCCTCCCCTTGGTCGAATCCCACCTGGGCCAAGGCCCAGGCCTAGGTTGCCAGAAAAATTCAGAAAACCCCCTAAGAAATTCGTTATTTCATTCTTTCCTTTAAGGCCCCTCTCTCTCCAATTAAACAATTAATCCTCGAACGATTTTCAGATTATTACATTCTACCCCCCTTAAACAGAATTCGACCCCGAATTCTTTCCGTGCATACACTAAGGTTTTATCACAACTAAACTTGATCATATTAACGCGCACATGTTGTGAGTAATTCTCACACATGTGAGACTCCAATTCCCAAGTTGCCTCTCTCTCTGTCTGCTGCGACCAAAGCACCTTGATATACATTAAAATTTTATTTCTCAATGCTTGCACCTCGCGCATAGGTTCCGGAAGATCCGAGTGGTATGCCAACTTCCCGATCCTTGCTCCTCACATCTGCATAACTTTTCTGCCTGCTCTGGGCAGCCAACAGATTCTGTCTCACCAAGGCCACTCGTTCAACTTACGCCCCTACAACACTTCGAATGGTGCAGCTTTAATTCTTGAATGGTAGCTGTCTTACTCGTTGGTCAACGGTTTTAATGAGACCCACACTCCAGATCTTTCAAGTTCTCCCTCGATACCAGGTCGTACAAAGCGCTGTGTACCCACACTAGGACCCAAGGTGGTCCTAGTAGTACACCAACCCCCAAAACTTCGCAACTAACAGAAGCGATTGAATATACCTTGGGTGATCATTCCCTTTGGTATCAACCCACACAACCTGCACAACACACGTAACTCTTATTCCAACTCTCAATCGATCTTTTACCTTAACAAGAAGCACCTCCTTTAACCACAGGCGCACAACAGTGCTCAAAGTAAACCAACTCTTTCACAGATAAAATTCAACTGAAAATAAAGAATTCTCATCGCAACCACACATCACCTAATCCCCACCAAAAGGGTAAAATCAAAAGAAGAGAAAATGAGAATTCAACACGAAAACCTCTCCACATTCAAGTAGGTAGTTTGCAAATAAACAACATATAAGTCAAAGGAGAATCATTCAAATGTCAAGCCCATCCTTTATATATATATATATATATATATATATATATATATATATATATATATATATATATATATATATATATATATATATATATATATATATATATATATATATATATATATATATATATATATATATATATATATATATATATATATATATATATATATATATATATGTATATATATATATACATGTATGTACATGTATATATATATACATGTATATACATGTATATGTATATACATGTATATACATATGTATGTATATACATGTATATACATATGTATGTACATATGTATATACACACACATATATATATATATATGTATATATATATATATATATATATATATATATATATATATATATATATATATATATATATATATATATATATTGAACCGGAAAAAAAACCACACATGCCAACATAAAATCAACTCAAACCACAAAAGATTTTTGCTATCATCACATAGCTCAAACAAGAACCAAAGAGCATTTTTCTACCCGAGAAAATATTTTTTTCTAGGAATAAACTTTCTTTTGATCCGCAAGATTCCAAATCATCACACACCACACCGGCTCATTTCTCTTAAATTGGCAACTTCAACTCTATACTCAAATCGAGTGTATCCACCATGCCTCTGTAGAGGGACTCTACTGTTCTCACAATAACATGCTCTAGTCAACTCCTCTATCTACATGTTACTTTAATGAATAATTTCCAATGCACCTCATCGTTATTTTCACCCACAATTCTTTAAGGATAATAAACAAGAAATTCTCAGCTCACACACTCGTTTATTACACCCAAAGGATACTATCAAGGAACATCACAATATTTAGAATCCACTCCTTCCACTATTCTCACACACATCATTAGCCTCCAAGGTCCTAGCATGGAACACCAAACCCAAAATTTCCGTTTCCAGGGCTCCTATATATGTACTTCGATATAATTGATACAAAGACTCTTAAATTCGGTGACTAAAATTTTCACAATCAACCATGCTCAATCATTAACAACCACATGAAAACATATTCTCAATCTAATTATCTGTAGGAAGATTCTAACTCCTAGAGGGTTACTCACTGAGTTAAGTTATACATGGTAAAAATTCAACAATCCTTACTATCCCAATAATTCTCATAATGGTTGGGCTTCTTCACAATTATAATCTCATGAACTAGACCATCATAATCATCCTACTAATCCTTGCAAAGTACCCAATCATGATACTCCAATAAAATTGATCAAGATTCTCATACTTTCAATCATTCTAATGTTCCATCAAAATGAATGAAACACTCTTGAACCACAATTTACTATAGGTTCTTCTAGTTGCAACTGTATAACTAGTTAGCTCCAAATGCAAACATCTCCTTTAAATCAAATCCTCACCAAGATTTATTCGACAGAATCGATTTATCACTCCATGAATCTCAAACAACTTGACACCCACAATTCCACCAAAATCAATCATATGACCACTATAACCAGTTACCGTACACATCCTAAAGGACTTTGCAACCCAAATTTGTTACCCCTTTCTTAAAAGAGGCAAGAAGAAGTAAATTTCAGCACATGGGCAGGTGCTACCAATCACAATAGACACCCGACCAAGAGAAATAGCAATGATCTTAGAAAACAAAACATAAGATCACAGTTGAAGGCACATGCCCCTCAAGAAGAGAATTATCCAATATTGACCAATAAGAATATAACATTGTCATTTTAAATTCAAGAAACTCTTATGCGGTGAAAAAAATAAGCAGTCAAGCACACCTCTAAAAGTTACACAACTTGACTCCAACCTCAAATACCGTTACCACAATCTTTCCTTTAACAAAGAGAACAACTTTCTTCGATTACAACATTATCTTGACAATTCCAACGAAAGAGACTTGAAGACCACAACTCATAAATCTTTTTAGAACAAATAAAACTTCTCAACGCGCCAGTTTGCTCAAAACAATCTCAGCTACCACCTAAGTCATGAGGTCTAAAAGGTCGCGTACGCAAATCCCAAAGCTTTTGATTTAAATACTATCATGGAAGTTATCAAATTCTTTTATTTATAGAACAGTAAACATTATCATCACAACCACGTACTAACAATCATACTAGCTTCAAAATAATACACTCTTAATAAGAACCATCATATCCTCATTTCCCTTGATAAACTTTTCCCAAAAGGAACACAATAATTCACTTCATCATGTTTCTATTATCTAAACAAGTTTGCAACTACTTGATCTAGGAAGAGACTAGTGCAAAACCACAATATTGAAACAAAACTCTTCTAACAAGCTAGTACTAGAACATGACAATCTCAAAAACCGTTATGAGCATAGCTTCAACATTCCACCTTATGTTCAGCAATTAGAATGAAATATCTTCAAACTTCAATAATATAAGCTCTATAAGACAAGGTTTTTCAAGTTATACTTCATTCTTCCTCTCTTTCTTTATACGTACTTCAACAATTTTGCGTAGTGAAAGACAGATGAACCTAACAGTTGTACATGCTCATAAGTATATAAATAAAGGACATATTAAAGGTTAATATTACTAAGACAATATTCCAATTCCTCCTTACTTAATTATCTCAAACGGCTAGATTAATTATCGAGGACAAAAAATAATTCAATTTATCCAATAGGATAGCAATTTAAACAATCATAATAATCGTCCTAATTTGTTTTGTACACTCCTCAAAACTCCATGAATTCCAATCATGTATAGACAAATTCTTAATCACAATTTTTTAAGAAACTATTACACGGTGACATCAAGTTAATCAACTACACTTCTGTGAATGCTAGTTGAAATTAATTATGCACCACGCTAACATCTCATCTTGTTAATTCACACATTATGAATTAATTTATACGATTACCACTTCCCACTTAAGCATAGCAAAACACTACAAAGGGTTTTAACATTCCCTTTCTGAAAGGAGAGGAATTAAACTTCAACACACGAAATAACCCAAAGAAATTCATTGATCCAAAGCTTTCCTATGTTAACGAATTTGCAACATAAATCTTTCATTAATAAAAATACCAAGCGAACAAATAAGACATGTTTCACCACAAGACGAAACTCCCACGAAGGGACCAACTTTGCAAATCAACAATGTTCCCAAGCAGCAAAAACGTTTCAATAGTTTGAAATACAATAATTGCTTCAAAGAACAGGTAGAGACCAAATGAAAACCCTCAACTGCATTGAACCACGACCCCAAGATAAATTCATCCTCCACCACAGGATGAAAATTGATTAAATTCAACTCAAGGAAGAGATAAACTTTTCTAAAGAATTCATTCCTAACCTTTGAAGTTAGTTTGCCCAAGGAAAGATCACTCACCAATTCAATACCACGGATAGTGCTATAACTTGGCTATGCCTACGGCCACACCACGATCTCTGTCTCTCAACTTAACTATCACCACACATAGCAGTCATATAGTCAAATCATAGGCACCTAAAATATCATCTCATAACAAGTACAAAGTCAAACATTAGGTACATATTCAACTATATAATCGACAGAAACGTAAATGCAATGCAAACCCCATTCCCACTTACAGTGCTTAGTGTGTCAAATTAATATTTCATTAACCACGGACCTACATCACGCACTGATACCAACTGTAACACCCCAAACAAACAATGACCTCGAATGCTACCAAACTAATAACATAACAAGGATAAACAAATATTCATCTTACAAAATTTCGGCAGAACCTCCTTTGTTTATTGTCTAAATCAGAGATTCCAACAAGGTTAATCAAATGATATGAATAACAGTAAGCAATATAATCATTTCTATGGAAAACTGGATTATGTTCAACATCGCACTCATAACTATAATACTTAGATAAAGAACGGAAGCAATGTAAAAGATTTCTAATCTTTTATTACATTTTAAACTTGATAAACATTAATCAAATACCACTCGAGTTATTCAACAAATAATGTTTAATGTTCTTTCTTTCTTCCATGGTAAATAGATCGTGCAAGTGCAACAAAACTAATCTTTCTTTTTCCCCATGCATGCCGATCTCATATTGGTACCTAAAACAAACACCAACAACAACAAGAGTGAGTCCAACGACTCAACAAATATAATAAGTAGTAACAAGAATAAACGCTAACATCATTTCACAAGTTCATCCATCAATCATATAAATAAACCATGCTATGCAATATGATCAAAAATCTCTTTATCTTTTCTCTTTCGCATTTTATCGGTAATGCGGAGTGTGCATCCGTCATTGCACACACATACCTCTACCATCTGGTACACGGACCAATTGCCCATACTCCATAAGTATGGGGATCTTTAGCCCGTCATGTCATCAACATGACGGGGACCTCGGCGCTTGGTCATCTCGTGACCAAGACTTCAATAAATCAGCATGATGCATATGCGTGAATGTCTCAACAAATAAAGCTTGCATTCACAATATCTATGCATCATAAATTCTCGCGAACACCTTCATTTGCAATCGACCATAAATAGTACCAACATATCATTATTATAATCAAGATCACATATACTCATAATATAGATCAAACATCCACAAACCATCATTCATCAACAATCCACACTATAAATTTTAAACCCGCATTATACTTGCCTTAACCACAAGAAAACGGGGAATGAGCAGAAGGTGTGGCCCCTGGGATCCGCCCTCCTCCTAAATAATAATTATAATAATTGCTAAGACAACAGTAGCAGCTCTTTAGATTAAATAAAAAAAACCCCAAACTAACCCAACATATTTATCTTGACTCAAACCCCAAATCTTTTCAGCCATCCTGTCCCCCTCTACGGACAGTCAACTTCAAAAATTCATAACTGTTGGTACAGAAGTCCAATAGGGCGTTCTCAGACTTCCTGGAAAGATAATTAAATTATCTAACAAAACTTAGTTGGTGAACCTCCCTGATTCGGCCATCTTCTACACGCACCATCTAAGTTTCTAAAAACAGCAGTTTCATATCGGGTTCTCTGGATAGTGCACTAAAACTATCATAACTTTCAGCACGAGTGTCCGATTCAAGATTTCTTGAACTTTCTGGAAAGCTATGGAAATTATCTACAACTTTCATAATATGGAGATCCTCTGATTCTCCTATTTTCGAGTTTCCCAAACCAATCTACCGAAACCTGCTAGAAATCCCCCCGATCTGCAGAACAGTTCTACTAGAAAAATCATAACTTTTGCTTCAAAGGTCCGAATGATGCGTTCTAGCATTTCATGGAAAGATAATGACGTTCTCTACAACTCTCTAGGAGAAGTCCAGACCTAATTGTAACACCCCAGCCAAACAATGGCCTGAAATGCTACCATCTTCTAGCTAATAATAAAACTTCTAACAATTAATCCAAAATAATTAAACAAAGCTTAACTAAACAATGCTTAATAATAAATCTAGATAAACAGAAACAGTTCTAGTTCCATAATAAACAGCGGAAACGATAACAAATAGTTCTAATCATTATTACAATTAAAACTGATGAATAATAAAATGAACCTAATTAAGCTAACCAGCCAGCAAGCTAATAAAGACGGTCTTTATTTCTTAATGAAGGAATTGTGCACGTGAATCTGAACTAGCCATTCATGTCCCCATGTATGTTGATCTCACATTGGTACCTAAAATAAACAAACAACAACAAGAGTGAGTCCAACGACTCAGCAAGTATAACTGTAACAAATGCAAGCATGAACATTAACTCTCAAGTTAAACATATTACACATGAATTTCATGCTATGCATTATGATCAAAAGTCCATTCTCTCTTCGCATTTTACCGGTAATGCGGAGTGAGCATCCGTCAATGCCCACCCATGCCTGTACCCTTGGGTACAGGGACCAATTGCCCACACTCCTACAAGTGTGGGGATATCGACGCTTGATCACCATGTGACTAAGACTTCAACAATTCTCAGCATGATGCATATATGTGAATGTATCAACAAGATAAACATGCATTCAACATACTATGCATCAATTCAATCTCAAATAAATGCTATAATGTAAACAGAACATTCATAGCATTAACAACTAATAACTTTACTGAAATTCATAAGTAAAGCATTCATAACTCAAACATCACTCATAACATCCAAATCATCCAATCACACAGATTATAATAACAAGGTTATACTTGCCTCAACCATGAGACAACGAAGAACGAGCGGCGAAGGCGAAACCCCGAATCCGCTCTCCTCCTGAATAATTAATTAATAATTACTAACATGACAGTAACGGGTTTCTAGATACAAAATAACAGCAACCCCAATTAACCCAACCATTTATCTCAAATAAATCCCCAACTCCCCTCGGCCAAATCTGCCTATCCACAGACAGCCGACTTCAAAAAAATCATAACTTCCAGTACGTAACTCCAATTAAGCGTTCTTGGACTCTATGGAAAGATAATTAAATTATCTACAAAAAATTAGTTGGGGAGACTTTCTGATTCGGCCATTAACTAGCCGATCCAAACCCTTTTCTAAAGCATCAATATTCACGTCAGACTCTCTGGACAGCGCACTAAAACAGTCATAACTTTCATCCAGAAACTCGGAATCTGGACTTCTTTACATCTCTGGAAAGCTAAGAAACTTATCTACAACTTTCCCAATTTGAAGGACTCCTGAATCGCCACTATTTCCGTCGCACAAACCGATCTACTAAACTCTATCCAGAACTATCCCGATCTGCAGAACAGTAGGACTAGAAAATTCATAACTTTCGCTACACAAACCTGAATCACGTGTTCTTGTACTCCCTGGAAAGATAATCACGTCCTCTACAATTTTCTAGAAAGGGTCCAGACCTGAATCCCGACGAATCTACCCCAAAACTGCCGACTAACAACTTCTGTCCTGGCAGCCCAGAAAACTGACGAATCTAACTCGATTAAAAACTCATTTAGAGATTAACAGGGGTTACCCTTGACGACACGATGACGAACACGTCGACAAACACGACGACGAAGAACACGCCCGTGATCCCTTCCGCGAACTCCTCCGCTCCTTCCTCCGGATCCAAGCGGTGCCGCACGGAGAGACGACGACGGCGCCCGGGAAGAAGACGTCGGGCAAGCAGCGGGGCGGCTGGCTGGGTGGAGGCGCAGGGTGGGGGCTACCTAGGGTTTTAAGAGGTGGCCTCCTCCCTCTTGGGCCAAGAAAACCCACCGGCCAAGGCCTAGGCCCAGTTGTCTTAAATTTTCAAAAACCCTCAAAACTCTTATAAATTTAATTATTTCACAAAAGTCCCTCTCTCTATTAATTAAACAATTAATTAAATAATTTCCGGGGTATTACATTCTACCCCCCTTAAACAGAATTCGACCCCGAATTCTAACTGCAAACACAACAGAAAACAAAACAACCAACTAGCAAAAAAAAACACACCTGACGTGAACAACGCCGGGTACTGCTCGCGCATGCGAGACTCCAACTCCCAAGTGCAAAGGACAAATCTTGCTCAATAACCAAAGGTTCTAGAGCGATGTGAACTTCCGGGTCTCGCAAGTGCTTTCTCAACATGGACACATCAAACACGTTATGCACTCCGAGCATAGCGTCAGGAAAATCCAAACGGTAAGCCAACTTCCCAATCCGCGCTAGTATGGTGAAAGGTCCAACGTACCTAGGGCTAAGCTTCCCTTTGGTACCGAACCTCACCACACCCTTAGTAGGAGATACTCAAGAGCACCGATCTCCCACCGCAAACTCAAGTCCCTCCTTCTCACATCAAGATAACTCTTACGCCTACTCGGGCGCCAACAAATCTGTCTTACCAAAGCCGGTCCTAAGATCTTTCGCCCACCGCTTCCCAAAGAAAGGCGACTGCACTTACTGACCATACAAGACTTCAAATGGAGCTGCTTTGATGCTTGAGTGGTAACTGTTATTATAGGCAAACTCCACCAAAGGTAATTGATCCTCCCAACTACCCTTCCAAGACAACACACAAGACCTCAACATGTCCTCCAGAGTTTGGATAGTCCGCTCTGACTGTCCATCAGTCTGCGGGTGAAAAGCCGTGCTCAAACGAAGCTGAGTGCCCAAAGCACTCTGCAAACTCTCCCAAAACTTGGAAACAAACTTGGCTTCTCTGTCGGAAATTATGGTCTTAGGCACACCATGCAGCCTCACAATTTCCCGAACATAAATAGGAGCCAGATCACTCGCTGAGTTGGTTGTGCGGATAGGAATGAAGTGCGCTGACTTGCTGAACCGATCCACAACAACCCAAACTGCATCCTTGCCTCTCGGCGACCGAGGCAACACGACCACAAAATCCATAGAAATATCATCCCACGGCCATTGAGGAACCTCTAATGGCTGCAACAATCCGGCTGGCCTCTTATGTTCAGCTTTCACTTGCTGACAGATACCACACGAGGCCACATAATTGGCTATATCCACCTTCATCCTTTTCCACCAGAAATTCTGTTTCAAATCACGATACATCTTGGTCTCTCCGGATGAACAGATATCTGAGTGCGATGAGCTTCTATCAAAATGTCATCCTTAACCTCCGCTTTCTGCGGCACGCATAAACGCCCTTTAAAGCGCAATGCTCCTGACCTATCCATGCTGAAATCCCCTTCTTTTCCCATCTCCAACCGTTTCATAACCCTCTGAAGCAACCGATCGATCACAGCCTCCCGCTTTTCGCTCGGTATAGTGACTCTAGGATCAACTGGGTCTCCACTCGGCCGCACCGCATAGCGAAGATATCCCCATACGATCAAAATCAGCAATGAAACAATCCGGTAGGTGGCGTCGCCTTGCGACTCGAGCATCGGCCACCACATTGGCCTTGCCAGATGATCTTGAATGGTTAGATCATAATCCTTGATCAACTCTAACCATCTGCTGCCGCCTCAAATTCAGATCCTACGGGTAAAGATGTACTTGAGACTCTTGTGATCGGTAAACACGTCACAAGTCTCACCGTACAGATAGTGCCTCCAAAGCTTCAATGCAAACACAACTGCAGCCAGCTCTAAATCATGGGTAGGGTAATTCTGTTCATGCTTTTTCAGCTGCCTCGATGCGTAAGCCAACACCTTACCATCTTGCATAAGCACACAACCCAGCCCAACTCTTGATGCATCAGAGAAAACTGTGAATCGCTTCCCTGGCTCCCAAACGGAGAGAACAAGGTGTTGGTGATATGCCCTAGAGACAACATGGAGATGTTGAATATATCACATACTATGTTTATGATACATTGCTTTGTTCCTTGAAATAGACATTATCATTATTGATCAATGAGTATGTGACTTATTCAAAGATCAGCATATGTATTGATTGATGATCATGTCTCATGGATCATGGTATGGAGATACCAAATCAATAATATGGACATGTGTTAGTGAACATATGTTGGATAGACCCGCCATGAGACACTGCAGAGATTCCATGTGTCATCAGTTGGTCTCAAGTAGTGTTTATGTGGAATCCTTAGACTTGAGATCATCATGGTTCCCAGCATGCGTAGTAGCTTACTTTGGGACTACTAAACACTACTCCGTAACTGGGTAGTCATAAAAGTAGTATTTGGGTTTGCCATGAAACATGTAGTGGGATGTGAATGATCAAGATAGAATTTGCCCCTCCTTATGGGAGAGATATCTCTGGGCCCCTCGATGTAATGGATTATGAAAGTGTATGGCCATGCCAAGGTGATTGAGGAGTCAATCACGAGTTTATAATCCATCACGGAATCAAGAGAGTGATTGAGCTATTAAGAGGATGACACGGTCTCGCCTTGAGCTTAATCTATATCGTGAGGCAAAGGGATTAGTACATGAGAACATTACGAGTTCGATCGATATGATCTTTACGTATACTTTGGGGTTAATATGTCTTACTAGAGGCCGCTATTAACACGGTGACCGGAAGGTGTTTACGGTTCGCGACCAAGTATACGTGAACCTGCTGTGGTCGCACACTTAACAGGTTGGAACACTAATTCAATGTGATTCGGATATGGGCTCAATCGGATAGAGATCCGGATAGACTCCTATTGGGCCTCGGTCCACGAGGCCCAAGTGAGGAGGTCTATATATGGAGGCGGGGGCGAGGAACGATCCGATAATCCCGAGCTAAACCACGCCGCCACCTCCGAGCCAAACCCTAGCCGCTCGCGAGTCTTTGGTACACTCGCGATCGGCGTTCCACCCCGGACGTGTGGATACCGGTGGAGACGCTACTCGTTGCGGCGTTGATCGGCATCAACAACCTCTGATTGGATCCGCTGCGTGGTGCGGTTGATCGCGTGGAGGAGACGATCGGTTCGGGACGATCGACTACTTCCACTACTACCTCGACGCGTGGTTGGATCGGCTTCTCCAACTCTTCTTCATTGCTGCTGCGCGTCTAGTGGTAACGATCCATGATCCTCCTTAAGCATGATGTCCTTGTGTGCGCGGTAGAAAAGTTTTGTTTTCGCTATCGTAGCCTTCGCGCAATCCATTAGTGGTATCGAGCCATCTTGCTTAGTTTGCGATCTGGATCAGCGCATATGTTGATATGCGGTTGTAATAGATTGGATCTATTACGGACTAGATCAATCGGTCATAAGGGGTCGGAATATGTATGAGTTGATAGCATCATGTGGCCAAAAGATTAGTTCGTGCCCTTCTTTGATGTATGCTGCGACTTGCCCCTACCTACCGGTAACACCATCGGGGCTAATCTGCGCATGCGATCGATAGATTGAGCCAACAGATCGAGGTCTTGTGTTGCGGTCTCCTCGGGCATACCGATCGCGATGATCAATGTGATTGATCTAATGAAAATTGAGACATTTTGAATGGCTCGGATTTGGGTTGATTTGATCGGCCCGATGAGATTTTCATAGCGATTTCATAGATGCAGGGAATGACACGCATAGATTGTTATAGAAACACATTCATGTCAGGGCGGTAGTATACGTTCTACGCTTAACTTGTTTTTGCAGGGAATGATGTGAATGGTATGGCATAGATGCATATGTGATGCATATGTGTTTTGGCGACTGTGTGTCGTATTAATCACAGTAGGGTTGAGGTCGTTCTTTAATTGTATAACGACTGCGTGTCGACTTGTGATGCTTGAGCTCCTCATGTAATTCATTTGCTACCTATTAGTTGTAATAGTTTAGTTCTTTGCTATGGAGGCTTCAAGCATGATGACAAAGAGGACAAGAAGTGTGGCGAAGAATATCACCGTGGAACCATGGCGATGGCGACCACTACGATACAAAATACCATACCATTCACAGTATAATATGATTATATGCATGTGATGTTTATTTCTTGTCATACTATTCTTTCATGCCATACCTATAGAGAGTGTGTTTTTCATGATAGAATAGCTTCTCAAGAAAAATTAAGAATTTGTTTTGATGCCCTTCCAATTCTTTACCTATAAGAATCATGATCATTGTTTGGTAGGTGCCGCCAAAGCGAGTACCATCAACTATCTTGATCTAATAGGGTGGATGTCGGACATCCACATGCATAGTATTGGTTTACTTAACAAGGTTATCAAAACAGTTTTGGACCTTGGGGCATAGGTTGGGGCGGGACATATTGATGTCACCCAACAAGCAAGAGTCACATAGGGATGTGATTAGCAAGGTGTTGCTTACCCATGTCACTAGTCTTCTAGCCGTGATGCCAAAGCTCACTAGGAACTAATGAAATGAGGATCTTGACCCACTATGTAACTTAGAGGGAGTTTTGTTGCAAAACACATAGTGGGAGTCTTTTGTTAAATAGTTTAATAAAGATGAACATAAACATAGTGCTAAACTTTGCGTATTTTTGTTGTAGATCATGTCAACTAATGCCGCATCCAGTTCTTTTAATTTGCGATCTATTCTTGAGAAAGAAAAATTCAATGGAACGAACTTTTGGATTGGTATCGCAACTTGAGAATTGTTCTCAAGCAAGAGCGCAAGGAGTATGTCCTTGAGTCTCCTTATCCCGATGACTTGCCCGATAATGCTACTGTGGTCGCACGGAAAGCTTATGAGAAGCAAGCGAATGATTACCTTGATGTGAGCTGTCTCATGCTTACCACAATGTCCTCTCGAGTTTGAAGCAATATGAGAACACAGATGCCTACAATATCATTGTGGGGTTGCGTGGTATGTTTGAGAACCAAGCAAGGGTGAGAGGTTCAACACTTCAAAGTCCTTGTTTGCGTGCGAGCTTGCGAAGGGAATCTCGTCGACCCTCATGTGATTAAGATGATTGGCTACATTGAGAGTCCGGAAAGCTTGGTTTTCCCTTAGCCAAGAGTTGGCTCTTGATGTGATTCTTGATCGCTCCCTCGAGCTTTGAGCCATTCATTCGAACTATCACATGAACAACATGGACAAGACCTTGGGCGAGTTGCGTGGGATGCTAAAATCACCGAGGAAAGCATTAAGAAAAGCAGTCATGTGATGATGTTGCAGAAAGGCAAGGGCAAGCCCTATGTAAAGAAAGGCGCGGTCAAAGAAAGTTAGCTCCCAATGAGATCGCGGCGGTTCTAAGGCCAAGCAAGTCAAGAAGGGCCTGCTCTCGATGCGATTGCTACTACAGAAGCAATCGGGACATTGGAAAAGGAACCCAAAGTACTTGGAGGATCTTGAGAAAAGAAGGAAGTACGACTTCCGCTCCGGTATAAATGTTATAGAAATCAATCTTGCTACTTCATCTACTCGATTCTTGGGTATTTGATACGGATCGGTTGCTCACATTTGCAAATCGTTGCGGGGCTAAGAAGAAGTAGAAGTTTGAGGAGGAGCGAAGTGGATCTTCGCGTTGGCAATGGAGCAAAAGTTATCATGGTGGTGTTGGCACCATGCCATTGTCTTTACCTTCGAGATTAGTTTTGGAATTGAATAATTGTTATTGTGTTCCATCTCTTTCCAAGAACATTATTTCTGCTTCATGTTTGCAAGCAGAAGGTTATGACTTTAGATCTGTGAACAATGGTTGTTCTCTTTATTTCAAAGATATGTTCTATTGTCATACTCCATTGGTGAATGGGTTATATGTTCTTACTCTTGAAGAGTCATCGGTCTATAACATTAATGCAAAGAGGCAACGATCGAATGATTTGAATCCACGTTTATTTAGCACCGCCGCTAGGTCACATAAATGAGAAACGCATGGAGAAGCTCCATAGAGATGGTATTCTGCACTCATTTGATTTTGAATCATTTGAGACGTGCGAATCTTGTTTACTTGGCAAGATGACAAAAGCATCTTTCACCGGTCAAGGTGAACGGGCAAGTGACTTATTGGCACTCGTACATTCTGATGTATGTGGACCAATGAGCTCAACGACCGAGGTGGTTTTCGATGCTTCATAACTTTCTTCGATGACTTTAGTAGATATGGATATATCTACCGATGAAGCATAAGTCGAAACCTTTGAAAAGTTCAAAGAATTCCAAAATGAAGTGCAAAATCATTTAGGCAAGACAATCAAGTTTCTACGATCTGATCGTGGAGGCGAGTATTTGAGCCATGAGTTTGGCAATCCTCTGAAGAATTGTGGAATTGTTCCACAATTGACTCCGCCCGGAACACCTCAATGGAATGGGGTATCTGAACGGAGAAATCGCACCTTATTAGATATGGTGCGCTCCATGATGAGCCACAGTGATCTTCCGTTGTCTTTTTGGGGGTACGCTCTTGAAACAGCCGCTTTCACACTAAACAGGGTTCCATCAAAATCAGTAGAAAAGACACCATATGAGATGTGGACAGACAACGTCCTAGCTTGTCTTTTCTTAAGATTTGGGGATGTGAGACTTATGTAAAACGTTTACAATCGATAAGCTCGGTCCTAAATCGATAAATGCTTCTTTATCGGGTATCCTAAGGAAACAAAAGGATATTACTTCTATAATCAAGAAGAAGGCAAAGTGTTTGTCGCTCAAGATGGTGTCTTCTTAGAAAGAGTTTCTCTCAAGAAGGGATAGTGGGAGCATGGTGCAACTTGAAGAAATTCGAGAAGCACCTGAAAACGTTTCAGCTCCTACAGAACCACAACAGGATGAACAAACTATTGAAGAACCTGTTGTGGACACACCGGCACCACGTAGGTCAGAGAGGTCACGTCGTGCACCTGAGAGGTACATGTTCTTGACTACTCAATAACGGGACATATTGTTGTTAGACAACGATGAGCCTAAGACCTATGAAGAAGCGATGGTGGGACCAGACTCTGAGAAATGGCTTGAAGCCATGAGATCCGAAATTGAATCCATGCACGGAATCAAGTTTGGAACTTGGTTGATCCACCTTATGGTGTTAAAACCATTGAGTGCAAATGGGTTTTCAAGAAAAAGATAGACATAGATGGAAATGTTCACATCTATAAAGCGCATTTGGTGGCCAAATGTTTCAAACAAATTCAAGGTGTTGATTATGATGAAACTTTTTCGCCGTCGCAATGCTAAAGTCTATTCGGATCATTCTAGCGATTCTTTGCTTATTTCGACTATGAAATATGGCAAATGGATGTCAAAACAGCTTTCCTTAATGGAAATCGAGTGAGGATGTGTACATGACACACCCCACGGGTTTTGTCGATCCGCAATCACCGAAAGATATGCAAGCGCAAAGATCCATTTATGGATTAAAGCGAGCATCTCGGAGTTGGAACATTCGTTTTGATGAAGTAATCAAAGGGTTTGGTTTCATCAAGAATGAAGAAGAGCCTTGTGTTTACAAAAAGGCTAGTGGGAGCGCACTCGTGTTTCTGGTCTTATATGTGGATGACATATTATTGATCGGAAATGACATTCCTATGCTCGAATCATTAAGTCTTCATTGAAAAATAGTTTCTCTATGAAAGACTTAGGAGGCGGCATATATTCTGGGCATCAAGATCTATAGAGATAGATCAAAAAGGCTGATTGGATTAAGCCAAGATACGTACATTGACAAGGTGTTGAAAAGGTTCAACATGCAGGATTCCAAGAAAGGCTTCCTACCTATGTCACATGGAATAAATCTTAGCAAGAATCGGTGTCCTAGTACACCGATGAGCGGGATAAAATGAATGCGATTCCATATGCTTCACTATTGGATCCATTATGTATGCCATGCTTTGTACACGTCCGGATGTCTCGTATGCTTTAAGTGCTACAAGTAGATACCAGTCAGATCCAGGTGAAAGTCACTGGATTACCGTAAAGAACATCTTGAAGTACTTGAGAAGAACTAAAGATGTGTTCCTCATCTATGGGGGTGAGGAAGAGCTCGTTGTAAATGGTTACACCGATGCTAGCTTCCAAATCTGGATTTGTGTTCTGCCTGAATGGCGGTGCGGTAAGCTGGAAGAGTTCCAAGCAGGAGACAGTTGCTGATTCTACAACAGGTTTAGTACATAGCGGCTTCAAGTCGCTAAAGAGGTCGTTTGGATCAAGAAATTTGTTTCGAGCTTGGTGTGATGGCTAGTGCCTCCACCCAATGAACCTCTCTGTGACAACAAGGGAGCCATTCGCATAAGCCAAGGAGCCTAGATCGCACTGTAAGTCCAAGCACATTCTACTGCGATTTCATCTCATCCGCGAGATTGTGGAGAGGCGATGTTAAGATATGCAAAGTACACACGGATTTGAACATTGCGGATCCGTTGACAAAGCCGCTTCCCGACCAAAGCATGAGGCTCACACTAGGGCAATGGGTATTAGATACCTACATGGTTGACTCTAGTGCAAGTGGGAGATGTTGGTGATATGCCCTAGAGGCAACATGGAGATGTTGAATATATCACATACTATGTTTATGATACATTGCTTTGTTCCATGAAATAGACATTATCATTATTGATCAATGAGTATGTGACTTATTCATGAGACTCTTAATGCCAAAATATTGCTATTTCTAAATGATCCCCGATTATATTTCATATGAGGAACAAATATGATTCAAAGATCGAGATATGTATTGATTGATAATCATGTCTCATGGATCATGGTATGGAGATACCAAATCAATAATATGGACATGTGTTAGTGAACATATGTTGGATAGACCGCCATGAGACACCGCAGAGATTCCATGTGTCATCGTTGGTCTCAAGTAGTGTTTATGTGGAATCCTTAGACTTGAGATCATCATGGTTCTCGAAGATGCGTAGTAGCTACTTTGGGACTACTAAACACTACTCCGTGAATCGGGTAGTCATAAAAGTAGTCTTTGGGTTTGCCATGAAATATGTAGTGGGATGTGAATGATCAAGATAGAATTTGCCCTCCTTATGGGAGAGATATCTCGGGCCCTCGATGTAATGGATTATGAAAGTGCATGGCCATGCCAGCGTGATTGAGGAGTCAATCACGAGTTTATAATCCATCACGGAATCGAGAGAGTGATTGAGCTATTAAGAGGATGACACAGGTCTCGCCTTGAGCTTAATCTATATCGTGAGGCAAAGGGATTAGTACATGAGAACGATGACAGTTCAAATAGATATGATCTTTACGTATACTTTGGGGTTAATATGTCTTACTAGAGGCCGCTATTAACACGGTGACCGGAAAGGTGTTTCGGGTCGCGACCAAGTATACGTGAACCTGCTGTCGCACACTTAACGGGTTGGAACACTAATTCGAATGTGATTCGGATATGGGCTCAATTCGGATAGAGATCCTGATAGACTCCTATTGGGCCTCAGTCCACGAGGCTCAAGTGAGGAGGTCTATATATATGGAGGCGAGGGGCTGAGGGAATGCATCTCATAATCCCGAGCTAAACCCTGGCCGCCACCTCCAGAGCCAAACCCTAGCCGCTCGCGAGTGCTGGTACACTCGCGATCGGCGTTCCAGCCCCGGACGTGTGGATACCGGTGGAGACGCCGCTCGTTGCGGCGTTGATCGGCATCAACAACCTCTGATTGGATCCGCTGGTGGTGCGGTTGATCGCGTGGAGGAGACGATCGGTTCGGGACGATCGACTACTTCCACTACTACCTCGGCGTGGTTGGATCGGCTTCTCCAACTCTTCTTCATTGCTGCTGGCGTCTAGTGGTAACGATCCATGATCCCTCCTTAAGCATGATGTCCTTGTGTGCGCGGTAGAAAAGTTTTGTTTTCTGCTATCGTTGCCTTCGCGCAATCCATTACAAGGGCGGTCACCAGCTTTTCCTTCAAAATCTGAAAACTGCGCTCACAATCATCGTCCCACTGAAACCTCATGTCCTTTTGAGTAAGCCTCGAGAAGGGCTTGGCGATGATGAAGAAATCTTGCACAAAGCGCCGATAATAACCTGCCAATCCGAGGAAGCTCCTCACCTCCTTGACATTGGTCGGCCTCTCCCAATCCACCACCGAAGAAACTTTACTTGGATCAACTGATACTCCCTTATCGCTGATGATGTGACCCAAGAACCCCACTTGAGTCACCCAGAACTCACACTTCTTGAGCTTCGCATAAAACTTATGCTCTCTTAGTGTTGCCAACACTTGTCTCAGATGCCGCTCATGATCTGCTTCACTCTTCGAATAAATCAAGATATCATCAATGAATACGACCACAAAGTCGTCCAAATATTCATGCAACATCCTGTTCATTGTCTCCATGAAAGCGGCAGGGCATTTGTTAGTCCAAAAGATATAACTTTAAATTCAAAATGCCCATACCTCGTGGAGAACACCGTTTTCTCAATGTCCTCCTCTCGGACAGAAATTTGATTGTACCCCGACTGGAGATCAATCTTTGAAAATACCTTAGCTCCCCTCAACTGATCAAACAGATCCTCGATACGGGGTAAAGGATACTTATTCTTGATGGTCAGCTGGTTGAGAGCACGGTAATCAATACACATGCGCCAACTCCCATCTTTCTTCTTGACAAAAAGCACTGGTGCTCCCCACGGAGACACGCTCGGGCGAATAAGATCCTTTGCTTTCAGATCATCCAACTGCTTCTTTAGCTCTTCTTGGAACGGTCGAGCCAATCGGTACGGAGTTATTGAAACTGGTCGTGCTCCCGGCACTAAATCAATTCTCAACTCCACCGGACGCGAGGTGGCATCCTCGCAACTCTGCTGGAAAAACATCCACGAATTCCCGGACCACCGGAATCTGCTCTGCAATCAAAGAGGAATTTGGCTTTTCAATAAGGGATAAAAGAAATCCACTCTTTACTGCTCTACTACCAGGAAAAAGACTAGCCAACACACTGGATGTACAGGAGGGTGCACTACCCTGAAACACTAACTCTTGGCCTGATGGCGATTGCAAAGTTACTGTCTTCCAAAAACAGGATATGACAGCATGGTAACTATGCAACCAATCCATTCCCAAAATAACATCAAACGGCTCCATCCTCATAACCATCAGATTAGCAACAAATTGTTCTCCATCTATGGTAATCATGCAACCTGGACAGACTGTGGAGCTGGAAAGAATTCCACCCGGTGAATGAACCAAAATAGACTGAGCTATAGACTGCAAACTCAACCTGGCCCGACTAGCAAACTCTACGAAAGCAAAGGAAAAAGTAGCTCCGGAATCAAATGCAGACAAAAGCCTCCATCGAGTCCACCAAAAGCGCACTGTCACCACATCGGGACGACTGCTCGGCTCGTGGTCGGCAAGGCGTAGGAGACTGACGCTGGAGTGCCGGGCGCCACAGCACCCGGATACGGCGGAGCCACCACTGCAGGAGGAGCTGAAGGCGCCACTGCTGGAAACAATGCCGCAGGAGGAGGCGGCCAAAAGTACCCTGGAGGCATCCCTCCAGGCGAAGGGTAGGGAGACTAGTGCGGCGCCCAAGTCTGAGTAGGGGCAGCTGCTAGCATCTGCACAGACCCCCGAGAAGAAGCTGCTAGAACTGAAGGTTCTGCCTGAACTGGTTCCCACTTGATGATACTGGCGGGTTACGCTTGCAAACCGAAGCTTTGTGGCCCTCCTGACCACAATGACGGCAAGCTCCCGTCCAAGCACACTCCGACGCCCGATGTCCAGCACCACACTTGAAGCATTTCATCCCCTGACCCGGGACCGGACGTACCATCGGAGCACCAGCTGGGGAACGAAAAGTGGAAGACGCCTGGGACTTGTTGAACTTAGACTTGAAAGAATTCTGCGACCCCTTGAACTTCTTGTGAACCGGCTTCAGCGCCGATCCACCACTGCCAAAGCTCTTCTTCTGACTGCTCTCTGAACCGTCAGGAGTTGCGTTATCACCAGTCCCCTGCAGTCCTTCCCCAGGCTGCATTTCTAACTCCATGCCTCTAGCTTGTTCCACCAAGGAGCTAAAGTCACGAAGCTCCAAAGCTCCTAGCACCTGGCGAAACTCCTGCCTGAGTCCTCTACGAAACCTCTTGGCTTTCTCCACATCATTGGTAGCCACAAAGGGTACGAAGCGGATTATGTTGTGAAATCCCACTTCATACTCGGATACCGACATCTTACCCTGCTTGAAGTTGTTCAACGACACATGCATCCTCTCCACGAATGAAGCAGGGTAGTATCTCTTTCTGAACTGCTCCGCAAACACCTCCCAAGTCGTTGGACCAAGGGCAGCAGATCTGGCTGACAGGACTCCTTCCCACCGAGATCCTTTGCCTTCAAATGAAAAGCCACAAATCGAGCCTGCTGCTCGGATGACAGACCTAGCACCTCCAAATGTCTCTCAATATGACGCAACCAGTTAGCAGCATCAACTGGCGTCCCTAGTCCATCGAAGGTGTCCAACCTCAACGCATTCCACTGATGCAAACCCATCACACCCATTGCCGCAAGCAAGGCGGGGATAACGCAGCGCGCGGCTCGGGTGCGGGGTGGAGACTGGTTTCCCTGAACCGCTGAAGCAACCTCTTCCTCTGATCCCACAGGACTAGCCTCTCTAGCGGAGTTACATTCAATGGCGGGGCACACTGGCTTCGTCCGGCGCTCTGCCGGCCACGACCACGACCACGGCCTCTACCCCTTGCCATCTCTATATAACATAAATAAATATAGAGTCACACATGACACACAATTAATAATCAGAATCAGCAGCAATGATACAGATACGATGCAAAACCCATCCCCATCTACTGTGCACAGTGTGTCAAGTTTAATATTTTCAGTACCACGGACCTACAGCCCGCTCTGATACCAACTGTAACACCCCAGCCAAACAATGACCTGAAATGCTACCATCTTCTAGCTAATAATAAAACTTCTAACAATTAATCCAAAATAATTAAACAAAGCTTAACTAAACAATGCTTAATAATAAATCTGGATAAACAGAAACAGTTCTAGTTCCATAATAAACAGCGGAAACGATAACAAATAGTTCTAATCATTATTACAATTAAAACTGATGAATAATAAAATGAACCTAATTAAGCTAACCAGCCAGCAAGCTAATAAAGACGGTCTTTATTTCTTAATGAAGGAATTGTGCACGTGAATCTGAACTAGCCATTCATGTCCCCATGTATGTTGATCTCACATTGGTACCTAAAATAAACAAACAACAACAAAAGTGAGTCCAACGACTCAGCAAGTATAACTGCAACAAATGCAAGCATGAACATTAACTCTCAAGTTAAACATATTACACATGAATTTCATGCTATGCATTATGATCAAAAGTCCATTCTCTCTTCGCATTTTACCGGTAATGCGGAGTGAGCATCCGTCAATGCCCACCCATGCCTGTACCCTCGGGTACAGGGACCAATTGCCCACACTCCTACAAGTGTGGGGATCTCGACGCTTGATCACCATGTGACCAAGACTTCAACAATTCTCAGCATGATGCATATATGTGAATGTATCAACAAGATAAACAGGCATTCAACATACTATGCATCAATTCAATCTCAAATAAATGCTATAATGTAAACAGAACATTCATAGCATTAACAACTCATAACTTTACTGAAATTCATAAGTAAAGCATTCATAACTCAAACATCACTCATAACATCCAAATCATCCAATCACACAGATTATAATAACAAGGTTATACTTGCCTCAACCGCGAGACAACGAAGAACGAGCAGAAGGCGAAACCCCCGGAATCCGCTCTCCTCCTGAATAATTAATTAATAATTACAAACATGACAGTAACGGGTTTCTAGATACAAAATAACAGCAACCCCAATTAACCCAACCATTTATCTCAAATAAATCCCCAACTCCCCTCGGCCAAATCTGCCTATCCACAGACAGCCGACTTCAAAAAAATCATAACTTCCAGTACGTAACTCCAATTAAGCGTTCTTAGATTCTATGGAAAGATAATTAAATTATCTACAAAACATTAGTTGGGGAGACTTTTTGATTCGGCCATTAACTAGCCGATCCAAACCCTTTTCTAAAGCATCAATATTCACGTCGGACTCTCTGGACAGCGCACTAAAACAGTCATAACTTTCACCCAGAAACTCAGAATCTAGACTTCTTTACCTCTCTGGAAAGCTAAGAAACTTATCTACAACTTTGCCAATTTGAAGGACTCCTGAATCGCCACTATTTCCGTCACACAAACCGATCTACTAAACTCTATCCAGAACTATCCCGATCTGCAGAACAGTAGCACTAGAAAATTCATAACTTTCGCTGCACAAATCTGAATCACGTGTTCTTATACTCCCTGGAAAGATAATCACGTCCTCTACAATTTTCTAGAAGGGGTCCAGACCTGAATCCCGACGAATCTACCCCAATACCGCCGACTAACAACTTCTGTCCCGGCAGCCCAGAAAACCGACGAATCTAACTCGATTAAAAACTCATCTAGAGATTAACAGGGTTACCCTTGGCGACACGATGACGAACACGTCGGCGAACACGACGACGAACACGACGACGAAGAACACGCCCGTGATCCTTCCGCGAACTCCTCCGCTCCTTCCTCCGGATCCAAGCGATGCCGCGGAGAGACGACGACGGCGCGCCGGAAGAAGACGTCGGGGCAGACGGGGGGCGGCTGGCTGGGGTGGAGGCGCGGGGGTGGGGGCTGCCTAGGGTTTTAAGAGGTGGCCTCCCTCCCTCTTGGGCCAAGAAAAACCCACAGGCCAAGGCCTAGGCCTGGTTGTCTTAAATTTTCGAAAACCCTCAAAACTCTTATAAATTTAATTATTTCACAAAGTCCTCTCTATTAATTAAACAATTAATTAAACAATTTCCGGGGTATTACATAAATCCCCACGAATCTATCCCAAAACAGCCGTCTAACAAAATCTGTTCTAGCAGTCCAAAATACCGACATTGCTACCACGATTAAATTATCCATCTAATTGAGGAAAACAGGGATTACCCTTGACGAATCACTGTAGAACACGACGAACACCCCACGAATTCCACCTCTTTTCTTTTTCTTCTTTTTTCCTTCCTCTTCCCTTCCTCCGAATCCAATCGCCTCGCTGCGATTGATTTCCTTCTTCCGCTCGATCGGCAACGAATGGAGGTCTCGATCACCGGCAATGGAGGAGAGGGAGGAGAGGTCTTCTTGGAGGGAGGGGCAGCGCAGGGAGGCAGAGAGGGGAGGGTTGGTGGCGCAATGGGGGAGAAGGGGGAGGGCGGCTAGGGTTGGAGGAGTGGGTGGCGCCTCCCCCTCTTGGCCGAATCCCACCTGGGCCAAGGCCTAGGCCCAGGTTGCCAGAAAAATTCAGAAAACCCCCCGAGAAATTCGCTATTTCATTCTTTCCTTTAAGGCCCCTCTCTCTCCAATTAAACAATTACTCCTCGAACGATTTTCGGGTTATTACATGAAGCACTGAATTTCTCTACTCTTTGCTGCATCACCAATTGAGGATGTATGGGATGAAGTAGCCTTCTTCCCACTTGGTGTAGGTATTGGCAAAATTTGCTTATAACAATAGTTATCAAGCGAGTATCAAGATGGCTCCTTTTGAGGCTTTGTATGATTGCAGATGTGTTTCCCTCTTTCTTTGGATGTTGTGGGCGAGAGATCTTTGCTTGGCCTAGACTTTGTTCAACAGACTATAGAGAAGGTACCAGAGATTCAACAAAACCTATTGGCTGCTCAGAACCGATAGAAAAATTTATGCGGATGTTTAGCGTCGCGAGTTGGAGTTTGTTGTTGGTAACCTTGTGCTCCTCAAGGTGTTCCTCAAGGTGTCGCCGACCAAGGGCATCATTCGTTTTGGTACCACTAGGAAGCTTAGCCCACAGTACATCAGCTCGTTTCCAGTGGTTACACACATGGGCAGTCTAGCCTATCGTCTAGAGTTGCTAGGCTCGATGAGCAGAGTGCACAACGTCTTTTATGTGTCTATGCTAAGGAAGTATCTGCGGGACCCCGAGTACAAGATCGACCTAGAGCTGATCACTATGGAGCAGGATCTTACTGTGGAGTGTCGACCAATGGATATCTTGGACTCATTGGAGTGGGTCATGAGGAAGAGGACCATTAGGTATGTGAAGGTCCTCTGGATGGATCAGTCCGAGCAGGAGGCGACATGCGAACTTGAGGATCAGATGCGGAAGAAGTACACCGAGCTCTTCGAGGCTGGTGTGTACTTGTAGTTGTTGTTTATCTTTGTTGCTACCTCCTTTGTTGTACTCTTGTTTCATGGTTCTGAGGTATTAGATTCGGGGACGAATCCTTTTAGGAGGGAAGAATGTAATGCCCTAGACATTAATTCGGTATTTCCAGAAGTATTTAATGAATTCATGGAGATTTCTTTATCTTTTGTTGAATCACGAAGGCAGGTGTGAGCTACGGATTTGTCTAAAAAAGAGAGAAAGAGGAGGGTCGGTGGGCTGTCTAGAGAGGGAGGCCAGACCTTCCATCTCCCACCTAGGGCCCAAGTCGGCCCCTTAGGCCCAGCCACCCCCCTTTTCTCCAAACCCTAGGCCGCCCTTTCCCTTTGTGGCTGCCACCCTCTCTTACCCCTACGCCCCTCTCTTTTGCCCCCCTGCACCCTATGCTCCCCCTGTTGGAAAGAAGAAGAGGAAGAGAGGAAGAAGAGGAAAAGAAGGAAGAAGAGGAAGAGAAGGAAAAAGAGGAAGAGAAGGAGGAAGAGGAAGGAGGGAGAGAAGAATAGGAGTAGGGTGATTTGTTCTGGTGTTCAGAGGCTCTTGCTGTGGTCTCCAAGGGTAACCAACAATTTCCTACCGCTCTTGTTCTTAGCATTTTCCTTACTAGGCTAGTTTTCGGTTAATCGTTCGATATGTGTTGTCTGCTGTTTTCTACAAATTAGGAGACCTTTCATGTGAAATATGGGAATTCACCTACTAGAGATTTGTATAGGACTTCATTATATTTCTGTAGAGCTATCACTCACATCATTCGGATGAACGATTGAGGAGTTATGAGTGTTACCGTGCTGCTATGTGATCTGATCATTCAGGTTCGGGCAGTCGGTGGGAATTAAAACATTAAAAATAGAGACATCTTTTTTCTGTAGAACCCATGAATATTAGAGTCGTAGAGGACTCCAAAACCTAGTTTTTATATTGTATTCATAATTTTTAGACAAGTGGATTGGGCGCAATAGAGGTTGGAAATATGATGTGTAGCAGAGTTGGTTTCAGGATTCAATTTCTGATCGTGGGCAGATTCAGATGCACTAACGATTTTTATGAATTTTCTAAAAATAACAAAAGTTGTATATTATTTTTTATTTTAGCCTCTAGTAAATTTTACAATTTTTAGAGTAGTGTACTGACGATGGTGGTCTACAGAAGATCGCTGGTCAGAACTTAGAGGCAGATTCTGTCCTCGGCTTTCCATTGTGGATTACACCCTTTTAACGGCGGAATAAAATTGTGGTGTCTTCGTGAAAGTTGTAGCTTTTGTTCTATAAATTTCAAAAATGCTATTTGTTTCTATGGTCTGTTTAGTGGATAAAAAGATACAAAAAAGACAGGCAACGCTGCTGCAGTGAGCTAAACGTCGGAATAGCAGTTTGAGAGAGAGTTGTTGGGTTTCAGGAGTAGTGCTGCTTCACCTTTTAGTTATGAATGTTATATTGAGGTTTTGTGCTGAGTGGTGACTTGTGAATAGGTGGCTTCGCTTTTGACTGTGCTTGAGGCCTTCGCCCCGTCGATAGAGGCAAGTAAACGTAGCGGTTGTTGCTACAGTTTAACTTATTAAATTTACTGCCTCCACCATAATTGTTGATGTTTGGTAATTAATTCACCTTTAAATAAAGATGCCCTGGTGTGCTATATGTCTTATTTTATATATTGTTGTCCATGTGGTTATTTTCCTAATGAATAAATCGTGGCCATATCATGCATGTTGTAGCATGTTATTTGCTTGAAGCTATGTCGCCGCACCTAGCCGCGACCATACCGGTACAACATCGTACATTGCTGTAGTATGATGCACACTCTTACGTTGCCAGGTAAGATTTCAGTAGATCATTTGCATTTCATGAGAATAAACCTTATTCTGAGATTTTAAGAGGTATCGGCTCATAAGAGTCACTTGTGGTATGAGGTAATATCTTATGGTTGCCGTTGGTGTGAGTAGAGGAATTGCCTCATGAATGTCACTTGTGGCATGAGGTAATATCTGGTGATTATCGTTGGTGTGAGTAGAGGAATGGGCTCGTGACAGTCACTTGTGGCTAGGGTATTTTCCTTGTGGTTGCTATTGGTAGTAATTGTGATTTTGGATATATAGAATGAGGCTACAGTGTGGATGTTGAGAATTAATTGTTAATGTCGTTAATTTGATGTTTAATCATCTGTAGTTTAATTAATTTGTTAAACAGTTTGCTTGCTGAGATTTCATCTCATCCTTGTATTCCCTCTACCAGGTGATCCTTGAGCATGTTTGGAAAGGATAGAGCAGCACGACACCATTACACAAGTCTTCATGAGTTTTCCTGTAATAAGTTAGAGGATTTAATTCTTAAAGCATTTCTTTCTCCCAGTCGCTGAGCACTGTATCTTAATGATGCTAGATCATGGTTGGCATTAGCGGGGTTGAACATTCAAAGCTCGATTGCTAAAGGATGTTATTGCACAGTTTTATGTTCTTATGTTGTTTTACTATCCCCTATTAATTGATGTGTTGTCATGCTTCCATGTAGCTTCAGCTTCAGCTTCTATTGCTGATAGTGATGTAGAATCTGAAGACTAGCTGAGAGCTTCGACAGTTTTAGTCTGAAAGTCCTATATAGCGTCTGAAAAATTCTAAACATGAACAACATCAATAGGAAAAACGTTAGACAATGGATCATTACTGTCACCCCAATGATCAGAATTTGGAGTAAGATCAGAAGGCAAAGGTGGAAGAAGGAGCTACTAAATTGGAAGCCTCTGGCCATCAAATGGACTAAGGCTAGCAAAAGGAAAGACATCCTCATCAAACACCACATCTCAAGAAACACAGATGTAACTCGTAGAAATATGGAGACACTTATATCCCTTGTGAACAAAATTGTAGCCAACAAAGACACGTTGTTTAGAGTGAAACTGAAGTTTGCAATCATTGTATGGTCTTAAGTTTGGGCAACACGCACAACCAAAGACCTTTAAGTAGTCTAATTTTCTCCCTAGTAGACAACCTATTAATAAGAAAACTGGCTGTAAGAAATGCTTCATCCCAAAACTTTACTAGACAACCTATTAATAAGAAAACTGGCTGTAAGAAATGCTTCATCCCAAAGCTTGAGAGGCATAGAGGAATGAGCAAGAAGGGCTAAGCCAAGTTCAACAATATGACAATGTTTTCGTTTGGTTGACCCATTTTGTTGATATGTGTGAGGACAGGAGACTTGATGAGCAATACAAATTTATATAAAAAAAGGTATTTAACTTTTGATACTCACCTCCCTATTTTGTTTGCATGCGAATAATTTTTATTAAGTAATCATTTAGAATGTTGTTGAAAATGCACAAAAATTTGAAAGACTTCTGCTGTAGTTTTGAGGAGATAGATCCACATGAATTTGCTAAAGTTGTCGATAAAACTCAAATAATATTTGTATCCTCCAACCGAGGTGGGAGAAAGCCCCCATACATCAGAAAATACAAGTTCTAAAGGAGTAGAAGAAACACTATTTGAGCGAGAATGAGGAAGTTGATGAATTTTGGCCTATTGACAAGCATCACAGACCAACAAATTGTTTGCTAAACTACAGCAAGGAAGACTATTGGAACTAAAGACTTTCTAGACTACAAAGAAGGATGGGTACCCCAAACGACTATGTCATCTCTTGGGAGTAGGTTTAGATGCCATGAAGACATGCTTTCTTGGAAAGGAATTGGCTGAAACAAGGGGTACAGACTACCTTCACTTCTCCTATGAAGAAGAGCTCTCCTCATTTCCTAATCCTTTATCAAAAAATAATTAGGGTGAAATTCAGCAATGTCATCATTATTAGAAACAAGGTGATGAACTGAAAGAACATTTTTACTAGCATTCAAAATGTGAAGAAACAAGGTGATGAACTAAAAGAAGATTTTTACTGGATTTCGAAATGTGAAGAACATTGTTGAGATGTAAATTTTGATTTAAGGTATGAATAGTAGAATGATCAATATGACTAATGCACATACCTGTGGCGTTTGCAGTTTGTACCTGATCATGGCCATTGTACTTCTTATGCATTGTCAGTTTATCAATCTCACTCATGATATGTTCAGTAGAGCCCAAATCGATTTACGAATTGGTATCAATGTCGTATAAAGCTGCTACTACCACTCTGTTGGTGTTGTCTTCCACTTAATACAAATTATCAAACTGGTACTAGCACTTTAGTTCGACATGCCCAACCTTTCCGCACACTTCGCAGGTTGGCCGGTTGTTTCCTCCTATCATGTTCTGCCTTCTACATTCATATACGTATCCACGGCCTCCATCACGGCCACAGCTGCATCCTCGGTCTCCTCCCATGTACCCTCATGAAGCAACATTTGCAGAGGGGATGGAGACATGTGTCGAGGAGTTGGAGAAGTGCGCCATGGAATTCTGGAGGTCTAGCCTCATCTCAAAGGCCAAGAGATGAGCATATAAGTCATTGAGACTACTGGATCAAGCTGTGTGGTCATAGAATTGTAATCCGAGTCGAGTCTGGCATGGATGTAGGAGATGAGTTCTTCGCCTTGCATCGGATGTCCAGCTGATGCCATGTTCTCCACCAATGCCTTCATCTTGGTGTATTACTCGACATCAATAAGATCTTTCTTGTGTGTATTTGCAGGTTGCATGCGTACTTGCATGATTTCTACTTGGGACTGCGATGAAAACATTTGTTCCACGCAATCCACACCTTGGCAGCACTGGTTAGGAGCAAAACTTGACTCAGCACTTCTAGAGAGAGAGATAACAAGAGAGTCCTGACAACAATTTGATCCTTTTGAAGCCATACTACATTATCAAGATTTTCCACCTACGGGGCTCCTTCTTCAGTGGTCTTCATGATTGTTTTGAACATCGGAACAGCCGAACCATCAACAAAACCGATGATCTATTTCCCTCGAAGATAGGGCATGATTTGCATCTTTCAGAGGAGGTAATTCTCTCAAGTCAACTTGATGTTTGCTCAGATGATTGAATGATGGCATTGGAAGAAGCCCGGTAGTAGTAGATTTTATCAAACCAGATACAGCAGAGACGCTGGAAGATTGGCTAGAATGGAGAGACATGATGTGAAAAGAAGAGGTGCAATGATACCATTTAAAAAACACTAGAGGAGATTGTTTGATGAACTTGCACTACCAAAATCAGGTCGTAAGACCTGAATATATATTACTGGACAAAAGCCAGATGGTGAATAGTACATCCAACAATATCGGAAACTATACAAATCAGCATTACAACAAATCAGGATTTGATACAAATATTATCTCTAATGTTTGTTTCTATCTCTAACCAACTATACAAGGAAATTGGAGATAGTTCAGGATACGTTCTGTTTAGCATGGTATTGTAGCCATTTAGCGGTCAAGGTGCACCAGATGTAGCTGGTTAGACATTAACTCAGCTTAATTAGGTATATAGAGATGGCTCATCCATTGTTCAATTGATCTCATACGGATTTCTCATAAAGCGGAGAAGGGTCACATGAACGAGAGGGCCATGCATGCAAAGTGAATTCCAGTCCCCTTATCTAGCGGCAACAAAGTTATGATAATACTTATGGTATATGTAACTATGTTGAAACATTCACCTGTTTTTATGGGTTAAAATCAGTGATTTTTCCTTCGTAGGATAAAGATCTGAAAGTTGCGCTTCTCCCACTTCTCCAATACTTACTTCATCCCTCCTTTCCTCTCGATCTAGCTCAAGATTCGATGATGCATAAAAACCTAGCGTCGCCACCTGCCCACCATCACAGTCCTCATGCCGCCCACCCTCGGGGCAGGTGAGCACCACTGGAGCTCCACCATGCATCCCACATGATGGCTCTTTTCCTCTTGTGCTCCTCTACGACTATGCTCCTCCTCCCACACCATAGCCACACTTTCTTCTCCATCTTTGGTGTGCTTCCCTACACCTCTTCCTCCTTCCCTTGCCATTGGTGGAGGCGATGGATAGTGACGCCTGCAGCGCATCTCCCAAATATAAGGAAAAAAGGGGTCATTTAGCAGAGTGTGCATTCGTCGAAGGGGTATGCGGCGAAGGGTGATTCAGCGGTTGCGGCGCTAGTGCACACTTGAACGCAGCTTCATCGGTGTCAGCGCTCTCTAGAGACAAAGAAGACGCTGCCCCGGTGTAGGAATCTTCAAGCAGATCTAAAGATCATAAATTCTACGGACTTAAAAAAACTCGTGCCACATATTTTTGGCTTCATTCTTTTTGGCATTTGGCTTCTCCAAAAATCGAAACAAATAGGATATCTTCTTAAAGAGGATTCTCCAAAAAGATTTTTCGAACCCAAAAACATGTATGCCGCCCAGTGCCATCTTAAGAAATACTGACAAAAACTAATAGCCACAGCTAAACACTATAGACAGTAGGATAAATAGGCCCGCCATTTCCATATGGTATTGGGTGGGTTCGGCCAGGCTCAGACTTTGACTTATCACTTCCTACAGTAAGTAGCTTTTAAACGGTGCGTCTTTTCAAAGCGGGATTTATAGATATATTGTAATAGATATTATACCAAATTTAGCTATATGAGTTAAAATTATATACGACTATTTTTTATATACTATCTCTCAGAAATAGTTAAAATTCAAAAATTATAAATCAAAAAACTAAAAACGGGGCAAAAAAACCTCACCCAATAAGCAGATGTGTGCCCAGGAAACGGGTACTCACGCACGTACATGCAGGACTGCGACGTGAGATGACTAGGCCTACACAAAATTATATGCCATCGATCTCGATGGGACGGCGCGCAGGCCAGCGATGATGATTCATGAGAGTGACCTGATTCATCGATGCGTATAGTGAGCCTACGAGACGAGGGTTGCGCTGTAGACGCCAATTATTGATTTGGCGGCATGGTACAATTGGGGGCTCGATCCAAGGTTGCAGCACGCATCTTGTTCGTAGTACGTGCAATGGGCAACGATGCGTACGTGTGCATGCGCGCACGCGTGTGCACGGACGCATACATATATAGTGTTTTATTGGTTCCTAAACGTGGTACAACACTGTAAATATCTCCGTCTCACAATATATATTTATATGTCATACATATAGACCAAGAAAAACACTAAATCTAAAGGGATAGATGAGAAATGAGCATACTTATCATTATTAAATGCCATATTAAAATTATTTAACCTTTTTTAAAACATTTAAATGGAATAAAGAGTGGAACATCGCAATAACTACTCTTTATTTCCTCAATAGACAAGCCATTTAAAACAGAGATTTCCGATGCTATAGATGAAGGAGGTGAATCGGAGGTAGTATTAGATATGCCATCTATACTTGCAAGGCTTGTTTGGAACATTTGGTTTTCATATGAATTTTGCAAGGAATTTTATAGGAAACATATAATATATGTAGGAATCCTATAAAATTTTCTGATGCAAACGGGGCCCTACTTGTTGCAACATGCAAATTCATTTGAAATTAGTAGAGGAAAATGAAAGTGTTGATTTGTTCTGGTTTCCCCCACCGCGTGTAGTTTTATATGATTCCTGCTCAGTGTAAAAAGCTTAATTATCATGTCTCCTTTTCTTTTTTTTTCCAACGTTGACAATTAACAACGTAACATCCAAAGAAAGGCTTGCACTTCAAAAGAGCCAAAAATATTCTCTCTAATCAGTTCATTATATATTATCATTCATCCTATCCTCGTGTTATCTAGATTTCTAGAGAGAGGGTAGAGTCACATGGGGTGACGGGGCCCCACTTTTTTTAGAAATTTTTTTGCACAACATATATACTTAGTTATTGTGTATTTGCATTATTGCATACATAGAAGCACAAAAGTATATCTTATTAACTTATATAACACAAGGGAGGGAACCTACAAGATATCTTTATAGGTAAAGAACCCTAATGGAAAATAGTCGTTGGGACCTTTCCATTTAATCATGAAAATGATGTTAGTGTTAATTTGCACAATCTTAATTTAAAGCATAGTAATGCCACTGTTTGGAAAGCCAAAATTTCTCAGGATTATTGTAAGAGTTGTGCTATTTCGTTTAAAATTATTAAGAAATTGCTATTGAACACTTGCATTCCAAACAAGTTCTTAGGTGTTAATGTACAACCAAACACATACTACTCCGCCAACTAATAGGGCCTGTTCTTTTTGGTCATGGCTTGTGGCTTTTATTGCTGACTTGTGACTTTTAAATTTGTTTGTACGAGAGATTACAGAGTAACAAAAATTCATGTACAGTTTTTGCTTATATAAATGAAGTCAGTAAAGTATGTACTACAATTAACTAGTAGACCCTATCTTGAAAAAAATATTCTATTTAGAAGCTAGTTACTGTAGAAAAATTGAAAAGCAGCTTTTAGAAGCTGAAAAGAACAGGGCCATAATTCCGGTTCAGATTTGTTCGATTTAGTTTTATGGAAAACATATAAACCCTACTCGTGGTGTACAAGCACACATGCATATTGATCGTTGGAGGAAATTAATTAGTAAAATACTTTGTCCATGTAAATATTAATTGGTCATAGGACAAGTGTCGGTTGTTGATCAACTAATCAAAACCCATCCTCATCACACAGGGTTGTTTGGTTTGAATTTCCAAGTTTTTAACCCCCTCATCCTCCATAGCCCATAGGAGTGTGAACCAAAGAAAACAATTGTGTGCTCTGATCGATCTGAGCTGCCGACAGTTTTTGTTCATCAGAGATGGCAGTAATTAAGACCATAGACCAGCGAAATTTCACACACGGATCTTCATGCAGGAACCAACCAAGCTAGCATCAACTGATCTGATCAATGCCAGTAACAATTTAAAACTCTGCATTCTTGGCACTATTCTTTTTTGTGCACGCTGTACTAGCAAGGCTAGGACTATGTTTAAAGTTCGTTCATACTACACTAGCTTATGCAATCCATCTCGCTTAGTTTGTTTCCAAGTACTACTCGTAACTCGTATGTGACATTACTTAGCCCCTCTTCTTTTTATTTTAAAACTTTCTTCAAAAAAATAAATAGAATGATTTCTTCTTTGCATTTTTAAAATGGCTTGTCAAGACAGTCTTTTTAAATCGATTTACCGGTATTTAATTTATTCGCACAAGCGCTAACATTAGAACCAAAAAACTATTAAGCACAGCCATAAACCATTAATGACTTTGTTCTGTTATACTTTTGGCTTTTGATTTATTTGAATGTCGAAATAAACGGAGCGGCTTCTTAAAGTAAATTCTCTAAATGGTTTCTCGAGCTCAAAACTGTATACACTGTTCATATAAATATCTTCATAGTCCACAACTATATAAAAATACAAATAAAAATCATTCACTATAGTCAAAAATATACAAAACCTAAAAAGTAGAGCCACTGGCAGTATTCCAAAATAACTCATCCATAGAACTCCATGAAGCACTTGACCTGACAGCGCTGCAGTTTCGTGGTACGTTCCTCGCTGTTGCACGCTCCACTGGCAGCAGGGCATGGCCACCTGCTCACTCCATCGACCCAGGTACACTGTCTCTTTAGACTTTTTTTTTCTATTTTATATGTAGTTGTATCTGTTAGTACCATTTCGTACTATTTACTTTCATCATGCGATCTTCTGCACTGTATGTATGTCGTTTGGCAAAGTTGTGCTGCCATGAGTGAGCGAATGATGCTTTCTGCAGAGCTAGCTGCTTTGGAAAAAAGGAAGGCATTGACACAGGCATCCCTGAATTTCAAAGCAACAGAACCGAAGGGCGAAAAGAAAAAGACTTCAGATCCCTTGTGGCTAGCCGAGTTACAACTTACCACGGCGTAATTGCGGAAGCAATATATTGGGTTGAATATCAAATATCCTTATATATTCTAGACCGACTTCTATGGTAAAATCTAAAGATAGATCATTTCTAGATCTAAACCGTCGATTCCATGATGAGAAAGTCAAAGATTTAACATACAAATGCACGGTCCTAGCCCGTTTGAACGTGAAAAATACCTCATAAATTGTAGTTGCAGCCCAGCTGCAGCGGATCCTCGCCCACAGAGGCAAGTGGAAACAAAGTGAAAGCAGGGGGTGAAGTCAAAAGAAAGACTGCCTAGCTAGCTCGCTCATAATTGAAGGCCTGCACGTGCGGGTCGGTCCTAGTCCATGCATCTGCTGAGGAGGTCTCCGTGGCAGTGAGCGTCGCCGGGACCACGGCTGCACTCACTGCAGTAGACATCGAGATCGCACAAGAAACAGCTAAGAGATTTGGTAACCACTGTAGCATCGCCAGCACAGTTGCATGCATACGCTCCATTCAATTTTTGCCAGCTCCAGGTCCCAGGCTTGGCAAATGCAGACAGTAATGTAGAAGCAGCACCAATTGCTCTCATATCTGGTAGTAGTATCATCCTGGACGTGTGCCAGGTAGAGCTTGAGCTTCCCAAATGCTACCATAGTGTTACAATTACACCAGAAAATGGTTTTTTTTATAAGCAGACAAGTATGGATCTTAGAATTCTTACCTTACTAGCTGAATACTCGTACGTTGCTACGGATTTTAAAAAATTTTAGAACATATTTGTATGCATGTTCTGAAAAATTTTACCACCCATTAGTTTCAGAACATATAGTATGATAAAATTTTAAAATCCGTAGCAACGAGCATTCAGCTAGTACAAGATTAAGCACTGGATGAAAAATACAGCATGTACTCTACAATGCAGTCTACATGAAATCCACCTTGACCACTAAATCATGGAAAGAAAGATATTTTGATGGGAATGTGGGAAGATTCGACGTAGGTCTTTTGGGGCCACATGTCAGCGCTGTCTTTTATGAGAAGGGATGGGAGAGGCTGGACCAACCACCAACTCCTTCTTTTATAATAGTAAAGATAACAGTAAGGCCAGATCGCATTTAGTTACGACTTATATATATATATGTATGTATATATATATATGTATATATATATATGTATATATATATATATATATGTATATATATATGTATATATATATGTATATATGTGTGTGTGTGAGAGAGAGATAGAGGAGGAAATTGGCGGGGGCACATGAAAAAGGAACCGGGAAGATCATCGAAGCACCTCTCACAAATATATTGTCTGAAAATGTATTTGCTACAATACCACAGTCGACTACAAAATATAAATGCATATTAATGAGGGAATCGAAGAACAAAATTAAAAACAACTAATGGGAAATGTTGAATGCGTGTAATTCCTCTGACAGTTTTACTAGGTGTAGGACTGTAATGATAACAGAGGAGATGAATAGTGCCTCACATATTTTTTCCTAAGTATTCTCAAATTCTTTAGCTACAGAGCTATAAAGATCAAAATTAGAAGCCAAGTGCAAAGCAACAATCTCCAAAATCAAAGAGTCAAGCTTTGTAGTAGAGCGGTCTAACTAGCCACTAAGGTTTTGTCTGACCGGCGGCGCCCTAGCGATCTAACCGGAGGCAAACTAACGACTTGACCGGCGGCAAGCAGCAACCGGTATGACCGGGCCAAGGAACGATCTGACCACTCCCCTATCCCAAAAAAAAAATTAGCCCGAGTCTAAACCACTTTTGATGCAACTCTCAAAATCCATAGCTAAATGAGATGATATTTTGCACATACCTTTCTTAGGATCTTAGAAACCTATTCCAAGGATTGCTGAAATCCTCATAAAAGTTCCTACCTTTCTCAAGAATAAGCAAAGTTGCACCACAACTGGGCAAAAATCGAAAACTAGATATATGACTTGTTCAAGGGTAGAGGATGGCTAAGATAACTCTAGATATATTTCCACATATCACAGTAAGCAAAATCTTCTAAAGATTCAAAGCAAAAATCTTGAAATCAAGAAACTTCAATATTAGACCAAAACCGAGCAATTTCAAAATCTTTCAAAACCTAGTGTCTAGATGGATGGGATTTAATCCCCAGAGTCATCTTCATTTCCTAACGTCCTTGGCACACAACAAAATCAAGAACGGGAGAGAAGAGATTAAAACCAACAAAAACAAAAGCAAATCAACAAAATAAGGAAATATCATGAGTGATGAACAAACTTGATATATTGCTACTTGAGGATGAAGGTTTTACAATCACTCTACTTTGATAACAAGAGAACACACCACAACACTCACTCTTCTCTGACCCTAACCCTATAACACAAGATAATAATATTAGATGGTTGGATGGTAAGCTTGCAAGCCTTTATCCTAATCCATTAAATAGATAAGGTAACTATTCTGCATCTAACCTTAATAGATATTATCTACTACATATTCAGAGAACCTATTAACCCCACACAACACGGGTTTTACTCACACTTAACTCATGCACGCTTTTCAAAGCACTGTTGGTGATATGCCCTAGAGGCAACATGGAGATGTTGAATATATCACATACTATGTTTATGATACATTGCTTTGTTCCTTGAAATAGACATTATCATTATTGATCAATGAGTATGTGACTTATTCATGAGACTCTTAATGCCAAAATGTTGCTATTTCTAAATGATCCCTGATTATATTTCATATAAGGAACAAATATGATTCAAAGATCAGCATATGTATTGATTGATGATCATGTCTCATGGATCATGGTATAGAGATACCAAATCAATAATATGGACATGTGTTAGTGAACATATGTTGGATAGACCCGCCATGAGACACTGCAGAGATTCCATGTGTCATCAATTGGTCTCAAGTAGTGTTTATGTGGAATCCTTAAACTTGAGATCATCATGCTTCCCAGCATGCGTAGTAGCTTATTTTAGGACTACTAAACACTACTCCGTAACTGGGTAGTCATAAAAGTAGTCTTTGGGTTTGCCATGAAATATGTAGTGGGATGTGAATGATCAAGATAGAATTTACCCCTCCTTATAGGAGAGATATCTCTGGGCCCCTCGATGTAATGGATTATGAAAGTGCATGGCCATGCCAAGGTGATTGAGGAGTCAATCACGAGTTTATAATCCATCACGGAATCGAGAGAGTGATTGAGCTATTAAGAGGATGACACAGGTCTCGCCTTGAGCTTAATCTATATCGTGAGGCAAAGGGATTAGTACATGAGAACATTACAGGTTCAGCCGATATGATCTTTACGTATACTTTGGGGTTAATATGCCTTACTAGAGGCCGCTATTAACGTGGTGACCGGAAAGGTGTTTACGGTCGCGACCAAGTATACGTGAACCTCTGTGTCGCACACTTAACGGGTTGGAACACTAATTCGAATGTGATTCGGATGTGGGCTCAATTTGGATAGAGATCCGGATAGACTCCTATTGGGCCTCGGTCCACGAGGCCCAAGTGAGGAGGTCTATATATATGGAGGCGAGGGCGAGGGACGATCCGAGAATCTGAGCTAATCCCTAGCCGCCACCTCCCGAGCCAAACCCTAGCCGCTCATGAGTCTTTGGTACACTCGCGATCGGCGTTCCGACCCGGGACGTGTGGATACCGGTGGAGGCGCTGCTCGTTGCGGCGTTGATCGGCATCAACAACCTACAGATTAGATCTGCTCGAGGTGTGGTTGATCGCATGGAGGAGACGATCGGTTCGGGACGATCGACTACTTCCACTACTACCTCGACGCGTGGTTGGATCGGCTTCTCCAACTCTTCTTCATTGCTGCTGGCGTCTAGTGGTAACGATCCATGATCCCTCCTTAAGCATGATGTCCTTGTGTGCGCGGTAGAAAAGTTTTGTTTTCTGCTATCGTAGCCTTCGCACATCCATTAAGCACATGAGCCTAAATCTACTAAATCGTTAACATTTGATCCACTTGATCTTCTTAGTATCTTTTTGATCTAAACCACTTTCCTAAGCACCTCAGTTTTGATCCAACGTAGTATTTAGTATTTGGTAATTACCAAAATAATCTTGCCTTGACTTGGTCTCCATCTTCTATTGCAAGTAATCACCATGCTCACAACATATAGGTGCACTAATGGCTTGTAATGTATTGGTAAGTCTCTCATGGTTTAGTTTCACTGGGTCATACCTCACTTGAACCAAGCCAATAGGTGCAACCTATCGCTCAAACCTCCACTTCAAAAATTTTCACTTTTCTTATGACATGCTTGAGTTCAACCATCTTACCTGGTATTCTTAACCATTATGGGCCTTAGCTCTTACATGAGTTTAGTCCGATTCTCACTGTTAATTATAGTTGACTCCAAACCTTTCTACACATCCAAAGAAATAGAAATCATTTTCAGGTACAAGTTCTTCACAACTTGATCCATGTTAGCTAAAACATACTTCATGCAACATAACTACACTGACCAATCATAATTAAAATCATCCAAAAATCACACTACTACAAAAGAGACTAAACTGGACATTTACATCACAGACGGTTCCTGCTGCAAGTATCACAGACGGTTCACACGAATAACCGTCTGTGGTATTTTCACAGACGATTTTTAATACAAACCGTCTGTGAAGTATCACATACGGTTTTAGATAAGAGCCGTCTGTGATAATGGCAGACATCACTGACGGTTTAGATTAAAAACCGTCTGTGATATATTTTCCGCCTTGCAATCCCCCAAAATTTCATAATTTCCCGCCTGAGTCCGAGTAGGATTCAGTTTTCAAACACTTTCAGTAAAACAGGCATAATTTTTGCATACGGTATCCATTTTCGATGTTCTTATACTCGTTGGAAAGCTAACAACGAGCCTGATATAAAAAACCAATCGGCTTGTCTTTGTCGCCCTCTAAGACTCTCAAAATCGGCCATATTTAGCCCCAAATTTATGTTATACGTTTTTAATTTCTATTTTTGCCCTTTTTCTTGGTCTTCCCTTCGGAATTTGGATTTTGCTTCAGCTAAAAAGTTGTAGATCTCATCGAAACCTTTCAAATGAGTATATATAAGTCATATAAAACTTTACTATTTTATCTTTTGAGACTAGTTGTTTATATTGCATCGGTATATAAAACTTTGTGCTCTAATTCACAGACGGTTGGTATATAGAACCGTCTGTGATATTCATTCATCATAGACGATTCTAGTTACCAACCGTCTGTGATAGAGAGTATCACAGACGGTTTGTATGTAGAACCGTCTGTGATAATCTGACCGCTGGGCCCGTCGAGCCTCCTCAACCCAATCTTAGCCAATAGAAATCCACCAACCCTCACCCCACGGATCATAGCTCCACCTCTCCGTCCCCGCGCCAAAAAATTTCGCACTCCCGCCTCTCCCTCCCCTATAAATCATCACCCAAGCCCAGCCTCCTTGCTATTCTTCTCCTACTTGACCCTTACCATAATAGCCCGCATGAAGCAGACGACGCACAAGTCTACGGGAGGCAAGACACCGCAGAAGCAACTAGCTACCAAGGTGACGCTCAATCAACACCGAGAAGACCTCCAGCTCGCTCTGCATCAAGCGCGAGAAGGCCTAGGCATAGAGGATCTTTGCTTTTTCTCTGTTCTTGTTGTGTTAGCTAGATGGGTAACATGCTCGTTGTTTTGGGATATTGTAATGGTAGGCTCTAATCTTAATAAAAATGGAATATATACTGTGTTTCTTACTGTATTTGCTTGTTTTCAGATGGCATAGTTAACATTTCCTATGACTAGCCAAGAAAAAATTAGGATAGAATGAACTATCACAGATGATTTTGTGATATAAACCATCTGCGAAGGATTATCACAGACGGCTCAAAACCAAAAACCGTCTGTGATACTAGCACATCACAGACGGTTCTATCTACTAACCGTCTGTGATGAAAAAACATCACAGACGGTTCTAGCTACCAACCGTCTGTGATACTCTTCCATTACAGACGGTTGGTAACTAGAACTGTCTGTGATGTGTGAGTATCACAGACGGTTTTTTATTCGAGCCGTCTGTGATAGTGTTCTTCACAGACGGTTCTAGTTACAAACCGTTTGAGTTGTGATTATTACAGACGGCTCACGAACCGTCTGTGATAACCTCCGATTATCACTAACCTGTAAATTCAGACGGTTCAGAAACCCTCTATGATCACGGTTCCGAACCGTCTGTGATGACCCTTTTTGTAGTAGTGTCAATTTCTCAAAATCATAGAACTAATTTTTCAAGGCCGGTCGGACCATCAACTAGAGACTGATCAGATTAATCATACCTAGTGTAAACACATCTATTCTAAACAATTGCAGCCGCCATTAAAAGTCTACGTGGTCTGACCGGCAATAAGCCAATAGTCAGACCGGTAGTTAGCCAAGGTCATATCAGTTTGTTTAGCAACAAACTTAATAAAATATAAAATTATAAAATTTAAATTCTAACTCTATAAATTTAATAATGGTTCTTAGTAACGTTATCTTAACCTTCTCTGGTCCATCATCAGACTTGCTAGCACGGAGTAGAATGGAAGGCCTGACAATCCGTTAAGCAAAAAAGAATTCGACGGTCATGTGAGCCAGGCTAGAGATGTCACGAGGTCACATGTGCTGTCCCTCGCCAGTACATCCTACGAACTAGCACACGTACGTGTCCTCTGTTCCATGTGGGACAAAACACAGCGCAGTGTTTATAAGTTCAGAATTTTAGTTTTTTATATTATAGTACTGTAGATACTGTTAGTTTTTTCTTTATAATTAAATTTAAAAAAATTATATCATCACTGATAATACAAAGAATAAGAAAAAACAAAAAAGCCTAAAATAGCCAAAAAAGATAAAATTAAAAAGGTAAAAGTCAGAAGCAGAAGTTTATTGGAGCAAACGTTTAGATGCTTTGGAAGTTATTGCTTTGCTTTGATTGTTTTTACATCTATCGCTGCATTTTTTTTCAACACTAGTTCAAGTATAGATTGGGAAAATGCTCATTTCCCCTCTAAACAAATATTAGGAAAAATAACCTAAAAGTACTAATGTAGCGTTCAGACAGGTCTAAATTAACTAGGGCACATCACTAGCAACAGAGGGAACTTCTACCGTGTCGATCAGTTTATGCGAGACCATGTACTAGGTCTAAAATATGTTTGTGATGAACAATTTATGCTTTAATTGAGTTGAATTTGAATTTTGCAGATGTTTCAAAAGGTTTAGTTTTTAGTCCATGCTATTAGGGTTCAGTAGTCTGATTGGTTTGTGGCTCATAGTCAGACCGACTGATGGTCAGCGGTTTAACCACCATGGGCTAGCGGTCAGATCAGCCATAATCTTTTAGAAAGTTGAACACCAAATACTTGTGTATAGTTATTTAGGGATGAGTTTACATTTGGTGCCACTAGAATTGAAAATTGGAACTAAAAACTATAGAGTTTAACCAAAATTCTAGATAGGGTGTTTTTTGGTGTAGTTAAGTGGTTAGATCGGCAGTCAGACCGCTATGGGGCTAGCGGTTAGACCGTACATGATATTTTGGAAAATAGAACACTAAACACTTATGTAATCTTATTTGGGGATGAGTTTGCACTTAGTTCCACTAGAATTAGAAACTGGAGCTGAAACTAAATAGAATTTAACTGAAATTCAAGAAAGGGTGTTTTATGCTGTAGTTAAGCGTTCAGACCAATGATTAGACCGCCATAGAGTCGACGGTCCGACAAGCCCCTGCGGCCTGATCAGCCTTGTAATGTAGTCTGATCGGCTGTGGCGATTTGTTTTGGCTAAGTGGTGATTGAGTGTGTGCATGGCATATGTGCCATATGTTGGTTATGTTGTGGTGCATGATACATGGTTTTAACTAACGTGAGTTAAGTACATAGAACTTGTGCACGATTTGGTTGTTTGGTCTTTAAATATGTAAGTGGCTTGGAGGACGTAGCGGCCGACGACAATAGACCAGGACTAGATAGATGAGCTGAGGTCCGAGGTGGTCATGTAAGTCCGGGTGAGACGATGCGGCTCAAGAGAGAGCACAGAGAAGACAAATATCATAAAGAGGTGAGTTGATGCATGTGGTGCGCCAAGTGACGAGCCGATGTATGTAAAGACGGTTTAGGGGAGTTTAAATACATAAAGACGTGATGGTTAGTCATTAGACATTATGACTTGCGTGTCAAAGCATGGGGAGACGTTTTGAGGTGAAGGTGAAGACAGAGCAAGAGAAGGTGACCGAAAGCTACATTAAGGGTATTTTGCTAGTTAGCTAAATACTAGATTGATGACTTGATTAAAATGACGGCACGGAGAGGCACAAAGAAGTGATTTGGTCAAGAAAAACTGGAATTGACAAATGGATCAATCACTAAAGAGATAGCAGGTTAAGTCTTGTATACACTTTGAGAAGCGTGTGTGGGTGAACTTAATAGGTTAGACTCATTAGGGTTGTGTCGGTTATTTAGAGGGGGGAGAGGTGGGGGATTCAAGAATTGCATGGTTTAGTTTTACTCTACTACCGTGTCTCCTTCCATAATTGTGAGAGAAAACTTGATAGAGGAAAGAGTGGTGCTTTGACTGTACCTTGTAATCATCGATGAGTATGTGAACCTCATTCTCTATTGAAATAGATTAAAACTTTGTCTCGGTCATATTCTTACTTGACTTCTCTTGTTTTAAGTTAGATTTGTAATTTCGAATTTGTGAGACTTCTAGCCCAATCTCTTGCTAGGACATATAAGAATACATATAGAAGATCTCTTGTCTTAGATCTTCACGAGAATTAGGGTTTTTGATATTCTAGTAACCTATATACGATTCTCTTCACTTTGGTGAACTCAAGTCCAAGAATCTTGTGATTCGTAATGGTTTATGTCATTATTGTCTTGGACAAATCTTATGTAAAATTTAAAAGTATTCAGATAAGATTTAAGCAATTTCTTAATATTTGAGTTTTTGTGTCGGGAGGTTTCCAGGTCTAGGATTGATCGGCCCCAGACTTGCGGTCAAACCAGCCACCAGTCAAACCAGTCACAAGCCAGTGGTTAGACCGGCCTCCCAATAGCAAGTTTGACTTACCTATGTAGTAGGATGTTGATTTGTTGGTTTTTGTCCCTAACCCAGTTTTTTCAATTCATTTGGTGTAATATGAATTTAATAACTATTATAGTCATTCGAACAAAAATTTTAAAAGAAAAATGTTTTGGGAATCATTCACCCTTCTAATTGCCAGTATCAGTCCTACAGTTTACAAGCAAATGCTGCCATGTCCAAAAGTTTATGGTACTTTTGTCATTCACCTATTAGCATAAAATATTATCATGGGTGAAGTATTATCAAGCGCAGCCCAAGGCTGCCTGATAGAAAGGCACGTGGTCATGAAATGGTGAGACCATAGCTGAGGTGCTGGGAACTAGGCCCTCATGATTTCGATGAAAGAAGCCCCACCGATGCTTTCTTCCCTGTCATGAAATTCTTTATCTAGATGATGTCTTTGAGCCGGCTCGGTTCAGCTGTGATCTTAATCTAATTCAGTCAATATTAGGGACTTTCTATTGTGCATTTCGGTACAACACTGTACTATGCCACTGACGAATAGAAATTTCCAGAGAACCACTTCATGAGCAAAAACTGATAGAGCAATTGAAGTGCTCTAATTTTGAAGAATTCACTATCTTCATCAAAACCTTAGGTTTTGAAGCCTTAATTTCTGTAAGCAGAACTTTGTATCTTTTTTTTAAAAAAAAAGTAGAAAGCACCCAACACCTAGATTTTCAAATTCTTCATGAGCAAGAAAGCAAAAAATTGCAGTAGCATGAACATTACAGCAAGCTCCCAATTTGATCTGGAATCTTTTTTGTTCATTCTTCACTTGTTTCTTGTGGATATTTCTCCATCGGTATTATATAATATACAACATGTAATTAAACACCCATCAAAACTAAGCTATATTCCAAATCTAAACCAGAGCTATTTATTAAAATTAGCCTCCTAATCTAAAACTTGGCTGTTCAGAAACAATTGGTCAGAAAATTCTGTCACTGCAATATAATTCTGTCCCAAAGAAGATGACCTTCCCACGTCAACTAAATTTACATTCATGATACCCAAAGCAGCTCAGTTTACCAAGGAAATTGAGAGATACCCTGAAATGGAGGTATCAAGTAGGTCAAACAGTGACTAAATGACCTTTTTTTGCTGTGTTAACTGTAGCTACATTCTTGCAGCAGCGACCAGCCTTTTGGATAAAACGCGTTGACAGAAACAGGTCAAGAACTTAACAACATACCTGTCAGCGCAATAAGCGCAGTTTAAAAGGTGTATTGAGAACTACTGGTCATTCGATGTCATGATGTCCGACAGGCAATGTTCTCAACAACTGAAGAGCACGATTCCAGTGTGGGCTTTCCGCAAGAACAATCCGTTTCAACAGCGGCACTGCTCCAGCAGCAATTATTGCTGGGTGATTATCTGGATCCATGCTCAGATTATACAAAACAGCCAGACTAGCTTCCAATGCATCTCTCCATCACCCTCTTCAATCATTGTAACCAGTGGAAAAATTCCTCCTGCTGCAGCAACTGCTCGTGTATTCCATCACACCTCCAGATATTATCTTCTTCAACTCTATTACAGCATTTCTTTTATTTTTAAAAGAAAATGAGGTCATCATCTGCTCAACTAGCCTAGGAATAGTCTCGTAGATAGTTATCTCCATATCTACATTACTGAAAGTTTGATCTCCTGATAAGCCAGCCCTTGGTTCTAGCTTAAGGAGGCATGCTGCGAGCCAGTCCTTTGACTGTAGGGGAATACTGGACTTGAGCATTCTTCTCAACAGCAATAAATTTCTCAGTACTTATGCTGCGAACAAAAAGATCAAAGTTCAGTAATTTTGTGAGCAACCTCACAGTTGCAGATACAGCCTGACTGAATTCTTCAATGACGAGAGTAGGAAGCTCATCAAGGTTTTCAGGATCGCCAATTGTCCCTATTAGATAGCATAAAAAAATCAGTATAGCATCACTTTCAAGCATGCATACTAAAACAGATGGCTTACAATAATGCTACTCGTGAAAAAGCTTTCAAGTGAAAACTTCAGTAGATTAGACATCAGTAGCATCATGCTTAGTCAAATGTTATCTCTGCCAAGTGTATTTACTACACTCTACACATCATGTAACTCCATGTTTTATCTACCATATAGCACTAATGAATGGAAAGTAAAAGACTACATCACTATGCCAAAACAATTTGTGCAGGATGACTACGATGTAGGTATGTCTGGGTTGTAGCCTTGACTGAAAGGCCTTCTTCAATTACCCCAGAAAAACACAAGAACTCCCAATAAAAAAAGGAACTTCAGACGGGAAGTCCAAGCTTCATGTAAGTACTTGATCAATTTGAACAGTTGATCTCCGTGGTTCCAAAATGAATCTACCACAATGTAGGTTTGGTGTGAAAACAAACTTAAGCCGATTTATGTGCATTAGAATTTTCAAATGAACCAATAAAACCTCTTTAAATTTTGATGCTTTCTTTCACTTCATATTCTTTTGTTGAGGGTTATTATACTTATAAGCTATTTTTCTATTTAAACACCTTGCCTATCTACAACTTTATTGACGTATATAATCAGAAATGTCAGTATGCTGCACCTAGCAAATAACTCTTGGTTAATTACATGCTATATTTTATCAAATAAAACTCGAAACAAAACCATTTTATGATATAGAAATAAGCCAAAGACTAATGTGTGCATCTGTATTTTTTACAGAAAAATGAACCAAACCATTTACCATGAATAACCCCCATTTCCAGAACAGCTTCAATTACTGACCCAGTGCAAGCAGCAGTCATCGCAGTGGCATGCTGTTCGGAAGCCACTTTTGCTTGCAAACTTGGAGATGCTTCCTTCAAAACTTTGGTTAAGCGTGAGATGACATCGAAGTCGATGATTGACTCAGTACGAACATTATAAGAATCACATCAGTACGCTGTTCTAAAAGACACAACCGCTGAACAAATGTCAGCAGGCTCACCACAGATGATAAAATCACTTGTTTGTATATACTTTTTGGAAAAGAATGATTCAATCAGGTCCGGTGATCCATTTAAACACAGCATCAGGTCACATCTCACAAGCATTTAGATAAAGTGCTGAATTACATTAACTGCAACAAAACACACAGCTATAGAAGGCAGTCTAATCAGTCAATGAACTGCTTTTCTGAAACTCCTGTAATTCATGAACTCAAATATATCAATGTACTTGTTCTAAAGTAATCAACTCTGATAAAGACAGAAAGAAGAATATAAACTCTTTTTCCTTAGTCCTTAAAAACAGTTTGGTATGATATGAATTCAAAATTTTCCCTCAAGGGAGGGAACTTTTTCACCAGTATTCCATCCGTACATAAGAATTATTTTTAAAAAAAATCTTGTCCCTAAATAAGTGTTATTTCAGTACTACACTACTACAGAAAGCCTAATACTAGACGGCAAATCACAGACGGTTTGACAAAACCGTCTGTGACCGACACTAACACAGACGGTTTTAATTTGGACACCGTCTGTGTAGGCGACGAAGGAGAAGACGAGTATCACAGACGGTTGTTACTTATGAACCGTCTGTGATACTTTAGTATCCTGAGCAGTGCAGTATTAAAAAAATCGCTCAGATAATCTGGAATTATCACGACGGTTTGTAATAAAAACGTCGTCATAATAACAACCAATCAAATTAAATGCAGAGCAGGGATCACAAATAAAAGGCAAATTTATTAGTTTCAATTCGAGGCAAATTTATTATAAAAGTCGCAGAGATAAAGAGATTCCCAGATTCTAATCTTCTGGGCTTCGTACGCTTCTTCTTCGACTTTGGGACTTGGAGGAGCGCTCACCGAGTTCTCGAACGCCGTTAAGATTGTCCTTGTCCTCAAGACTTACTCCTCCAAAGGTGGCAAATGATCGGCGTCGTCGTATATCTCGTAGAGGATAGCATTATAAGATTCCTCGAATCTGCCGTTTCTGTTTGAACGGCAATGCTATCCATTAGTCTCTCCAATGCCACAATTGCTTCTTCCACTTTGTGCACATTGTATATAAGAACCGGGGTGAGGGTCATTTCCTGCCTTGAGTCAGCAGACGAGGCGGCTCCGTCGACGGCGGATGATCGGTCGGTGACGGATGCAAGAAAGTTGGGGAAGGAGAGCGGGCGTGACCGGAGAAGTCGCTCCAGATGTAAATTGTCGGTCGCTGTGTAAGATTCCGCCAAACAACTCTTCATGAATGATGAGAGGAAGGAGATGATGAGAAGAACGAGAGAATCCATATTGTGCGTAAAACGAGAGGAGATGAGATGAGACAAGAATGCTAGCTACAGATGAGAGGACAATACGTATGTACAAGACCTGGATCATTAGGCGCGCATATTTAATCTTGAGCACAGACGGTTCGTATACACCAAACATTAATGATATAGATGGTTCGTATACCAAACATTAATGAAATAGACACTTCGTATAATGATCGAGATACGATACACGAAACACAAGAGATATGTTCTTAGTTTGCATTATCACAGACGGTTTTAATTTGAACACTGTCTGTGTTGGCGGCGTCGTAGACGGTTTTTAATAAACAACCGTCTGTGATAATATTTATTGCAGACGGGTTTTAATAAAAAACTGTCTGTGATAATATTTATTGCTGACGGGTTTTAATAAAAACCGTATGTGATAATTCACAGACGGTTTGTAATAAAAACCCGTCTGTGATAATGCCACTAAGCATTTAATGCGCTGCTCGCACCGCATCTGTCTTCATTTCGATCCGATCTAGCCATCTGCTGCGCACTCCTTCGCTCGGGGAGGCGAGCTAGGCGATTTCAGGCCAGTTAATTTGGTGGGAAGAGACAGAGATTGAGCTTCGAAGATTCATTCATACTTTTCCTAGTAGCTCTAGATATGGTTAGTAAGAAAATTTGTTTTTTCTTTAATTGCATTACAATTTAGATCTAAGTAATTAGTAAGTGTTATTGAAGATGGTTAATTTGCAAAATTGTTGGTTATATAATAGCTGTTGTGTTTATAATATGAATTGAGCTAGCAAATTAAGCCTCAATATAATACATGTGGCCGGTATATATTTAGTAATAATTAGTTAATATAATTTTTAATACTGAGTTGTTATATATGTACGTAACGTAGGACCGAAGCTGGATGTATGCCGCGAGCTGTGTGAGTGAAGAGTATATTAATGGCGTGTCTGCTTTTACAAGAGGCACCGAGGAGGATATGTTGAATAAGGGGGTGGAATATATGTACTGTCCATGCGTTGACTGCGAGAATTTAAAGATGTTTAAGAACCGAGGGCAAATTGAAGCGCACTTGATTCGGAGGGTTTCAAAAGGGTTATACGTGTTGGACCGGTCATGGCGAAGTGAATGATCATATGTCACGGATGACATCGCCGTGAAGTGAATGATATGTCGCGGATGACATCGCCGGTGAAGTGAATGACATGCCGCCGGATGATGTCGATTGTGGTTCGGATACGGATAGGTTGCACGATGATAATCTGGATCAGATGCTTTGCGATGTAGACCTTCCCCCTGCGTGTTACAGTTTGTCCAAGGCCGAGAGAACAGAACTGTGCCAGTGCTTGCATGGTGTCAAAGTTCCGTCTGGTTACTCCGGCAACGTGAAGAAACTTGTTTCGATGCAAGATTTGAAGTTAAATGGCATAAAGTCTCATGATTGTCATGTGCTGATGACACAGATGCTCCTTATTGCAATTAGAAATATTTTGCCGATCAAAGTACGAGAGACAATCATGAGGCTATGTTATTTCTTTAACACAATTGCTCGAAGGTCATCGATCCCAAGGACTAGATGCTCTACAGACGAGGTGATGACTCTATGTCATCTTGAAATGTATTTCCCTCCTTCGTTTTTCGATATCATGGTACATCTCATTGTTCACGTTGTGTGGGAGATAAAAATATGCGGGCCCGTATTCCTACGTAGCATGTACCCATTTGAGAGGTTCATGGGAATTCTCAAGTCCTACGTACGGAATCGATCTCGGCCAGAGGGCAGCATTGTTGAAGGTTATGCAAGCGAAGAGGTCATTGAGTTTTGTGTCGATTATATGGCTCGACTTAACCGATAGGTGTGCCTCAATCTCGTCATGAGGGAGTCCAAGGGTATCGAATTATCGGAAGGAAAGCAATCACTGCAGATATGGACACGTATACTCAAGCCCATTTCACGGTCTTGCAACACATGACCAAGTGGCGCTTTATGTCGACACAAGAATGTGCTTGGCAACAAAATCCGGAGCGGCCGGATGTTTGGATCATGAGGCAACATAACAGTCAGTTCAACCAATGGTTGAAGGAGCAAATCGCTATAAGCTCGCAAAGTGAGACGCTGACATGGTTGGCAAAAGGGCCAATATTTACAATTGTGACATGGCAAGGATATGACATAAATGGGTACACATTCTATACGCAGTCTCAGGATGTAAAGAGCACAAACCAGAACAGCGGTGTCCGCATAGATGCGTTCAGTATCGATGGGTCGAGAAACTCGTACTATGGGTTCATAGAAGAGATTTGGGAGCTCAACTACGTGGTTTTCAAGATCCCCTTATTTCGCTGTCGTTGGGTGCATCTCCCACAGGTGAAGGTTGACAAGTACGGTGTCACTACCGTGGACCTCCAACGTGTCGGGTACAAAGACGAACCATTCGTGCTCACCAACCAAGTTGTTCAAGTTTTCTATGTAACCGATCTGGTAAATAAGAAACGTCATGTAGTTCTTCATGGAAAAAGGAGAATTGTCGGAGTAGAGAATGTAGTGGACGAGGAAGAATACAATCAATTTGACGAGTTACCTCCTTTTGGAAATGGCATAAGGGTCGACGACGAACAACGTGATGAAACTAGTTACGTACGCATTGATCATCATGAAGAGCTCATTTTTAAAGGAAATAAGCAAGTACAATGAGAATGAGCTTCATATATGTGGGCATTTGCATATATGTATATAACAATGCATTTGTCTGATGTATATGTGAAAATGTGTGATGTAGAGTCAATTTTGAGAATGAGAAAATATGTAAAGAAATACACCGTGTGAATGCCGCTGGTTGGTGTTGTATATGAATTCAGCTGGTTGGTGTTGTATATGAATGCAGCTGTTGGTGGTTGATCATGAGTGCAGCTGGTTGGTACTTGTCTGAATAACTACAGTCAAAGGCTTATCGCAGACAGTTCTACACGTAAAACCGTCTGTGATATCAATATCATAGACGGTTATAAGTATAGAACCGTCTGTGATATGTATACTATCACGCGGTTCTCGATTATAACCGTGCGTGATAGTATACATATCACGACGGTTCTACACTTATAACCATCGTGATATTGATATCGCGACGGTTCTCGTAGAACCGTCGTGATAATCCTCCCTATAATTATCTCCGCTAGGGTTTTCCCGCCGTATGCTGCGATTATATTCTACATCTAAATCCCGATCTCTCGTCGCCGAACCCTCGCATTCAAGACCGACGCCGGCTCGCCTCACGCCCGGCGCCTCGCCGACCGCCTCCCGAGCCCTCGCCGCCGCCTCCCGAGCCCTCGCCACCGCCTCCCGAGCCCTCGCCGGTCGTCTCCCGAGCCGTCCGCATTCAAAGACCGCCGCTCGGCTCGCCTCCACGCCCGGCCGTCCTCGGCTCACCTCCGGTCGCCTCCGGCCGCCTCCCCGAGCCCTCGCCGGCCGTAACCTTGTGAGTACATTTGCTCCTATTCAACTTATTTTTCAACTAGCTGATGAGTATATGGCTTAAGTAATACAAGGGAGGACTCGATCCATGCAGTATAAAACATGCAGACTTAATATGCATGCATGCAACGTGTAAAAGACTAGTTCTTTGGTGTATGTAACTCTTCTAATAACTCTAATGAAACACATCTAACATATGATACGTACTATGATTTGCTCATGACTAAAAGTAAGGTGTTTCCCTGTATGGCCACATAAAACTTTGTTTAGAGACCTTGTGGTAATAATATATGCCAGATAGACCTTCAAAGGGCATGAAGCAAGTGGTACACTCCAGTGTATCGGATTCAATGAACTTGATACACTGGTTTGTGCCATTTGCTTCATAGCCCTCGCCGCCTCCTCCCTCTACTCCTCTCCTCTCTTCCAATTCAATATGATTACTTTCTTATTTTATCCTTAGAGACCCACAAATTGAGCAACAAGTCATCCGCGCATTCTTCAACACCATCGCGGGGCGTCCGCCCAACATCAAGACGCCAAGGAAGAAGGCTATCAAAGAAGCACGAGGGCCGATTTACCATCACAGCGGTCGATGCATCTGGGGTCCCTCTCCTTCCTCACAAAGCAGTAAGCACATTCCGAACACTGAGCGGAATAGTTGCACGAGAGCGAATTGAGATCACATTCAATTCGTGGAAGAACGTTCTGAGACTCGGAAACGTGAGTCAGGACCAAATTTTGGCATCGTTCGAGATCCCGAAGAACACCAAGACGCCGTGCAACGACAAACCTACCTAGCGGCGTGCAAAGCATGGAAGAACTTCAAGAGCACGCTTGTCAAGAAATACGTGGAGACGGACGAAACGCTTATTCATAAATACCCATTCACGGAACCACAATGGGAAGAGTTCAAGGTGATGAAGACAATCAAGATTTCAAAAGTACAAGTGTGGCGCATAAGGCCCTCCAAGCAAAAACACACACCCCACGACTTGGCATACTGGGTATGCGGGTAAAATCCCAGATGGAGGACGGAGGATGACTTGGCACCCAACAGACATCGCCCGCCATTTTCCAATATCCGGATGAGCGCTCGAAATTGGATTAGAGCAAGGTCATCTACAACGACATCGGGGACGTCTCCTTCGAAACTCGCAGACCGCAAGTGTCCCAGTACGGTAAGATATCAATCGGCACGTAGCTTGTAATTACTTGAACTTCGCATGCAATTGAAATGACATGTCGTGCTCTTGCGGGAAGAGCCGAGTTTTGAATCTACCGGATCATTCCATGGAACAAGGGAGAATGATATGCTCTTCGTGGCCTGGAAACAAGGAGCACCCGAGCCGTCTGAGAGGTCTTGGGCTTTACGTTCCTTGAAACATGGTTTCAAGATGACTCAAAATGTATCGGCGTGGGAAGAGAACCAAAGCCGAGCGTGAGGAGCGGCTACGAGAAGAGTTCAAGGCAACTCTTAGAGAGGAGATAATGGGTGAGTTGGTCGATGTAATCGAGATGAGGTGCGAAACAAGCAGAAAGTCGAAAGCCCCGCTCCGTGGTAGCTAGCCCGCATAACCGTCCGAGTAGTTGCGCATCCAATCCGACTGAAAGCGTGGCCAAATTTCTGTGGACAACATCCGGTAAAATTATTATCTCTCAATGCTTGCTCCATTCATAGACCTATTGAAGTAGCTAATTTTGTATCGTTATGTAGGAGCCTACGGTGTGTGCTCCAAGTGAGATGTGCCTCCGCTCCTTGGGGCCGGGCATATCGATCAGTATCGGGGCCGGGGTGCACAGTAAACCTTTAGCGCCAGCTATGCAAAGTTAATGTGGATGGTGTGCATGCCAATTTTGAGGTCGTCCCACTCACCAAGGCCCCAACGACGACATCGTGACTCTAGGGCGGCCATTGGAACATTCATCCAAAGGCCCAAATGCGACATCTCGCTCGAGGCTTCTTCACCGTGGCCGACCGTAAGGGCAAGACGAACCGTAGCTACAAATACGGGTGTTATCTCCACAACGGCAAAGACGAACCGAGCTACAAGCGCCGGTGCTATCTCCACAACGGCAAAGACGAACCGAGCTACAAGCGCCGGTGCTATCTCCACAAGGCGGTCGGCGAGTTACCGTGACCGGTGCTATCTCCACGGTGCTATTCTCGCCAAAGCAACTTGCGCGTCACGAACCATTACGGTCGTCTACCATAAAGTCGACCTACAGTCGAGGTAGTGGCAAGGGCAAATCAAATATGAAGGATGATGACGATACCCCGTACATGCCATTAGACCGCAAATTCGTGCTAGACGAGCCGATGATATTCCCGCAGGAGCACCTCGTAACCCTAGGACTTGGTTGCCAAACATTACACAATTGGTATATGCAACAGTCCAATAGGCCGAGGCGAACGGCGCCGGTATCATCACAAATTCAAGCGGGAACATTTCAAAGACGAAGTTCGTGATTGTGTCTTCGTGGTGACCTTTGACGATATATTTGATCTTTTCACGCCAACGCCTCGACGCCTCACTGCTCGATCTTTGGACGCCGTAAGTCCGCACAATCACGCCTCGCTCACGCCATACCGATATATGTCACAATTTGTTGCTTTTCTGTGTATATATATAGATTCATGCTGACCGAAACTAGATCATCGAAATTACCAATTGGTTTCCTGGACCCACGCTTGGTCGCCATTGATACCATCAACGAAGATGCATCCTTTGTCGAGAGCTATATTACAACAACACTGCTGGTTCACCGTGATAAGGAATTTCTTCTTATGCCATACAATGAGCACTTCCATTGGATTTTAATTGTAATTATACCAAAATGGAACAAGGCTATATACCTTGATTCTTTAAGTAAGAACAAATCCAAGTACATAGCTATCGCCGAAATACTCGATAGGTAAGTACATTGTACATTGTACTCTTTTTTCCTTCCGAATGACTAATCTAACTTTTTTGAATAACGAAGGTCGTTCGCCGTATACATTCAACAAACACGTGGCAAATATAGTATGGATAGGATAACGATCTTATACCAATTCTTAATATGTGTGCGAGAAGCTAAAATATCATTTATTCACGGATAGAGAAAGAACTAACATATTTTTTTGTGAACTTCATTGAAGCAAATAATGTTCAGACGTGTAACAAGGCTGTAACGAAACCTAGCCATCTCCTCTTGTTTAAAAAACTAGTTGAGTGCCCGTGCGTTACTACGGAACAAAAACATTCAACAGACATGGAACACATGTCTCACAGTTCATGAAATATTAACAAAGAAAAATATTTGATGACGGACCGATTTTTAAGAAACGAAAAAAACATTGTTGTAGCCTCCCAATTTTTTTATTAAAAGAAGATAGAGGTAAGTCATCACTTCAATATGTTCATCCTAACTCTTTTAACATGTATACCTTACTCTAAAAATGCCAATTCACAACATACTCCAAAGAAAACAAAACAAATATAGATAGCAACAACAACAACAACAAAAGAGTCAATGGAACTGGAGGTGCTCAGCATATTATGATACAAATAAACATCATATCATCATTCGCTTAATAGGAAGCTGTCATTGCCAATAATGAGATTCTGAGTACTTGAGTGTATGTGTATATGCATGCATGTGTGAGAGCAGTATATTGCCTCCCACATAAACCAATGGAGAGAGAGAGGCAGTCCTTGTAAAAGTACTGAGATTTGATAGAATCATCACAGTAGCCTCCAATTCCTGTGTGTGTGCACATATGGACGTATGAATAAATGTACTATTTCCTAGCAGACCGGTGGGAATCGCATCAAGAAACAAAAAAAACATTGTTGTAACCTAGGCTACGACCACTGGCTACGATCATAGTCTTCGACCACTGGCTACGACCACAGCACCCCGACTATATCTTCGACCACATAGGTCTTCTAGCACCGAGGTCGACTGTCAATCGACCATCAACCACTGTAGCTACGACCAATGGCTTCTACCACAGGCTATGACCACGAGATACGACCACTGGCTACGACCATAGTGTTCGACCACTGGCTACGACCACGGGCTACAACCACAGGCTACAACCATGAACTACGACCACTGGCTACGACCACGAGCTACGACAACCGTCTTTGACCACAGGCTACAACCACGAGCTACGACCACAGTGTTGGACCACAGGCTACGACCACAAACTACGACCACAGTGTTCAACCATTGACTACGACCACAGGCTACGACCACTGTTTTCGACCACTGGTTACAACCACAGTCTTCAACCACTTGCTAAGACCACAGTCTTCAACCACTCGCTACGACCACAGTCTTCAACCACTGCCTATGACAACCATCTTCGACCATTGGCTACGACCACAGTTTTCGACCACTGGCTACGACCACAGCACCTCGACTACATCTCTGACCACACAGGTCTTCTAGCACCGAGGTCGATCGACTGTAGCTACGACAACTATCGAGCATCGCAGCCAACGACCATCGATCGCAGACTACGACTATCGACTAGACCTACGACTATCGATCACCAGGCTTTACGACTACCGATCATGACTAGCAGAAGCTACGACTATCAAGTCGTAAGAACTCATGCCGACCACCAAGTGGTAAAAGCACTTGCGAACACAAAGTCGTAAGGGCACCTGTGACCACCAAGTCGTAAAAAGCACCTACGACCACTAAGTCGTAAAAGAACATATGACCACCAAGTCGTAAAAGCACCTACGACCACAAAGTCATAAGGGCACTACGACCACCAAGTCGAAAAACAGAAGTTGTAGAGCCGAAAGTCATTGAGAGCAAAGTCGTAGAAAGCAGACTTCTGTACAAACCTCAAAAACCAAACTTAACCTCTACACAAACTCTAATGCAAAGATCAATTACTCATCACAACCATGGGGTGACCTCCACATGGTCTCACAATCTTCCCCTTGATGAGTATATTGATAAACACGAAAAAGGCACGAAGATGAGTTTGTTTTTGAAAAGAAAAGCAAAAAATTGTAAAACCTAGACATGGCTAAAAGAAGTGAAGAAGGAGCTCATGACCATGTTGACAAAGTGTGAAATGGAGCAAACAGTAAGAAAGAGCAAGTTTTCTACAAAACCTCCAAATCACACATAAAACCTCACAAAATCCCAATCTTACTCATGGTCCAAAGAAAAGAACAATTGCTCACCATGACCATTCTTATAGCAAGATGACCAAGCATTCTCCCCCTTTTGACTAAGCATTCTCCCCCTTTAATGCCTTTTGCACCCCTTAATGCCTATTTCTCTATCATTCTCCCCTTTTGGCAATAGAGTCATCAAGATGCATGGAAGAAAATAAAGCATGAATGAAATGGAGTGACTGCATTTGATTCATTTTAAGCATTAGGAGCCATGAAGATTATCCAAAGTGACTTTTCAAATATTACACCAAGCCATAGAAGGTGAAAGTGCTATCTAGATCATGACAACCCATGTATTGTCAAGCTAAAGCCAAAATAAGTCATAATCTGAAATTAAATAGATTGTTTAACATGTCAAGTCACTCCATATCATATTCTAGCTAAAGGTATCCAAAAATAAGTCAAGCCATATCAATATTCTAAGTGGAACCAAGAAGCTATAATTGAGTCAATTTAGAGTGCTACAAGTTCAAAAATGAAACATTTGTTCAAGTTCTTAATATCACTTATAATTGAGCAAATTTAGCACATTTGGTATTTTTAGAAATTCATGGTTGATTTCAACCATTTTTAACAAGATTTTGTTTTCTTAGCCATGTGCTAGATCTCAAGCCTTATGCGACCACTCTAAGCAAGAAGCTTAAGGAAATAATCTTAATCATCCAAAACTCCCCCTGAGTTCATGCCTAATCCAATGGCAAGCCATTTCATGAGAAATGATTGGTGAGATCAGTTTTTTCGCACAAAAGAGATATTTTTGCATTTTCTTGACTTAGTTTAAGAACAAAGAGTTAATACTAACTCATGCTTCATTAATGAACTAACATATCTCAATCTAAAGCTCAATACAGATTCAAGAATCATAATAGGATCATTAGAGCTAGACTAATCATAAGATCGAACAAGACATGATTTAATTCAAGTTGTTCACATTTAATTAAGCTAACATGGAAAAAGCTAAGTAACACACAGAAGGACATGATAAATCTAGCAAGATATCATAAGACATGTAGGGACCCCGGATTTTCGAATCCAGACCCTCTGTGTATTACAGCACTAGTCCCAGATCAAAGCTAGTGCACACAGTCAAACAGTGATGAATATATAACCAATCACGCTTTATTACAACAATAGAGAGTATAGACCAAAAGGCCTCTTTATTACAACTAAGGTTTCAAGACCTCACAAACTCACAAAACAGAGCGGAAGCAAAAGAAATTCTGATGAAGACCCATCAATACGCCACAGGTAATTAACTGGAGAAGCGCAACCTAGAACTTTGGAAAGCCTTCGTCGTATCCACACGCGAATTAGTTGTAATCTCCCTCTTGAGCTTCATAATCCTCTGAGTTTTATTTTGAGTGCAGCATGTGAGTACATAAAGTACTCCGCAAGTTTTGGAAAAAATGCAGTAGATGTAGGGCTTAACAAAGGAATGGTTATATGGTTCTTTTGCACAAAGCAATATTTTATTTTCGAATACCATTAAATATTTTCGAAGGCATTAATTTAATAAAGTAACTGCTTTAACAGAAACTATCAAGAATTTTATAGTGAAGGTTCTATCCACCAACACTAGTTAACTAGCTCTAACCGCAAAGGTTCAAGACTATGGGTTCCATCCACCCGCACTAGCTCCATCCGCCAGGACACAACTCCAGGAGTTCCACCCACTCTCGGGTTTCCAAAATTTTTACTTTAAAATCAAATCATAAGATCTACCATATGAATGCATTCCTTGCCCACCCTTGACCGTGGGCATAGTTATTCGAATAGTTTAACACTCTGCAGAGGTTGTACAGCTTTACCCACAAGAGATAAGTCATCTTAATTGCCAACATGCATCCTTAGGCATGAGACCCAGATAAAATATCACAAAGCTTTTACCTCACTCTAGTCTAGCTAGATACCACCCGCTGAGGTTTCACTGCTGAAGGGTTAAATCCACCACAGTCAGAAGCCTCTCTTGTGCCACATGAGTACAGTAAATCCCTGTTCCTCACTGTGAATAACCAGTAAATCCCTGGCACCCACTTTCCACTGGTGGTATCCGAACTAAATCTTTGCAAGTTAATCAACTAGGTCGTACCCATATAGACTTGTAGTTGTACGGTAGTGCTCAGTTTGGACAATCACAAGCGTCGGTCCTTAATTGACTAGGGAGGAACATTCACAATACGAGTTCTCGTGCGAAATCCACACCAATCTAATCTTACCATCCGCCCAAGTCTAAAATAATTTTCACCATTTTATTTTAGTTGAAAAACAACAGCAATGCTTATTGCTACTAAATTATTTAAATAAAAAAATTAAGTCATACATATCAATTTTCCACCCGAAGGGTTATACTGACAGACTAGCTTGTCTAAGCAATTACTACCGTTCTAATGTTAGCAAAGAATAGCAATATTCTCATTATTGAGACAAGGAAAAACCTAAGGTTACAAAGGTACATGGTATTCAACTTCAACGAGGGCATAACAAAATTGGATTAACTAATTCCTTAAGACAGAAGTTATTGATTTATGTAAATAGCAATGCAATTAAATTTAAAATAATAAAAAGTATTTCTCAAACATAGGTAAAAAATGTTCAAAGGAGACTTACCTTCTTGCACGCTGTCTGGACCTTCTTGCTGTGGATCGGAGAATTCTTCGGCGACGTCGGGTTCTACACGTGAAACGACAAAACAAACGAATAAATAAATACAAATAGAATCACAAAAATACAATATATATACTGGAAGGAAGTTTATAATTTTATACGAATTTAGGAGAAAGATTCAACGAATTCGGGGTTCACACGAGGGAGAAAGAATATCTGGAAGATCGGTTAAAAAAGAAATTGCTGGAAAATATTTGGACCAAGAAAAATAGAATAGATTTTATGGAGAATTTACAAGGTTTGAATTTGAATTTTGGAAGTGCACAGAAAATTTGGAATGGAACTGAGGCTTTGAAAATGAACTAGGTATCGGAATTTGAAATTTAAATTTTGAAATACCAAATAAATTTCAAATATTTAAAAGGATGGCAGAAATGGATAGTTTGGAATGTTTTATGAATTTAGAAATTTGAAAGGGCTCAAACGGAGTTAAAACGAAAGACAACGGGCTCTCGGAAGTTTAAAACTGAAGAAAAAGAAAAGACTGATTTTCTGAATTATTTTTATACTGAAAAATCTGATTATGACATCAGTAGGGATTTTCATTTCGGCTGAATTATTTTTCTATTGGAAAATGGCTTATTACACTGACAGGTGGGGTCGGGTTTATGGTGGACTGGGTTCACGGATTCGCTCGGTCCACCGTGGACTAGGTCCACGGCCGACGTGGCAGCCGGTTGACAAGGCCGGGACGTGGCGCCAAGTGGCTGCCACGTGACTGCCACGCACGCTGCGCGCGGCCGACGTGGCGGCGCCCGCTAGAGCGGCGCTTCGGGCCTATGGGCTCGCCGGCGCCGGCGCGGCGGCGGCCGAGACGCAGCGCGGCAAGAGGGTGGGCGGGGAGTTCACCGGTACCAACGGCGGAGCTCCGGTGGGCGTGGAGGCGACCGGCGGTGAGAAGGGCGACGGAGGCGGCTCGGGGTTACGGCGCTCCGGCGGCGGCTTCGCTCGGCGAAGGGGCGGAGGACGTGCGCACGACGACGACGAGGGCAGATTTGGCGTCGGCGAGGCGCGTAGAGGACCGAGGCGGCGGCAATTGCTCGCCGGAGCTCGGCGCGGTGGCGAGGTCGGAGAAGCACGGTACGGCGACGGCTCAGGCACAGAGATGAGGATTTGATAGAGGGGAAAGGAAAGGCGGCGCACGGGGATCCTCGGGGAGGGTTTTATAGGCGGAGGCGAGGGGAACGACCGACAGTTTGGCTCAACGGAGAGGAGGAATTGGAAACAGGCGGCGGCGGCGATTAGCGGGGATTAAAGGAGGGGAAAATAGGCGGAGGTGAGTGGGGAGTAAAGAGGTCCACTAAAGGGCCATTAATGGTAGGGAGTAACGGACGGAGGGCGAAGAAACGAGCGCGGGCGCGGGCGGCAATGGTGGCGGCGCGAGGAAGAAGAAGGGAGGGGAGGGAGACGCATCTGACAAGCGAGGCCCGGCTGTCGGCGACAGAGATAGAGGAGAGGGAACGGAGGACGACCGGATGGAGGGCACACGGCCGGGGAGAGAATCGGGACCGTCGAATGGAGAGGGAGGGGGTTAAGTGAAGATGGACGCACGAGATTGGATCGGCGGCGGAGGATTTAATCCAGGCCGTTGAGCCAAAATGAAAGGGTAGGTTATGGTAGACGGCCAGGATTAGATCAAGAAATAGATTGGATTGAATCCCAGATTTAAATTTTCGGATTAAAATTTTGGATTTAAATTTCAGAAATACCAAAAATATTTATAAATACTTAGAAAATAGTAAATAAAGTCTAAAAATTCCAGAAAATTCATAGAACATTCCTGGAGCCATTTTAGACTTACGGAAATATTTTTAATTCAATTTTGGCCTTTAAAAATTTTATAAAATACCCTTTTGACTTTCTAAAATTGATTTTTAATTCTAGAAAATTATCAAAAATTCTATAAAATATTTTAGAATTACTAAAAATATTTCCAACTTAAACTTGGTCTTTTAATTTTTACAAAAATACCTTTTAACTTTAAAATTGATTTTTTTAAATCCAGAAAAACACATAAAAATCCAACTAGAATTCAAATACTTTAAAATAATTAATTTGTTATTAAATTTTTAAATAAAATGAATTTTTGGGATGTTACAAGACATGGCAAAATGTAAAGCATGGTATCATGTTATATAAGGATAATAGTCAAGGCTGCATGATTTGTACAAGCATTCATGTATATACAATGCAATATGACACAAATAAATGCACAATAAGTAAGTTCCCCTGAAAAGCAACCCAAAAAGAACATGACACATGGACACCTAAGCAATATACATATAAAGACATGACAAGAAGGTATCAAGAGTAGAACATGCCAATATGGTACAAGTGCGCATATGGACAAGCACAACATGCCAATTATGATTAATACATGAATATAAGAACATGAGGATATAGAATAACTTACAAAGTATGTGGAAACGCCAAACGTGAAAGCATATGCCTCTTGGAGGCCATCAAAGGAAGTAGAGAACCAACAAGTGTTCTAATTATGTGACGAAGGAAAAGGCTAGAACTCAATCAAGTACATGTTCTCCATTCCACGTATTGATACCTACAAATGACAAGAACAATGTATCCAAGTCTTGGATCCCGAAAGGATAATAAGTATGTACTTGGGAACCCAAGACTTTAACACACTCACAATAGAAGTATGCAAGTTAGCATGATGCAATAGATGGCTCATGCAAGGAAATCCGATCATGGAGGCATACCGCAAGTGGACAACTCGACAAGTAAAACGAGTGCCATCTGTGAAAAAGCGGCGAATGCCTTACTTGAGAGTACCAAGATGAGAACCAACCGATGCACCAAAAGAACTCACAACTCCTCGTCGTAGGTGCATACCTCGATTGGGCGAACGAGATCCACCATTTGAAAAACAGCGGAAATCCTTCCTCGGGATAGCATGTGGACAAAAACCAAAATCATAAGAATCAAATCTACGACGCCGATGATGTCCACCCTTCTCACAAAATGAGCAATGGTGCAAATGTCTACTATGAAACATGGTCCGAAAGGACAAAGTACCGTCCTTACTCAAAAAGAGAAGTCCCTTGGACAACACTAGAAGAGCCAACAAGAATTGTACTAGCCAAAATATGAGCATTAAAGATATGGCATAAACGCTAATAATGAAAGAACTATGCTCACTACAAAAAAGATCCAACTCCAAATAAAGGAGGTGACTAAGTCACAAGATTCAATGCTCGTATCATCGCGCTTTCTCCTCAACGCATTTACACCATCTCTGAAAGGATGACAATATATGCTAGAGATGAAAATACAAGCAACCAATGAATAGGACCAAAATGAGGAACAAAGCTACTACAAACATAAAACAAGAGAAGGTAGGCTATCAACATGAGAATCATGAATATAAGCACTAGGCTCACTAATCTTAGCCCTAGTAAACGGGTGGCTCGGCACAGATGGCGAGGCTACAATGAGTTCCCTAGCAAGTGCGCTGTGCTCCGAGCGGCCCGTCAAGGAAGAAACCTGTGGTCACTAGCCTAGCCTCTTCATGCTCATTTTCCCGACCCAAAAGCCATCTGTGGCCGGTAGGGGCGCAAACGAGTCGGATTTTTTTCGATCAACCTGGTTTCGAATTCAGTAAACTGATTTGGTATCCGGTCGAATTTGATACTGTATTCGTATATTTGCAGGCTGATTCGGTATTAACCATACCCTACCGAATTGCTTGATGGTAAATTCCATAATATCCGCTCGAGTAGCACAGCAGGCCAGTCTGCGGCACACCCCACAGGCCCACACCTGCACTAGCCGGCTCACCAGCCCACACCTCGACGCTCCACCACAGGGTGACCTAAGTCACCTGAGTCCTAACGCCGCCGCTCGGGTATTGCCGTATTGACCACCGCCGCCGCTCCTGATTCCACACTCCAGAGGGCGGAGGTTCCGGTAGTGGTAGTTGTAGAGAGTCACAGAGAGGCTAAGGCCTGGGAGTCAGAGAACACCGGCAGGCGCCGCACCGCGTGAGCTCTTGTCGGTCTAGGGTTCCATGACTTCCATCTAGCTTCCAGAGCAGGCCACCGCCGCCGCTGCCAGGAGCCTCCGGTTCCGCCGTGTCGCCGGGAGCTGCCTGGACCCACCGCTGCCGCCTCCCTCTTCTTCTCCGCCGGCCGCCCCTCCTGACTTCTGTCAGTAAGTCACCCCGCCGCGATGCGTTAGATGTAGAGCTTCTCACTGTTCTCAGCTTCGCGTATCAGGAGTGTATAATTGAGTATGCTGTGATGTGTATGCTGGTTGTGTATGCTAGTTGTTAGCCATAGTTGCTTCATGATATGCAAGTTGAACAATTCTAATAGTTAGAAGACAAACTCCTGTAAATCAACAGAGTAAAGGATATGTCAGAAGATAAACTGAATGCTGGATAACTTCATCCAAGGTCCAAAACACCCTGTTCTGTGAAAGTATCCACTTTGATACTGATTTTTACACTAATATCAGGTTAATTGATTCACTGATTTTTTTCTAGATTCATTATGATTCACTCATTCTAACAAACCATTGACTTATTTCTGCAACTTTCATGAGCTTGGAACATTGTTGGGCATTGACCCTAGGAAGGTAAGTCTCTTTGCAAATGTGTTGATTTTTTCATTTCCCTCAACTCTACCAGCAATCTGGTCTACCTGCCCAGTTTGCTTTTGATTTGTAAAAGAAAACTTAAAACTGCTGTGAAGCAAGAAAGGAAGCATGATAATTTTAGAGATACAAAGCACTTGACAAATGCACAAGGTAAAATCACAGCTGCCATGATCATCTGGTTGTTTTGTGAGAGTGATGTATGGGAGGATTGCTCACTTTCTGTGTTTTGCTGTCATTGTTATTACAGATGCTCTTAAGTAAAAATGTGTCATTTTAGAGTGCATGTTTTGAATTTTGAGTTCTACTTGTCTGCCTAAGAATACACATATCTCGGGTATGCAGGTTTTCATGATAGCTATCGAAATTGCTAGGATAACTTTAGATTACCATTATATCTTTCTGGTATGTCGAGGTTGTGTAGTTTTCATGTGAGCAGTTCGTTTAGTTGCGAACGTGTAATCTTGATGCAAAAGCAAAAACACACTTTTTTTAGATGTTTGGACTTGTGCACTATGTCCAGAACATACTAGCCCTGTGAAAATTTGCTCCATTAATCATGTATCTTTGGCAACTATTCTTTATCTGCTCCGATATTTCTATGGACTTGGGATCCCTAATTCATATTTTGTCGGCATAGTTACAAGGCTTTTGATCAACTGGTGGCCGCCAAATCGCTCGCCTTCGGCGGCTTCCCTCGCCGTCTGCACGTATCCTGACTCGGTGCTTAGTGCTCGTCAGTGGCAGGCACCACCCGATCTGCCACTCAACTGTGCCACTACTGCCGCTTCCTCGGCTGCCCTGCCTGAACCGTTGCTTAGTTCTTTTGGACCTACACTTAGGCTTTGACTTTTATTTCTACAGTAACTCGTCGTTAATTGGTGTGTTTTTTAAGGTAGGGTCTATAGGTAAACTGTAGTGTAAAATGTACCGAGTTCAGCTGTACCGGCTAAAATTGCATGCGATAATTTTTCTCTATGTACTGCCTCTCACGGACATGTCAGAATTTAAAAACCAGAGCCATATGTCATAAGGCTCAGCCTAAAAGAACCCATCCCATAACCCTAGTGGACTCGGCCCCGGCGTCGCCTTAGCGCCGTCATGCTTCCACCGCCTCGATCTCCGCCTCCGCTCGATAGTATCTCTGTATTGTAGGCCGTGAGACCGTCGCATGGAAGGCCTTCCTGTCGCGGGCCAGTCCTCGTGTGAGGTGCCAACTGTCTCCGCAGCATAGTCCAAATATATTATGCTAGCCCAATCCATATATAGCTTTCGGGCCTATTCTCTAAACCAATCAGAGCCCAAATCACCCACGTCGTTCCTGTACCCTGATTCCTCCTGATACGCGTCCCAAACCTCCTTCGCCTCCCCACCCCCTCTCATAGCTATCCGCAGCGCCTCCCCACCGCCGCGAGCCCCGTCGGAGCTATGTAGTGGCTGCGCCGCCCCCCAAAACTGTTGCGACGACACCCAGTGCTCGGATGCGGTGAGTTGTGTATTTCTGCCCTCCTACGCGTGAGGAAGAGGAACCCCTCTCAATTTTGAATTTGGGATTCCTGGTTGGCGTCGGAGTTGTGGTAGCTTGCGCGTTGCTCGGAATTGATGCGGCTTCGTAATGGATACTATATCCACCATTTAGTTTGCGAACTAGAAAACTAGCTTTAGGTGATTCTGGAATATTATCGCGTGAACCGAAGGTGAGGTTAGCTTATGTCTCATGGATTATGTGATGCGCGTTTTGTAGAGTTCTAGCTTGCGTTGTTGCTCTAAGGATGCTTGGGCCTGAGTGCGATGGCTCCACATTACCAAGCCACTACCCTGATTGCTTCACCGTCCTATCCAAACGCCATCGCTTGGTCAAGTGAGAACTTGGTGGCTGTTGCTTCTGGTCACATCGTCACTATCCTGGTATGTGCAATTTCATTACCCTAAAGTATCTACCTTCATTTTTACAGTCAGGCATTACGATAATTCATCAATCGGGTTGACCTTGCATTCATCATGTTTTCTCGATTATAGAACCCAGCTGCAGTTGAGGGGCCTCGTGGACTGGTTGTGCTTCGCCCTAGCGATCCTTTCCCCATAGGAGTGGTTAACAGGGAAGGTATTGGTCTTCAGCGAAACACAAGCATTGAGCTACGATGCTACGCTCCTTTTGTATTATACTACATGCTAGTAGGATACTCAAGCAATTTGATAGCCAAAATGAAGTGGAAGAGATTCAATCTTGAGATTCTTTAGATTAGGATTGTATAACAAGAAAAATGCTTCTGAGTTGTGAGAGTCAAGCTCTGTAGTTACTTTGGAGTTTGGAGTCATTGTGGACAATTATTCAAAATGAAGCAAATACTTTTGGAATTATAATGGGTGCAACTGTCTTGACTAGTGAGAGTTTAAGAAGTCAGCTTCTACTTTATGACAATTGAAAAGTAACAATTGTTGCTTGATCTGAAATGTTCAGTTCTCAACATTTGCAGATCTCTTTGAACCATGTTTACTGCCCACTTGCTTAGCGCGTGATACTGAACCATGTGCTCGGTCAATTTCATGGTCTCAACAAGGATTTGCACCTAATTCTGGGTATATATCTTTTGACTAATATGTAAAGATATATTTTTGTCTTACTGTAATGTTGATGTGTGATTAATATTATGCTCATATGTTAATCGTATCGCCTAACATTTTTTATATGTATGACTGTTTCAGTTGTTTACTTGCTGTTTGCACTGTTGATGGTCATGTGAAGCTTTACCGCCCGCCAATTTGTGAGTTTTGTGATGAATGGGTTGAGGTAAGCCTGTTTTGCCAATGTATAATTAATTGGGTTTATAGACTAATCTTGATTTGCATGAAGTTGATATTAAGACATCTTGAGAGTTAGATTGAATACTCACCAAATTTCTGTTTTGCAACACTGATTTATCTTGTGTTTGGCTTAGGGCCAAAGTTCCCATGATCCATGTGCATATGGACCCTATACATTGTTTTAACAAGATCGGTAAAGCTTTTGGAGTAAAAGGAAGTTAGAATGAGCTCACCATTAACTGCTGCACCTAATTTTCATTCAAATTTTTATATAGCAGTGCTTTCTTACTTGTGCGACAAACAAATGAAAATTTGCACTTTTAGTTTGTCATTTGTTTAGAAATATTCTTTTTTGTATTCTTTATTAAATCCATTACAAGTTTGTCCTTGTCAGAGATTAAATTTTCTGTTTTCATTTCATCATGCGTGTTCATTTGGAGTCATCAGCTCGTCTAGGTCACAGATACCATTGTGCTTATCAACTTCTAATCCATTGGTCTAGGTCGCAGATATATCTCATTTGCTGTTAAGCTATTACAAAAATATAAAGTTCGAAGAGGATGATGGTCCTCATTTATTTCCTCGGGTATGCTCCTTTCAACTTGAGCACTGAGAATTCCATTTCCTTGATTATTCTCAAAATTGTTTGCCGAATTTTTTCTTTCATATATTAGGAAAAGGCAATTACCGAGCACGCACATGAGGTAGGATGTGTTGATGAATTGCAAGAACCTCTTTCCTGCAGGGGTCCTGGACGGAGAAAAAGGAAACCAGCAAGGTGAATGATACTTTTCTATTTCCATCAAGTTGTTTCAATACAAAAACATCATCAAGTCTTTACAGTAAAAAAACATCATCAAGTTTTGAATAACAAGATGGTCCAAAGGGTTTAGTTCGAGAAAAATGATTTTGAGGTTTGTGCCAACAGTTTGATATGGGAATCGAATTGATTGTTCAGCAAAAATGCAAGGCTCAATGACGGGAAGGTAGTTTGTATGAATAAGATTTTCATGCCATCACATAGTTCTAGATCAGATCAATAGTGACTCCAGAGAAATATTTGTGTTTAGCACTTTGCGCTGACTTGAATGCGATCATGCACTTGCTTTCTAGGAGAGCAGTTTATCTTGAGAATATTTTGCAGTTGCTTTATGAATGAAGTCCAATGCTTATTTAGGAAATATGGTTTCCAATGAAAAGTTATAAGTAACACCACCTGATTCGTTTTCCCTCTGACTGGCATCCATATTTCATCAAATTAGACTAGCAGAGATATAAGAATGATTTACAAATGTGGTTGGACTGTAAAGGACCATTCTAAGATTTATTCCTACGTAGAAAGAGGTTGACTTCAATGTTATACAAAGTAATATCTGTCTCCCTTTGGTGTGCGGTTTAAACCAACATTGATATTGTGAAGGCTATGCATGCTCAATTTCTGCTGTTGTTGCAGTACTGTTGGTAAATGAGAAAAAAGGGGGTAACTCAAGCTAGTGATGGACAACATCACTAAACTATACTCATTTTAGCTATTATATAGAGTGCCACTTGTTGATATGCCAATCTTATCTACCCATTCACATATGAAAGTTACTTATCTTTTCCCCTCTTAGGCTTATTTCTTTTATTTTCTTGCAAGAAGCCAGCATTCTTGGTGGCTTTTCTAGCATTCGTATATTGTGCCTGGATTTATTTTAAGTGAACTTTGATTGAATGTAGATTTGAAAGCTATGTTTATGATAAGGATGAAGATGATCTGGATGCCTCAAAGGTTGCAGACTTCTCATTGAATCCATGCTCTAAGTTAAAGAAGACATCTTTGAAAAAGGTACAGATTGTACATGTTCACATGTATGCTGAAGTTTCCATTTAACTTTATTTATTTTTAACTCATAAAAGGCAAACAGTATTGTTTCTTAACAAAAGAAAGAACTAATTATCCTGCAAAATTCAAATTATTTCAGAGCCTATAGTACTTAGCTGCCTTCAATTTAACATTCTATTTTATTTTTCCCTAATTGTGATTCCAGACTGTCAAATCTGGACATGAAATCGCTGTCGTAAATGGGCAAGGTGGCTCACAAAATATTAAAGAACCACTTCCTTGCAATGGAGAAGACAAACCTCTTCCTCTTATCACAGCAAAACAGTATGCATATCGCCGTGCACTTTTGTCTTCTCTTGTAGTTGCATGGTCTCCAGTGGTGGCATCATGTGACACTACTTCTTGTTTGTCGAGAAATTGGTGCATTCTTGCTGTTGGTTCCAAGTCCGGGGTTGTTTCTTTTTGGAAAATATGTAAGCCCGAGTACTACACAATAGATGTTTGCATGGTTACCAGAGATCCAATACTCATTGGGGTTCTCCAAGCTCATAATTCATGGGTCAGTGCCATAAGTTGGGAAGTTTCCTCTGCTGGCTCTTTAAAATCATCACTGCTTTTAGCAACCGGATGCTCGGACGGAAGGTGAGCACAGTTATGTTTATTATTTGTAAATGGTTATGCACTCTCTTTGCCCTGCAACTTTTTGTTCGTTTAAATTGGGTTTTTACTGAGTGTTCATGATTCATGGCATGGAAAAAAGGATCAATATGTTTAATCAACTTTAAACAAGATATTTTGAGCTACTAAACAGTGCTTTGAAACAAGGTCCCAGGCAGCTACATAAGCAGCAGAGTAACTGTAAGCATGAGCCATGCCTTTTCATGCTTGTGCCTTTAATGAAAAAAACCCACATCCCCATTTTCTTTGTTAATTGCTGCGGTCGGTATTAAAAGCTGAAACTCGCTACGCTCTACCATGTAACATCTGGGCATCGATGAAAATGCTCTTCCCATATATCCAAAAGATTTTGTTGGTCAGTTCAACACAAACTACTAAATTTGATATTCTAATGATTCCTTATTCGTTCTTGAATACATGATAGTTTACTGTAAACCTTTCATATCTCATATTGGAGAATTATTTTCTTTTTGCAGTGTGAAGATATGGTCAGGTAATATCGAAGGATTAAACGAATGTACAGATATAAAAGAAGTGCCCTTTTCATTTGTGGCAGAGGTACATAATAAGCATCAACTCATATTTATGTTCTTTATATTTTGATGCACATAGTTGATATTTGACACTGTTGCAACATCAAATGAATAGTCTTGCTCATCTTTAACTTTCAAGTTTCTGTCTTCTCTAATTAAATATTCAGTTCCAAATGTTCCACTGGTCAGGTCACCACTGATTCATCAGCTCCAGTCTCGTCAATTTCATTATCCGTACCAGTTCAGCCTCAATATGAGGTTAATTTGGCAGTCGGAAGAGTATCTGGGTCACTAGAAACATGGATATGGAATCTATGTAGCAGCAAAATTGAGAATACCAGTGCATGTCATGCACATGATCAAGTGGTAAAGCTTCACTGTAGTTGAGTATATTTTCTCTTCAGTAAAATAAAAATAAATGTCTAACATTACCATAGGTGACAGGTTTATCATGGGGTTTGGATGGCCATTGTTTATACAGCTGCAGTGAGGTTCGTTGACTTGCCACAACACTATTGGATTAATTCCTTCTGATTGTGTAGGGTAAAAAATGGTTCATGTATGCTTTATTAGCTTGTCTACCGTCAAGCAAAATCTATTTGTTGTTGTCTGAGTGTGCCCATAGTGTGTGGCTTTGCAATTTGACTAGTTGCTGATTGCAGAATGGAAATAGCTGTACAAAATATACCTAGTTTATCTAACAGAGTGTTCTTCATTATAGTAGTAGTATTCTGGTGGGGATCATTCTGTGTTTGGAATGCCCATAGACTTGCTAGCCAACTGCATGCAACAGCAGAAAACATAGGTGGTAATGTTTGATCTTACATTTTTTGTACATTTTTCATCTGATATCTCAAATTTCCAATTGCTTGAATCAGATCCCACATCTTTCCAAATAGTTCAATCGGGTCCAAACCAGTGTTACAAATTTCGTTGAAATTTCGCGAATTAACCGGAATTTCGTCCCTTTCGGTGCCCAACGAAATAGATTTCATTCGGCTAAAATTTGGCTGAATTTGGCCCTATTTGAAATTTGTTCAAATTTTATTCAAATTTTGGTTAAATTTCATCAAAAAATTGATTTTTTCGTCCGAAATTTGAATGAAATTTCGTTCTTTTGTTTCTTTCTCCGGCAGCCGAATTTCTTTTGCGTCCGAAAGATTAAACCCTGGTCCAAACAAGTTTCTATTAGTTTATTTAACAGATATGCTATAATGTTAATGTGGTAACATGGCAGCATATGAGCAGTATATGTTCATTTGGTTGTTAAAATGATAGCAAAAACTACAAATGCACCGAAATTAACAAAATACTTGTTGCTACTATTGTGACATGGACATCGATCTCAACTGACATTACCATGTGAACATCCATTTTCCATACCAGCAAAGCACATGTTGCTAGCTCACATGCTATGTCAGTATATCTCTTTTGTAGACTTGCGAATAAAACTGGTGTCCCAGTTGGAACTCATTTGGAAAGATGAGGGACCTCATTCAAGCAATTGAAAGTTTAGGACTAAGTAAAATTGAGAACATCGGACATATGGTGAAAATTGCTCAAGCTAGTTGATCACTCCAACTATGGGCGAATGACCACTATCCTGATCCCTTAACATATTGTAATAGTAATGCTGATGGCCATGTGCTAGTGCCGATACCTTTTAATACTGTCAAGTGTGAATCCAAGCTTTCTTGTGTAATTGCTGAGAGTGTATGAACAGTATTTGATGGAGTTGTTTTCATTTTGACAAATATGCTTCTAATAACTTGAAAAGCTGGTTGCTGTATTGATTATCGTAGATAACCCCATGATCCTTAATAAATCGTACTAACTGCACACTGTGCTATTTTCTGTATCTCAAACCTTGTTTTTCATGCTGATGCCTAACATTTTGCTTCTTTATCAGGATAATTCTACACACTGTTGGATCTTCCGCGAAAACCACCTCGAAGAAATTCCTGTGCACACAAATTTTCCGGAGCTAAAAGAGTCAACAGATGTAAAATTGAAACTCAACCTTTTCCCCTTCTCCCTGAACGCGTGAGTTATCGTCTTTCTAATTGGCATCTGAAATGTGCATGCAGCTATCAGATATATCTGACCGATGCTTTGGTCTTACACTTGCACCTGGAGAACTAATGATTGCTGTGGTATGCTTTAGGCTATTCCTTATATCTGACATCTGTTGCCTAACTGCACAATTTGTACTTGAGCTTCTTTATATAATACAACAATTCATGAACGTTTTCTCCTTCAGGTCCGCAGCTTGGATCCAAACCTGTTAAATCAGATGTATCAAGCCAGGTAATTTTGTTTATGAGCTCAGTATTGGTAGTACTGGAGTCTTGTAGTAGAAATTTTCATATAATAATTGCTTTGAGATAGCCTTTTAGAAAATGCATTGTCATGATAACAATTTTGTTGATAAAACAACAGGATACAAAAGGCAGTGGTTGAGTTCATTTGGATTGGTGGTCAGTTCCTTGGTATTCCACTAGACAAGAGCATTCATATCTGCAGTCAACAATCTGCAATCTTATCTGCGACTAACTTCTTATGGTGGGGATCCAACATTTTTTGGTCATTGAAGAAATATGAAAATGGTCAAAAGGGCCTTGTCTTATGGGATGTCATAGCTGCGCTACAAGCGTTCAAGAAATCTGCACCAACCTTTCTGGAGAATTTAATGCATAAATGGGTCTCAGATTTGTTTTCAGATGATCTACAGTGTGTTTCTATCAATATCCCATATCAGTTACATCATGACGTGATGTCGAAGGTCAGCTCGCGGAAGCTACACTTGCTGAATATCATCTGTAGGAAAGTAATGCTTAGCGATCATGTAGCGTATTCTCCTGGAGAAAAGGGTAATAGTGTGCCAACTGATTTGTGGAGCAATCTTCTAGTAAGCAGTGAAAGAGAGCTGCGAGAGAGGCTTGTGGCTTTCACTTTTGCTGCTGTCTTGAATCGAATAGCATATTTGCTCAAGGGCGCCTCTATTGAAAAAAGGTGGTTTCCTGTTGGAGTTGCCCAGATGGATTCTTGGGTATCTGTGAATAATGGAGAAGTGCATAATCAGCTCAAGTCTCTCAGATCGAGGATCGAGGATCTAGGAAGCAGGTATTCATTTTACTAAATTTGTGGATCTTCCATGGTAGCCGATTTCATTAGTGAAAGGACATGAAACATATGCTAGTCTCATTAGTTCATTGAAATGTTGTCTAAAAGAAGTTACTGAGATGTAGCATTGGATGTTGCATCTGTTTCTTAATTGCTTTTCTCTTGCAGGATCGACTCGGTGTGCGAATACTCGGTCGAAGAAACCTGCAGCTACTGCTCTGCACCTGTTCGCTTCGAGTCGCCTGATGTAGCCTTGTGCGGAGGTGGCGATCCTGCTACCGCCCCAGCTGAAAGGCACAAGTTGTCAAGATGCACAGCGTCGATGCGTTTGTGCTCCATTCTGCAACCAATCTGGCACTGCGTGTGTTGTGGAGGGATGGTCGACAAGCTGGTACCGGAGACCTTCTTCACCACGACGACATCCCCTTTGGATGCCACACATGACGACGAATCGCTCGATTTATCTGCGTCCGCTGTTCCACTCTGTCCCATCTGCGGCATACTGCTGCAGAGGTCGACGCCGGAGTTTCTGCTCGCCATCTCCCCGATATAGAAGCTAGTGGCGCTCGGCAATCTCCCAAGTGCGACGTCAAATATTTTAGTACAGCATTGTGAGTTTGTTCTTAGTACGGGCTGCTTGTAATCTTGCGCCGAATTAAGTGTGGCTATGCCACAAGTGGCATGGCGTGTTCGTGCCAGGCTGGGTGCTGCCATGTAACTTGTATATTTTTGTGACCACCTGTGACTTGTGAGACGAGCAGTGTGCCGCCGTGTAAGGCAATGAAACGTAGCGAGATTTCTCAACGTCGGATACATACAGAGCACAGAAATATATCCAGGCTGGATATGGAGCTCGTCATGACATAGTTTAATTTAGTATTGTTTTATGGGTGTTAATAAATATCACTCGGATATTTTCTTCTTAACTATTATTTAGATTTGTGACCATTAGATTAGAGATCTAACGATCATGAATTCTCCCTCACTCCTTTAAAAAAATCTCACTCCAAAAAAGGGCCGTTGGATCTCTAATTCAATGGTCTCAAATCTGGATTATTGTTAGGAAAAAATATTTGGGTGATGTCTAGACACATCTTTATTTTATTCATAGTTTGAAATTACTTTTACCGTTAGAATAAAATTTAATTTCATATAAAATCGACTTCAATATTTAATTAATTAATAGGTGCAATTAAAGTAATTTTAAACCCTCGCCATCTACCCGATAAAAGCGGGTGAGCTTTTTTTTTTCACCCTCGGCGCCTGGTGGGACCAGCCCAGGAAAATCTCATCAACTAACTTCCATCATCTCCGGACTCCTGACCAGGTGAGAGGACCACTCGCTTCTGCAGAAATTTCCTTTTTTTTTTGGCCTTTGTTCCCTCTGCTGTTCTTCCTCCCTCCAAGAACCGATCTCGGAGTCCTCCCATCCGATCTTCCTTGCGTGTGCGTGCGGTGTTGTTTCTTGGCGTTCAGTGCTGTAGTGGGATCCGGCCAGGAGGAGCTGCGATGGTGAAGGACAGCGCGTACTACGACATCTTGGAGGTCAGCACTGACGCCTCCGCGGCCGAGATCAAGAAGGCCTATTACCTCAAGGTGCGTGATCCTTCCGCGGTCAAACGCTGATGCTATTTTCGCGCAATGTGTTGTTGGTTCTTGATTTCAATTTTTAACTCGTACGGCGATGTTTGGGTTTCTATAGGCCAAGCTGGTGCACCCGGACAAGAATCCCGGGAACCCTGATGCCGCGCGGAAGTTTCAGGTAGATTTTTCGCTTCTGTTATATTGCGTTTTGTGTTTTTCGTTTCCTGTTACTCTTGATTTCGGAATGCAGATAGATAAGTGTGTTATGGCTGTAGAATCTATATTCTAGGAGAGGAAATAGTCCAGGCAATGTTTTTTAGATGACGGAACAAACGAGGTGGTCACTTTGGCTACGTTTTTTTTTTCTGATGATGCTTCATTTCATAATTGGATTCTTTATATCGGGTGCGTTCCAGTAATGTGAAGACTAAACTATGTCATAATTGATTGAGTATAAAGGAAGATGTGCTTCATTGATGCACCCTATAATCCATTATTTTTGTAGAGGGTTAGCTCGCTAAAAATACTGACTCAAATTGGTTACTTTTGCAAGGAACTTGGTGAGGCCTATCAAGTCCTGAGTGATCCTGTAAAAAAGGATTCTTATGATAAACATGGAAAGGAAGGTCTTTCCCAGTAAGTCCTGAATTTGTTTATGTACTTGTATTCAAATATTCCTGCTGTTAGACTTTAAGTTGATGGTGCCAATGAACTTCTTGTATGACGGCATTTTCAGGGATAACATGATCGATCCAACTGCTGTCTTTGGGATGCTTTTTGGGAGCGACTATTTTGAAGATTATGTTGGTCAGCTTGCACTGGCATCTGTAGCTTCAGTGGAGATTGAGGAAGAATCAGACAGTCAAGAGTCGAGGGCAAGGATTCAAGAGAAGATAAAGGTGCAACTCCCATAATGCTCAGTTACTTGCAGCAAAGTTGTTTTCTTATGTGGGGCCCTAGCCTGCTAATACCAATCACCTCGGAGTTGGCAGTGGATGCTTCACTTTTAGGTGCCGCTTATTTGGACTGAAAAATGTTAGCTAATGGCTGAAATTACATTGTAGTTGATTGAAATTATACTGTATGTAATGATGACTTATTTGATATAATTAAATTTAAAAAAATTAAAAATAGAAAAACAGGTTAACCTATCATGGATAATGTAAACGAATATGGAAAAAGAACCAGCAAAAAACCTCAAAAAAGCCAAAAAGCCAAAAAGACGAAATATATGAATAGTAAAAAATAAACTAGAAGGCAGAAGCTCAAACCGAAATAAGCAGATCCTTAGACCTTAATAACTTCTCTGGATTGCAGGAGTTGCAAACCGAAAGAGAGCAAAAACTTCTTCAGAGCCTTAAGGATCGACTTCAACCGTACGTTGATGGGAAGCATAAGGAATTTGGTGATTGGGCAAGTGCAGAAGCTCAGCGTTTATCTCAAGCCGGTATTACCTTCTTTCTTCATCCCCACTCACAGCCCTGTATTTTCTCAGAAGCATAGACATTTCATTCAACTTTCGATTCTTGTTGCTGTATATATACTCATATTAATGCCTTTTTAATCATGATTATACAGATTCTACTAGTGCTTTTCATCTGGTTAATTTATATAAAATGATATTTCAGCTTTTGGTGAGGCTATGCTGTACACTATTGGCTATATTTATGTTCGACAAGCAGCAAGAGAACTTGGAAAAAATAGATTGTATATGGGTGTGCCGTTCATAGCTGAGTGGGTAAGAGACAAGGGCCACCACGTAAAGTCACAGGTTAATGCAGCTGCAGGTACGTCCTAGTATGTTCTACTACCCGATTATTTTCCCTTTTTGGTTAAAAATGAGCCCTGATCCTTTAACAAGTGCTATTATAGGTGCAATTGCTCTGATACAACTACAAGAAGGCATGAAAAAGATTGAGGAGGGCGACAACAAGGAAGAGCAGCTTATGAAGAGTATTGAGGAGAAAAAGGATGCAATGCTCAATTCTTTGTGGAAAATTAATGTGGTCGACATTGAGTCAACGCTTTCACGTGTCTGCCAAGCAGTAAGCATTGCCCCCCTCAGTTCTTCCTTAATGTTTACAGTACCTTGCATGTATGCTTATATTTGGATATGAATATTCAAGTATAAAAAATGAATAATATAATCTTGGCACCCACTTCACGTTGTCATGATTTTTGCTCTTTGTCTAGTTTTTGAAAGAAAATACTGTTTCCAAAGATGTTCTGAAGTTGCGAGCAAAAGGATTGAAAAAGCTGGGGACAATATTCCAAGTAAGTTTAATTTAACCTTCTTACTTATCCAGCTAGTGTGCCAGGACAGAGAAGGATAGCTGAGCCGTAAAAATTACAAGCTTAGGTTTGCATTGGTCTTTTGTCTCTGATGTGCATAACTTTTTTTTAATGATTTTTAACTTTTCTGTAGTCATCAGGACTTAAGCAAAACATGGAAGATAGTGTTTCTCTTAAAAAGAACATTGAAGACATTGTATAACTAGAAACCGGGTGAAGTAGGCTCAGTTTCTTCATCCTCATTGACCTGTCTGCACGGTTAAAAATTGTGCATGGAAATATTTTCTATAGAGCAATTCCAAATTTATCAAAAAGTTGATAATTTGATATAGAATCCCTTTCTCAGTGATCTTCTATGGGACTACTCTCAGGGTTATTTTTCTTGAGCGATTCGTATTGCATGTGTGTGGACCTTAGCCCTTATGCATGATTAGTTTTCACAGAACCTACAAATGCAGAAAGCGCTTCCTTACGAATAAAATTATGTTACGGCTTTTCATTGTTGGGAAACTAAGTATGGAACTGATTTTTTCAATGTGTGAAAAGAAAAACTGATTTTGGTTGGCAATCCTTACATTAGCTTCATGAATCTAAAACAAACACGCGAACATTTTTTTCGTGACAAATTTCTGTTTAATTTTATTCTCGTAAAAGATAAGCCTGTGTGGCCTTTGAAAATGCTCATATGTTTGAAGTATGGAACTATGTGAATGGTTCGTGTACATTTTGGCTTTTTTTTTTCTGTGCGCATCTACCCTATTGTTGAAATATTGGAAATTACCCTCTTTTCAGTGCTCAGTTTTGCTTTCGTACACCTTGTCAATGTGCTCATCTCTTAGCTGATCTCTAATGCCACAATGAGTTATTTGAAATGCATTCCCATATTTCATGTAGAACCAGGGTGCAAAACCATAATAACTTGGAATGCATTTCCGTTTTCCATGAAAAACCAGGGTGCAAAATCACATTACCAGCGCGAAAACAGCCTGCGTGTTGAAGCTGGCACGGCGGAAGTGACACCGTCGCTCTGATCAGGACGATCTTGATACTCCCTTCGAAAAAGGACGATCTTAATACTGCTCCGCTGAGGCTTTAGGCCTTTAGCCCAAGACACTATCAAAAAAGTAGTCCACGTTTATTCTTCTTTCGAGATTTTGTATGAACGCAAGGTATTTCTACTTTCCAGATATCTTGCTGTGTTATTTGTTGTCCTGCAAAATATCAATATCGATCGATGTGAATAATACTTGTAGCAGTACTGTGTGTTCATGCATAGGAAAACACATTGATTCACAGTATCAGCAATTCTTGACGTTTATAATCTGACTTCAATTGAAGGCATGCAATGAAACAATGTGAACAGCAATGAAACCCGTTTTTAGCCGGATTTTTCTTTGAATTATTTTAATAATTATTATTTATTAGACTAATAAATCATAGCAAATATCATATGTCAAGCCTAAAAAAAATATACTCTGAATATGCCCTTTTTAGTTTTACTATTCACTAGGAACTTTCCAGATCAAGCCAACGCGTGGTAAATCCGGCGCAGACGTGCCTTCCTCTCGTCACGTAGCCCGTCCATGCTTGCGTGCACACGTGCCGTCCCAGCACATACCGCTCGCTTTTTCTATGGACCTATCGAAATCGGTGGGCTTGCCGAGTCGCTGCGCGCAGAAAGTCGACCGCGCTGTGCATGCTTGTGTTAGTGCTTTAATTATAATTATGAGCTTAATTAAACATCAATCATAATTTAAGGAATGTGATTCTATATTTTTCTCAACAAGGATTTGCATAATTTTTAAAATATGATGAATGATAGATCACTACTACAAAAAGCTTAATACTAGACGTCAAATCACAGACGGTTTGACAAAACCGTCTGTGACCAACACTAACACAGACGGTTTTAATTTGAACACCGTCTGTGTTGAGAAAACGAGTACCACAGACGGTTCTTATCGACGAACCTAAAAACCGTCTGTAATAATCCGGAATTATCACAGACGGTTTTTTATTAAAAACCGTCTGTGATAGGCTGATTATCACAGACGGTTTTTAATTTGATATATTTCCCGCCTTGCAATTCTCTAAAATTTCATAATTTCCCGCCTGAGTCCGAGTAGGATTCAGTTTTAAGACACCTTCAGTAAAACGGGCATAACTTTTGCATACGGTGTCCGTTTTCGACGTTCTTGTACTCGTTGGAAAGCTAACGACGAGCCCGATCCAAAAATAATGACCGGATTGTGCCAGTCTCCCTCCAAGACCCCTAAAATCGGTCATCTTTAGACCTAAACCTGCATCGCAAGTTTTTGGTGTCTGTTTTTGCCCTTTTTCTTGGTCTTCCTTTCAGAATTTGGATTTTGTTTCAACTGCAAAGTTGTAGATCTCGTCGAAACCTTTCAAATGAGTATATATAAGCCATATAAAACTTTGCTATTTTATTATTTCAGACTAGTTGTTTATATTGCATCGGTATATAAAATTTTGTGCTCTAATTCTATGACGGTTCTAGCTATAGAACCGTCTGTGATATGCATTCATCACAGACGGTTCTAGCTATAGAACCGTCTGTGATAATCTGACCGCTGGGCCCGTCGATCCTCCTTAACTCAATTCTAGCCAATAGAAATCCAGCAATCCTCACCCCACGGATGTAGCTCCGCCTCTTCGTCCCCTATAAATAATTCCAGATTGACCCCACTGTTCTCCTCCATGCTATGTTCTCCTCCTCTGTGATATTCTCTTCCTCTTTGTTGTTCTCCTCCTCTGTGATATTCTCTTCCTCTTTGTTGTTCTCCTCCTCTTTGTTGTTCTCCTCCTCCTCTTCCTCCTCCTCCTCCTCCTTGACTCATACCATAATAGCCCCATGAAACAGATGATGCACAAGGCAGTGCTCAATCAACACCGACGATGGTGGGCATCAAAGATATCCAGCTCGTGCGCTGCATCAGGGGCGAGAAGGTCTAGGCATAGAAGATCTTTGCTTTTCTCTGTTCTTGTTGTGTTAGCTAGATGGGTAACCTATTTGTTGTTTTGGGATATTGTAATAATAGGATCTAATCTTAATAAAAATAAAATGTGTACTGTGTTTCATACTATATTTGCTTGTTTTCATTTCAATTAATTGATTTGCGAAATGGATGTTTTATGTTTGTGAAATGAATTGAGATGTGAATTGGATGTATACATGTGCATGTTGATCTGCTTGTTTCAGAGAGCATGGCTAGCATTTCCTAAGGCTAGCCAATAAACAAAAATAGATTTAGGGGTAGAAAAGAATAGCACAGACAATTTTTAACTAAAAAAACCGTCTGTGATATATCAATATCACGGACGGTTTTTCACTAAAAACCGTCTGTGATAGCTGATAATCACAGACGGTTTTTAGTTAAAAACCGTCTGTGATTATCAACTATCACAGACAGTTTTTACTTATAAACCGTCTGTGATTATCAGCTATCACAGACGGTTTATAGTGAAAAATCGTCTGTGATATTTACACCACAGACGGTTCGAAAACCGTCTGTGATAACCTTCGATTATCACTGACCCATAAATTCAGACGGTTCAGAAAACCGTCTGTGATGATATTTTTGAACCGTCTGTAATAGGGTTTTCTGTAGTAGTGGATATATGTTATTTAGCTCTTCATTTACTTCAAGATTTAATGCTACTCTTATTAGAGAAAAGCATAAAAGTACTGCTCTGTACTTAATTATATAGTATTGTCTACAAGATTCAATTATACAAGCCATGTTACTTCGGCCATTATAAAACCTCTAATTATTACATTTTATTTTATCATCTTGAGGCTTCCAATATCAAAACTACAGTTGCCTTGTAACAGCAGCATCTGGAGAAGGTCGGTACTGATAATAATAATGCACTTTACAAATGTTAGGATAATTGGCAGTTTAATATATGCATGCGCTTACCTCTGAATATTCAGCTAGTAGCTTTACAACAAGTACTAACCAACACTACAGTTAAACAAAATCTTTGTACTAGGATAAGGTAGCGTGCCTCATTGACCAGCTGCATGTACTTTGATCCATTGAATCCGTGACTAGCATTAGAAGAAAAACATCTTCTACTTGTTGATTTGTTTTAACAAGTTACAATCTATATCAGTTTAGCTCTAGCTCTTGCCCTATTATCCCTAGGAGAGAATATAACTTATATAGTGACAACTTGATCCAGCCTTCTATATTTTCTACTCGATGTCCCGCTGATATGTGTGTCGTGACACTAATAACTACAATCTCATGACTATTTGTTTGTTCCTGCAATATTCATGTCATCGACTAACACTATTTTTTTGCTATATACCTTGATATTTGTTTTGTATTTTGATCATCGATAAATTAAGCTCATGATTAGCGTTAGTTAATTGCAATTAGTACTAATTAAATACGGTTAACACTAATTAAAATACTAAACAAGTATGCACAGTGGCCGCTCGGCTTTCTGCCACGTAGGGGGCTCAGTAGGCGACCTACCGAGCTCCCCTAGCTCGGTAGGTATCTGCCGAGCTAGGTAGATGGGGGCGAGATTTACAAAAACGGATGTTTGGGGACCAATTTTTTTTTAAAAAAAGTGGCTATAGTGCCAATTATATGAACAATTCATTTTCTGATGGATAGAAAGTGTAAATGTGACATGGATAGAAAGTTGCCGTAGATATTACGGGTTATGGATAGATGATGCCTAAAAATGTGTTGATGTATGTAGAACTAGAGCAGCTAGATTTATTTTAAAGTTTATGGTATCAAATAATATAATTTAAATATTTAAAAGTATATTTACGTATTTTATAGGCTATTTAGATTTTTAAGATATCATAAATATTTAAATGACAATAGAAGTTCTAAACAAAATACAATTTGAGAAACTTAATTGAAGTATAATCTTTGATGGAAGAAAATCATTGATCATAATAAGTTATTGAGGTTCTTAGAAATATAACCACTCTCCACCATGCATGCACCATGTAATTGTATGCCTATATTCTTCCTCTATTAGTTACTCTTTTCTGAAATATATTCATGCCATATACCCCTATTTTAATATCAATCAACATGCTGACTATGTGTGCGACAAATTAAGTTATTAGTTTACATGGTATTGTAGTACCTTGCTCATGCATACAATGCACCATGGGTGACTTACCTTGAACTTATTTTTCCTCACACACCAGCTGCCCCACCAAATCGTATGTTTTCTATCTTTACTCGTCACCACTGCTTGTCTGCTTCAAACTCCAATAGCAAGCCCAATTCTCGATCGAACAGCATGCCCAATTCCTGATCGATCCGTCTTAACTGCAACCCCTTCCAATACAATACTCTACAACATAATTATCTTCTACTTCTCTTCAATTATTGCTTAATGCTGACCGTTGTGACATCAAACACGCATATAAGTGCAACCGTCGTCGATCCCTCGTAAGTTCAAGCTTTATTAAGTCGGTTTTGGTGATAATGAAAAATACAATTGTGAAACTAATATGTTTATTGATTATGATATTGCTTAGTCTCAATTAGATAAAAAGGTGAAAAATATAAAATGTATGCATTCAATATCACATTATTATCTTATTGCATTTGTTAGTGTAGGACCGGACATGCAACAGAGAGGGGGTGAATGGTGCCTAGAAATGTTTTCTCCAAATATTCACATATTCCTTTTCTCCAATAGCTACAAAGCTATAAAGATAAGAATATGTGGTCTACTTGAAAACAGAGGAACTCAGAGCTCCGTAAGACCAGAACAGAGCTCAACGTGGTCGAATTATGACCACTCAGTGGAAACACAACCTGGTCGATAACGACTACTGGACGGAAGGCATAAGTCAGCCAAACTAAACGCAACCAGTCAGCAGAGAAAAGCAGCGTAGTCGAAATTCAGACAACGTGGTCGAAGGGCAGACAACATGGTCGAAACAGACAACGTAGTCGAAACAGACAACGTGGTCAAAACCAACATGGTCGAAACCAGCGTGATCGTAACCAACGTGGTCGAAACCAACATGGTCTTAACCAACGTGGTCGAAACCACAGTGGTCGAAACCAGCGTGGTTAAACTCTAATGTTGTCGAAGACCGACGTGGTCGATACCTATGCTGTTAATGTCCAATGTGCGGTCGAAAGACCAGCGTAGTTCAGGACCAATGAGTGATCGGAAACCAGCGCTGTCGAAGACCGACTTGATCGCAAACTACGTGGTCGAAGACCAATGTGTGGTCGACACCACCGTAGTCGATGACCAAAGTACAGATAAAAATACGTGCAGTTGAAAACCAGTACATGATCGTAACAGATCAGATTGTGATTGAGAGATCTACGACCATTGAGCGAACGAAAACAAACATGGTCATAAACGACTATAAGTACTAGAGGAGGCGTACGACCACCAGATCTGAAAACAAGAACGATGCGCAGACCTTTGCTCGTGGGAAGAGAATAGCGAAAATGGCTTTAAGCACGACCCCTCATGTCACAGCAAGCAGCAGCATCTGAGAAATCAAATCAAGAACAACAACGTGATCGAAACTTACAACGTGGTCGTAAGTCCGACAACGTGGATGTTAGCTTGCACAGTGGTCGTAAATTCGACTACTCGACTGAAGTGCAGCTTGGTCAGAAATCGACTACCGAACAGAAGTCACTGTTGTCGATAACCACCAATACCAAAACCATCGTGATCAAAAGATGGGTACAGTCGGAATCGACGTGGTTGTTAGCCAATGGAATGGTCGAACAATCAACGTGGTCGAAATCAGACTGCAACCAAAAGATCAATGAAGTTGGAACCAACGTGGTCATAAACCAATAGGTGGTTAAACAACCGACGTGGTCGAAAACACGCGAAGTAGTCGAAGGACCGAATGCAGTCGAAGACATAGCGATACGAGCTGGAACTCGATCGTGGACAAAGCCAATGTGATCATAAAGGCGATCGAGATTTCACACCGTAAACAACACATTTGTTTTAGTTTAGAACAAAAAATCAACGATCACACAATGATCGAAACTTGAGTGTGGCGTTACGCACAGAGAGGTGGTCGGAAACTTGAACGTGGTCGTAACAGACTCGGAAGAATAGAGGAAGCCAGTGAGGCGCACGACCGCAAGATCCAGAATCCAAATAACTTTTGATTAAGAGTTCAACTGGCCATGAAACTTTGCACCCAACATAGTTAGGGTCTCAGGAGGTTGCTCTGATCTTTAATTGAAAACTTAGCAACCAAAATGAGAGCTTCACGATATTTCACCAAGAACACCCAAATTGAATCCGAGAGAATAAGAAGACAATCAGAACCACTCATGGGCCAAGGGTAGCCAAGATGGCTTGGAGTACAATCCCACATGTCACTGTGATTCAGAACAACATCAAGATCTAGCCAAGAACACCTTCAGATCAAGAAGAGAGAGGAACGGAACGAAGAACGCAGAGGAAGAACCAAATCGAAGCCGAGCAAACTCAAACAGAGAAGAGACACACGAAACACGTAGTCGAAGATTGATGTATTGCTCAGATGATTGGTTTCACAGCCACACCCCTTTGGAGGACCAAACTCTAAGCCTAGAGCCAACTCACTCTCTAACCTAACTCCCATGGGAGGGAGAGGCGCCAGCCACCAAGGCTAAGCCCATCGTCTCAACCCTAACTCTTGCCTCCCCTCTCCTTTTTATAGTCTTACAAGTGAACCCTAGACCTAATGGATCCAACCATTAGTCAAAACCAGGGATAACCCGTTAACCCCGCCTAACACCAGGTTTTACTCATGCACACTTCTCAAAGCGACTTACATGTGGCCCCAATGACTTGTCAAGCCTCTCACGCGTCCAGATCCCACCGAACCGTCATCGCTTGCAAACGACCTAAGTCACTTGGCGCACCACGTCCTTTTCCTCACGCATGACGGCACACGACATCCTTGACCGTCTGGACCTTGACTCCTCCCTGTGCCTAGTCCCGGTCCTTCCACGTCTCACCATGACCTAGCTCCGAAATCCTGCAACCAACACCAACAAGCAAACATCACGTAGCACCGCACCATACAAAAGATCATCCATTAGCACAAACAAAATGAATGCACCCAAAATACTGATTCTAATCATAGAACCAAGCAGTAACCTCATGTGCACAAGGCAATAAGCACACTGGTCAACCCTGACCAAAACACCAAAAATTCCAGTGAACAAACTGAGCACAAAGACTGGTCTGATATGACTTACAAGTACTTGAATACACAAGAAAAGAAGTACTCGTAACCCACGAGATCCTTCTAGCAGCCTACGACCACACAGGAGACTGCTACGACCATGTAGCAGACGCTACGACCACTGCTTACAGAATGATACAACTATCACAACGGTCACTACGACTACCGCTTACTTCGGCTACGACTTACCCAACCAGGTCGCTACGACCTATGATTACCACAACCGATAGCCACGATCACCGATCACACAGGCTTCGACTTCTGCACCCGATCGCTACGACTATCGAGCACCACAGCCTACGACCATCGATCGCAGGCTACGACTATCGACCAGAGCTGCGACTATCGACCACCAGGCTTTACGACTACCGATCACGACTAGTAGAAGCTATGACTATCAAGTCGTAAGAACTAGTGCCGACCACCAAGTCGTAAAAGCACCTGCGACCACAAAGTTGTAAGGGCAGCTGCGACCACCAAGTCGTAAAAGCACCTACGACCACCAAGTCGTAAAAGCACCTGCGTCCACAAAGTCATAAGGGTACTGCGACCACCAAGTCGAAACATAGAAGTCATCGAACCGAAAGTCATTGAGAGCAAAGTCGTAGAAAGCAGACTTCTGCACAAGCCTCAAAAACCAAACTCAACCTCTACACAAACTCTAATGCAAAGTTCAATTACTCATCACAACCATGGGGTGACTCCAATGGTCTCACAATCTCCCCCTTGACGAGTATATTGAAAAACACAAAAAAAGGCATGAAGATGAGTTTGTTTTTGAAAAGAAAAGCAAAAAATTGCAAAAACCAGACATGGTCTAAAAGAAGTGAAGAATGAGCTCATGACCATGTTGACAAAGTGTGAAATGGAGCAAACAGTAAGAAAGAGCAAGTTTTCTACAAAATCTCTAAATCACACCTAAAACCTCACAAAAGCCCAATCTTGCTCATGGTCCAAAGAAAAGAGCAATTGCTCACCATGACCATTCTCATAGCAAGATGACCAAACATTCTCCCCCTTTAATGTCTTTTGTACCCCTTAATGCCTTTTTTCTCTATTATTCTCCCCCTTTTGGCAATAGAGTCATCAAGATGCATGGAAGAAAATAGAGCATGAATGAAATAGAGTGACTGCATTTGGTTCATTTTAAGCATTAGGAGCCATGAAGATTATCCAAAATGACTTTTCAAATATTACACCAAGCCATAGAAGGTGAAAGTGCTATCTAGATCATGACAAGCCATTATTGTCAAGCTAAAGCCAAATAAGTCATAATCTAAAATTAAATAGATCGTTTACACATGTCAAATCACTCAAGATCATATTCTAGCTAAAAAGTATCCAAAATAAGTCAAGTCATGTCAATATTCTAAGTGGAACCAAGAAGCTATAATTAAGTCAATTTAGAGTGCTAGAAGTTCAAAAATGAAACATTTGTTCAAGTTCATGATATCAGTTATAATTGAGCAAATTTAGCACATTTGGCATTTTTAGAAATTTATGGTTGGTTTCAACCATTTTTAACAAGTTTTTGTTTTCTTAGCCATGTGCTAGGTCTCAAGTCTTATGTGACCACTCCAAGGAAGAAGCTTAAGAAAATGATCTTAGTCATCAAAAACTCCCCCTGAGTTCATGCCTAGTGCAACGACAAGCCATCTCATGAGAAAGGATTGGTGAGATCAGTTTTTTTCGCACAAAAGAGATCTTTTTGTATTTTCTTGACTTAGTTCAAGAACAAAGAGTTAATACTAACTCATGTTTCACTAATGAACTAATATAGCTCAATCTAAAGCTCAGTGCAGATTCAAGACTCAACTCAGCTTATTTGACATGGCATGAATCATAAGAGGATCACTGGAGCCAGACTAGTCACAAGATCGAACAAGATATGATTTAATTCAAGTTGTTCACATTTAATTAAGCTAACATGGCAAAAGCTAAGCAACATATAGAAGGACATGATAAATCTAGCAAGATATCATAAGACATGGCAAGATGTAAAGCATGATATCATGTTACATAAGGATAATAGTCAAGGCTCCATGATTTGTACAAGCATTCATGTATATACAGTGCAATATGACACAAATGAATGCACAACAAGTAAGCTCCCCTTGAAAAGCAGCCCGAAAAGAAAGAGAAGCTCCAACTCTCGCTAAAGAAGGCAAATTGAGAAGAATCAAGAAATTAGGCGTAAAATCCAGAAAAAGAGGGTTCAAACTCAATGAGAAGACTCCCAAACACACCCGTCCCTTATGGTCTCTAGCCTATAACCTCATACCATGGAGGAAAAAACACACTAGCTGTCAAAGCACAAAACACTAGTGTCCAAGAAGAAAGTTCAAACTAGGTATCAGATAATCCTAGAAAACCAAAGCTCAACAGGTAGTAAATAATCCTAGAGAACCATTTCGATGAGAGGTGTGACTGAGATAACACCACCTAGAGTTGGCTCCTATCTATCCAATCAGACCCTTCCTACCACTAGAACAAGAATATTATGCGAAACCAAGCGGTGGAAGGCAAGAAATTGAAAATCACAAGGGAGCAAACCTCTGTCACATCGCTCAGTGGTGTGGTGTAGTTGATGTGATGAAGGCTGACTGAAGTTGCATCGTGAAATCAAGAAGCTCAAGGGAGGTGAGAGACCCATAGCATCAATCATAACCCACATGGTCTCTGCCTCATATCCACAACCTGTAACTTAAACACAGGAACAACTGGTGTCATAGTACTGGGGTAAATGATATACAAGCATGGATCCAGTACTAAGACATATGATAACAAAAGTAGCATCACAAGTACTAATGACAAAGAATACATGAGAACACACCCCCACACAAGCTCAATCTAGCCCTCATCAAAGCATCTAGAACAACAAGCCTAGTGCAACCCAATTCTAGAAAAGCTTGCGAACTAACCACAGTTCTCATGATATTTAAGCATAAGCACAATCTAAAGATACAAAGATGTCATACAGACTATTTCATGCCAGAACAGAAATGAATAAAATCAAGATATACATGCATCTTAATGAATCACAACCATACATACATACCAAGTGACAAGGAAAAGTCATAGAAGCATATACTAGCATGGATACAAGTATAAGCATGTCACATGAACCAAAAAAGGATAAGAAGGCATGAATAAACATAGCATCATGACATAGGCAACTATCAAAGATATAATCAAACTCAAAATATCCATAAACAAGCATACATCATGTAGGCATATATCATGACAAACCAAAATCATAGATAAGTATGCTAACATGTATAAATAATAATGAATGGACATAAGGAGTAAGATATAAGCAATAAACCATGATAGATACAACAAGGTACAAAGTCATGATGATACTTGACTTCTAATACACACATTCTACAAGACACTTATGCTCATGAAGTCAAGTCAAAACTTAAGCATCCAATAAACTAACATATATAATCATGACATATGGATACCTAAGCAATATACATATAAAGGCATGACAAGAAGGTATTAAGAGTAAAGCATGCCAATATGGTACAAGTGAGCACATGCACAAGCACAACATGCTAATTATGATTAATATATGAATATAAGAGCATGAGGATATAGAATAGCTTACAAAGTATGTGGAAATGCCAAATATGAAAGCACATGCCTCTTGGAGGCCATCAGAGGAAGTGGAGAACCAACACGTGTTCTAATCACGTGATGAAGGAAAAAGCTAGAACTCAATCAAGTACATGTTCTCCATTCCGCGTATTGACACCTACAAATGACAAGAACAAAGTGCACGAGTCTTGGATCCCGAAGGGTTAGTAAGCATGTACATAGGAACCCAAGACTTTGATACACTCACAATAGAAGTATGCAAGTTAGCATGACATAATGGATGGTTCATGCAAGGAAATCCTTTCCTAGAGGCATACCGCAGGTGGACAACTCGACAAGTAAAACAAGTGCCATCTCTGAAAAAGCGACGAATGCCTTACTTGAGAGCACCAATATGAGAACCAACCGATGCACCAAAAGAACTCACAACTCCTCCTTGCCATAGGTGTGTACCTCGATTGGGCGAACGAGGTCCACCATTTAAGAAACGACGGAAATCTTTCCTCGGGACAGCATGTGGACAAAAATAAAAATCATAAGAATCAAGTCCACGACGCTGATGATGTCCATCCTTTTCACAAAATGAGCAATGGTGCAAATGTCTACTATGAGACATGGTCCGAAAGGACAAAGCACCATCCTTGCTCAAAAAGAGAAGTCCCTTGGACAACACTAGAAGAGTCAACAAGAATTGCACTAGCCAAAATATGAGTGTAATATCCCGAACGTCGTTACGGTATAAGATTTTAAGTCAATCGCGGAATCGACGGTTTTTCGGTAAATCGCGGGAAGGGAAAAATATAAATTGTAGAACATTGTAAAATAAATTAAATAAATTAAAACAATTAATTTGAATGTTTTGGGCTGTCCGGAGGGTGGGCGGCCGCTTTGGGCAGTCCACCCAAATGGGGCCCGCCCCTCCCAAACCCTAGCACCCCTCTATATAAACCCCCTCCCTTGGCCCCTCCCCTCTTTCCACCCCAAACCAGCCACCACCACACCCTTGGGCGCCCCCCTTCTCCCCCCTTGCTGCTGCCATGGTGCCAAGGAAGAAAAGAAAGGGAAGAGAGGAAGGAGAAGGAGAAGGAGAAGGAGGAGAAGGAGAAGAAGAAGAAGGAGAAGGAAGAAGAAGAAGGGAAAAATCTTGGGGAAAATTTCTTCATCTAGGTAATCCATCCCCATCCCAATCCTCTGTTTATTGGTTTTATTAGGGTTCTTGGCACGATATTCATGGATAGATATTAGATCAATCACCCGATTAGAATTTTGCCGCGGATTGGTTTTAGATCTATTCGCGCAGCGCCGGTTGTATCTCAGTTTTGGGATAGAAATAGATTTTTCCTGAGGGTCTCCCCAAAAGGAAAAGTGTAGAGGACGTCCAGATCTAGCTATTGTTTTGTTTTCAATTTTTTTCACCAAGGGATCTGGGAGATACGGGGTCGCCAAACTCGCTGATTTGCAGGCGGCCAGATCTGCGCAGCCGACGGTAAACCGTAGTTTAAAATTAGAAAACGATTTTTCCTGCGGGTCTTCCCAAAAGGAAAGTTGTAGATTACTTCCATTTATACCTCCTGTATTTTTTTTCAAAATTTTATACCACGGGATCTAGGAGAAACAGAGACGGAATTAACGCTGTCCGGCAGGCAGTCGGGTTGTTACAGACCGACTGTAATTCGGTGTTTAAAAATAGTAGATGATTTTTATGGCCTTGGCCGTAGTTGGGAAAAATGTAGATAATTTAGAGATCTAGCTCCTGTAAAATTTTGGTAATCTTTAGACCTCCGTGCTGTCGGGGCTGCGCATTTGAATGCGGCTGCCCAAATCTGCAGAGCAGAGCATGTCCTCTGTTTTGGGTATTTAATTACTCCTAGTTTTGATTAAAATAAAAATAGGTGTTCTCCATGAAAAATGTAGATATTTAAGTCATGAAACCAGACAGGTATTATTTGCTTTTTTTCGATGCATATAATTAAAGATACAAAATTAAGAAGCAGCCCTGCTGCAGAGGCTAGAATGCAGATTTGTGAGCGGAGAGGAGTTTTCGCGGGTTCGGGTCTCTAGCGTTGATTTATGTTTTTATGTCGTGTTTGTTTGCTGTGATGGAGTGCTGAGAGGTGTCTTATGGACAGGTGGTCTTGTCCCTGAGCGCCCTTGACTTTTGTTGTTCGTCGCTTCATCGGATTGAGGCAAGTAAACGTAGCGGTGGTTGCTACCGTTTAACCTGTTGTTCATATTACATTCAGTTTACATTATTATCGTAATTTGATACAATTGCCATGATTGCATGATATTTTAATTGTGGAATTCTTGCTTAATGTTAATATGTTGATCATGAAATTAGTATGTGGTGGATGTTGATTATGTTGAGAGCATGATAATGCTCATTGCGGATGAATTAATGTGATTAATGGATTTTCATATCATTCAATCATTTATGACATATCATGTCCTTTGTATGTGGATGTCGCCGCTTATAGCCGCGACCGTACCGGTACAGCGTCGTATATTGCCGTAATACGACGCACCTCTTCGCCCGCGGGAAGCATTCGTATATTGCCGAAATACGATGCATCGCACTTCCTGCCCTGGCAAGAGTAATGTGGAGCATAGCATGAGCATTCATACGCATTCATACGCATTGCATTGTGGAATGATCATTTGCATACATGTGCAATATAATGTGGTGAAGTTATTTTGTGGAATGTACAACTTCATAGTTGTAATGTGGAATTGGCTCTTTGTGAGCTATTGATGGAATGAAGGTTGTGGTTGTGATATTGAAATGTGGTTCGTCCCTTGTGTGATTATGATGGTGTCATGAAACTCTCTTTTCTTACTTTACTTGTTTATAGTAATTGTGGATATGAGAAGTATTATAGTATTGAAGTAAGACATACATATGTTTTATTGCATTTGGTAGTGGTAGTGGTTGAGGATTTAAAATAGTCAGTCATGAATCAATTGTTATTGTTTTACCGTCATTGATAGTGAATTGAGGTCGTGAATATATACGTTGTTAATTATGCAAGATTAAATGTTGTTGATTAATCTATTGTGGCTTGTGGAGGAATAAATGTTTCTTTTGCATTTAATACGGGATAAAATGATTGCATTCATATGCTAATTAAATCTGAAATTTTAGAGGTATTATTCATAGAAGTTTATGGTGGTTTAATAACTTTGAACATAAATTGTAATTGTGGATGTATGGAATTATAATGATGATGTTTAAATTGCTTGTAGTTTGAATAACTTGTTAAACAGTTTGCTTGCTGAGATTTTTATCTCACTCTTGCTTCCCCCTCCCTACAGGTGGACTTTGAGCATGAATCGGGAAGGGTAGAGCGGCACCGCACTGATGCACTTGTATTATAATCTTAATGCTGAAATAAAGTTGAAAGAAATCTAGTCTTTGTTTAGCTATTTTATTGACAAATTTCTTCTTAGTAATATTAAATTTGTGTACCGTTCCTATAGATGTTTTGTTATAGTTGAATATGATTAATGATTTGTTATCTATTCTGTTTATCTTAGTTGTTTACGCTTCCGCTTATACTATATTATTTTGTAATTGTTGCCAGTTTATTTTATTTTCGTAAATTGGCTAGTTGTAGAGTAGTTTTAGTAGCATCCCAGGGCATTGTGGGTCCTGGGGTGTTACAATGAGCATTAAAGATATGGCACAAACGCCAATAATGAAAGAACTATGCTCACTACAAGAAAGATCCAACTCCAAATAAAGGAGGTGACTAAGTCACAAGATTCAACACTCGTATCATCGCGCTTTCTCCTCAAAGCATTTACACCATCTCTGAAAGAATGATAATATATATTAGAGATGAAAATGCAAGCAACCAATGAATTGGACCAAAATGAGGAACAAAGCTAGTACAAACATAAAACAAGGGAAGTTAGGCTATCAACATGAGAATCATGAACAGAAGCACTAGGCTCACTAATCTCAGCCCTAGTAAACTCAAGCTCCTCTATATATGTGCAGTGAGTCAATTTTAATTTCTCATTTTTAGATTTTTAGCATGCAAAAAGAGAAATCAAATTTTCAACATCTACAAGAAAAAGACTCACAACCTACACATGATAAATGAAATTCCAATCTAGCATGAGCAATTTAGCAATTTTGTCATTTAGGCATATCACATTATCCCTAAGAGCAAGCATATTCATCTTGGACAGGACCAAGGTCACATTGAGGTTTTACCTTGCTCATGATGAGTCGACGCTCGTCCTCCTTAGCATCATCATCCGTGGACTCGAAATCCTTCTTCTCCCTGGCACTTGAACAACCAAAGATAAATAATGTACCACAAAGCTCACACTTGTGGTTTCTTGCAAATAAAATCACTCTCTAGTTGATTTCATGCCTCTTGTCACAAAGAACATCATTGTCAAAAACACCCCAACACGGTGCAAAGAAAAGCTCACAAGGTTCAAACGGTATTGATCCATATGATCGCTCTCTAGTTGATTTCAAGCCTCTTGTCAGAAGGTTGTGGCTGACTAGAGGTCAAAATGTACTGATCCATATGATGCTCATGTGCATGCACTTTGACTGTCAAAGAATCCGAATAGGGCTTCTCATTGTACCACTGGAATTGATGGAAAGCCATGTTCTCAATAAGAGTAAATGCGTCATCAAGTGTCTTATTTGTGATTGCTCCACCAGCTACTGCATCAACTAAAAATCGTGTGGCACATATCAAGCCTCTGTAGAAGATCTGCAGAACAAGCCATCTCTCTAGACCACGGTGTGGACATCTCCTGAGCAAAGCCTTGTATCGCTCCCAACAATCATACAAACTCTCTCCATCAAGCTAAGCAAAACTGGAGATTTGATCACGGATCTCAAACTGTCTAGATAGTGAAAAGTATCTCTCCAAGAAAGCACATGACAGTTGATCCCGAGTGAATGACCTCGATGGCAAAGAGTAAAACCAGGTACGAGCACCATCTCGAAGAGAGAATATAACTAATCTGCATCTAATAGCGTCCTGAGAAACCCCATGGTATTTGACTGTATCACAATACTCCAAGAATATGCGAATGTGCTCATAAGGGTCCTCAGTGGGTAATCCTCCAAAATGGGTCTCCTGAATTAAACCAATAAGTTCAGGTCTCAATTCAAATTCCTCAGCCTTAATTACTGGCAAAACTGGCCCTGGCATAGCACTCTGCCTACTCGGAGCCCAAAGATCATGAACTAGTGCCATATCCTCAATATAAATCTATAATGATCACCCTGTGGGACAAGATGAGAAAAACCACAAAAAATAGAAATAGCTAGGAAAAGGGTTAGGGGTTAGTGATATATCATAAATATGAACATTGACGATATGAAAGATAGGTCAGCACAAATACAAAATAAGCAAAAGAAAACAAACAACAACCTAGTCTATAGCCTAACATTGTCGCCCTAAGCTAATCCCCGGCAATGGCGCCAAAATACTTGATCGTGCAAAAATAGTACACCCGCAAGTGCACGGGTTGCCACTAAAATAGCAGCAAGTGCTGTGTTCCCCACAGGGACTACATTGAGGCTACCGGTGCTCAACTAAAGCTAGGTCAAACGAAACTGAGGAGAGAGCAGAAAACTAAACCTAAAACAACTACCGAATCGACTGAATTACCTAAGCAACGAAAATGACTGAACAAACCATACGTCGAGAGACTAAACGAATGAACCCGACTACCGATTGACGACCTAACTAACTGCTGACTGCAAGAAAGAAGAAGGGAGTTGAGAAGCACAGAGGGAGTCAACAGAGAATGAGGGAGAAAACGGTTGATGGCTAACTAGATGACGATGATAGGACAACACAAGCATAGAGCTATGAATGACTGCACGACCTCGCTAACGACCAACAGAGAAAAGAAGAAAAGAGGGAGTTGAGAAGCACTACGGGGTCTAGAAGCAAGGAAGGAGTCTAGACATCAAGGATAGGGAGACGGTCGCCAGCTAGCTAATCCACAGGACAACACAAAGACAAACACATATACTAGACTAACATATCATTGAACACAAACACAACTCACAAGTTTACTCCTTACACATATAACACATAAAAACTAAATAGAGACTACAACTAATTACTAATTACTCATCAACAGATACTGATCACAGATAACAATTAAATGATTAACACAAGATCACAACACCATAATAGATAACAAACAAGCACAAATTCTAGAACTAAACCACTGGCAACATTACCATATAGCAATTCTGGAACAAATTAATAGAGCACAATCACATGCATACATCACAGTTCACATCTCACTGTAGCAAATCACAAACTAATAGTAGACCATTATCAGTTAAATTGAGTAGTGATTAAGAAAAGCAACAAGAGAGGGAGAGGAATTGGAGGCAAACCAAGAAGAGGCTGTAGTAGAGGGGAGGTAGTAGCAGCAGTCAGGGTTGGTGAAGAAGAATAGGAGCTCACCGACGTCAGTGGCGATGGAGTGTTGTAGCCCGACTTTGGTGGATCTTGGTGGAGAACTTGGCGGCTCACTGGAGGGAGACTGTAGGGAGCGATGGTGAGCAATAGAGGCAGTGCATGAGAAGCACAAGGGAGGTTAGGGAACAAGAGGTGGCCCGAGGAAAGTGTCTCTCTGTGGCGACCGGAGGTGGATGGCGTTGGTCCGATGACCATCCATGGTGGTGAAGAAGGGGAAGGGAGGAGAAGCAATAGGGGGGCCAAGGGAGAGAAGCACGGCCGGCCGCTGGAGAGATGGGATCAGAGAGGGAGCAGAAGCTGTGGTGGCCGAAGCAATAGGGTGCAAAATTTGGGGAGGAGCAGCAAATGGGACGGACGGTGGTGCTCGGTGAGACGAGCAACAGGGGAGAGGGGAAGAAGGTGGAGAAAGGTGGCAATTTGGTGTGGCACATTGGATACGAAGGGAGAACAGAGGCTGCGGTGTGGTCGATGGCCGCTGGCGAGCTGGCCCTACCTTGCCGGCGTTGGAGCAAAAGAAAGGGGAGGAACAGTAAAAGGGGGGCACGGGAAGAGAAGAAAGTTGGACTCTAGAAGAAATCCTAGGCAGTGGCTAGGGTTTTGTGGCTAGGATTGGGGATTTTGCCACTTTTGCAGTTTAGTCCTTCTAGTTTCTGGAATTTACAATGAGACCCTTCCCTTATTTGATTTCACCTGTTCTGGCCTTTAGAAACTCTGATTTAATCACAATTTGATCCTACGCATCCGTGACTACGCGTACATCTGTACGGAGCAGTCCCGAAAGTGCAAATTTGTCGTTTATGCACCTCGATCACGCTGGACTATGGAAAATTGCAAAAAAAATGTAAAATGATCCAAATTGAGCAATTAATTATAGAAAAAGTATAAATGATGATAAATGATCCCAAAATGTGAAAAATAATAGGGGTAAATGACAAGTAAATATATGTAAAAATGATGCATGTCAATCCTCCATGGTGAAGGATACCAAGTATCCATTGTTGTGGCTCATGCCACAACATGGTGATTCTTTCTTCTTGTAGATACATAAGTAGATCTTAGTGTCACCACTGTATCTAGAGTAGTATATTTGTTCTTATGGCTAATGTGCAAAATGCAATAGTTATAACTTTATCAAGTTGGACTTGATATGGTAATCGAAGTCCAGCGTTTGCTTAAGATATGGTCAAAAGTCAGAACTGTAGCGTCAGTGTGCTTTATATGTGTATTTTGTATAGAAATAATCGTTTGTTATTCTCAGTTAAATACATCGAAATACTACTTTTTTTGACATTTCGGCGCTGTCTTCAACAGCTGCTATCTTGGACACCACAAGTCATGCCCACTTGTAGTGGTAGTCTCTGGGAGAATTGGTTCAGACACACCACTTATATGCCAACAGAGTGGCATGAGAGGTGTAATAGCTGAGGAAACAGTAGCTACTGATGTCATTGTTGTGTTTTCTATGAGTAGATGGGTTTGTTGTTAGTAACTGTAGATGACCACTGTAATTATGATCATTGTGCTACACTGGTTTAATATAGCTACGACTGATTAACTCTAACTTATGACTGGTTTTCTGTAGCTACGACCGATTTACTAACTCTAGAGTCTCTGACTACTCTCTGACTCTGCGTCTTTGACTTGTACTTGGACACATGAGTACTCGACACACGACTACAGAGTACTCGAACATACTGAGCACTCGACACGACTACACATACTCGAGCACATCGAGTACTCGACTATGACCAAAATACTCCAACACATAAGTACTTGACTATGATCATAGTACTGGAACACACGAGTACTCGACTACGACTGTTACAACAGCACAATAAGAGTAGTTCTAACTGGCTCTGTTAGAGGCCATGATCTTCCTGGTGGAGCGCGCCTGCTGGAAGTGGGTGCTCGGCTACCGGTGGCTTGTCGAGACGGTGAGCGGCTAGTACGACCTCGGCGAGCACGGCGCGTGGCCGATCAAGCGGTTCGTCTACCGTGCCTTCTCGAAGTCTGTCGAGGGCAGCGTCCTGGACAGCACGCAGATGGACCTCATGACACAGACATTGCCAGGAAGCTAGTAGAGATTCTGAAAGAGCACAGGACCCCCAAGGTGAAGGTTCCAAGGATGAGGAGGTTCGCCATCGAGCTGGCCATCATGATGACGAGAGGCAATGGCGAGCTCGTCTTGTTCTTCAGGAGCCTGGAGCTGGAGAAGGAGCTCAAGAACGTCACGAGGTCAACGTCGGAGTTCGAGAACTTCATCATGTTCTCCCGGAGCATCGGGCTGAGCAGGCACGGATCGACCCTGTCCTCACTTGTAGATGATGCAATGGAGATTATGCAGGGCGTGCAGGATGGCTAGCAAATGACTACCAAGGATTTGGGTTTGAATGATTTCCATGTCTAAAATGACTTCAATATTTGTTATTGTTTGTATCATGTACTGCGACGAATCTGATTGTCTATTTTGAATTCAGAATCAATCTACTTGTCAATTCACTAAAACTGCAAATAACTAAGGATACACATATGCTCATGTCAGGTTTTAGTCAACAAATTGATGAATACGCCAGGAATTCAAACAGGGAAAACTGGAGCCAACGTGTTATCTCAAAAAATGTTACGGTTTCAATACCACTCTCAATCTTCATCAGCTAAATTGGAGATGGGGTCCCTCTTCACCCTGTGCTTCTTGCGCTTGAGCTTAGGCAATGCCATTATCCAGGAAGGAACTTCACAGCCTGAAGATATCAGCACGTTAGCGATGTTCCGCAAAAATGGCTTATGCTCCTCTGTGAAGAATGTAATAGCCTCACCAGATCTACCTGCCCTTCCAGATCGTCCTATATAGAACGAGAAAAGAGATTTAGAATCTTATCGCAGTGCATGCGTGCAGGTGGGGGTGTCCGGGCTCAGTCAAAGCTGGATATCTTTCTTACCTATTATGTGAATATAGGCAGCAGCTGACTCCGGAAAATCATAGTTGATCACACAGATAACACAGTTGAAATCCATTCCCCAGGAAATAACTTCCGTTGCTATCAGTACCCGGGTCTTTCCAGCTCCTAGGTTGTCGACAGCATCATGACGCCGCAGTAAGGAAATAGAAATTGAGCCAGTGAGCCCGACATCAACAATATTACAACAATGAAAACCAAAATAGCACAAACCTTTATCAACAACTAATAATAATTTTATGCAAAAATAATACCCGTTCCTCAGTAGAAATTCCAGTATAATTTTTTGTACGAATATTTTATTTTTTATTCGAAATTACAGAAATATACCCGTGGTAACATTTTTTACACAAATAGACTCCAGTCGCTCAATAGGAGGGCAACTGGAGCTAGTCGCCCAACGGGGTAACGACATGCAGCCAATATGGTAACGGTTGGGCGAAGAAATATTGTCGCCCGAGCGTTGGACGACTGGAGCTCAGGCGACAAGTGGGCTAAGAGACTTGACACTTTGCTGGTAGAATTCTCTACTATTATATAAAGAGTAGCATGTATTAAAAATTACATTCCCGTACAATGTACAATACCACTACAGTATCACCTTTCCACGTGTTGCTTTCAGATTCGATCGTGACACAAACTGCGCTGTGCAACCGTGATAATAAAATTTCTCCCCTCACAGACCTGTCACCTCATCTCCCCTCTCCCTCGCCGCCCATCGGGCATCTCCCCACTGCCGCCACCCCATCTCCCCTCTCCCTCCTCACTGGCCACTGGGCCTCTCCCCACCGTCATCGCCCTATCTCCCATCGCCCCTCCAACCAAGATTTTTCGCTACACAAATAGTGCGACAAAGCGATTCGGCGGCACGACGCTCGGCGATAGCGGTCGGTGGATCGGAAAGAAGGGCGCTCGCGATGGCGGCCAGTGGATCTGAGAAGCATGCTCGGCGACAGCAGCCGGTGGATCTAGAAGGCAGCGATCGATGGCAGCCAGTGGATCCGAGAGAGGGGTGCTCTTAGAAGACGGCCATTGGATCCGATGGCCACCCCTGCTCCCTCCTCGCCCCACCCCCCGCGGCGTTGCGTCGCCACGATTCTCCCCCTGCCGCACCCACCCCTGCTGCTGTCGTTGCTTGGTGCCGCGCGGCAGCGACAGCTTCCTCTTCCTGTGCCCACCCATGTGGCTCTCTCCCTGCCGCCACTGCCCAATGGTCGCTCGCTCGATGAGCCTCTCTACCTCCTGCTCTTCGCTCGGAGCCCGTCGCTGTTAGAGTCTACCGACGTCAGCCCAAGACTTAGTGCTATTTTAGTTGGTGTCTTAATGCAGTTTCTTTCCTAGTCTAATAGAAGTCATATGCTTTTCCGGATAGGACTCAAAGTATGAGTCGGTCTCGGATTTGCAATAGTATCTTATATATAGCATTGTAATCTCAGGGTTTTGGGGAGGAAGAAATAACAATAGAGTTTGATTGCCTTACCTTTCCCTCTGTCTCCTATCTCCTGCTGGCGACTCAAGATCAGGGAGGGTCTGGCCACCGCCGAGGCCAAACTCATCTCCCCGCAACCCACCGCTACGCCTTGAGGTCCCGAGGCCCTGACAGTCGCGCTGACTGGCGATTTTGGTCTCCCAAACTGGTCGTCGCTCTGCTTGGAGAGGCCCGCAGATTTTTTTCCCTCTCTCGATCAGCTAACTACTCGGTGCATATGCCTTGCGACTTTGCTGCGACGGTTCTGATGATTCCTTTGTGGTCTGTGTTTGTAAGGTGAGGTTTTTGTGAACTTTGGTCAGATTTAGCACTGTTTGTCATGTGAATACCAAATTTAGCCCCCAAGTCACCGTAATTCCATTTGCAGTCCCCTCCCCGAGCGCAAGACTACACAAGTGTGACACGTGTAGTGGTGCAGTCAGGGAGCGCATGACTCAAACCGTGTACTAGTCTGGTCGTGAGCGTGGTCGTATAAGGCATGGTCATGGTCGTAAGGTGTGGTCATGAGTGTGGTCGTAAGCCGTGTTCGTGAGCGTGGTCGTAAACTGTGGTTGTGAGGATGGTCATATAAACTGTGGTCGTAAGGCGTGGTCATAATCCATCGTTGTAACATCCCAAAATTCGGATGTTTAAAAATATGGAATTTTTAAAACTTTTCTTGCATTTTGCTGGCATTCAAATTTCTTCTGAATATTTATTTAAAATCTTTTGAGTTTGTTACATGCAAATAAATATAATGAGAAATAATATCCAAAGTGAAAATAATAATGGTGTTAATAAAAGATATGGGAATAATATAAAAAAATGAATTATGAATTCTAAACCAATTTTAAATTACACTCAAATCCAAACTAAAATTGAAATTTCAAACTCAAACCGAGAATCAAACAACCGCATCTAAAAAATTGAACTGAAAATTCAATTTTTGAATTTTAATATCCTGCAAAACTGTAAACCAATAACCATAAATATGAAATGGAAATTCAAATTAAAAATCCAAAATTTGCTAAATCTTTCCATTTTTTCTCTCATCCTTTTCCCTCTTTCTCCCTTCTCTTGTGTGGGCCCCTAGCCCTTTTCCTTCTCTCTCTTCCTCCCTCTCTTTTTTTCCCACTACCGCTGGGCCCAAGTCCCCCGCTTCCTTTCTTTTCTCTCCCTGTTCTTTCCTCTCTCCTTTCCCTCGTAGAAAGCTGTGCGCCCGCATCGTCTTCTCCTCCCCTCTCTTCATCTCCCATCCATGTTCCTTCGTCACTTTTGCGTCAGCCGCGTCGCCTCCGTCGCTTCCTCTGTTCATCTGTCATGCCCACGCCGCCGCCCTTTGCTGCCCCCTCGCCCTGTAGCCATCGCCTTGCCACCTGCCGCCGTCGCCATTACCAAACCACCCACCTATCGCCGGCCCACACCGCGTACTGCACCTCGGTCAACAGCAACAGGGCCTCCACAGCGACACCCTCCAGCTATAAGTAGTAGCCTGGCTCCTCCCATTACTCCCCACACCACTCTCCTTCCTCCCCTACCTCCTTCCTCTATCGTCGTGAGCCGCCGTTGCTGCCTTCTCGCCGTTCCCGGCCCTCCGGCGAAGCCCCCGTCAATCCAAAAGTGCCACCGCTGTCCCCGCTCCCCAATAGCCTCCCCTCTGAACTAATTGGGTTTTCGCACATCGAAGCTCACCGCCGCTGCTTCTTCCCTAAAACCAGCCATCGCCGCCATTTCCGCCGCCAACTCCTTGGGCAACCTCTCCCCGATTCCGCGCGATGAGAGCAGCTCCTCGGTACCATGGTCAAAGCAGTCCCCGAAGCCATGGTCGTTGCAGCAGTCGAAGTTGCGGTAGTCGCAGTCGAACACTCCGAGTAAGTGAGAAGCCGTGGTCGAAGCATCGAGATGATGAGTTGTGGTCAAAACTGAGTTGATTAGATGCGCTGTGGTCGAAGCTTCGAGTTGATGCGTCGTGGTCGTTACGATTAGTTTGTGTGTGCGGTCGCTACGACCAGTGTGTGTTAAGTTGTTACGACCGGTGTGTTGTTGGAGCGACCGCAGTTTGTGTGTAGTCGTTACGACCAGGAGTAGCCGTGGTCATAGAAGTCATGGTCCTAGTAGTAGCGCCCATGGCTATGGTCGTAGTTCCATCAAAGTCCCTTGACTATTACTCCACGATGTAGTGTACATAAGTAGTGTCTGACTGTTACAAGTCAGAATATGTAAGAGTCAGTAAGTATATGTGTCTTGCATAATTATGTATCTATGTACCCAAAATAAAGACTCGATCTTACGAGTTAGAGTATGTAAGTCTGTAAGCATATGTGTGTATAATTATCTATGTATCCTAAATAAAGACATGATCTTACGAGCCAAAGTGTGTAAGAGTCTATAAGCATATATGTATAAGAGTCAGTATAGGTGTCCCTTGATACGTGGCCATGGTTGTAGCAGTCATGGTCATAGTTGTAGCATTCGTGGCCATAGTCGTAGCGGTTATGGTCATAGTCGTAGTGCCCGTGGCCGTGGTCATAGCCATTATGGTCGACGGCTCTCGACCTACAATCACGCGTGATGGTCGACGGCTCCCGGTCTACGATCACGTGCGATGGTCGACGTCTTCCTACTTACGACCACGAGGTGTGGTCAATGTCTTCCCACTTACGACCATGAGGTCCTCGATGTCTTTCGACTTACGACCATGAGCCCTGGTCGAAGGCTCCGGATTTAAGACCACGATCGATAGTCGCCAACTGCCAACGTACGACCACAAGCGATGGTCGACCGCTCCCTATCTACAATCACGCGTGATAGTCGACAGCTTTCGACTTACAACAACGAGGTGTGGTCGAGGGCTTCCGACTTAAACCACGATGTGTGGTCGATGGCTTCCGACTTATGACCACGAGGTGTGGTCGATGTCTACCGACGTACGACCATGAGGTGTGGTCGAGGGCTTTCAACTAATGACCATGATGTGTGGTCGATGGATTCTGACTTACGATCATGAGGTGTGGTCGATGTCTGCCGACGTAGAACCACGAGGTGTGGTCGATGCCTCTTGACCTACGACCCCGAGGTGTGGTTGAGGTCTTCGACTTACGACCACGATCGATTGTCGACCGCTGCCTACTTAAGACAACCAGGGATGGTCGCCCGCTCTCGACCTACGATCACGCGCGATAGTCGACAGCTTCTGACTTACGACCACGAGGTGTGGTCGATGGCTTTCGACGTACGAGGACGAGGTGTGCTCGAGGGCTCCCGACCTACGACCACGAGGTGTGGTCAATGTCTACTATCGTACGACCACGATCGATGGTCGACCGCTGAATACGTACGATTAGTAGCGATGGTCACCGCTCCCGACCTACGATCACGCGCGATGGTCGACGGCTTCCGACTTACGACCACGAGGTGTGATTGGCGGCTTCCGACTTACGACCACGAGGTATGATTGACGGCTTCTGACTTACAACCATGAGGTGTAGTCGATGTCTTCCGACTTACGACCATGAGCGATGGTTGATGTATTCTGACTTACGACCGCAAGGTGTGGTCGAGGGCTTCTGACTTACGATCATGAGCGATGGTCGATGTATTCTGATGTATGACCACAAGGTGTGATTTATGGCTTCCGACATACGACCACCAAGTTTGGTCAATGTCTTCCGACTTCCGACCATGAAGTGTCCTCGATGTCTTCCGACTTACGACCACGAGGTGTGGTCGAGGTCTTCCGACGTACGACCATGAGCCCTGGTCGAAGGCTTCCGATATAGGACCACGATCGATGGCCGACCGCTGCCAACATACGACCACCAACGATGGTCGACCGCTCCCGATCTACGATCACGGATGATGGTCGACGGCTTCCGATTTATGACCACGAGGTGTGATTGACGGTTTTCGATTAACCACCACGAGGTGTGATCGATGGCTTCCGACTTACGACCACGAGCCCTGGTCGAAAGCTCCCGATTTAGGACCACGATCGATGGTTGACCGCTGAATACTTACGACAACTAGCAATGGTCACCCGCTCCCGACCTACGATCACGCGCGATAGTCGATGGCTTTCGACTTACGACCACGAGGTGTAATCGACGGCTTCCGACTTACGACCATGAGGTGTGAGATACTTTTGTTTTGTTGCTTTTTTAATATACTTTTGTTTTGTTGCTTTTTTAATATACTTTTGTTTTGTTGCTTTGAACAATCCTTATAATTGATGCAACTTTGGTAAGATAAGATCGGTTTGGTTGTACATGTTAGCCCAATACGGCACATCAACAACTTCCCACGTCGTATACCAATAAGGGAATTATGCCTCATGGATGACAGACAAGTTAAATAGAATGCTTCTATTTTCTTGAAAGCAAATAATGTATATTGCATATTATTGATTGAGTCCATGTTTTATGTACATCAGTCACAACTTATTATTTGTGCGTTTTTGGGATGGACTTATTATGCGGTATTTGACATGATTGTAACACCCCAGGATCCACAATACCCTAGGATGCTACTAAAACTATTCCACAACTAGCCAATTTACAAGATAAATTAAATTGGCATCATTTACTAAACAAGATAGTATAAGCGGAAGCATAAACAACTAAGGAATAACAGGATAGTGATAGCAATTCACTATTTAAAACATCCTCCAACCTTTTAATCTAAAACATAGTTCACAAATTTAAAATTTATTCCTTAGTTATTTATGCTTCCGCTTATACTATCTTGTTTAGTAAATGTTGTCAGTTTAATTTATCTTATAAATTGGCTAGTTGTGGAGTAGTTTTAGTAGCATCCCAGGGTATTGTGGATCCTAGGGTGTTACAGTTGGTATCAGAGCGGGCTTTAGGTCCGTGGTAATTATGAATATTAAATTGTTATGGATATTCTGTTATCCCTTAGTTGTTTATGCTTCGCTTGTATTATCTTGTTTAATAATTCTTGGCAGTTTATGTTATCTTGTAAATTGGCTAGTTGTGGAGTAGTTTTAGTAGCATCCTAGGGTATTGTGGATCCTGGGGTGTTACAATGATGGCGACTTGCGGGTGAACAGAATCATATTTTAGCCGTGACAATGCTGAAGAAGAATAGTCGATACGGTATGTATGCAACTAATATGAATATTTCATCATCCTACATCTTATTCATGTTCCTCATCAAATTGATATATTATTGAAAAAGTTGCTTAATGACAATGGGATGTATAAATTTCATGTTCAGACCTCAAAATGCTAGAATACAAGAGCTTGAAGGTAAAAAACCAAATAAATAATGTATGAATGTCTTTTATAATTTAAATAATGCTCCCTTTAAACAGAACTACGCCAAGTAGTGTTGCACGATTTGAATGTAAAGAACTTTATCATGAATGCCATGAGCGGTGGTCAGATTTAGCACTGTTTGTCACGCGAATACCAAATTTAGCCTCCAAATCACCGTAATTCTATTTGTAGCCCCCTCCCCGAGCGTGGGACTACGCGAATGAGACACGTGTGCAGTGGTGTGGTCGGGAAACGCATGACTCAAACTGTGCGGTCGAAAAGCACATGACTCAAGCCGTGGTCGTGAGCATGGTCATAAACCATGGCTTACGACCACGACCACGGCTTATATGACCACGCTCACGACTAAGGCTACGACCACGACCACACCTTACGACTACGACCACGACCAGACTAGTACATGGTTTGAATGATGTGCTCCTCGACCGCACCATTGCACATGTGTCCCACTCGCGTAGTCCCACGCTCGGGGAGGGGGCTACAAATGGAATTACGGTGATTTGGGGGCTAAATTTGGTATTCGCGTGACAAACAGTGCTAAATCTGACCAAAGTTCGAATGTTGTTGATATAAGGAACGATACACTTGCCAAAATGTTTGGATATTAAATAACGTAAGCAATTCACTAAATTTTTTCATATCTTTTATATGTAATATACAATGGATTTATGGTGTTTAACTATTTGTTTTTCATTTTATAGAGTGTGCTTGCTTTCTCTTTACTTGACAAGCTAGAGATGAAGATAAGTCTTCAAGAAGGATGATGCATCAGTTTCATTTTTAAATTTACGTTAATATTTCTGTTTATTACATGATATCCTATTTATCAATTGGTTTGTTATTTTCAAAGATGGTCTGACAGTTATCTATGAATTAAGTATACTACGGAAAAATATTGTTTGCTACCATTTTTGTACATAGTTGTCACATGTGGTGCTTGTTCTAGCATGCTTCACTAATATGATGCTTGTAGATATATGTGATGTTTGTGTGTGTATGTATGTATCATCACCTTTTAATAGGTTGATTCGCTATATGTGTTAAAGGGAAATATTATTATTTATGTAAAGTTTAGTGTTCCGTTGTATGTTCTAATTTGTTGTATGTTCTAATTTGATTTATTTACGAGTGTGAACATGTATACTTTATTTGATATATGATGACGTAAGATAAAATTGATGTTCAATGTTCAATTTGATATCATATTTGATAGTATATATGACATATGAGTTTGCAGACAGATGACTACTCGGCAATTGGATCTGTAAGAATTTTGCTTCAGCTGTTAACTTTTCTAAGTATTTCATTTGAGCTTCTACGATGAGTTATTCTGTGCATTTCAAAATTCACATCGTGAATCAACTAACTTATGTCCTCATGTTCACATTCCACTCCTGTCAATTCCAAAGCTATAATCCTATGAACCATTTGATAACTGAAAAAGCAAGTTTAACATAAGCCCATATCAAAGTTCCCATCAATCAAGGAAACTTGGTGCATTAGCCAAACATGCTGAAAGCAACATGATTAAAACTGATTTTACTTTCCTTTGTGACACCAATGATTAGATTATGGTTATCAAAGATGTGATATCTGTATGGTACTTATTTTCCGTTGCAACGCACGGGCATACAAACTAGTCATTAGACTAATAAAAAGCAGCAAAAAAGCTATGAGCCATATCCCAAAAGAACAAGCCCTCCTTGATGACTTCTTGTTATAAAACTTAAAAATGGTCAATTGGACAGCAAACATGGTCTGGTATTCCTGTTGATCTCAATTCATCGTAACAACTGTGACTCCAAATGGTATTTCAATAACCATCACTACAAAGCAGTGTAACATCATAACATCTCGCAACTAAAACAAAATTTATTACTGAGTTAGGCAATTAAAGCAAAATTCTGAGGACAAAACTAATGTTGTCAGTACGCTAGAAACCTTAATTCCGTCACCGCTTTTCTGCACATGAAAGGACAGAACTATGGCAGAGCATCCAGTATTCTCTAATGCCAATATGCATCCAGGGAAACGGAGAAAACTGCAGATGCAGTGTTGAAGGGATCCTGAAATAAACAGAGCAAGAGTTCACAATGAATGCCATCAAAGAAATACAACCAAATTGACGGAATAAGTAGAAACCTTGCACCACTAAGGATTCCGTATGCCAATTGTTTGCAGAAGAAACCAATCCCATTGAAAACTTTCCGGTAATTTGGCCCAATTACTTGCCCTGCATTTGCTTTGTTTATGTTAGCAAGATCTCAACTGAAAGAAATTACATAGGTGAAATTGTATGCTAATTTGAACAGATAATTCCATTCTTAAAAGCATGCTTTCCATATTTTTCTACGATATACAAATCTAAGCTGCAAAATTAGAAAATACGTGCTTAAATAAAATGACAAGTTGACAACTCAGCAGGCCAGCACAAATTCAAAAGGAAATAATTAGAAACAGAAGAGCTTGAATAAAAAATACAAAAGACGCTGCTGATGTTTATAGTAAAATTAGACATCTAGACAAATATTGTGTCAACATAAGAAAGGCGTAGGCCAAAGTCAAGATAGACAGCTTACCGAGAGTGGCGTAGTTACAGCGAAGTTCTGAAACTAAAGGTCCCGGATGTACATGGGTGAGATTATCTGTTTTCCTTTCATCACATCCACTGGTTGAACAATATTCAACTGATAGGGAATCATATTCATCAGTAGATACAGATGTTAACGATACAGGAAGGAATAATAATCCAGCAGGAAATCTTTGCCTCCTTGTCATCCACAGAATCAACGCAGCACAAGGAGTAGAGTGGATTATAGATATTGCAGTTTCCAACACTATGCACAAACAGATAATTGTGGTACTCAAGATAGAGAAGAATATATAGAATATAGAAGTTGTGGGTAGCAGCAGCAGGACTGGTGTAAACAACAGTGAACCAACCACATGTTGTTCAACTGAGTAGTCATAGCTATCTAATCTCTGCCTAAGAGGATTCCATTTGCGCCCTCTGTCAATAACATAAGCATGTATCAGCAAATCTACAAGAAAAGTACAAAGAAAGAAATCTAATGGAGAAGCGAACATTTTAGGAATTCGGTTGTTATAGATTTATTTATAATGGTCACAACCGATTTATTTATCATATTAAATAGGCAGTTGGCCAAAATAGTCATCAAATAATAACATCAACTGATCCAAAAGATGAGAAAGGGGCATCATTCTGAAGTTTTCAGTTGAAATGTTATGAGGTAATAATTTGTTTTTTATGTCTCCCTCTATAAGAGGTTTGGCTCCAGAACTGATTTCTAAACGTTAGATCTCGACCATAAGACCATACTCGACCCGTTATTAACTTTTTCTCTCCCTCTGTAAGATATCTGCCTCCACAACTGGCTTCTAAACATAGATTTTCAATCATCCAACTTGTTACACATGACAGTACCATGTTGATGTGACAATGGCACTGTAATTTAAAACAAAATATGATGTCTTGTTAATTTTCAGTAACAATATTTTAAAACAGGGAATGATAATTGGCACTGTAAAAGTAGCTATCATGACAAGAATCTACAGACAGCATTCACACAATATATCTTCCGATAATTTTGGTGTAACATGTGTGACATTGTATCTCATCCCATTTAACAATTGTCGCCATTAATTATCTGGAATATCTAGGTCTAGCCAGTTTGAAGATTTCTTATTCAAGCCCAGGACCATGTAATGTAAGCCAACTGGCTCAGGGGTTAGGAAAATTGACCTAGACAGGGTTGTTTCTTTTGTATTATGGATTAATGACAATTTTTCAAGGTTGGTGACTATCTTCCATGTAAACACGGTAATTCACAGCATCCTTCGAACTAGCTGGTTTTGCCAAAAGGCGCGGCCAGTTCCAAGTTAAGGGCCTAGGTTGCCAAACCCTACGCTGCTAATTGTCTCCAGGAAAATGAAAACTTTACTGGTAACACGGTTATCTCTTTGTTATTATTGACCAACTCTTGGGAACACAATAAGCCCTGGCGGTATGATGTTCTCACCAATATTATGAGGCAAGCAGACAGCATCAAGACTTGCATATCAAAATTCAATCCAGCTAAAAGCATCTATTTTTACATGTTTACAAAAAGATATTTTTGTTAAACCATATCTAGCATTTCAAAAATTATTTTTGCACAAACATTTACAAATTAATTGACTCCTATTAGTCATTCAGCGATGCAATCAGGTTGAGGTCATAGTCAATCAGACAAAAAGTACAGCGTGTTTGGTTCATGGGAATTGGTAGGGGGGAATGGGAAGTGAAGGGGTAGGGTCTTAAAAATCCCTTATTTGGTTGGTGAGCTGGGAACTTTAGAGGGTTGTGTTTTGGGAATTCAATGGTCCAATTTGCACCGTTTTAAGCCCATATGTAGAGGAATTGGAATTGTGCCTTTATCATAAAATAGATAATCTGAGCCCTTGATAACAAATTTAGGTGGGAATTTATACAGTGAATGGGAGTTGTGTTTTATGTATGATGGATACATCTGAGCCGTTGATTACTGCACAGCCACAACAAGGTTATCAAGGAGCCCAGGCGAGGCAGGCACATAGGCACTACCTGGAGCCCTGGATGCCTGGGTGACGCCATATCAATCTGAAGAAAGGGCTGAACAGCACAGAGGAAAAGGAAAAGAAACAAAAAGAAAAGGATGAGGTGATAAGTTGACGCCTTAATAACCACGGGCTACAAATCAATTCCTCAATATTTCCCATCCCTCTTACCAAACAGTAGATTGGGACTGAAAAAGGAACTCCAATGGCAAATCCCACTACCCAACTCCCTATATATAATCCCATTCCCCATCCCAATTGTTGACAAACAATGTATAGTCTACCAAAATTCAATCTGGCCAATAGCATCTATTTTCACAGAACTACCAAAAGATAGTTTTCTCAAAACAATACCTAGCGTTTCAAAAGATTATCTTTGCATTAAAATTTAAAAAATAATTAACACCTATCAGTCATTCAGCTACACAATCAGGTTGAGGTTGTAGTTCCTTCATAATTAAAGAATGCCCTACCAATGTACCCACAGTTTTACCTGAAAAGGCGCCACAATGATGTCACTGTCTGAATCTGCCTTGAATATATCAAGGAGATTAACCACTGAAGCATTCTGACATGCAATGTAGCAAGCTGGATAATGTCTATGAAGAATGAAACAGGAACCGTAAAACCTAAAAGCATTCCAGAAAATGCAAGGCCCTTAATTATATGCCTCAGGAAGACTCCCACGATGAACCAAAGGGTAGAATAAATTTGAATTGCATTCAGAGAAATCATGCCTAGAAGCTCTGCTAGCTCCGTATTCAGCTTAAAGCCTGCTGGAACACCCATCAGCCACACACAACCAGATCTCAAGACACCATCTGTCATGTACTGGACAAGAGCAAAAGTCCAAGAACAAATAGTCTCTATGTTTAACAATAATGCTGCTCCAAGGACAAAACCCATCAGAAGATCCATGACAATATTTGACCACAAAGCATGCTTCTGAATTGCAGCTGTGTGTGCATATTCAACATTCACAGTGGAACTGCAGAGTATAAGCAGTGACACTCTTAAAAAATGAACCAAGGGCAATTGAAGGGAAGTTTAGTATCAAACATAATTTATTTTATCATTACTACTAATAGCTAGTATATATAATCTCCACTTCATAATTGGGCAACCACGAACATTCCTTATATCAAGGCTAACATGAAACAACAAAATGGAATGAAACACAGTAGTAAACTATCATAAAGTAAACAAACCATGTAACAGTAACCCCATTTGACATGTCAACATGAGATAACTAGTTGAAACAGTGACTAAAGTTACATTGTTACATTAAGCAGCATCATATGCATTCCAAGTTTACCTTCCGGAGGTATCTTGGAGGAAAATCGGCCAGTAAAGAATTTGGCAACTACGGAGATGCATGTTTTTCCATGAATGTCTGAAAACCATTTGTACCATAAAGTACTTAAATGCGTGGCCAATATATCTTTGGAACAGCTGAATGAAGATGTAGACGATAGTCGATACTGAAGCCAAAAATGTTCCCATGCAGTGCCGTGTCACTTGAACTAAGGCATCAAACCTGAATAAACAAGAAGCAGTCTGGTAAGAGAAGAAGAAAGCAGTAGTACATCAGAGAAGACGAAGGATAATACTTACACAGTTGCAAACAAGAAATGAGCTGCAGAACTACTGGTAGCAGTTTCCCAAGCAACTGGTAGTCTAGTTGCATTTGAACAATTAAGTGCCAAAATAATCTGATCCTTCAAACATAAATGTGAGCCAGATTAGCTAATTGTTCAAATTAAACTGTAATAACATGTAAAAGCATTAACACACATACCAAATCAAAAATTAATGGTTTCTGTTGTAGATTATTTATCCAACTTGGCTTTTTGAAGGGAGCCTTCAACCTGAGGGGTGCATCCTCACCCAGGGAAAAATGGTTTCTACCAGCAGTTGGAACATCATATAGTATGACCTAAATAAATTGAACAATATTGAAGTAATTGGTCACAATAAAACGAATAATAAGTAGGACAGAAAGAAATTAAAATGATTCAAACTATGATTATCTCATGGATGTTAGAAGTGAGCATTGACTTACATACGTGGCAATGATTAATTTCAAACTTCTGGTCACGAAGATACAAATGATGAAGCATTGGAATTTGATTCAGATTGCTTTTGAAGCTCTTTCTAGGCTTACAGCAGAAGTGCACCCAGTTGCGTTCTTTGACTATTGACTTCTTGCAAGTATCCAGAAAACCATCTAATACACTACAATCACATTCCCATTTTCTATTATTGTCACTTTGGTCTTGATCTTCACTTCCCAATGATCCATTCAGTACAACAGAACTGTTTTGTTTTGTGTCAAAATGCTCTTTTTGAACAAGTTGAGCCTGCAATTGCTGATGTTTTTGTTTACCACAGCAGACTTCAAATTCTCTTGGAAGATGTACACCACAATCCCCAAGAATGGTAAATGCTGCAGATTCTTGTAGCCTTACCGGCATCCTTTTATTTGAGGAAAGGATGATGGTCTAACAAGAACAGATAACATTTGAGCAAAGCAGCCGTGAACAATGAAAGCAACTAAAGATAAACAAATACTGGCTTGCACTGTTTATCCATGCACCTATAGCTAAACATATTGCAAAATTAATCTAGAAAAACACATCAAAAAATTTCCTAAGTCAGTTAATTAAGGTCCCAAAGAGAGGAGAAATGACATCCTGAAGAACATAAACAGAACTAAAGGTAGTTCTTTGTACATAGAGTAATGCAAGCACCATAGTTGATGAGAAAGCACTTTAAACAAATTCTCAGAAGGTAAAGAGAGAGATAATATAGCTACAAAGGGGAGTATAGATTGCATGCCTATATTTGGGTGTTAAATTGCGACTTTTCACATGAATGATTGGATAACAAGATAAGGTTTTAGATGGATCAGTTTCAAAGGGTATGGATCAGTTTCAAAGGTATGTGAGAGTCACATGGATGGACATTTACAAACACGCCCTTCACGGACAAAGGGACATTTACGAACAAGCCCTTCACAGACAAATGGATCATTTAAGAGGGATCATGCATCCTCACATCTCTTCTAATCCAGCCAAATCTCATCCAATGGCTCGCATCAGGAACTGTCAAGTTAGCAACTAAAGATGAGTTTGCACTAGACATCCCCCTACTCATAATGTCTTATTTTTGTAGTATGTGAATGGAAGACTGCAATAATCAAGCGATGGTCCTGGTATCAAAACATGAGCTGCAACCAAGCTGAGATGAGATTTTAAGAAAGTAGAAACAAAAAACAAGGATTACAAAATACACTCCACCGCAAGCAGCTAATCAGTAACTATAAAGGGAAAGCAATCATCTTTTATGCATAATAGGGGAGTGCGAACTGTGAAAACCATCCAGCCTATTTATTCTAAGCATTTCCAAGTCGGCAGTTTGAATAAAATGGTTGATCAAAACATTCAGAACATTTCAAACATAAGTTTGTTCAAAACAAAGTTAGTATTACAAAGAAAAAGCTCAACCACCTTAGCCTAGCATGCAAATGATCATGGTGGAACACACACACCTTAGATTCAGCTAATGGGGCCATCTAACAAATTTTGAGGGATAGAACAGGGTCATACAATAAATTTTGTGAAATGGCCCCCATTCAACATGTTGTACTAGTTTCTCCCCCATGCAGAATAATTTAGTGCTAGAATGAGGTCATTCCAGTCTTCTAACCAAACATAAACTTGCAGGATTGGATTATGCATTTCAACTTGCCAAGCAGAAACCTACAGGATCAGATGATTCCGAGATGGGAGCATCCGTAAAAGAAATATTGCCTTGGTTCCTGAGGTTCTTAACTTGCAAACCCCTACCCAAAACCTTTGCTATTGGTAAGCACATATATCAATTCGTAATCTGACTGCTAACTCATTGTTTGTTAATAGCAAGTCAGCAACCAGAGTAAGCATCAAATGGCTCTAGAAAGTCAGCAATTGGTTAAATCCGCTTGGCCATGAAGACACAGCTCCACCTTGTTCTTTATAGGGAGCATATGCCTTTGTAATGATAAAAAACTCATTTCAGATGCACACTAACAAAAACCTATGGTGATTTGCTTTTCTGGGCACTCATTATTGTAGATATTTATAGGGAAAAAAAGGTACTAGTACTCGATCGGTCATCCACCTTTTAGTGATTATATGGTCTAAATGGCCAATCATACAGAACCAGGAGGGCATTTCTTCCTTGAATATGGCATATTATAAGGCCTAATGGGCCGATTTTTAGAGCAGTGGGTATCTCTTCGTATCAGAGAAAAACTTATCTCATTGACTAAGTGCAGCTAAAATTTAACCGTGGCATACTATAGAACGTTTTGTATTGAAGTTTATGCAACAATAAATGATCTGAACCGACTAAAATGTTTTGTTTTCTTAAGTTACGGTTAGTATATTGAACTAGATTAATTAGGTTCAAAACAACAAATTTTATCTTCTTAAAAAATTCAACCAAACTGACCATTCTCATACCCCCCCAACTAAACCCTACAAGAAAAGAATCCAAGTACCTTTTAACGGACCAACAGCACCATCTGTACTAAATACTTTTGTAATGTTGTCATTAGTCATTACTGACCTGGAAGGAGTCGAGGGTGGGGAAGGACCGCAAGATCTCGTCCTGGGGGACGGCCGCCGCGACTACAACGTCGACGGAGCCCGCGCGGGCAAAGAGCCATCCGAACAGGACGAGGCTGGCGGAGCCGGACTCCGGTTTGGGCTGCAGCTGCTGGCGCGGCCACCAGATCCTGCACCACTCCATGGCCATGGCGGATGCACTTTGGATCCTGGACGTATTGCATTAGTAACAGCAAAAACAAATTGGCAGCAAATCTAAACCAACCGTGGACGCGTACAGGAACAGGGTGGAATCTCGCGGAAGGAGATATTTGGTTGCCCACAGCACGAATTAGGGGGAAGTGAAACCGGTCGAGGAGACCAGGGCTTACCAAGAAACGAAACACTAGGCCTGGTGCATCTCGATTTCTCCTAGAAAGAGGGGAGGAGAAGAGAGAGCAAGCATGGGAGGAGCTCCCACAAGGTGGTCTCCAGGGAGATCGCTACTCTTGGTAGGTGACGAGTTCGGTGTGCTACAGCGAGTGGAAGAACGGCAGCGGGCGGCGGCGGACCAGCCGCAGAAGGATCAGTGGGAGGTAGGGGCGGGCACAGCAATAGAGCGAGGCTGGGCAGCCGCCCGACCAAAGATGCCGGTGGAACCCCCTCCGGTGAACTAGGGACAACCGGTGGCGGCCGCCATTGGAACGCAGGAACGAGGTCGAAGGAAAACCGTAGGAGAGACGACCTAACGAGATGGCGCCTGTTCTTTTCAGCTTATAAACTTTTCTACAGTAACTAGCTTCTAAATAGAGTATTTTTTTAAAATAGGATCTACTAGTTAATTGTAGTACATACTTTACTGACTTTATTTATATCAGCAAAAATCACACGTGAATTTCTGTTACTCTGTAATCTCTCATACAAACAACCAAAAGTCACAAGCCGCAGCCAAAAACCACATGCCGCAGCCAAAAAGAACAGGCCCGGGGCTCATGAAGGGCTGAGCAGGGTGGGCTAGCTGTTTGGCAATTAAAGTGATGGTCCATAATCGCCGTGCGTTCTTTTCGACCCATGACTTCATGGTTTATATTTGTGATTTAAATGTTTAAATTCTGATTGTTTATAAGAGACAGTATATAAAGAGAAATAATTATATATGATTTTGGCTCTTATAACTAAACTCAATACACTTTTTACTATAATTTTTTTATTGACCCCACTTTAAAAAACACACTATTTAAAAGCTAGTTACTGTAAACAGTACAAGTTAGAACCATTTCTTCTTCCAATTCGGCCACGCGGACTGAGTGAACATTGGAATATACAGCTCCGTCTTCCCGTCATGAAGTTTCGGAGCACAACTTCTCGCGACTCTGTTGTGCTGGCTCATATAGTAGTAGTACCGGAGGAGCTCGAGGTCCGGTGAAATTCCCAAATATGACTCAAAATGGTATACGAATATGCTGAGCATTGTGATCGAATTGGGGGCTAAGTTCACCAATTCGACCCCAAAGTACTCGAGCACTACGGTAAGGAAGGGGTGAGCAGGGAGGCGAAGGCTGCACTCACAGTAGGCTTGGAACATCGGGATTTCTCTGATTTGTCCTGATGGCCAATGTTGCCCGGTGGTTTCAATACATCCGATGAATGGCCGGCACGAAGGGATCTTCTCAACATCCTCTGGCGCTTTCAATTTCTTCTTGTCCATCTCCGACACGGCCCAAGAGGATGACGACTTGGTCATTTTTTTGGTCGGTTGGAGTGGATTTGGACGGAATTGAGGAAGAGGACTGATTTGGCTGGCGACGGAGAGTTCAGAGCAATTTGGAGCAGATGGGAAAAGTAGGAGACCAAAAGTTACCTCACGGTAAGTTTTTATAATCGTTTGAATCACTTACCCGTCTCGGGAACTGAAAGGTTACCTCAAGAACCGAATCGGCGAATAGAATAGCAAAAAAACGATTGGGTTTCCTTTGTTTTGAAGTCCGTCTGTCTTCACAACTCAAGTGAAACTACCTTATTGACTAAGCCCCTTTCTCAACGATAAGAATCGAAAAGGCCTTAGTTGGAGGGCTAGATGACAAGGATAGAATAATTCTCAAATTATTACATCACTTTATCCTCCGAGTATACCCCTTATCGATAAGGAAGAAAATCCACAAAGTAGTCGTAAGTCTTCCTATGACCACTCCATGGTTGTAAGCTCTTCTACGACCACGAAGTCGTAAGTCCTTCTATGACTGCTCCATAGTCATAAGTTCTATGACCACGTTCACTTCGATCACGGCAATTACGACCATGGCTGCTACGACCATTGCTACTACAACCATGGCCGTAAAAGGGAAAAATTATCAAAAAGGGTAAAGGATTAATGGTCCAGTGAAGATCGGGCAAATCATCAATTACAACCAACTATGGGGCAAATGAGCGGTTGGCAAACAAAGATGTGGTAAATCATCAAATTTCTTAGAGGATATGGACTAGCTAAAGTGTCGGATCCCAGAACAACAACTCCAAAACCATTTGTGTAAATCGCACTATCCCAGGAAAAGCTAGTGCTCATAGGGTTAACAGGGATACATATCATGCATAACAACCAAACTTTATTATAATACAAGTGTATGGGCCTTATGACCAAGTTTACGATAATGGGGCTCGAAGCCAAACATAAAGTAAATCAGTGGAAGATAATTATTCCTCACCGTAAGACTATAAATCAGCCAAACATAAACAGGCGAATGACTATAAGACGTGGCCTAATCATCGTATTCCTCACCGTGGTCGATGAAGTCATCCTTTGGAAAAAAGTTAATGAAGCAACATGAGTACATAAAGTACACCACAAGTTACACCAGGAGGTTTAACAGAGTTCATGCATGCATAATGATCGACAAAGAAAGGCATAGCAAGGTTAATTGAGCGAAAAATAGAATTGAAGTAAATATTGTAAGTAGATTGAAAAGCTAAATTGGATATAATAAATAGAAATAAGATTTTAACAAAATAATAGCGTTAGTGTAGGCTTCGACCAAACACCAACCTAACCACGGGCATCCCACCCGGACTATCTTTCCAAAAAAAGACCTCATATGGATTCCATCCATCCATAATATATTATAAACCATTTTTGAAAAACAAAGTCTAATCAGTGAAACACTTTACTCAGCTTGCCCATGACTGGGGGCACAGCTATCCAGGATAGTTTATATACTCTGCATAGGTTGTACAACTTTACCCATAAGACATGTCCTCTTGTTTTACCATGCAATTAGCACATTGCCTTAGGTGTGCGGCTAAGAGTTCATGATAAGGCTGTTAAAATATTTTGTAGCCAAATTAGTTACGCTGCCACTAAGGTTTCACCACAACATGAATCCACAAGTTGGTGCCCCCTCTTATGCTGTATGAGACTTCTCGCGGCCTACGCCACGCTCGCATTCAACCTATGGTAAAAATAAAGTTGGAACTTCACAAATTACTTAGCCATGTCTGTCCCATACCAAATTGTGGTAGTACGGTGTGACTTTGTAATAGTAGCTCGCAAACCGGTCCTTTGTTTGACTTAGGCTCAAACCACATACCCCTTGTACCTGACAATCAACATTATGTCACTGAACAATAATGCATGCCAGCACCCACCGCCTAACCATTAGCCTAAATCTAAACCAGATTTTATAATTTTATTTTATCAAAAATTCCATAGACTTTCTTGACTCACCGAAGTCAAGAATAGATTTTAGAAACCATCATTTTATGAAACAAATATTCCCACCTAAAATTATTCTATGCATGGTTAAGCAATTCTATAAAATTTCTAGTTCATACTGACAAGGCATATTGATATTCCAAGTCAAATTTGGCCATATACAAAGGACATGGGTATAACTAGAATTTTAATCAAATATAAACAAAGTTTGAATAAAAGTACGCACGCATAATAGTTTAAAAACATCATAAAGAATTTAAATTACTGGGAGCAATATGATCAAAAGGTGTAACTTGCCTTGCTCAAAGTCTTGATGCTGTGAATTGTCAAAATCGTACTCTTCAAATTTGTCGTAGTCTTCACACAAAGAACCAAAGCAAATAAATTCAAACAAAATTCAAAAAGAGTCTAGAGATGGGTAGTTTAGGCTTTTAGAAGAATAACTTTCCTTTTGGGAGGGTCCACAGGAAAAATCATTTACTAGGTCGAAATCGCGCAAACAGGCACACTGCGCGAATCAATCTACATGCAGACAACAGGTAATCTCTAATCATGTAATTAAACTATTAATCCCCTTCAAAATCCGTGCCAAGAACCCTAATTATTCTAAAAAACAGAGGGTTTGGGATAGAAAAAAATTACCTAAATGATCCCTTGGGATCTTCCCTCTTCTTCTCCTCCTCTTCTTCTCCTCCTTCTCTTCTTCTTCCTTCTCTTCCCTTTCTTCTTCTTCCTTCTCTTTCTCCTTTGCTCCAATGGATGGCAGCTTGTGGGGGGTGATGGAGGGGGGAGGCTGCGCCCAAGGGTGGAAAAAAGGGAGAGGGGCCAAGGGAGGGGGTTTATAAAAGGGGATGTTAGGGTTTGGGAGGGGGTATGGGCCCCCTGTTGGGCTGGCTGGCCCACCCTTCCGGACAGCCCAAAACATCCAAATTAATTATTTTATTTTTTTTAATTTTGTATAATTCTGCAATTTAATTTTCACCTCCCAAAACATCCAATTTAATTCTACAAAGTGTGTCGTGAAGGAACGCTCATGCCGTGTGATAATTGATGGAGGGAGCTGTAACAACTTGGCGAGCTCCGATATGGTGGAGAAGCTTGCGTTGAACACCAAACCACACCCACATCCTTACTACATTCAATGGTTCAATAACAGCGACAAGGTGAAGGTAACACGAATGGTGAGAGTAAATTTTGCTATTGGTTCTTATCATGATGTTGTAGAATGCGATGTTGTCCTTATGCAAGCATGCTCTATACTGTTATGTAGACCGTGACAATATGATAAAGATTCACTTCATCATGGTAAGACAAACCAATATTCTTTTGTGCATCATGACAAGAAAATTGTGTTACATCCTATGTCTCCTGAAGCTATTTTCAAAGATGAGATTGCTAGAGCTAGTAGAGACAAAAATCAGGAGCATAACATGAGTGAAAATCAGATTGTAGCAAATGAACTTGAGCAACATAAAAAGAAAAACTCCAAATCTGTTCATGAGACGAAAAATGAGATAAAATTAAAAGGTGCATGTTTTCTTACTACTAAGTCTGATATGAATGAGCTGGCTGCTAGTACCTCTGTTTGCTATGCCTTACTTTGCAAACAAGCTTTATTTTCATTCGAGGATGTATCTTCTTCTGTAACTCCTGCTATCACTAATCTTTTTCAAGAGTACATGGATGTCTTTCCAAAAGACGTGCCACCAGGGCTAGCACCAGTGCGAGGAAAGAGCACCAGATTGATTTGATTCCCGGAGCATCTTTGCCCAATCGTGCGCCATACAGGACCAATTCTGAAGAAACTAAGGAGATTTAACGTCAAGTTCAAGAACTGCTTGATAAAGGTTATCTGCGTGAGTCTCTTAGTCCTTATTCAGTTCCGGTAATTTTAGTGCCTAAGAAAGATGGATCATGGCGTATGTGTGTAGACTGTAGAGCGATCAATAACATTACCATTAGATATCGTCACCCTATTCCTAGGTTAGATAATATGCTTGATGAATTAAGTGGTTCTACTGTTTTCTCTAAAGTTGATTTGCGTAGTGGGTACCACCAAATTTGCATGAAATTGGGAGATGAATGAAAAATAGCATTTAAAACTAAGTTCGGTTTGTATGAGTGGTAGTGATGCCTTTTGGTTTAACTAATGCACCTAGCACATTCATGAGATTAATGAACGAGGTTTTACGTGCTTTCATTGGCAAATTTGTGGTGGTATATTTTGATGATATATTGATATATAGCATATCACTAGAGGAACACCTTTACCATTTACATGCTATTTTTGATGCTTTACGTAATGCACGTTTATTTGGTAACCTTGAGAAGTGCACATTTTGCACGGATCGAGTCTCTTTTCTTGGCTATGTTGTTACTCCACAGGGAATTGAAGTTGATCAAGCCAAGGTTGAGGCAATACAGAGTTGGCCGACTCCTAAAACGGTCACGCAGGTGCGAAGTTTTCTAGGATTTACTGGATTCTATCGTCGTTTTGTGAAGTGTTTCAGCACCATCGCCGCACCATTGAATGAGCTCACTAAAAAGGGGGTGCCGTTTACTTGGGGAAATGCATAGGAAGACGCCTTCAACACATTGAAAGATAAGTTAACACATGCCCCATTACTCCAACTTCCAGATTTTAGTAAGACTTTTGAGCTAGAATGTGATGCTAGTAGAATTGGATTGGGTGGTGTGCTGTTGCAAGAAGGTAAACCTGTGACATACTTTAGTGAAAAATTGAGTGGACCTAGTTTGAACTATTCTACTTATGAAAAGGAATTATATGCTCTAGTTCGAACTTTAGAGACATAGCAACATTATTTATGGCCCAAAGAATTTGTCATTCATTCTGATCATGAGTCATTAAAGCATATTAGAAGCCAAGGAAAATTGAACCGTAGGCATGCAAAGTGGGTTGAATTCATAGAGTCTTTTCCTTATGTCATAAAATACAAAAAGTGAAAGGAGAATGTTATTACTGATGCATTGTCTAGGAGATATACCATGCTCTCACAACTTGATTTCAAAAATTTTGGATTGGAAACAATTAAAGAGCATTATGTTCATGATGATGATTTTAAATATGTGTTGCTGAACTGCAAAGAGGGAAAAACGTGGAATAAATTTGTTCTAAATGATGGATTTATGTTTAGAGCTAACAGACTATGCATTCCAACTAACTCCGTTCGTTTGTTGTTGTTGCAGGAAGCGCATGGAGGTGGGCTGATGGGGCATTTTGGAGTAAAGAAAACGGAAGACATACTTGCTAGTTATTTCTTTTGGCCAAAGATGAGACGTGATGTGGAACGTTTTGTTGCTCGCTGCACTACATGTCAAAAGGCTAAGTCACGACTTAATCCTCACGGTTTGTATATACATCTACCTGTTCCTAGTGTGCCTTGGGAAGATATTTCTATGGATTTTGTTTTAGGACTGCCTAGGACAAAAAAGGGGAGAGATAGCATATTTGTTGTTGTGGATAGATTTTCTAAGATGGCACACTTCATACCATGTCATAAAAGTGATAACATTGCTGATTTGTTCTTTCGTGAAGTTGTTCGCTTGCATGGTGTGCCAAATACAATAGTTTTCGATCGTGACACTAAATTCCTTAACCATTTTTAGATAACTTTATGGGCTAAATTAGAGACTAAGCTGTTATTTTTGACTACATATCATCCCTAAACTGATGGGCAAACTGAAGTTGTGAATAGAACTTTATCTATCACGCTTAGGGCTGTTTTGAAAAAGAACATCAAAATGTGGGAAGAATGCTTGCCTCATATTGAATTTGCTTATAATCGTCACGCATTCTACTACAAAGTTGTGCCCTTTTGAGATTGTCTATGGCTTTGTGCCTCGTGCTCCTATTGATTTGCTACCACTTTCATCTTCGGAGAAGTTAAATTTTGATGCTAAACAACTTCGACTTGATGTTGAAAATGCATGAGACAACCAAAGAAAATATTGAACGCATGAATGCTAAATATAAACTTGCTGGTAGTAAAGGAAGGAGGCATTTAACTTTTCAACCGGGTGATTTAGTTTGGTTACATTTGAGAAAAGATAGATTTCCTGAATTGAGGAGGTCTAAGTTGATGCCTAGAGCTGATGGTCCTTTCAAAGTGTTGGAAAAGATTAATGACAATGCATATAAACTTGAGTTGCCTGCACATTTTGGGGTTAGTCCCACCTTTAACATTGCAGATTTGAAGCCATACTTGGGAGAAGAAAATGAGATTGAGTCGCGGACAACTCAAATGCAAGAAGAGAAGGATGATGAGGACATCCTTTCCATGCATACAACCATGCCGGCTCCACATCAAACTGAAACTATGATACAAGGAACAATGACTAGAGCGCGAGCACGTCAACTTAACCATCAGGTGAATGCGTTCCTAAGTTTGCATACAAATGTTTCAAAGAATGAAATACTACTTAATTCTTGTGATGATTTAATTGTCCTTAGGAACCATGGGGAAGAACCACGTGATCTCAAGTATAGAAGTGGAACCATCAAGCGCAAACCAAGTCTTGTTCGCGAGTTCAACTCGGATTCGGCCTTCCCAACAGCGTCTACTTCAAACGGCCATAACTTTTGATCCAGAAGGTTTCTTGGGGCCCGTGAGTACTCGTTGGAAAGCTCTTGAAGTCTACTTTCAGATGGATCTAGTCTCACATCTAAATTCCATCCGAGCCGATCAAAAACTTCAAAACAATTCACATCATTTTTCCAATCCGAGTCAAAGTGGGCCTTGGGCCTTCTAATCGAGTCCTGTTCGGCTTCCATGTGTTTTGGCTGACCCTCCACCTTCCGTGTCCCTTAAATAGGCAGCCGCACCCTCTTGTAGGGTTTGGGTTTTTGTTAGACTAAGTTAGCTTTTGCTACTTCGTCTTGTACTCGCGCGTGTCGGCCAGACCGCCCGAATACTTGTCTTATGAACCCCACCATTTTTCTGTTTTCGATTGAATCGTTCATCGTTTATTTGCAATTGAATTGTTGTTCATCTTGTTTTGCATGTTCTTCGATTGCTTGCAGGAACAAAAACCCTCGTGGTTAGGTTAATCGTGCACCGACAAGGTCACGAACAACCTCTGGAGTTGGTGTATCGATCGCTAAGGCGCAACGTCCTTGGATGGTTGTAGTCGGGTCGTCAACGTCATCTCCTTCCCCAATCGAATCTACCACTCTCATCGAAAGATCGGGACCGCTAGTGCTATCAGAGGTGCATCGTATTACTACGGCAATATACGATGCTTCCAGCGGGATAAGAGGTGCATCGTATTACGGCAATATACGATGCTTCCAGCGGGATAAGAGGTGCATCGTATTACGGCAATATACGATGATGTACCGATACGGTCGCGGCTAGGTGCGGCGACATCCACATATGCAAATGGCATGATATGACATGAATAATATGATAATCATAAATCACATTAGTCCATCCTCAAAGGAGCATTATCATGCTCACAACATATCCACATCCACAATATATTAATTTCATATTCCACAATACCACATTAAGCAATAACTCCACATGTTTACTAGCAGAATATCAACATATCAATTGATCAATACTTGCTACCATCTCCACAATTAAAATATCATGCAATCATGACATAATGTATCAAATTACGATAATAATGTAAATTACAAGTAGAAGGAATAACAAGTTAAACTGTAGCAACCACCGCTACATTTACTTACCTCAATCCGACGAAGCGAAGTAAATCAAGAGCGCTCAGGGACAAAACCATCTATCCAAAAGGCAACTCTCAGGACACAGCTACATCATACAAACACGACTAAAATATTAAAGACGTCGCTAGAACCCCGAACCCACACAAACTCCTCTCCGCTCAACAATTCAGCAGATTACCCTCTGCAGCAGCGCTGCTTAAGATTTTCGTATCTTTAAAACTATTGATCCAATTACAGCAAATAATACCTCTTTGGATTCATCACTTAAAAGCCTACATTGTTCATGTAGACCACATATTTTTATTTTGATCACAGCTAGATGTAATTTAATGCCCACAACAGAGGAAGATCTCTGTTCTGGTAGACTGGACAGCAGCATTCAATTGCGTCCCAGCAACAGTACAGGGGTCTAAAAATTCTGAATTTTCTATATAATCTAGATTACCAGATTCTCTACAACTTTCTCAATTATGGCCATGATCATAAAAATCATTTACTACTTCAAATTCATATTTTAATGTCGGTCCGTACAAATCTGCTCGTCTGACAAACAACAGTATTCCCGACCCTGTAACTCCCATATCCCACGGCCAAAAATTCCGAACAAAATACAGGAGATGCGTCTGGAAGTCCTCTAGAACTTTCCTTTTGGGAGGGTCCACAAGAAAAATCATTTACTAGGTCGAAATCGTGCAAACAGGTGCGCTGTGCGAATCAATCTACATGCAGACAACAGGTAATCTCTAATCGGGCAATTAAACTATTAATCCCCTTCAAAATCCGTGCCAAGAACTCTAATTATTCTGAAAAACAGAGGGTTTGGGATGGGAAAAAATTACCTAGATGATCACTTGGGATCTCCCCTCTTCTTTCATCCTCTTCTTCTCCTCCTTCTCTTCTTCTTCCTTCTCTTCCCTTTCTTCTTCTTCCTTCTCTTTCTCCTTTGCTCCAATCGATGGCAGCTTGTGGGGGTGATAGAGGGGGGAGGCTGCGCCCAAGGGTGGATAAAAGGGGAGAGGGGCCAAGGGAGGGGGTTTATAAAGGGGGTGCTAGGGTTTGGGACGAGGTATGGCCCCCTGTTGGGCTGGCTGGCCCACCCCTCCGGACAACCCAAAACATCAAAATTAATTATTTTATTTTTTTTTAATTTTGTACAATTCTGTAATTTAATTTTCACCTCCCGTGATTTACCGAAAAATTGGGAATCTCCGTGATTATTTTAGGAACCTACGCCGAATCGACGATCAGGATATTACATACTCATAGCCCACGATATCCTTCCAGCAGCCTACGACCACACTACAATCTGCTACGACCATGTAGCAGATGCTACGACCATCAAATGCATAGACATACAGAATGATATGACTATCGCTCACATACAGCAGAAGCCCGACTGCTTACGACCAATCGCTGTGACCATCAAACACATAGATCACTACGACCATCAAGGATACAGGCTATGACTCCTACAACGATTGCTACGACCACCACATACATCGGCTACGATTATCGATCGCTATGGCTTACGACTACCAACAACACAGCTTACAACTGTCGATCACGACCAGGCAGTAAGCTACGACCATCCACCACGTCCAGGCATAGCAACGACTATCGACCATGGTCAGGCAGAGCTACGACTATCGACTACGACCAGGAAGAGCTACGACTATCGACCACAGCCAGGCAGAGCTATGACTATCAAGTCATAAGAACTCCTGCCAACCACCAAGTCGTAAGGGCTCCTACTGACCGCCAAGTCGTAAGACTGGCTTCCGACCACAAAGTTGTAAAACCGGTTGTCAACCACCAAGTCGTAAAATCAACTACCAACCACGAAGTCGTAAAAATGACTGTCGACCAACAAGTCATAAAATCAACTGTCAACCACCAAGTCTTAAGAGCATGGCGACACCAGAAGTCGTAGACCATGAGGACGACAGTCCGAAAGCAAACCTCTATAGAAATCTCAAAAACCAAACTCAACTTCCAAACAAACTCTAATCCAAAAGTCAATTAATCATCACAACCATGGAGTAACCTCCACATGGTCTCACAATATGGTATTTTGTATAGAAATAATCATTTGTCATTCTCAGTTAAATACATCAAAATACTACTTTTTTGACACGTCTGCGCTGTCTTTAACAGCTGCTATCTTGGACATTGCAAGTAAAGTCATGCCACTTGTAGTGGCAGTCTCTAGGAGGAGAAATTTTATTATGTCACAGTTGCACAGCGTGATTTGTGTCACGATCGAATCGGAAAGTAACACGTGGAAAGGTGATACTATAGTAGTACTATAGATTGTACGAGAATGTAATTTGTAAAACCTCCTACAGTGCACTTGAATGAAAAAATAATTTTTAATAGCTGCTTACTATTCGTAAGCTGTGCTCGTAAGTCGTAAGCCGTGGTCGGGAGCATGGTCGTAAGCCATAAGCCGTGGTCGTGAGCATGGTCGTAAGCCGTGGTCGTATAAGCCGTGGTCGACAGTGTAGTCGTAAGTTGTAAGACGTGGTCGTGAGCGTGGTCATAAGCCGTGATCGTATACTAATTTATAACCACGACTTACGACAGGTATTAAAAATTACATTCCCGTATAATCTACAGTATTGCTACAGTATTACCTTTCCACGTGTTACTTTCTGATTCGATCATAACACAAACCACGCTATGCAACCGTGACACAATAAAATTTCTCCTATGGGAGAGTTCGTTCAGACACACCGCTTATACGCCAACAGAGTGGCATGAGAGGTGTAATAGTTGAGGAAACTGTAGCTACTGATCTCATTGTTATGTTTTCTATGAGTAGAGGGGTTTGTTGTTAGTAACTGAAGATGTGGCTACGACCACTGTATCTATGACCATTATACTACGACTGATTTACTGTAGCTACGACCGGTTAACTCTGACTTACGACCGGTTCCCTATATCTACGACCGGTTTACTAACTCCGGAGTCTTCGACTTGTACTAAGACACTCGAGTACTCGACACACGACTACAGAGTACTCGAACACACTAAGTACTCGGCACGACACATAGTACTCGAACACAATGAGTACTCAACTACGACTACTTTGACAACACAACAAGATTAGTTCCAACAGGCTCCATCAGAGGTTGTGATCTTCCTGGTGGAGCACCGCTATTGGAAGTGGGTGCTCAGCTACCAGCGGCTTGTTGAGAAGGTGAGCAGCGAGTGTGACCTCGGTGAGCATGGCGCGGTGCCAATCAATAATTTCTTCTTTTGGCCCAGGCCCGAGGTGAGAAGCACAGGGGAGTAGAGAAAGAACAGACGAAAACACAAGAGGAAATATTTTCTTTCCAGCAACACACGCCTCCTCTGTTCTATTCACTCTATTTTCTTCTCAAAACTCACACAGACTTCACAAGGATTACAGGGTATATATACTACTGAGCCACACAGGCCACACCCACTACGACTCCTGCCTCTACCGCTGTCCAGGTCTACCGCTTGCGTCTGCTATAGGGACCAGCCATTCGCCCATGCTGCTTCGCTCAGCCGCCCCATGACTGCTACAACGACCAGCTGTCGGCCCATGCCTCTTCGCTCAGTCACTCCACGACTAATACAGTGACCAGTCACCTATCCATACCGGGCAGTTGACCGACCAAGGTATGGCCTGTGTAATCCACGATGACCCGTTCTGACGTCCGCATGACCATAGCTACTGGCTTCAACCTCGGCTGTTCCCTGACCACTTCTCTGATCTGAGTTTGGCTTCGATCATGGTACTATAGCTACGACCATTGTAGACACAAGTGCCAAGACCACGAACACGCATGAGCTACGACCGCGGCGCTTACGACCACAGCGTCGATAGTTATCACCACACACCAACCCAGTCATTACGACCACATACAATATGGTCGTAACCAACCACCAACTATCGACTACAGTAGCTACTACAAAAAAACTATCAACCACGGTAGTTTCGACAGCCGACCATCGACCACGGCAGCTCTGACTACCGACATCGACCACGGTAGCTCTGATTACCGAACATCGACCATCGCAGCTACGACTACCAACGATCGACCATGGCATCTTCGACTACTGACCATCGACCACAGCAGCTCCGACTACCGACCATCGACCACGGCAGCTACGACTGCTAACTATCGACCATGGTAGCTTCGACTGCCGACTATCGACCACGGTAGCTACGACTATTGACCATCGTATAGTACTCAACAAACGAGTATATTTGGCTATGACCATTATACAAAACACGAAACAGAGGACACAATTATGACCACGCAGTACTCGAACACACTGAGTACTTCGACTACGACCACACTCAATAGTAGTAATGACTACCGAGTACAGCTACGACCACACTGTCAACAACAAGATTATTTCTAATATTCAACTCCATAATCTTGTTGTCATCCTTCTTGAGTGCCTCCTTGCTAAACTTTATATCAGCACTGGTTCATCATCGACACCGACTATGACGAGATGCGCTTCCTCCTTCTTCGGCTCTGCTTTCTTCGGCTTACGACACTTACTGGCAAAGTGCCCATGTTCCCCACAGTTGTAGCACTTCAACGTCTTGTTGGATTTGCACTCGCTGGTGTCGTAGTCGTTGTCATCCTCGTCATCGTCATCATGGTCATTTCTATGACCACGACCTCCTCTGGTGCGGTCACAACCATGACCACGGTCCTCCTTTGCGCCGCTGCCTGACCCTCCTCTCTTCTCCTTGTTGAGGGTCTCCCAGTACGTGCACGTGAGCAACAGATGCTCACTCTAGTTCACGTCGTCGTAACTGGTTTGAGCGCGCTCGTTGTAGGCTTTGTACCATCTGACGAGATCTTCAACGGTAAGGGTCTTCAAGTCCATGCACTGCTCCATGGAGGTCACGAGCTGTATGTATCGCGACGGGGTAGCTCGAAGAAACTTACGAACCACGGCAATCTCATACACCGTGTTGTCACCCAATGCTCGGATGTTGGTGACGACTGACGTAACTCGTCCGGTGAATTCTTCAACCGACTCCCCTCCTCCCATCTTCAGCCCCTCAAAGTCTCTCTTAAGGGTCTGGAGCTTGGCTTCGCGCACGTGCTCGTGCCCCATGTGCACTGTCTTGATTGCCTCCCATGCTGACTCCGTGTGTCTTTCTCGGCGAGGGATGTCATGACGTCCTCTGGCACAGACTGGTATATGACATACAATGCTAACCGGTCCTTCTGGTACTTGGTAGCGCCAGGTTCGACTGCATCCCACACATTCTGAGCCTCGTATTCATCGCCTAGATCATGTAGTTGGTGCGGGTGAGCTGCGGGTACATCAATATCACCGTGCTTTCCCTCTTCATGACTTGTGAGTCAGACGAACCAGCTCGTAGCAAGCCTCACGTTGCGGTCAGAGACTTACTCCTTCCTAATCTCAGCATGTTCTCTAACTAACGGAAGTTACCAAGGAACCTTCCCCTCCGACTTACGGAGAGCAGCTGCGCTTCTTCTTCCCCGGCGCATGGAGGACACAAAGGCTCTGATTCTCCAACTAACGGGAATCACCAGGCTCTGATACCAAGTGTTGGCCCAGGCCCGAGGTGAGAAGCGCAGGGAGTGGAGAAAGAACGAGAGAAAACATGAGAGGAACTATTTTCTTTCCAGCAACACACACCTCCTCTGTTCTATTCACTCTGTTTTCTTCTCAAAACTCACATAGACTTCATAAGGATTATAGGGTATATATATACTACTGAGCCACACATGCCACACCCACTACGACTCCTGCCTGTGCCGCTCCCCAGGTATGTCGCTTACGTTTGCTACAGGGAACAGCCGTCTACCCATGCCGCTTCGCTCAACTGCCCCACGACTGCTACAGCGACCAGTCGCCTGTCCATACTAGCAGTTCACTGACCAAGGTATGGCCTGCATCATCCATGACAACCTGTTCTGATGCCCGCACGACCACAACCACTAACTTCAACCTCAGCTGTTCCTGGACCGCTTCTTCGATCTGAGCTTGGCTTCGACCGCGGTATTGTAGCTACGACCACTACAGACACAAGCGCCAAGACCATGGACACGCAGGAGCTACGACCACAGCGCTTACAACCACAACACCAATAGTTACGACCACACACCAACCCGGTCATTACGACCATGTACAACATGGTCGTAACCGACCACCGACTATCGACTACAACAGCTACTACTACAAACTATCGACCATGGTAGCTCCGACTATCGACCATCGACCACGGCAGCTCCGGCTACCAACCATTGACCATGGCAGCTTGGACTACCGACCATCGACCACGGTAGCTACAACTACCAACCATCGACCACGATAGCCACAACTACCAACCATCGACCACGACAGTTACGACTACCAACTATTGACCACGGTAGCTTCGACTGCTAACTATCGACCACGGCAGCTTCGACTGCCGACTATCGACCATGGCAGCTATGACTACCGACCATTGTACAGTACTAGACACATAAGTACATTTGGCTATGACCACTTTGGCTACGACCACTGTATAGAACACAACAAATAAGACACGATTACGACTACGCAGTACTCGAATACACTAAGTACTTCGACTATGACCATACCCAACAGTAGCAACAACAACTGAGTACAGCTACGACCACACTGTCAACAAGATTATTTCCAAAATCTTCTACCGTTCCATCTCGAAGTCTGTCGAGGGCAGCGTCCTGGATGGCATGCGGATGGACCTCGTCTCCTTCGCCTCCGAGTTGCTCTCTTCGGACTCCAGTGACGAGTAGCTCATCGGCGTTCACATCCTCAAGAGTTCCATCACCAACCGTGACTCGGCGGCACGGATGGTGCGCAAGATTGGCATGTCCGCACCGATGGTCGAGAGGATGGTGGAGATCGTTAGCTGGAGGAGCTTGAGCAAGGAGAGCGTCAGGGCGCTCGCTGCCGAGATCGTGCTGCGACTCATCGGGAAGCGCCGGAATGTGCTCCGCGTCGCAACCATCTCCAGCGCCATTGAGTCCGTCTCCACCTTGCTCTAGACTAGCAATAATGGTGGCCACTCTGACCTAGCCTTCAACGAGATGGGCCTTCATATCATGAAGAAGCTCGCTCGCGAGCACAACAATGTTGGATTTGCCTCACATGGTTGTGAGCTTCGAGTATTCGTAAGATTGTCTCACATGGTTGTGAGCCTCGAGTACTCATAATACTTCTTCGAGTTACTCGTATGACTTCTTCGACTGCTACAATGCTTCGCCTGCTCGAATGAATAGTCCGCAGGGCTGGCAATGCAGATGATAATGCTTGCTACTCAGCAAGGGTACAGGGAAATCGTTGGGAAGGCAGTCTTGCAAGGAAGCTAGTGGAGATTTTGAACGAATTTTTTTAGATAATCCCTTTTTTATTCAAAAATACAGAAATATACCTGTATTTTAATTTTTTACAGAAATAGCCTGGTCCCTCTCGCCCAAGGGACGAGCGACACGCAGGGCATTCGCCCAACCGTTCGGCAACAGTTGTTCGACCACGCTGTTCACTTCGACCACGATGTATGATGTTTCGACCACGTTGTTCACTTTACCTACTCACTAGTCTTCGACCACGATGTATGATGCTTCGACCATGATGTATGATGTTTTGACCACGATGTATGATGCTTTTACCACGTTGTTCACTTCGACTACTCGCTAGTCTTCGACCACGATGTATATGTTTCGACTATGTTGTATGATGTTTCAGCCACGATGTATGATGTTTGAACACGTTGTTCACTTCGACCACTCACTAGTATTCGACCACGATGTATGATGTTTCGACCATGCTGTTCTCTTCGACTATGTTGTGTCGATCACGTTGCTTCGACTACGTTGGTTGATCACGTACTTGTCATCGAATGGTAGAGCTACTGCTTGCCTATCGCTCTGCCGTTGAGCGACAGGCTACAGTTGTCCAACGGTTGGACGACTAGAGGCTATTTCTATATTTTCAAATAAAAAATAGATTATTTTTTAAAAAAAACTCAAGGTAAAGGTTCAAGGATGAGGAGGTTCGCCATCGAGCTGGCCATCGCGATGATGAGAGGCAACGGTGAGCTAGTCCTGTTCTTCAGGAGTGAGAGACCATGTGGAGATCATCCCGTTGTGTATGATGAGTAATTGACATCGGTTTAGGAAAAATCGAGTTTGAGTCAGTTGGTTCGAACCTAGACGTTGCGTGGCGTAACGGGCTCGGTCGGACTTGGTCGAACCTAGTCGTATGGGTTTAGGTTGCATATTCTGATGATTCGACAGGTTTGGACTCTATTGTGCGTTCATGTATCGAACGGTGCTATTTGATGTGCTTTCTTGTCTGTGTGACTGCAGGACGTCGAGGTGAAGTCGTGACGAGACACGGTGGACCGGACTAGGCGCAGGTGGCACTGAGGTCAGAACGGTCGGGATGTGTCGAAGACGACGTGGACTCGAGGTGGTTGCGAGGCGTGCGAGACAAGGAGCGCGGAAGCTTCCCAGAAGGTGCAGGAGGGACGAAATGGTGATTTCGCGAGTCTGCGCAAGCGGGAGCGGGCTCCGTTTGGGTTTAGCCGTGTGAACGGTTAGAGACCGTTAGCCAAAATATAAATAGGAGTTGATGGCTGCATACCCCCTCACCAACTCAATAGCTTTTGAGAGGGGTTAGGAGCTTTGTGAGTTGGTGTTTTCCTTTTCTTTTTCAGTTGTGGAGTTGGTGAGGAGAGCAGGGTTGCTTTGCCTTTCTGTTTCCATATCTCCCAGCGTGAGTTCTTGATTCTTGTATGATTCAGGATGGGAGAATGGGGTTAAGTTGGCTGTAAGAAATTTCTATTGTAATCGACCATCTCTCTTCACATCAATATGAAGAACTCTGTATTTGAGATGATGTTCTTCCCTGTTCTTCAGTTTTTGAGCCTCAGTTCTTTTCTTTCTGTTTTGGCTCTTTTCTGCTTCCTGTGCATTTTGAGTTGATTCCTTGAAGAGAAGAGGGAGCTTCCTTCTGCTCTATGGAGGGAATCAGTTTCCAAGCCCTTTTGGGCAGTTCATCCCTAAGAGCAAATCACAGATTTAAAGTATATTCTTTTCTTTCAGTCTTGCGCCTCTTTCTCTGTTTTTCCCTTACCTTAGGGTTTACTGTTACAGCGAGCAGAGGATTTGTGAGTTCCTGTTTTCCTTGATAAAAATCTGTTGAAGTTCTGAGTTTTCAATCTGAGGTGTTGTCTTGTTGAGTTCAAAAGTCTTATGTTTGAAGATCTTGAGAATCGTAAGTTTTTGGCATATGGTCTCTTCTCTGTTCTAGCTTAGAGTCTCTAGCAGATTACAGTTTTTTTTGTGGTCTACAGTAAGTACTGCAGTTTTCTGATCATGATCTGCTGCAGCCGCTGTTTCTCCTGTTTTCAGTGACTCCCCTGTTCAGTTTATGTTTGATTCAGTTTTGCAGTCTCTTTTTGGTCGGCAATGGTTCTTGTCTGCAGTTTTTCAGCTGCTAACAAATTTTCGGTCAGCATGACCATGTACTGCTTTCGGCTGAAAAATCAGCAAACTATGCTACAGTCTGCAGTGTTTTGCTTTCCTTCTTTTGTCTCCCTTTGAAGTCTCTATTCTCTCTGTGTGTTTACCTCTTGCCGATCATTTTGCAAAATCTGCCTTGAGCCTTCACTGCCGCTGGCCTTTTTTTTCAGCTTTCGGTTCTGATCTTTTGTCTGAATTTCAGTTTTCATATTTCTTTAGTCTGCCTACTAACTTCCTGAGATGAGATTGGCTATTCAGCCTAAATCTTTGATTCCCTTGGCATGAGATGAGCAGCAAAAGATCAGCAATTTTTGGTGTTTCAGTCCACTCAGCATTTTCTGTTTTTCTCTCCTGTGTCTTTTCTCTTTCGGCAGTTTGGACATCAAGCTTGCAGACGGTTTTGCTGGTACAGATAGATTATTGGACAGGAAGCTAGCAGTCCGTTTCACTGCTATAGAAAAATTATTGTTAGCCTCTCCTGTTTTCGGCAAAAGTCTATTTTGGCTTTCGATTCTGCTTTGCTTTTGCTTCTGCTTTTCTTCCTTGGTAACAGGCTTCTATTTTCGGTCAGGACAATCTGCAGCCTCCGAATTTTTCTGTGTTTGCTCCCTTGCAGTAGTCTTTCTGTTTTATGGTTTTCATCCCTTTCGGTTTTCGACAAAATTGTTTCCGGTCTCCAGTAAGCAAACTTATTCTATCTTCCTAGCTTCTATAGCTACCAGAGAAGAAAAATTGTGAGAATACTCGGGGGTGAAATTGAAGGCACCATTCATCCCCTCTGTTGCCATTCCGGTCCTACAAGGAGCCTGGGGCTGGAGAAGGAGCTCAGGAGCGTCGCGAGGTCAACATCGGAGCTGGAGAACTTCATCATGTTGTCCGGGAGCATCGGGCTGAGCAGGCACGGCTCGACCCTGTCCTCGCTTGTACATGATGCGATGGAGATTAGGCAGGGCGTGCAGGATGGCTAGCAAATGATTAAAAGGATTTGGGTTTGAATGATTTCCATGTCTGAAATGACTTCAATATTTGTTTGTTTGTATCATGTGCTACGATGAATCTAATTGTCAATTCAGAATTCAGAATCAATCTACTTGTCAATTCACTGAAGGGAGCATATCTAGTCCTAACATGCAAACATGGATCAGGGTCATTGAATCCACCTTCTGCGGTGATGCCCCTTCTCCCCCGCCGATGACGCCCTTGTTCTATGGCTCGGATTAGGTTTGGCCGCCTCCCTCATCTCTGGTGTTTTGCCCCTCCTCCCTGGCGTTTTGCCACCGGCCTACTCCATCCCTAGCCTGTGACACGGCCACCATGACCATGGCTACCTTCAATCATGGCCACCACGACCACAGCCAACACGACCATGGCCGCTATGACCACAGTCACTTTCGACCACGACCATGACCACCTTGCCTTCGACCACAGCATGGAGTAGCGACCGAGGAGCCTGGGTGGTGCCGAGGGGAGGTGGTGTCGGGCGCCGGGTCAGAGGCTGGCGACAGAGCTGCAGGGAAGAGGGCGGCGCCTAGTGGAGGAGGGGGCAGCAGACAACAAGGAGAGTGTGGCGGAAAAGAGACTGATCGACGGCACTACAAGGAAGGGAGGCGGCGCTAGCATGGTAGAGGTTGGAGCCTGGCGGCGACCCTATAGGGAAGGGGGCACGCGGGGGAAGGGGTGGAGTGGGCAGCGGACGACGAGGTAAGTGAGCGATGTAAAAGAGACTGAGATGGTGCAAGACATGCAAAGGGAGTTAAGGGGAGGGGATCGGGTAAAGGAGAGAAGGGAGGGGGGTTATGTGTAAAAGGACATTACGTTTTGAGAGATTCCATAGAGGCATAGAAGGTGGATCATTGGCCCTGATTCATGTTTGCATATTTGCACTGAAAAGACCATTTACACTAGATATACTCCCTCCACTAAAGTTGTAAATAACAAAGGATATGCATATGCTCATCTCAGGTTTTAGCCAACAAATTGATGGATACACCAGTCATTCAAACAGGGAAAACTGGAGCCAACGTGTTATCTCAAAAATGTTATGGTTACAATACAACTCTCAAATCTTCATCAGCTAAATTGGAGATGGGGTCCCTCTTCACCCTGTGCTTCTTGCGCTTGAGCTTAGGCAATGCCATTATCCAGGAAGGAACTTCACAGCCTGAAGATATCAGCACGTTCGCGATGTTCCGCAAAAATGGCTTATCCTCCTCTGTGAAGAATGTAATAGCCTCCCCAGATCTACCTGCCCTTCCAGATCGTCCTATATAGAACGAGAAAAGAGATTTAGAATCTTGTCGCAGTGCGTGCGTGTGCAGGTGGGGGTGTCCGGGCTCAGTCAAAGCTGGATATCTTTCTTACCTATTCTGTGAATATAGGCAGCAGCTGACTCTGGAAAATCATAGTTGATCACACAGTTAACACCTTTGAAATCCATTCCCCGGGCAATAACTTCCGTTGCTATCAGTACCCAGGTCTTTCCAGCTCTCATGTTGTCAACAGCATCTTGACGCTGCAGTAAGGAAATAGAAATTGAGCCAATGAGCCCGACATCAACAATATTACAACAATGAAAACCAAAATAGCACAAACCTTTATCAACAACTAATAATAATATTATGCAAAAGTAATACCTGCTCCTCAGTAAGGTCAGCATGAATTACATCAGCTCTAATGTCGTCAAATGCCAGTTCTTTGTAAAGCTCTTTTGCCCTCTCTTTGCTTTGAACAAAGATCAATACTGGAGGATTCAGAGACTACCATTGAAAAAATGATTCTATCAGCAACAGGTAATAAACTCCAAAACACAAAGAAAATCCTTTTATAATAACAAATGTACAGTTCAATGTTATAAAATATTTTGTAAGTAGTTAGTTTAAGGCTAAACGCAGCACAATAGACTCAGCTTTGCTATTTATATCTGTGAATGTGTGAATTGGGAATTGATGCATTAGACTTAGGCATGACCAGTACAAACCAGCTCTAAAACAGTGCAAGACATACACACTAGAAGAAACTGCCAGAGAAGGATCATGACATACTCCTGCAAAGCTTTGGCGAAGAGCTAGCAGCTTTCCCTTCTCAGTTCCAGCAAAAATCAACTTTTGCTTAATCAGTGAGGAGGCTGAATTCCTGTAAGTTGAACAATTAATAATGAAAACAGCCCTCCAAAAATAGATCTGCTTGTTCACAATAAGACAGCGATACTCACTTTCTTCCCACAATGACTCGAACAGCATCATGCATTATAGTACGTGCAAGAGCCTCAATTGAGTCAGGCAGTGTCGCACTGAACAAAGATCGAATTATTGAAGGATTTGAGCAGGCTTGAACAATTGAATCGATCACATCAACAAATCCAAGTTCAAAAAGTTTATCAGATTCATCCAAGACAAGGTACTCCACCCTGCAAAAGGCAGTTCTGTGTTATTGACTTATTGTTGAATCATGCTGCACAGTGCTGAAAGAAACTGATTTAGCAAAATGCAATTCATGGTTCCTCTGTAAATCACATGAGGACATAGGTGAGGTGAAACTCAACATAAGGGTAAGCTAAATTGATCTTATTAGGTTTTGATTTTTAAACAAATTGAGTAGGAATGAACAAAACACAGGCTTTCCAGTATTTCTTAATAAATATAAAACACTTAACAGGCGCAGTTTTTCTGAATAACATATAAAGGAAATTTGTATTCTAGAACAAGCTATCATTTCATAACTGAAATACCACTGATAACCATGCAAACATTTAGTGTGCCATTGAAAATGTTAGAAATTGGGACCCCAGGTTGCAATTATGATCAAACATAAGAAAAATCACAATGTATTCAGGAGCGTGTATTAAAACATTGCTTATATGGAACCAACAGTGCCATGGTGGTGAAGAACTGAACAGCAAAACATTTGAGCTATGATCACAGACCTACTTAAGTCAAGGTCTCTTTTTTGTACAGCATGGTCCAATCGAAGCGGGGTGGAAACAAGGATGTCACAGTGCATATCTTTGAAATTCCCAGATTTTGATAGATCCTTGGTCATTAGCTTAATATAGAACTTCCTTCCCTTTGCCAACTTCTTGCACTCTCTCATAGTTTGTGCTGCCAATTCCCTTGTCGGGCAAAGAATAACAGCTTTAACACCTCCTTTGGACCCTGGCTATTAGAACAATAATCATCATAAAGCATGCTATTGCTCAATCAATCTGAACAACACAATACCATGAAGACAAATACCTTAATTTTCATAAGCATTGGAAGCAAGAAACCCAGTGTCTTGCCAGAGCCTGTCGGTGCACATGCAAAACATTCCCTGCCCTGAAGCAAGCAATGTGAGATAAATCACTTAAAAAACCATTTTCCATGGCAAGGGGACTAAAATCCAAAACAGAGTTCAACATCACTCACCGAAAGAAGAATAGGAATGGCCTGCCTTTGGATAGGTGTAGGTTCTTGAAACCCAAGCTTTGACAAGTTCCCAACCAAATAGGAATCGCAGCCATACCTAGTGCACAAATAAAGTAGCTTAACAACCTCAAATGATTACATAATAACCTGAGGTTTGATGTAGCGCAGCATGTACACAGTACACCTACAATAAGTAATTTAGCATGTCTGGGCTCTTGAATTATTCAGAATGCTAACCTTGAAACCAGTTCTTCAAAACTCTCAATTGGTGCTGGAACATTTTGCCCCGAAATGTGGATATCAAATCTCTTCCGAAGAATGGCAGCTCTCTGGAACCAATCAAAAAGATCAAATTCCGGCCATTGAGAGGTTGCAATTGCGAATATAACACATCTAAACATCAAGCTGTACCACCATTTAAAATCCAAGCAAGAGATTGAGGAATCATAACAAACCTCCTAATTTCCCTCATCAAATTTTTATATATGCAAGTTTTTTGCAAAACAACGCATCGTGGTCACGATTTCAGCTCAACGGAATTTGCACACATGCTTACCAAACAAAAAACAATGAATCAAGATTATGAACATCAGAGCATTGGAAAACGCCGTTACCTCGATTTCCCTCTCGGCTTCCTTCCGCCGCCTCACAACCTGCGAGTCCTCGTCCTTTGCAGTCTCAACCTTGGCAGAATCGTCCACAGCTTTCTTCGCTTCCAATCCCTTGAACACACTGAACCCCTCCACAACATCTGCAGAACACAGTGGGCAGAACCAAATTACCAACATAGGCGCTCCATGCAGCGACGTTTTGAGGCGAACCAACAGGAAGTGAAACCTCACCGGATGAGGAGACGGCGGCTTGGCCACGCTTCTTCTTATCCTTCTTTGCCTTAGTCTTGCTCTTGCGCTTCCGCTTCTTCTCCGGGGGCGGCGCGGCTGCATCGGGGACGGAGGGAGGAGGGCCCTGCCGGAAGCGGGCGAAGTCGGCGGCGAAGCGCTTGCGGTCGAAGTGGGTGCCGGCGAAGAGCGTCGACGAGAGCTTCGCCTTCTCCATGGTTGATTGGGTTGGTGGCCGCCACAGCCGCTGAGAACTAAAAACCCTAGCACGGGACCAAGCTCGCTCTCCGCATGCCACGTGGGCCACCAGCGCCGACCTGAACCATATATATCTGCGATCCAATTCCAACGGCCCGGATTGGGTCGCGAAGAAAATTCACATTCCAACTCCGTCGGTTCTCATGGGACCCACCTCCCAGTGACAGCACCGTGAATCTCACGCCCGTGTGTCCGCACAGCATATCCTAAGGGGTCCACTTGTTAGATAATGTTCCTGTATGACAGGTACGGCCCACCAATTAGTAGACCAAGCTCCACATGTAAGCAACGGAGCTTGCCCTACTGTGCCGCATCAGCCACCAATGTCGACCTGAGCCATGGATAGTTTCTGCGATCCAATTCGACGGTCTATATCTTATCACGAAGAAAATTCGCGATCCACCGCCATCGGTTCTCATGGGGCCCACACCTTAGTGACGACACCTATGCTTCCACGCTCGTGTATTTGCACAGCGTATACAGTAGAGGACCCACTTTTTAGAGAATGCCCATACGATAGGTTGTGCCTACCATTAAGTTGACTGGCCCCATATGTAAGCAAGCGACAGAGCACACCCTCCCATGCCACATGGACCACAAGGTGGCCTTGAACTACGAATAGTCTTTGTAATTCAATTTCGACGGTCCAGATCTAACCACAAATAAAATCTGCGATTCAAATCCATCGATTCCCATAGGCCACACCCACAGTGAACCCCGCACCGTGAAAATTCACAACTCCCCCGTCTCTTCCCCAACCAATCTACACTTCCTTTCCTGTACGCCAAAATTTGTGGTTCACGTTGAATCCTTGCAATATGTTAATCCCATGGGTTTGAGTCGGTCTTGCCGGTATGGGAGTCAGATCTCCTGGGAGGAGCAATGAAGGTGCTAATTTTTCTCTTTTCGGCCATTTTTGGGGGATTTTATCGTGTTGATTGATGATCTGTTCATCAGAGATGCGGAGGTTCTACGATTGGTGGCTAGGGCTGGCAGCATGATGGATTGGGTGCGGGTTAGGGTTTGTTCCATGTTGTTGGTTATTATCTGTTAAACACATGCTTAAATGTCTGGATTCCACGGTAGTAGTACAATGGGCCGTGGTGATTTGGCTGTACCACAGTAAAATCATCTAACTTTTGAGGAAAAATTATGCTTTGAGCTGAGTTTTAGGAGGATTTTTGGGTTAGATCAATGCTATCAATGATTTGATTAGCACTGGGGTGTTGTTATTCTGTTCTATTCATTGGTCAAGTTGTTGTACCTGGTTTGCACATGGGGTGGGGGTGGAGTTATTTGGTTCTATTCACTGGTAAAGTTGTACCTGGTTTGCACTGAGGTGTCCTGATTGTCATAGTATGATTTTCCACTTGGAATAAGAGTTTGGCTGCTCACTTCGATATGCTTGGTTAGTTGTCATGTGGTGTGTTGTGGGGGTGCCCAACCCCTCGGGGCTTAGGAGTGGCTAGCGGGACTTAAGATAAACCCAATAGCACAGTGTCATATGTACAAAGGAATGTATCGGTTTACCCTCGCCCTTTGTAATTTTGTGGTGGTCTTTAGCTAGTCCATATCCTCTACAGAGAAGGATACCAAGTACCTACTGTTGTAGCTCATGCCACAACATAGTGATTCTTTCTTCTTGTAGATACACAAGTAGATCTTTGTTAGTGATATGCCCTAGAGGCAACCATGGAGATGATTGTATCACTTCTATGTTTATGAATGTTTGAATAAAATGTTATTTTGTCCCTTGAATAAATATCTTTTATATTGATCAACAAGTATGTGACTTGTTCGTGAAACTCTTTATTCATATTTTGATGTTATTCTAAATTATTTCTGATCTTATATCATTATGTGGGATGATTATGATTTATAAATCAGCACATGTATTGATTAATGATCATGTTTCATGAATCATGGATATGAGATGTCAAATCAATAATGTGGACTCATGTTAGAGAACATGATGTTGGATTGACCCATCATGAGACACTGCGAGAATTGTTATATTCTTAAGTGTCATCAGTTGGTCTCATACATATTGTATGTAAGATCCTTAGACCTGAGGTCGACAATGTTTCCTACATGTGTAATAGTTTGCTTAGGGGTTACCAAACACTACTCCGTAACTGGGTGGTAATAAAGGTAGCTTTCGGGATTGCTATGAAACATGCGGAGGAATATGAGCGATCAAGATGGAATTTGCACCTCCTATATAACAAGAGAGATATCTCTGGGCCCCTCGATGTGGTTGGATTAAGAAAGTACATAGCCATGCCAAATGTGGTTGATGAGTCAATCACAACTGAGTAATCCACTACAGGTTCAAGTGAAGGATCGAGCTATCACAGGATGGCACATTTCTCACCTTGAATTCGATCTGGTATCATGAGGCAAAGGGATCGGTACATAAGCACTATATAGGTTCGTCCGATGTGATCTTTATGTGTGTTTGGGAGTCATTATGTCCTACTAGGGACCGCTACTGACTTATGGGCCGGAAAGGAGTTTTCGGCCCATGGCCAAATACACATAAACCTATAGGGTCACACACTTAATGGACTGGAACAATAAGGGGTCGGATGATAGTTTTCGAGTAGGATTCGATCTCTACTTGTATCGGATATGGATCCTATTGGAGGCTATATAAAGAGAGGTGCGGGGACTAAGGGATGTATCCCAAAACACACATGTCGAAACCCTAGCCGCCACCTCTCGTATCCCTTGCCGTGCACACTGGTGCTAGCACATCGACGTATGGTGCTCCATCCCTGAACGTGTGGACTTCGGTAGAGGCGCTGCTGCGACTGCTGCGTTAATAGGGATGATCACGAGGAGGAGACGGTTGGACGGAGGACGTTCGACTACTACCGCAACACCGACACGCTATTTATTAAATCGGCTGCTTCAACCCTACTTCCGCTGTACTGTGCGTCTAGTGGTAATGATCTATGATCTCTTACTTACATAGCTTTCTGATTTACGTGATAGAAAAGTTTTAATCTACGCTAGTGTAGTCTATTTATATCCCAACAATCTTCGTGTCACCGCTGTCTCCAGAGTAGTGTATTTGTTCTTACGGCACATGTGCAAAATCCAAGAGTTATACCTTTATCAAGTTGGACTTGATATGGTAATAAATGTCCAGCGTTTGCTTAAGATACGGTCAAAAGTTAGAACTGTAGCGTCAGTGTGCTTTGGACAAAAGTTAGAACTATAGCAAAATCCAAGAGTTATAACTTTATCAAGTTGGACTTTATATGTGTATTTTGTACCGAAATAATCATTTGTCATTCTCAGTTAAATACATCGAAATACTACTTTTTTGACATGTGTGCGCTGTCTTCAACAGCTGCTATCTTGGACACTGCAAGTGAAGTCCTGCCACTTGTAGTGCCAGTCTCTGGGAGAGTTGGTTCAGATAAACCACTTATTTGCCAACAGAGTGGCATGAGAGGTGTAATAGTTAAGGAAACAGTGGCTACTGATCTCATTGTTATGTTATATTTTTTATGAGTAGATGGTTTTATTGTTAGTAGCTGCATCTGTGGCTACGGCCACTATAGTTACGACCGGTTTATTGTAGCTACGACCAATTAACTCTAATTTACGACCGGTTTCCTGTAGCTACGACCAGTTTACTGACTCCGTGTTACATCCCAAAATTTTATTTGCATTTTATTTGATTCGTTGGAATTTATTTGGTTTTATCTGGATTTTACCCCAAGTCTTAAGTAGAAAACTTAAATTGTTTATCTCCCGAAAAGCCAAAAAAATAGTTGATTTTATTTTCCCTGAGTTATCCTGGAGTTATTTGCTAAGTGTTTTTAAAGTTGCTTGGCTTTGCTGAAAACTGAAAGTTAATTTAAGAATTTAACTCTTCCTCAGATGACTCGTGTGCGGCTCAGATTGCCCTTGACCGTATCCCGTGGCGTTAATCCGTCACTCACCCTCTCTCCTCTCCCCTCCCGCCGATCAGTGAGCCCTATCATCTCTCGCCTATCTTTCTTCTTTCCACACCCAGTCGCCATTAGCACCAATTAGGACCTCGCGCCCGTGGGCGTTTTGTTAAAAATAATCTATTTTTTATTCAAAAATACAGAAATATACATGCAATTTTTTTTATAGAAATAGCCTATCGCTCAATGGTTGAGCGATAGGCATGCAATAGCTTTACGTTGGGCGACAAGTATGCAGTCACCCACAGGTACATGGCTGAACTGACGTGGTCAAAACAATGTAGTCGACTAGAATGGTCGAAGCAACGTGATTGACACAGCATGGTCGAAGATTAGTGAGTGGTCAAAGAAAACAACATTAGTGAGTGGTTAAAGTGAACAATGTAGTTGAAGATTAGTGAGTGGTCGAAGTGAACAACGTGGTCAAAGATTAGTGACTGGTGAGAGGTGCTGTCACCGAACGGTTGGGCGATAGCACCTATCGTCCAACCATTGGGCGACTGGCCTGCATGCCACTCGACCCTTGGGCGAGAGGGTCTAGTCACCCAACGGTTGGGTGGCTGGAGGCTATTTCTGTAAAAAAATTAAAACGCAGGTATCAACTGCTAGCTCAAACCATCAACAACCCCGTTTAGCATGTTCCTTAGCCGCAGTTCAAACTCCTCAAACCAGATTGTTAGAGTTTTTGAGGATAAGACCCCCGACCTTCTCAAACAGTGCAGAGCCAATGGATGTTGATGATTGGTTTCGTGCAATTGAAAAGAAGTTGGATATTCTGCAGTGTATTGATCGAGAAAGGGTCTTGTTTGCTTCTCACCAGCTAAATGGACCAGCATCCAAGTGTTGAGCATCTTCACCACCAGGAGCGCCATCGCACTAGGAGTCGATCACCACCGCCACCTCCTCCATGCCACCGACCACCTCCATTCATCTTTAGCCTCTGCACGAGGTATAAAAGAACCCCTAGCATCTCCTCTCTCTCGCTTGCACCCTTTCGACCGCATTCGACCACAGTCACTCTCGACTGCAACCATGCACTACCATAGAAGCAGCCTTCGACCGCTCCGGTCGAGTTATGACCACTCTGTAGGAAATATGTAAAGATTTCTTACTCTAGTGTGATACTAGTGGTTGGAAATCTCTCAAGATTTCTCACTCTACTCTGATACCATGAGAAATCTTTATAGATTTCCTACATTGGTATCAGAGCTTGAGTTCTCTCTTGGGCTAATCCCTACATTTGGGGATTAGAGCTTGTGTTCGTGTACACCTTAGTCCATGTCGCTTCTGAGCTCGCTGAGTAGTGTCACCAGTGACGTTCTGAAGATCGGCGATGGTAGTGTGCCGAAGGTGTCGGTGCGCGAGGGCAGCATCTCCTTCTCGCATCCCATGCTCACAAGGAGCAACTACGTGACTTGGGCTATGAAGATGAAGGTGTTCATGTGCGCTTAGGGCATGTGGAATGCATTCGTGGATGAGGTGGTGAATGAGAGGCAGCGGAGGTGCATCTCGTCTTGGCGGAGGCCGACAACGAACTGGCGCTGATGTGAAGAGGATGCAACAAGATTAGGGGGGTGATTGTTGGGTTAATCTTGTTGTGTGTGTGTTTTTACTTTTGTGTTTTGAGTACTGTGTAGTCATAGTCGTAAGTCACACTCAGAAGAGTACTGTAGATGTTATACACGGAGGAGTACTGTAGCGTCATACTCACAGGAATGCTGTAGATGTGATACTCTGAGGAGTACCATAGACATCATACTCAGAGGAGTACTGTAGATGTCATACTCAGAAGAGTACTGTAGTGTCAAACTTGTAAGAGCACTGTAGAGTCGTACTCGTGAGAGTACTACAGTAGTCGAGGACCACTGAAGTGGTCGGTGCTTGGAAGAATTGTGTGGTTGAAGTACCACGGTCGGTGCTTAGAAGACCTGTGTGGTCGAAGCACCTTAGTCGGTGCTTGAAAGACCTGTGTGGTCGATGTAATATTCTGAACGTCGGTACGACGTAAGTTTTTTAAACAACCGCGGAGTCGCCGGTTTTTCGGCAAATCACGGGAAGGGAAAAATATAAATTGTAGAACATTGGAAAAGGAATAAAATATATTAAAAATTATTTTAAAATTCAGTGTTGGGCTGCCTGGAGGTGGGCCAACCACCCTTGGGCCAAGGGCCTAAGGGGGTGCGCCACCCCCTTCCCCCATGGCCGCACCCCACCACCCCCTCCCCTTTCTTATTAGCTCTAGGGTTCCCCCTCTCCTCCCAAACACAGCCGCCACCCCCTGCTCTTTCTCCCTTGGTGGCCGCGCCCCCTCCCCAAGGTGATTCCCCCCATTGCTGCCCTTGGAGAAGGAGAAGAAGGAGAAGGAGAGGAAGGAGAAGGAGAAGAAGGAAGGAGAAGAAGAGGAGGAAAGATTGGAGAAATTCTTCAGCTAGGTAATTTTCCCCCATCCCAAACCCTCTATTCTTAGGAATAATTAGGGTTCTTGGCACGGATTTTGATGGGAGATTATAGATTAATTGCCCGATTAGGGTTTACCTGCTATCTGCCAGTAGATTGATTCGCGTAGCGCGTTTGTTAGCGCGGTTTTGACCTAGCAAACGATTTTTCCTGCGGGTCTTCCCAATAGAAAAGTTGTAGAGGAATTCCAGATGCGTCTCCTGTAGTTTGTTCGGATTATTTGGCCGTGGGATCTGGGAGATACGGAGTCGGTAATACCGCTGTCCGTCAGGCGGACAGATTGGTATAGTCCGACGGTGTACGAGATTTAAAAATAGTAATTGATTTTTATGGTCATGGCCGTAATTGAGAAAGTTGTAGATAATTCAGAGATCTAGTTGCTGTATATTTTTCAAAATTTTTAGACCTCTGTACTGTCGTTGGGACGAGATTTAGTTTCGCTGTCCAGTCTGCCAGATCAGAGAGTTTCCTCTGTTTAGGGAATTAAATTACACCTAGCTATGATCAGAATAAAAATAGGTGTTCTACATGAAAATTGTAGGTTTTTAAGTAACGAATCCAGAGAGGTATCGTTTGCTGTATTTGAATTATTATTTTTAAAGATACGAAATTGTGAAACAATGCTGCTGCAGAAGGGTTTTTTGCTGTTTTGCTGAGCGTAGAATAGTTTATGCGGGTTCGGGGTTTAGCGACGCCTTTAATATTTTTGTTGTGTTTGTATGCTGTGGCTTGGTGCTCAGAGATGTCTTTTGGATCGGTGGTCTTGTCCCTGAGCGTTCTTGATTTTTGCTTCGCTTCGTTGGTTTGAGGCAAGTGAATGTAGCGGTGGTTGCTACCGTTTAACTTGTTATTCCTTCTACTTGCAATTTACGTTATTATCGTAACTTGATACATTATGCCATGATTACGTGATATTTTTAATTGTGGGGATGGTAGCAAATATTGATCAATTGCTATGTTGATAATTTTGCTAGTAGACATGTGGAATTCCTACTTAATGTTATAGTGTGGAATATGAAATTAATATGTGGTGGATGTGGAGATGATGAGAGCATGATAATGCTCCTTGTGGATGAATTAATGTGATGTATGAATTATCATATCATTCATGTCATATCATGTCATTTGCATATATGGATGTCGCCGCAAATGCCGCGATCAGACTTCTGACAAAGATCGTATATTGTCAGAATACGATGCACCTCTTCTCCATGGAAACAATTCCCTGCCCTGGAAAGAGTGAAGTGAAGATAGCATGAGCATACATATGCATTTAATTGTTGTTAAATGACTGCATTCATATACCATTTTGCATTCATATGCAATATGTTGTGGTGAAGTTATTTTTGGTGGCATATTCAACTTCATTGTTGTATTATGAAATTGGCTCTTGAGAGCTATTTGTGGTATGAGGATTGTGGTTGTGGTCGTGGAATAGGATTCGTTCCGTGTGTATGGTAAGGGTTGTGATTGTGGCATGAAATTCTTTTCTCATATATATTAATTGCTGATAGCAAATGTGCATGTGAGAAATAATAATGTATTGAAGTAAACAATACATATGTTTTATTGCCTTTGGTAAAGGTAGTGGTTGAGGTTTTAAAGTAGTCAAACAAGATTTATTTGCTAATACTTTACCATCATTGATAGTGTTTTGAGGTTGATAGTATAAACATTGTTAATTGTGAAAGATTAAATGTTGGTGTTTAATCTATTGTGGTTATGGAAGATTAAATGTTTCTTTTGCATTTAATAGAGGATAAATTGACTGCACTCGTATGCTAATTAAATCTGAAATTGAAGAGGTATGATTCATAGAGGTTTGTGGTAATTTATTAACTGTGACATGAATTGTAGTTGTGGTTGTATGAAATTATAAATGATGATGTATAATTGTTTGTAGTTTGAATAGCTTGTTAAACTGTTTGCTTGCTGAGATTTTTATCTCACCCTTGTTCCCCCCTCCCTATAAGTGGACTTTGAGCATGCATTGAGAAGGGTAGAGCAGCACCACATTGATGCATATGGATTTTGTTTTAATGCTGAAATAAAGTCGAAAGAACTCTAGTCTTTGCTTAGCTATACTGTGGATGATTGTTTCATCTTATTAATGTTAATTTGGAACCGTTCCTTTGGTTATTAATATTTAAATTGATTATGAATATTGATTGTTCTCATTATTCTGTTATTTTCTAGATGTTATGCTTCCGCTTATATTATCCTGTAAATTAAATGTTGCCAGTTTAATTTATCTTGTAAATTGGCTGGTTGTAGAGCAGTTTTAGTAGCATCTTAGGGCAATGTGGGTCCTGGGGTGTTACAGTTGGTATCAGAGCGGGCTTTAGGTCTGTGGTAATTAAACTATTAAATTGACACACTGGTGCATAGTAGGATGGGATGGGTCAAGCATTGCATTTATGCTTTTGACATGTTGTATTGATGATTTACGTTATGAGATAATCTTGTATGATTATGTTTTGCTCCTATGACTGTTATGAGTAAGGATAGTCAATACTATGATGTAGATGTTGTATATGCTGCTTTGGCATTGCCAGATTATATCACTGTTCGCAGTTTGGGGATTAGCAATGTAGTTACCTCAGGTAACTTAATTGCAAATGTTGTGAGTAAGTTTCTTAGAAAAATTGTTATCTGCCTTGAGAGATTTTTGCCAATTCTTGGCCTATTACAGTTAATGAATTTCTTTTGAGTTTGTGGTTCTTGCAGTTGAGGGTATGCAATTGGTCTCTACCTGTTCCTTGAAGCAGTTATTGTTTCTTTTCGGACTAATGAGATACTTTTGCTACCTGTGCTTATTGTTGATTTGTAAGGTTGGTCTCTTCGTGGGAGTTTTGTCTTGTTGTGAATCATGACTTATCGGTTCGCTTGGTATTTTCTTTTTTTAATGAAAGTTTTGAGTTGCAAATTCATTGATATGTGAAAGCCTTGGATTTATATATTTCTTTTAGATTATTTTGAGTGTTGAAGTATATCTTCCTCTCCTTTCTGAAAGAGAGTGTTAAAACCCTTTATGGTGTTTTGCTATGCTTAAGTGGAAGGTGGTAATCTTGTAAACTAATTCATAAGGTATGAATTATCAAGTTGAGGTGTTAGCGTGGTGCATAATTAATTTCAATTAGCATCCTTGGAAGTGTAGTTGATTAATTTGATATTGCCTTGTAATAGTTTTAGAAGAACTATGATTAAGAATTTGTCTATTCATGATTGGAACTCATGGAATTATTGAGGTGTGTGCAAAAGAGAATTAGAATGATTATTATGATTGTTTAATTTTCTATCATGTTGTATAAATTGAATTATCTTTGTCTTTAGTAATTAATCTGACCGTTTGGAATGATTAAGTAAGGATGTGTTGGAATATTGCCTTGGTAATATTAACCTTTAATATGTCTTTTATTTAGATACTTTATGAGCAGGTACAATTGCTATTTTCATCTATCTTTCATCATGCTAGATTGGTGAAATATGTATAAAGAAATAGATGAAAGTTGATTTATTGACTTGTAGAATCTTGTCTTACAAAGCTGGTATTATTGAAGTTTAAAGTTATTTCGTTCTAATTCCTGAACGTAAAGTGGGATACTGAATCTATGCTCATGATTGTTTTATGATTGTAAAATGGTGTTAGGATCATGAATGTTGTTGTGATAAAATAATAATTAAGTATTGCCAGTAATGAATAGAGTAGAATCAATTTGTGCTAAGTTAGAGTTGAGCATCAATAAGAATTGAATATATGAAATCTAGTAAGAGATTTATACTAGCATGTTTTGTGAGATTGTCATGTTCTAGTATCAGCTTGTTTAATAGCTTTGTTCTATTATGTGGCTTATGCACTAGGTTTTACTAGATCAAGTAGTTGCAATCTTATTTAGATATTAGAAACATGATGAAGTGATTTCTTATGTTTCTATTGGAAAAGTTTATGAAGGGAGTTGAGGATATGATGATGCTTGTTAAGAATGTATTATTCTGATGTTAGTATGATGGTCAGTATGTAGTTGTGATGATAATATTGAATGTTCATTAAATAAAAGAATTTGATAACTTCCATGATACTATTTAAATCAAAAGTTTTGATAATTGCGTACGCGATCTTTTGATCTCATGACTTATGTGGCAGCAGAAATTGTTTTAAAGCAAAGTGTCGTGTTGAGATTAGTTCTTAAAGAATTAATGTGTTGTGGTCTTTAAAACTCTTTTGATGGAATTGTCAAGGTAATACTGTAATCAATGGAAGTTGTTCTTTTGTTAAAAGGAAATATTGTGGTAAAAGTGTTGGAGGTTGAAGTCAAGTTGTGCAAACTTTTTGAAGTGTGTTTGACTTCTTATTTTCGCCGCCTAAGAGTCTCTTGAGCTCAAATGGCAATATTGAATTCTTTTAATTGAGATTTGATATTTTCTTCTTGAGGAGGCATGTGCCTTCAGCTGTGGTCTTATCTTTTGTTGTCCAAGATCTTTGCTTTTTCTCTTGGTCTTGTGTTTATTGCAGGTGGTAACATCTTCCTTTGTGCTGAAATTTTCTTCTTTTTGCCTCTCTAAGAAAGGGGTAATCAATTTGGGTTGCAAAGACCTTTAAGAGGTGTATAGCAACTAGTTGGTGTGGATATGCGATTGATTTTGGTGAGATTATGGGTGTGTTATGTATTTCGAGTTGTTGTCCTTAAGGGATTGAGGTGTTTTAAGAATTATATGTCAAAGTAATTCTATTGGTCGAGGGCTTGGCTAGAATGTATTTTGTGGAGACAGTAAAGTCTCTCTGCAAGGGTGTGGATGATATACTCAGTTTGAGCGCACTGTCGAATTGCCAACTTAAGATAAATGAGTTGATGTGTTGGGCGATGATTTGGAAATCCTTGGTTCAAGGAAGTTAAAGTTTTTTCAAAGGGAATGTATTGGGAAATTATTAATATCTCGAGCAGTAATATGCTCTTTTGATTCTTGTTTAAACTGTGTGTTTATGGCAGAGGTCATCTGCGAATTGAGTTGTTTGATGTTGAGGCGTGGTCTTTTGCAGTTAGAAAAAGAGAATAATTGTTTTGGTTTGTCAAGTGATTTTCCCTCTTGGCCTATGCAGTGTGGATTCTCCAAATGTCTACTTGTAGAGTGTGAATATTTTTGTTGTGAATCCTTTGTTTTGGACCGTGGTCCTTTGAAGGGAAACTGGTTGCTAGTGTGTTGCTTGAGAATATTTCATTCTTCTTGTGGTTGTGTTACATTTGTATCAGCTATTGATTGTGCTTCGAGTAATGTTATGAGTGGAATTTGTGGTCGAATTATTTAAAAGGGGTACAATGTATTATCCCGATTATAATAAATAGAGGGAAAAATTTTAAGAAGAAGGATGGTATTAGATAGTGGCTTGATAGTTTCGCGAGATCGACAGGATCTGCTAGCCGCTCAGAGCCGGCAGAAGAGTTGCGGGTGCTCGACGTTGACCAGCACATGTCGTGGACTCGTCGGAATTGTTGTGGTGGCCCTCTTAACGAACCAGTCCGAGCGGGAGGTGACGTGAGAGCTTGAAGTTCAAATGAAGAAGAAAGACCCGAGTTCTTCGAGGCGGGTGAGAACCCGTAGTTGTGGTTCCCTTGTGATGTTCTACCTTGGCATGCTCTTTCTTTTGATGGTTCTTTCCTTCATTGCTCTTTTCTTCGCTGTTCTCTTGTTTTGTCATTAGAGGAGCGAGATTCGAGGACAAATCCTTTTTAGGTGGGGAGAATGTAATATCCTGAACATCGGTACGGCGTAAGTTTTTTAAACAATCGCGGAGTCGCCAGTTTTTCGGCAAATCGCGAGAAGGGAAAAATATAAATTGTAGAATATTGGAAAAGGAATAAAATATATCAAAAATTATTTTAAAATTCAGTGTTGGGCTGCCTGGAGGTGGGCCAACCACCCTTGGGCCAAGGGCCCAAGGGGGTGCGCCACCCCCTCCCCCCATGGCCGCACCCCACCACCCAGATGTAGGTTTTTAAGTAAAGAATCCAGAGAGGTATCGTTTGCAGTATTTGGATCATTATTTTTAAAGATACGAAATTGTGAAGCAACACTGCTGCAGAAGGGTTTTTGCTGTTTTGCTGAGCGTAGGAGAGTTTGTGCGGGTTCGGGGTTTAGCGACGCCTTTAATATTTTTGTCGTGTTTGTATGCTGTGGCTTGGTGCTGAGAGATACCTTTTGGACAGGTGGTCTTGTCCCTGAGCGTTCTTGATTTTTGCTTCGCTTCGTCGGTTTCAGGCAAGTGAATGTAGTGGTGGTTGCTACCGTTTAACATGTTATTCCTTCTACTTGCAATTTACATTATTATCGTAACTTGATACATTATGCCATGATTGCATGATATTTTTAATTGTGGGGATGGTAGTAAATATTGATCAATTGCTATGTTGATAATTTTGCTAGTAAACATGTGGAATTCCTACTTAATGTTATAGTGTGGAATATGAAATTAATATGTGGTGGATGTGGAGATGATGAGAGCATGATAATGCTCCTTGTGGATGAATTAATGTGATGTATGAATTATCATATCATTCATGTCATATCATGTCATTTGCATGTATGGATGTCGCCGCAAATGCATGATCAGACTGCAGACAAAGATCGTATATTGCCATGTACGATGCACCTCTTCTCCCGCGGGAAGCAATTCTCTGCCCTCGAAAGAGTGAAGTGAAGATAGCATGAGCATTCATATGCATTTAATTGTTGTTAAATGACTGCATTCATATGCCATTTTGCATTCATATGCAATATGTTGTGGTGAAGTTATTTTTTGTGAAATATTCAACTTCATTGTTGTATTATGGAATTGGCTCTTGAGAGCTATTTGTGGTATGAGGATTGTGGTTGTGGTCGTGGAATATGATTCGTTCCGTGTGTATGGTAAGGGTTGTGATTGTGGTATGAAATTCTTTTCTCATATATATTAATTGCTGATAGCAAATGTGCATGTGAGAAATAATAATGTATTGAAGTAAACAATACATATGTTTTATTGCCTTTGGTAAATGTAGTGGTTGAGGTTTTAAAGTAGTCAAACAAGATTTATTTGCTAATACTTTACCATCATTGATAGTGTTTTGAGGTTGGTAGTATAAACATTGTTAATTATGAAAGATTAAATGTTGGTGTTTACTGAGATTTTTATCTCACCCTTGTTCACCCCTCCCTACAGGTGGACTTTGAACATGCATTAGGAAGGGTAGAGTAGCACCACATTGATGCACATGGATTTTGTTTTAATGCTGAAATAAAGTCGAAAGAACTCTAGTCTTTGCTTAGCTATCCTGTGGATGATTGTTTCATCTTATTAATGTTAATTTGGAACCATTCCTTTGCTTATTAATGTTTAAGTTGATTATGAATATTAAATTGTTCTCATTATTCTGTTATTTTGTAGATGTTATGCTTCTGCTTATATTATCCTGTGAATTAAATATTGCCAGTTTAATTTATCTTGTAAATTGGCTAGTTGTAGAGCAGTTTTAGTAGCATCCCAGGGTAATGTGAGTCCTGGGGTGTTACAGCCGAAGTGCCTCGGTTAGTTCTCGGAAGACCTTCGTGGTCGAAGTGCTGCGCTAAGAGGACTCGAAACCTGCGTGTGTGGTCGTAGCGCCATGCTCATGGCACCTGTGCCTGTAGTGTAAGGATTTTTTTAAAAAATAATCTCTTTTTTATTCGGAAATCCAAAAATATACCTACATTTTAATTTTTTTACAGAAATAGCCTCCAGTTGCCCAACCATTGGGCGACTGGTACCTCACGCCCAAGGGTTGAGCGACATGCAGGGCATCCGCCCAACCGTTCAGCGATAGTTCTTCGACCACATTGTTCACTTCGACCACGATGTATGATGTTTCGACCACGCTGTATGATGTTTCGACCACGATGTATGATGTTTCGATCATGTTGTTCACTTAGACCACTCACTAGTCTTCGACCACGATGTATGATGTTTCGACCACGCTGTATGATGTTTCGACCACGATGTACAATGTTTCGATCATGTTGTTCACTTAGACCACTCACTAGTCTTCGACCACGATGTATGATGTTTCGACCACGCTGTATGATGTTTCGACCATGATGTACAATGTTTCAAGCATGTTGTTCACTCACTAGTCTTCAACCACGATGTATGACATTTTGACCATGCTGTTCTCTTTGACCACTCACTAATCTTTGACCACATTGTGTCGATCACGCTGCTTTGACCACGCTGGTCGACCACGTCGGTTCGACCACGTATTTATCGCCCAGCGGTAGAGCTACTGCTTGCTTATCGCTCTGCCGTTGAGCAACAGGCTACGCTATTTCTGTAAAAATTAAAACATAGGTATATATCTGTATTTTTGAATAAAAAATGGATCATTTTTTAGAAAAACTTGTAGTTGAAGTTCGTGGTCATGGCGCTGTGGTCGAACGACACTATGTGACGTGCATAGGAGTCGTGTTTCAAGGTGAGGACGGTAAAACTAGATCGCGGGTAGTTGTCAGAGTCCGAGTCGTGTTGGTGTAGTGGGTGAGTGGCCTGCATGTGTGGCCCGGCTGTGTCTATTTAAGCCATGTAATTTGCTAAGCAAACAGAGCAATAGAATAATAGAGAAAAACACAGAAAAGATGTTAGCAGTTAGCACCGCAATCTCGTGCCTAAGTTCTTTTGTGTTCAGTCTTGTTATTAGCCCCGTCATCTCGTTCCCATCTCTGGCAAACCAAGAACGGCCGTATTTGTGTGCGTCAGTCCACCATGAAAGCGTGCATTTAGAGACTCGTTCCAACACACTCTGGTCGGGTTACAACCGCTCTGGTCGAATATGACCACTTCCGCTAGTCTTTTCTACCACTTTCACTATCGACCACAGCCACTCACGACCACGGTCGCTCCCGAACACTGCAGTCTCCGACCACTTTGAGCACTTCGACTACCACCGACCTTCGACCACGACCACTGCAAGCCACCAACCACTCTAAACACTCTAAAGCCCCCAACCACTCAAAACTCTGAAACATTCGACCACATTAAACCTCCGGCCCCACTAGCTTCCGACCACTCTTCTTCTGACCTCTATCACTTTCGACCACTACCACACAGAAAAATTCTGTAAGCCTTCCAATCACCAACTTTCTACCACAGTTGTTTCGACCACAGCCAGTTTTGATCGTAGTTGTTTTGTCAACAGTTGGTTTTCGACCACAGTTGTTTCGACACGCCAGTCGTTCGACCACTTCAACCCTCTCGACCACCTTTCCGACCACACATATAATTTCAAGCATGTTCTGCCATCTTATCTCTACTGTTCGACCACTTCAGCCACTGACCACTCTATATAGCTTTCTACCACCGACCACTCTGAAGAACTTCCATCCATCTGACCACTCTGAAGATTCTTCAACCACTAAAAAATTTCGATTGCTATTCCGACTACGGCAAGCTTTCAACCACATATATCCTACGACCCAACAGGGTGACAAAGGCAATCAATAACATCAGATGCTATGAATGTGGTGAACTTAATCACATTAAGTTTAACTGCCCCAAACTAAAGAGCAAGGAGGTCAATGATGACAAGGCACCAACTCATTGACTTTGGTTCAAGACTACCTAAAGCAAGAAGCATAACTATCGCAAGGCGGTCAACAAGGTACCGTCAGCACTTGAGGAGATTGATTTGAGTGATGTCGAATTTGCAAGTGATGAGGACAATGGCAAGAAGGCAAAGGAGGCAGACTTCACAGGGATGTGCTTTATAGCAAATAGTGAGGATTACGATAATGATGATCTCTAAAGCGATCCGGATGAGGTAAAACCTTTCTACACCGATTTATCTCGTACTATGCTTAGATTGATAGAAAAGCTCAAGAAATACAAAAAGAAAATTAAAGTCATGATCTTGTTGTTGAGAACTTAAAACTCTGAAATTCATAGGCTTAGAGCTTCTCTTCGTAATGATGAATCTTGTGAGTCCTGTCAAGTTTTACATTCTAAAATGGACTCTGCAAGAAAAATAAACGCTTTAACATTCGTTCAACTTAGTGATGTAATTGCTAAACTTGATGAATTAAAAGTGGCACACGACTCTTGTGATGAGGAGCTCAACTTGCAAAAGTCGAAATTAAAAAGCTCAAGTCTAGTTCTTCTGCTCAATCTAAAGCTTACTCTAAATGTGATTTTCTTCGGGCTAGGCTTAATTATCTCAGGAGTCAATTCAACAAATGCTTTATCATGAGACTGTTTCTTGCTCTAATTGTCCTAAGCTTAACACTGAAATAGAAGCTTTGACAAGGGAACTTAATGATTTTTCTTAAAAGGAGAAATTGATTCAGTCTAGTGCTTCCAAGGAAATTGTAAATGAATATGTTTAGTGCTCATCTTGTTCCACTCTGTCTAAGAAAAATGAGTATCTTAAAAACACTTTAGAGAGGTTTTCTTTTGGCAAGAAGAATTTGAATATGATTCTAGACAAGTTGGAACTAGTGTGAAAATCATGGTCTAGGATTTTATGTTATTGAACATGCTAGGAATAATCCTCCTAAAGTATCCAAGGTACTCAAACCAGGGAAATTTGAAGTAGAATCAGAACCAAAACAAGTCATTTTTAGATATGCTAGTTTTGCAAAAGAATACTCTACCAAACCGAGTGTTGTTAAGTCATCCGATACGACCACTCATCAAGTCAAGTATCAATGCACTCATTGTGATAAAGACGACCACTTGGTTCAATTCAACTTTAGAAAAGAAAGACATGATAAAAGATGTTTTTGACCAGTTGCTTCCTGTGGTCGAATCAGTGTGGCTAGATCAGTGCTCGACTAGTTGGTTCTCATGGTCGGACCAGAGTGGTCGAACGAGATTTCTGACAAGTTGCTTCTCGCGGTCGGACTAGCGTCACAAAAGGCCTCCGACCAACGTTTTCTGCTCGTTTAGATCAATCAATGGCCAAACCCTTGTTATGTAGTTGGTCGGATCATTTTCGACCAGTGTCATCCATGTGATCCAACTGATCAGCTGTAAGACCACCCTTGCTAAGAAGGTCAGACTGCTCCATGGTCGAACCTACTTTTCAACGACCGACTAGTCGAAGTATGTCAATTGCTAATGCTTCACTTAAATCTTCATTAGTCAACACTTTTGCTCCTGTTCGTCGAGTATCTTAGTACTGGATACCTAAATCTTTATTGACTAACCCTAGTACTAAGATAACGATGACTATTCGTGTTTTGTAAGCTCGTTGCAAGAGGAAGGAGAACATATGGTTCATCGACTCTAGCTGCTCTCGCCACATGACTGTAGATTCACGATGGTTCTCCAGTCTCACTCATGCCCCCGGTGATGAGATGATCACTTTTGGGGATAATTCTCAAGGATGAATTATGGCTAAAGGCACTGTGCACGTCAACGGCAAGTTCGTCTTAAAGGATGTCCCTCTAGTCAGTAAGTTGAGCTATAATCTTCTTTCGGTTTCATAGTTGGTAGATGATAATCTTGAGGTGAACTTTAAAAAGCATTCATGCTATATCTTAGATTCATCTAGTGATCTTGTTTGCAAAACGAGTCGAGTTGGTCGCTTGTTTAAGGGTGATTTTTCATATTCAGCATTTTCTAATCTTAGTGTCTTATTTCATCAGACTCTAAGGATTGTTCTTTTAGCACCGTAGATTAAGTCATATTAGCTTTGATCATCTAGCTCGACTCAGTAATATGAATCTGGCTATAGGAATTCCTAGTCTTAAGTTTGAAAAGTCAATAGATCTAGTCTGTTCACCTTGTTGACATGGTAAGATGGTTGCGTCATCTCATCCTCCTTTCACACAATTAATGACTGATTCCCTAGGACAATTATTGGACATAGACACTGTAGGTCTATCTAGGGTTCAGTCTGTTAGAGGTAAATGGTATATTCTTTTTATTATCAACGATTACTCCAGATATTCTTGGGTGTATTTTATGGCCTCTAAGGACGAAGCTTTCAGTACTTTCGAGAGCTAGCTCTTAAACATACTAATGATCTTTCAGGACCACTTAGAGCAATTAGAAGTGATAATGGAACCGAATTCAAGAACTCATCATTTGCTTCCTTTTGTGTTGAAAAGGGTTGGACCATCAATTTTCGTCAGCTTGAGTGCCGCAACAGAACGGTGTGGTTGAATGCAAGAATAGAATCTTAGTCGAGATGGCTAGAATAGTGCTAAATGAACATGCTACTCTTAGAAAGTATTTGGTCGAAGCCGTTTCGGCTGCTCGCTATATTTCGAATAGGGTTTTCTTGCGAGCTAAATTACATAAGACTTCCCATAAGCTTCGTTTTGGCCATTCTCCCAATATTTCTCCTTTAGGTGTTTGGATGTCGTTGTTTCATCCTTAACACATGCAATCTTGACAAATTTGAGTCTAGATCCTCAGATGACATCTTTCTTGGGTATGTTGTTCACACTCGGGGTTGTCGTGTACTCAACTTAAAAACTAACAAAATTATTGAAACCTGCGAGGTCACTTTTTATGAGGCTAGACCTGGTACTAGACCCGACAATGTAGGTATATAGGCCCCTAACGCACTTGATGACATCTTCTATGACTCCGATGATGATAACCGGGAATCCTCGAGCTACACTACGACACCTACGACAATCTCTGAGACCACTCCTACGACTACAGTTGCTACGCCTGCACCTATGACAACGGTCACTACGACCACTCCTACGACTACAGCTGCTATGACTGCACCTACGACAACAGTCGCTTCGACCACTCCTATGACTTCATCTACTGCGGTTGCACCTACGTCTAGTACGACGGTTGCTACGACTACTTCAATGACCACATCTACAACCACTTTGCAAGCTCCTTTGCACATTCAATGACATCATCCCCTAGAATAAATAATTGGCGAGTTAAATGAGAGAGTTCTTCGCAATAGGTATAACTCCAATGCTCCATACGCTCATTCTGCCTTTGTCTCATCTTTTGAACCACATGATGTAAGTCACGTTTTATCTGATGAATTTTGGATTAATGTCATGCATGAGGAATTAGAAAATTTTGAGGATAACAAAGTCTGGACTATAGTCTCATCCCCTCATGGTCACAATGTTACTGGAACTAAATCGGTCTTTAAGAACAAATAAAGTAAGAATGGCGTTGTTGTTCGAAATAAGGATAAACTTGTAGCTCAAGGATTCACCCAGGTAGAAGGTCTTGACATTGGTGAAACATTTGCTCCAGTTGCTTGATTAGAAGCCATTAGAATTTTATTAGCATTTGTTACATCAAAGGGCTTTAGACTTTATCAAATGGATGTAAAAAGTGCTTTTCTTAATGGCTACATTGAGGAAGAAATTTATGTTAGACAACCACCTGGGTTTGAGAATCCTAAGTTTCATGATCATGTCTACAAATTGTCCAAAATTTTATATGGTCTAAAACAAGCACCCAGAGCACGATATGATAGGCTTAAATCATACTTGCTAAAAAATAATTTCCAAATGGGCAAGGTAGATAAGAATTTGTTTACTCTCAAGCATGGCAATGATCTTTTATTCGTTCAGATTTATGTGGATGATATTATCTTTGGTGGTTCCTCTCATGCTCTTGTTCTCTTGTTTCCAAGTTTTCAGATATTATGAGCAGGTAATTTGAGATGAGCATGATGGGAAAGCTCACATTCTTCCTAGGCTTTTAGATCAAACAATCAAAGTTGGGTACTTTTGTGCATCAAACTATGTACACCAAGGCCGCTAGCTCATCTAAACTTAAAGTTTGCAGAGTCAAATATTAAGCACACAAGCAACTATGATAATCGACAGAAACGTAGATGCAATGCAAACCCCGTTCCCACCTATAGTGCTTAGTGTGTCAAAATTAATATTTCGTTAACCACGGACCTACAACCCGCTCTGATACCAACTGTAACACCCCAGCCAAACAATGACCTAGAATGCTACCAAACTAGTAGTATGACAAGGATAAACTAAATACGTCACACAAAATTTCGACAGAACCTCCCTTGTATAGTTGTCTAAGTCAGAGGTTTCAACAAACAGATTTAATAGAAATAGACAACTAACATGTATTATGATTAAGACTAAGCAAAATTGACTAAATGTTACTAGGACATCCATAGATATAGTATCTAGATAAAGAACAGGAGCATAATAAAAATTCTAATCTTTTATTACAATTTAAATCCAGCAAGTAATAATTATAATGGTACTTAAAGTAATTCATTCATCTACTATTTAATTTTTTTCCTTTCTTTCCATTGTGTGTAGATCGTGCAAAGTGAAACAAAACTAATCTTTCCTTTTTTCCATGCATGCCGATCTCATAAAGGTACCTAAAAATACAACAAACAACAAGGGTGAGTCCAATGACTCAGCAAATATAATAAATGATATCAATAGCATACATGAACAACATTCAATAAGAACCTCCAACAGTTACTTATAAACACATGCTGTGCAATATGCTCAACAAGATCTTTTCTCTTGCTCTTTTGCATTTTACCGGTAATAAAAAGTGTGCATCCGTCGATGCACACCCATGCATGTACCATCTGGTATAGGGACCAATTGCCCATATTCGACAAGTATGGGGACCTTTAGCCCGTCATCAACATAACGGGGATCTCAGCAAACGTTGGTCATCACATGACCAAGACTTCAATAAGCCAACATGATGCATATGTATGAAAGTCTCAATTTAATAAAAACATGCATACACAACACTTTACACAAGGAATACTCATGAACGTCATAACTTTCAAACAACCATGCACATTACTAAGTATGCCTTCATCACATTCATGAACACAATTGCTCACAATATAAATCAAACATTGATATTCTATAATAATTATACTTGCCTTAACTGCGAGAGAACAAGGGACGTGCAGAAGGTGCTGCCCCCGGGACCAGTCCACCACCTGAATAATAATTACAATACATGCTAAGATAATAATAGTGGACCTTAGACCAAATAGAAACAATCACGAACTCGCAAAAACGTCTGACTCGGTTCCAATTCCCAAATCCTACAAATCGTCATGCCCCTCTGTGGACAGTAAACTTCCAAAATTCATATCTATTGGTACATGAGTCCAACTAAGATGTTCTTAGACTTTCTGGAAAGGTAATTAAATTCTCCAACTAAACCTAGTTGGTGAACCTCCCTGAATCGACCAAATTTTACCCGCACAAGCCAGTTTTCTAAAACATCAATTTCACGTCAGGCTCTCTGGACAAGTACTAAAAATATCATAACTTTCAGTACGAGTGTCCGAATCATGATTTCTTGAGTTTTCTGGAAATTTGAGACAATGATCTACAACTTTCATAATACTGAGCTCCTCAGATTCCCCCGTTTTATAATTGTCCAATCCACTTTACCAAAACCTGACAGAAAACCCACAATCTGCAGAACAGTCACACTAAAAAAATCATAACTTCTGCTACAGAGGTCCAACAATGCGTTCTAGTACTTCACAGAAAGATGGCGACATCCTCTACAATACTCTAGGAGACGTCCAAAACTGAATCCCCACAGAACTATCCTAAAACGACCGCCTAACAAAATATGTCCTAGCAGACCACAATACCGACATTGCTACAACAATTTAATATGCATCTAACTGCGGGAAAACAGAGGTTACTCTTGATGAACCGCTGAAGATTATGATGAATACCACACAATCTCTCCCCCCTTCCTTTTCCCTTCTTCCCTTCCTCTTCTTCTTCCTCCGGGTCAAAAACACCTCCCTGCGATTGATCTCCTTCCTACGCTCGATCGGCAGCAAAGGGGATCTTCTTCACCAACAGCAGGGGGCTTCAATGGAGGAGGGGGAGGAGGAGGAGGTGCTGCTGGACAGGGGAGGCACAAGGGGGAGAGGGAGGTGGCAGCACAAGGGAGAAAGAGGAGAGGGGGTGGCGGCTAGGGTTTTTGGGGGAGGGGCGCCTCCCCCCTTTTGGCCGGCCACACTTGGGCCAAGGCCCAGGCCCAGGTTGCCGGGATTTTTCAGAAATCCCCCCTCTAAAAATGCTTGTTTAATTCTTTTCTATAAGGTCCCTCCCTCCAATTAATCGATTATCTCTCGAATCACTTTTGGGGTATTACAAAAGTGATTTGGAAAATCTACAAAGCTTCTAGATATTTATTCTCATTTCTACTTTTTAAAATTATCCTCTACAACCCTTGATGACTTCATTCCCAAAGGGGGAGAGATTAGAAGAAAGGGAGAGAATTTTCTGATAGTATGGAAAAATTTGTGAAACTTAGTTCTTGGGTATTAAGGGGGAGTTTCTAAGCTTTTTGAGCTTTCTGTGGTCTGCGGCTTTTGGTTTCCTTTCCTTCAAAACTTCTCTCAGACGCGTTTGTGGAGTTGTCAATGTATTCATCAAGGGGGAGATTGTTAGACCATGTGGATGGTCGTGAATAAAATAATGATAAATAATTGACATTTGGATTGCTTTGGAATTTGCATTTGCGAAAGTTTCGGTCGATTGTAGTCAAAGATTTTGAATCTGAGTGGTTTCAGTTAGTTCTGAGTGATTTCGAGTGGTTTTGGTGTGCTTCGAGTGGTTTCAATCACGTTCGAGTGGTTTCAGTCTACTTCAAGGATGTTTGGACCAGTCCGATCAGCTAAGTGACATCGAACGACTATCGAGCAGCAACAGAATATCGGATGAAGCTCCACTTCAAGGATGTTCAGACCAGTCCGATCGGCTAATGACATCGGACGGCTGTCAAGTAGCGAAGGAGTATCGGATGATGCTCTACTTCAATGAGGTTCGGACTAGTCTGATTAGGTAAGTGGCATCGGATGACTGTCGAGTAGCAACTGAGTATCGGACGGCGTCCGAGTGGTATTTGATGATCGGACGACATTCGAGTGCCATCGAAAGATAGAACGACAGACTTCGACCTTGTTCGACTTCGACTACATCCTACTTTGACCATGGCAAAATGACCATGGAAGGTAATCATAGATTTCAACATCAAATAGTGAATTGGTCATATATGAGTGCTCTAACTCTTGCTATCTTTGAGTACTTCAAGGACTCGTGTTAGGCCAGCGATAAGACTGGCTGGCGGTGATCAGTAAATAGTGTTCGGAGGAATGATACTCGTAGTCAGAAGGATTTGATACTTGGTAGTCATAGCGATTGGTACTTGGTACTCGATACTCGATGGTTATTGGTAGTAAATAGCGATGGTTGTTATTCCTGAGTATTTTGAGTGGAGCGATGGGAATTCCCGAGTACTTGTGGTTTTCAAGTACTTGTTGAGCTAGCAGTTGTAATATGTTGTCTGAGGCTAAGTTTTGGATATCAATGGAAATTGTGGTCGTGGACGACCTGGTTATTGATGATGGATGGTGAAAGGTGTGGTTTATGTATATGTGCTAATGACGGTCAAGTTAGGAAGAACTTGTGCTAGAAAAATGTTTCTTTTGTCTTTGCATGTGCAGGTGAGTATGAAGACAATCATGGTCGATGATGAGGAGAATCGAGACTAGGAGTTGGTAATCTGAGGTCCACACAATTGGGACATCACGCGAGATGGTCAGGCTAACACTGGAGCACATGGAGATCGAAGGTGGTGATGCGTGGAGAAGCTACGGGCGGTGTGGTCCTGGAGGCTTCGACACAGAAGTTGATGAGGCATGATGGTGCAGTCCTGGAGACTTTGATACGGAAGTTGATGAGGCATGATGAAGATACGGGACGTGCGATCCTGGAGGCTTCATCATGTATTGTGTTAGGAGTTGTGGTTGAAGTCCATAATGGAAAATATTAAGTGTTTGAATGAAAACCCGTGTACGAAAGGGTTTCGGGTCCCTTAATTTGAGATAGAGATAAGATTCTATATGCATGTTTGAGTCGATCTTAAATCAATCTGGTTCGTGATTTTTAGTGATTGCTGTTTGGGCGAAACATACGACTACGAGCAAAGCTGTGCAACAAGTATTTGTTTGAGCGGTCGAATTCACCATCGACTATGTAGAGATTTGAAGAAGTGGAGGCAATATTTCACCCCCACTCTGATTACGCCATATGATCCTACAACAATAGTCATGTGATGATGACGCAAAAGACTACCAACTTCAAAAAGAAGAAGTCTAAGGCTTTGGGTAAAAGAAAAAGGCATGGATAAAGCTCAAGATGAGATCTCGAGTATCAATTTAAGCTTTAGAAGCTTAAGATTGGCAATGCACCTGATACTATTTGCTACAATTGCCAAGGCATTGGATATTGGAAGAGGAACTTCAAGAAGTACTTGGCAGAACTGGAAAAGAGGAAGGGAAGTAACACTTCTACTTCAGATATAAATGTTACAGAAATAAATCTTACCACTCTCACATTGGCTATTGGGTATTTGACACTGGATCGTTGCGATGTAGGGGCTGATAAGGAGCAGGAGCTTAGCAAGAGACGAGGTTGATCTTCGCGTGGGCAAGGGAGCAAGTGTTGCTGCGTTGGCTGTTGGCAGTTTACCATTATCTTTACCCTCACGATTAGTCTTGGAATTAATTAATTGCTATTATGTTCCTAACTTAAGCAAAAACATTATTTCTACTTCATGTTTGGGTGTAGGAGGTTGTGAGCTCAGAGTAAAAAAACAATTGTTGTTCAATTTATTTGAATAATGTAACATCCTGATTTTCAGAGCCTTTTTGAAGCTTTTAAAATAAAATTCGCCAGTTGTATATTTCTGGAATTAATTAAAGCTTAAAATGACTTTTTATTAATTAAAAGGATTTAATATGACTAAATTAAACTTTAACATTTGCTTGAAATATTTTATTTGGTTTTCTTGTGTCTCAAGGATTTTTCTGGCTTTATTTGATATTTTCTAGAGCTCAAATGGATTTAGTTGAATTTCTAAAATAGAAAATCTCTTGAAACCCTTGTGGGCTTAAACCCAAACCTTCTGGCCCAATCTCCCTCCGGCCGGCCCACCTTTCCCTTTTGGCCCATTCATTCTCAGCCATCCAATCTCCAGATGTGCCACACGTCGGCGATATGTCGCACGCCGTCGCATTTGAGCCGTCTGAGCCGCCCTCTTCCTTAGCCGTCCGATGGACACATGCCATCCATCTATGAAGCCAGTCTACTGTTCATCTTTCACCCAGTTTCTCGCCGCTGTGTCCGTCTCGGTCTCTGCCGCCACCTTGGCATGCATGCCCGAGCTGAACTCCGCCGCCGTGTCCGACCGCGCTTCCTCGACGTCCGGGTATAAAAGCTGTGCCCCTCCTCTCATTTTCCTCGTCCCGCAGTGCCACCACCTTGCCTTTTGAGCCCCGCCGTCGAGGCCGTCGCCGTCATCATCCTTGGCTATCGTTTTCATCGCTGTTGAACCCGAGCGCCGTGCCTCGTCGTTGACCTCCACTGTCGTCTTCGTCGTCTGCCTCGCCGCCGGTAACTCTCCGCTGATCGCCGTCATCTGTCCTCATCGCCGCCCTACCGTTTCGTCTTGCTGTTGCTTAGTCCGCTCGCTCGCCCACTGTACCGCCCTTGGTTCTCGTGCCGTCGCCTCGGTCCCTGCACAGTGCGCCCTTCATCTCCTCCAAGGACGTGGTCCGCCATGCACCGAGTCACTGACGTGTGGGTCCCACATGCCAGGTCTACTGTGCCGTAGACACGTGAGCCGACCGAGCCGAGTCAGCCACCACATCAACCAAGCCCAGTCAGCGGTGCACTATTTCTGAGTCGAGTTCACGATAGACTAGCCTTTCCGTACACCGAGTTCACAAGACAATATTCTTTTTTAATTTTCAGCCTTTTCCTTTAGATTAGATTTTCCGAGAGCCCGTTCTTCTCCGTCCTAGCTCTGATTGACCCTATTCTTTTTCCTAAATTCATCTAAAATTGAGCTCTATCTTTTGATTCTGGTTTTAAAGTTTTTGAAGTTCATTTTGAATTTATTTATTTTATTTTGTGTTTTATTATTTTTCTCTCTCGTTAGATCATGCTTTTGAAGGGGCTGAAGCAAGATTTGAAGATCAAGAGCCATTAACTAAGCAAGGCCAACGTAAGTCGTGTCCTTTGATTATGTTGAACCTAGTTTTTAAATCTATTATGTATTATTTTGTTTTAAATTATCATGCATTGCTATTTTATTACAAACCTTTGAATTGGTAGCTATTGTTCAAATTGATTAATCCATCCTTAATAATTAGGTTGCCATGATTCTATTGTCACCATATGATGGGTAATTATCTAGTGATGCAATATTAGTTGTCACATAGATTATACGTTTAAATTTCTTAGTCATGCTTATAGTCGCATTGGGTTCATCGTCACATGTGACTAATTAGTTAATTTTGATTTAATGATATATTAGAACGTGGTGGTCAGCCACAGTTATAAAATTTGAGTACCATGACATGAGAGGTGCCATTGGTGTTGGCTATACAAAATTGATTTTCACTTGGACGAATGATCGTGCAGTAAAAGGGGTGCAGTTCGCACATTAGGATGTGGATGTTTCGATTCCCAAAAGTTCGTCAATTAACAGATTTTCCAATTTTCATAGGGCACATATCATGGTACTGCATCAGCATTAGCTTATTAGCTCATCATTCAATAGACGTCTGTTTAGACATATTCCACCTAAGTGTATCTATCCTTGATTGGCTTTCTACTTTGCATTAACATAATATAATCTGCATTTGTTATTTTGTTTGCATCTATGAAGTTCTGAACTTCTTTAAAATGGAATGAAAGCTCTATGCAGATAATTTTTGTAGCTGAGGAAGTTAACTCATACAAGCGTGTGTAGACCAGAACTTGTCTGTTTAATAGGAGAAATACTAAATTACAACTTACCAATTTAGGAATTACACCTGCTTCCACCAGAGCTCCATGATTAGAACGACTTAAAGCTAAATTTGATATAATATCAGCAGCTGCCTCTTTGACTTTTATATCTTCATCATCAAGGAACGTAACAATCTGTATTAGGATATCACTCCACAAAATCTTGTATCTCAAATTTTCATCAATAGAAAAGCTCCAAATGGTACACAAACCCTGCTCCTTCATCTGCAAGACAACAAACAACAATATGTTTGGGTAAGTCATCAGGTATTCAAGATTCTTCCTACATACCAGTATATCTCGCATGGCTATCTATTGTTACCAAGCATGCCAGGTATGGTAGCAAGTATCCTTTTGCATCCAACATGGAAGGAAGGAGAAAACCATGGATTGCTGTTGGTTATGTTTGCAGTTACCACTGGGGTTATTGTAGATTTACAGAGAAGACTCAAAATTTCTTCCATTGCTCCACTCTCGATGGCCACATCCCTGTATAACTTCACTGAAGTTATATTATGCAAAAGACCTACAGCTGCTTCAATGGCACGAGCAGACTCTGATTTTAGGAGGCTGATGATGATGATGATGCAACCAGGGAACTGCATTATCTCATCAATGCACTTCCGTCCGCCAAGGGAGTACTGCCAGATTGTACAAACAGCGTGCTTCCGATCACGAGTGTCATTGTCCAAGCCAAGCATTCGAACAAAGAGGCCAATATATGCAGATCCTGAACTTGCAGTGTTCTCAGAACTATCAACATCCTGACAAGAGAAAGCAACGTATTCAGACCACATCAACTCTAAACGAAAGTGCACACAAAGAAAGTTTATGCTAAAAGTTTAACATTGAGATCAATTTAAGTAACTGTTGAAGAAGTACTAGAACATACATTAGGTTCCAAAATGATAAGACTCCACAAGGGTCTAATTTCCTACATAGTTGCATTTCAACTAACACATTTTGAATATTGCTCAAAGACCGCCATTTCTACCTCATCAAGCTGCAACTCATCTCACTTATATTAGTAACAAGATGATTGACACCTTGCCTAGTATTGCCATCCGAATTTACCAATTAATAAGTGTGCAGATATTAAACAATTGGATACCAAGCAACCTTCAGAGTTCAGAACAGGCAAACAGCCAGTCACATAGACATAGTACTAACATAAGAACAGCCATGTCCTACATGACTACTGATTCCACTACATCTCATTATTTGATCCACGCAAATGTAAACCAAGAACACAAAATAAGTCAACTTTGTGGTTTCAGTTTGAGACGGCACTCTAGAACACTAGCGAGAAGCAACTCAAGCAAGTAAGCAACCCCACCCCAGCTTCAGAATGGGGAATTCTGAGAGGGTCATATGAGCAAACACCTGAGGGCACGTGGGGGAATGAGAGGAGGGAGCTTACCTGTCCCGCGCCACCATCGCCGGAGGCGAACGCGCCGGCGAGGAGGTGGCGCCCGCGGCCGGCGCCGGCGGGGGCCGCGGTGGAGGCAGAGAGGAGGCGGTGGCGGCAGTGTAAGAGGTGGGGGCCGAGGTGGGAGAAGGCGGGAGTGGCGTGCGGCGTCGGCGAGGCGGCGGCGAGATCCGCCAGCATGGCGAGAGAGTTCGGGAAACAGGAGCAACTGACCGAGTAGTGTGTCGTGACGATAGAAAATAGTTTCGTCCCGGAAGAAACTATTTTCTACGCTTCAGGCACGACATAAACAGCCCATTTGGATATGGAGAATTGGCCCATCGTCCAGGACTTTGCTTAAAACACCATGATTTCAAATGTATGTCCAAATCCCTTTTCGGCCCAACAGTCAGAGGTGCAATGTATGTCCAGACACCATGATGTCAAATGTATCAATTCCATTTAAATTTAAATATATTTTTTACAAATATCAGTTTTAGGGTATATCCTCATCTATAACAATTCAAATAAAACGTATAAGTTTTAACAAATATACTCAAATTCAAAGTTTAAAACAAATTTAGATCACATATTTTGTTAATATATATATATATATATATATATATATATATATATATATATATATAATCAACATATGTCTACAATCAAACTATCATAAAAAAGGCAACTACAATTCGAAATTTAGTTGATCCAACTAGTTAAACTTGATATCCAAGAAATTTTAAAATTTTTCATTACGATACATACCTATTTTAGATTTAGGGTGCCCGAGCACTCGTTATTTTTACTATATATATATATATATATATATATATATATGTGTGTGTGTGTGTGTCATGTGACACATAAAGTGATACCGTTTGATTAATATTTGAAATACATTGTTGGGAGAATGATTTTGTAGTTATGAATAATATATTGTAAAAGAAATATAAGGTCAAAGTTTAATTTAGGAGCCCGCACCAAGTCAAACCGGGTCTTACAAAAATCAACGCAGAGGGTATGTCGTTACAAGATACGTTAGTATTAACAATTCTATAGTGAAAAATTGTCATGATGTCACTATTTTATTTGTAATTAATTGTAAAATATTATGTGGTCATAGAACACCTTAGTAGCGATGATTCTAGGCGTCATGAAATTAGTGGCAAAAGATAAGCTATAATTGAGAAAATGCATATTTGTCTCCTGCTCACTCGATTCGACAAAAATGTTCCCCTCTCGTTCAAAATTGCAAAAATAGACCCTCTCCCACCACTTTAATTGGACAAAACATTTCCAGGTTCAAGTATAATTTTTTTGGCCATTGTTAAGTTCCAGAAGTTTAAAATTGAAGTGTACATATTTGATTGTAAAATTGTGTGAATTTTTTTTTATTGTGTGAAAATTGTTTAGTTTCATTTTGGATAGTAACATGGAGTTACCAATTTAGCCAATTTAAAATTACAGATTGTAGAGATTACAGATTACAGACTCAGGATTGGAATTACAAATTTAGTAACATGGAGTTTCATTTTACAAAATTACAGATTACAGACTCAGGATTGTAGAGACTTTAGCCAATTTAAATTACAGATTGAGTTTCAGCCTTCACTCTATGCATAAGTAGTGTGACCTCAAGAATAAAATTCCTCTTCCAATTAACAATAAAAGGGTTTATTTGTTCAAAAACTTTGCCATTCCTCTGTTTCCATATGTGCCAGCAGGCTATGATGACGATTTCCATGAAGTAATTAGTTCCAAAAGTATGCTGAGTTTGTGAAATCCTGCTCATGATGTCCATTGAGGTATTCCAATGTATGCCCAAAATTTGCCAGCAACTAATACTGAAAGGATAGGTGAAAAATAGGTGTAGTTTAAAACGGTGATTTAGATTATTTAATCTGAAAATTTAGTCAATTAAGAAAAGGTAGGAAATTTTGTGTAGTTTACAGAAATGGTATAGTTTGGTATTTTATGATGTCGGAATTGAGAGTTATGATATTTTTAGTATCAGAACAGCAAGAGAGACTGTCCGGCTAAGGAGAAAAGTGGTAGATTTGGGAAGCGTATAGAAGCGATGTCATTTATTTGATGTCTTGCACTGTGGTAGCATGTATTGAGAGTGAATATATTCTTTAGGAAGAATAGCTTCGGGTGTGGTGTCACCTTCAAAGCTTTCTGCTCACGCAATTAAGAAAAAGGCAAGTGCATGATAGAGTGGTAACTCAAGTGTTAAAATTATTGATTTATTAATTGTATACTCGCCATGACGATTTATATGTTTATTCCTGTTTTTATATTGCTCATATGCCAATGATGAATTGATAATGAGGTTGATGACTATAAAAGGCTGAGGCACTGGCGGGACGTGGGATCTGAGCCGGTTCGAGATGGGCGGCACCGTCGATCGGGACGCCCTCATAGACGCCGGAGAGATTATTTATTGCCCCTTGCCTTCTATGCTGTTGAGTAGTAGTAATGGGCAGTAGCTAAACCTAATATTTCGTTCGGACATGGGCAAGCTGTCGGACCCGGATTTTTCAATCCAAAATCATCTGTGATTATTGCACTAATCTCTGGATCAGTAGTTAGTGCACACAGTACATTGCTGAATCATACATACATCGCATACATCAAATAATACAGACCATAGTTTGAATTATTCCACGTCAGGCAATAGTTTACAAAAAGGGGCCTTAAGGCCAAATGTTATCAGCATCAAAGTAACACAGCGGAACAAAAGTAAGCCAACGCCACAGGCAAGCGACTGGGGGAATATGTGTGCATTGTATATCACGTAGACTTAGATGATATACGTGCTCACACAGCCCAGAGTCTATCTTGTCTGGGCCCAGAAATGCAAGCGACGCCCTAATTCTCGTTGTTGTTTCCTTCATCCTTGACCGGGGCATCTTCGTGATCGTAATGACCCTGCGTCCTTGTCTCTGTTTTGATATTGCGAGTGTGAGCACACTATCCACCGTGCTCAGCAAGTTACCACACAGAATGCAGTAGATTACATGCTAGGCTAGTTCAAGGGAAGGCTGGGGTTTGGTTGTTTTGCCATAAATTGCATGTGAATACCATAATTAAAATCCCTATGATCTAGCAGCTTTTAAAAGGTAAAGTGAAGTACGACCTTTGTAATAGCGATCTGATTCCATCCATCGTTACATGGCATCTGCACCATATTGCATATTTCAAATTATAGCCACTTAACATACCACGGGACAAAACCCGTGCCAAATCCAAACTAGGGCGTCCATCGCCCTCTATTTTCCCATTCCCTTCACAAATAATTTCAAATGAACTATATCTAGTTAAGTATCCCATGTTCGCCCATGACCGTGGGCACGGCTATTCGAATAGTTTTTGACTCTGCAGAGTGTGTACACTTTCACCACAAGCGATAATCCACTTATTGCCCCACCTGATTCCTTGGTCAGGTGGTCAAACAGATTATCACATGACTGTTCAGAATATCTAGTTCTACTAGTCATCTCACCCTATGGGCTGTTCCCACTTGCGGTGGGTCCCATACGTTGCACGGGATGTTCACCACGGCTACTAGCATTATGCGGGCTCCACTCCCCAATGCTAGTACGACCGTGAACGCCACCTCCACTCGGTGTCCCTTTAGGCCTCCTCGCCTTGCATAACCACGCCTATCCACTACCGGTGAGATGAGTCGGGAGTTTCGATACCGCTACTTAGCCAAGTTGTATTTTACAGACATGTTGTTGTACTGTTTTACACGGGCTAACATGACAAGATTCATCCTTAGAGCTATCCGGTGGTTCTACCACATTCCATAATTTTTGTGCTCCCACCGCACCACATTCCAGCCCCCAAATCATCCACCCAGATACTAAGCAATTTTGAGGATTTTTGGGACATAAAATAATAGTTCCAAACCTTTCACCAGTCACTCCCACTATGACTGCCGAAATCATTTATCATATTGCATATGAGAGTTTTTGGGACAACTAAGTGTCCCCGTTCAACTAGCATTACTAAGCAATACGCTACATTATACTCTATTTGACGAAATTTATTTTATTCTAGTTTTACTATGGCGACAAGGTTCACATATACCAAGATGTTTCAACGGGTAATACTAGCAAGCATAATAATGGGTGTATAACTACATTCTGTAAATCTGAACATAATCTACCACATGAAATAAGGCATGCACATAGATAATTTAAAAGAAATTAATTTGCATAAATCTGGGTTCAATATGGTCAAAATGATAACTCGCCTTGGTCACAAGGTTCTTGGTGTTGGGTGCTGGGGTCTACTGCTGCCTCTGCTTCCTCTTCTTGTGCCTCGTACGCTATTTTAACCGTGCGCGAAAATTTGCATAAAAAGAAAAGCAACAAATCAATCCAAATAACACCAAAAATTCAAATGAACTCTAAAAATTATGATTTCAGTTCCAGTGGATAGATCTTGAATTTAGACGAATTTAGAAATTTGTCTCACTCGATTTGGAGTTAAAATGAAGAAGTTATGACATTTCAAAGTTCTCAGTTTAAATAAATTCCTAAAATCATTAAACTCTGACAGGTGGGACCCACTTGCATATTTTATTTCTTTTATTACTCCCGTCTGAGCCTCTGACAGGTGGGGTCCTCCTGTCGGTGGTACCACCTCTGTGCGGTCACTGACAGGTGGGTCCCATCGGGTCTCTGGACCCACTCGTCAGTGGCCTGCCTGACAGGTGGGACCCGTCTGTCAGCGGCCTCTCGGTCTGGCAGCCGCTGACAGGTGGGGCCCACATGTCAGCGCGGAAAATAAAAGAAAGGCTCAACCCAGCGCGCGGAGCGGGGGCTCGAACGCGCGCCGGGGAGCCAGGGGGGAGAAGAGAATCGGCTGCGCTAGCCAAGTGGTCGGGGGAGGCTTTGCCTACCCCTTAAGGGTGATTTACCCTTTTGAGGTAGCTCGGGGAGGCGGCTGGGTAGCGGTGGCAGAGGTCGGTGAGGGGCTGCGGTGTCGCCGGCGAGGAGTGGTCGGAGAGGGTCGGGGGTCCACTGAAATGCGTTCTTGGCGCCGAGGGAAGCCGGTGAGGGCGTCGGCGGGGTCCGGGGAGCGTCAAGTGAGCCGGCGGCGATCATGCGGCTCGGGAGGTTTCGCGCCGGCGAGGTACTAGGGAGGGAGGTGGGAAGGCCGGGGATGGGTTTGTGGGGTTCTGGGGTGGTGTATGAGCTTGGAATCGAGCTCGGGTGGCGTGAGTCGAGGGGAGGCGGTCACGGAGTTGGGGAGAAGCAAGGCCGGCGATTTTGGGCTTTGAAGCTCAATTGTCCGCGGAGAGAGGAGCTAAGGCGTGGGGAGGACGAAGGGGCTCGGGGGTCTTATGGGCACGCGGGAGGGCAGATCGAGTGCCTCCCGTCTCCTTTTCGGCGAGCGACGCCACAGGCGTAGGGGCTGGGCGAGGCAGGCCGAGCTGGCGCACGCGTGGGCGGTTCGGGGGAGAAACCGTGGGCGACGGCAGTGCATGGATGCCACGCGGAGGAAGGAAGCTGAGCGCAGCAGAAAGTGGCGTGGGCGCGCGGGGAAAAGGGCGCGGTCGGAGGCGGCGATGTCCTCGGTCGGGGCGGGATCCGCTGTCCGGAGGCGGGCGAGCGCGGGGGGGGCGCGGAAAGCGGGCGAGCGAGGGGGGAAAGGAGGAAGAAAAAAGCAGTCTGGTGGCGCGGGGTGGTACTGTGCAAGGGTGGGTTGGTTCAATGGGGTGGGCCAGTCCGCCCCCATTTTCTTAAAATTTTATTTTTCCTTTTATTGTTTTATTTAATTTCTTCCTTTTATATGTATTTACATATATATGTATATATATTTTTAATCCTAATTTTATGAGGAGTTTATCTACACATATTCATTCACTAAAAACCCTTTTTGTTAATCCCACTTTTCATATGCAAACATTTATATTTATGTGCATGTATTTCTATTCTATTCCCACCACTCATAACTTTATCAAAACTTAACCATATTATTACTCTCAAACATTTAAGACCAACTATATTCATTTTGCACTGGATCATCTTTTCAAATTCTTATTTTAAAATCTTTGTTTTCTAATACTTTATTTCTTTGGCCTTTTGGGACCTTAATCAAAATTTAAGAAATGCTTTAAAAGTTGATTTCCAAAACAATTATAAAGCAATAAATACAGAAATGTTTATATTTCGAATTTCCAAATTTTCTGGATGTTACACAAGCTCATCGGCGACGGCGGCTCCAATTCCTGCACCCACAGTTGCCTCACCTATCCTCCCTCCAACCAGAGCACATAGGTAAGAAACTTGGCTCTGAATTTCGTTCGGATGTGAGCACTTGATATTTTGGTACAAAATATCATATCTTGTGTTGCTGATTTTGTTTAGCTCTGAATTAGTTTGTATGTCTGAATTTCAGACTTGATAAAAAAATTCAGATTATTTTTGTATGCCTATTTTGTTTGAACTGCTGCTGATTTGACTTGGTAAATTGGGTAAGAAACTTAGCTCTGAATTAGTTTTGGTGAAGAAACCTAGCTCTGATTTGACTTGAGATTGCGGTGTCCAGGGAACAAAAAATGCTCTTCTAATCTGCTCTAAGCATGCAATAATTTGCCAGGCACTTTGTTCTTTGATTTGTTCAGGCGAAGAGTATCATGCTATATCTCCCCTTTTTTGAGAACTACTATTTACCGTCGAATATTTCTGGACCCATAGCCGAAATTGACTTCAATTATAAAGAATATAGTATCTGTATTATTAGGATCAGCTAATAATGGTGCTTTGTCACTGATTGACCATCATTAAGAATAGATTTACAAAAATTCTTGTAGTTCATAAGCTAAAATTCCGGGGAAGCTTATTAGTGGAGCCCAAATGCCCTATATTGCAATATTCTTTTAAGTAAGGTTAGTGGAGCCCAAATGCCCCATGTCCCAAATGCTCTATGTTGCAACATTTATTTGCAACAATTAGCAAAGTAATCTCTAAAAGGAGCTTATTGTGCCTTCCAAGTTTGTGTAGATATCTTTGTTCTGATGCAAAACATAACTAATTTTTTTGCAGCCTCTTTTTTTTATGTTTACCTTGCAGCAAATATCCTTACTCCATTTCCTCCATAACTCCATTGATCTCTCTATCATATTTATCTGGCAGATCCTGTGGCATTCAATGGGCTGTGCAAGCTTGCGAATGGCCAGCTAAAGAATTTGTTCCTCTAGAGCTCAGCATCACAATGAAGACATGGCCAACTAATCTCTACTACTTAAAAGTTTGAGTTGGTGGTAGTAGGTTCATTCTCTTTCTTCTCTCTACAGCCGTCTGATCTGAACAATGAGATCTTTACTATTTGTCTCACGCTCCTCCCCTCCCCTCTCTTTTTGGTGATCAACTGCCCCTCTCCTCCACTTCTAGCATCAGTTACATCATTAGCATATTCTATTATTCTTCACCCCAAACCAAATCCCACCACTGCACCAAATCTCGCACCGGTAACATGGCGGCAGTGGAGAACCCACCGGCGCCTGAGCGGCTTGCGTCCGTGTACAGCGAGGTGCAGACGAGCCACCTCAGGCACGCGCTGCCCCTCCCCTCCGTCCTCTGCTCCCACTTCGCACTCGCCGACGGGCCCGCCAGCTCCGCCAACTTACGACCACCAGCGATGGTCGACCACTTTCGACCTACGATCACGCGCGATGGTCGACGGTTTCCGACTTATGACTTATGACGACGAGGTGTGCTCGAGGGCTCCCGATCTACAACTACGAGGTGTGGTCGATGTCTTTCGACTTATGATCACAAGGTGTGATCGACGGCTTCTGACTTACTTGACGGATTTAAAAACTTTTAGAACATGTTTGTATGCATATTCTAAAAATTTTTATCACCCATGGGTTTTAAAACATGTAGTATGATAAATTTTAAAAATCCGTAGCAACGCATGGGCATTCAACTAGTATCCATTAAGTGGCTGTTTTTAGGGTTTTATGTAAGCCTCCACTATATAAAGAGAGGTTAGAGTTTGAGATAGTGGAAAGCCATGTATAGAGAGAAGAGAGGGGGTTTGAGAGAGATATCTTGAGATGAGAGCACTTGTGTAGGAGCTGCCCTAGTGCCTTTTTCTTCTCGAGGGAGTCGAGGTTGTGGCTGTAACCATTCATTTCCAAGTAGAAATTAAATCTCTAAACTTTGGCAATGTACCTTCCCGTTACATGCTACTCCAGGCACGGGGATACGCCGAAGACAGGCTTGCATAGCATTACATTGTTGAAGGATTTGCGCACCCGATTTATCGCTCTGCTGTGGGTTGCAGCGATGAAGTCAAGGTTGAAGTTCTGCAGCTGGGCATGATGCTATTGAGCAGCTGGCGCTTCGATTATCAGGCCACTTTGCGTAAAGTGACAGGAAGGTCCTGGTGCAGAGCGTCTCTTTAGCAGTCTTAGGCATGCCTTCTCTTGTAGGATCGATTTTGTGGACTGTCAATCGACATGATCTATTCGTTCCATGATTTGCTAATGTCCAGTCAGTCCATATTGGATTTGTCTCTCGTCGATCCAACGAGAGAGCACGCGCGTTCAACAGGTGATGGAAGGGTACTCTTGGGTAACATGGTGTTGTGCATCCCTTCCTTTCTTTGTAATGTATCAATAATTCTCTCCAAGAAGAGACGAAGAAAAAAAGAAGATGATCAGACAAATTTCCTGTCGACTTGATCCCCGCAGCAATCGATTCAAGCCACCCTGCAGTCGCATAGCTCGACGTGTTAGTTTCTCGGCTCTCACCTTGGGAGTTTCCATGATATACACCTCTGGTTCTTCCCTATGCATCAGTTCAGGCGATATCCGCACCCCGGGTCATCGCCTGCACCTTCCTCATTTCAGACAACTGAATTATCTCTATGCTTTGGTAAACTCACACATCTAGATACAAGCACGCAAATCATCACGATGTTAATGTCATCTACTCCAAAATGATACAAACGAATGGAAACACGACAATGTAATCTGTGTTGAGTGTGATGCCAATCATCATTGCAAGAGCGTATATAAGATGCTCCAGAAAGGCAAAAAACAAAAAAACAAAAATAAGAAGAAGAAGAAGAAGAATAAGAAGAAGAACAATGGTGAAGTCGTTCAACACAAGATAACGTAACGATAAATATATCTTTGCACCGTTGAGATATAGGTAATTTACATCCGGAAAATGGAAATCAATCCCCAGTTGCAGCTCTGCAAGGATCAATCGATACACCGCGGAAGGCTGCTACTAATTACATTCACAATTTGTGAGCCTTCTCCGGGTGTGATTATAATAGCTAGCACTTGCAACAGTCAGCAAATACTTCTTCGCCTGCCCTGCCCTGCACTTGAGTCATCTATGTTACATCAATGAGAAGATCAGGGACGGACGGCTACACAAAAACAGATCAAGATTCAGGAAAGAACGAGAACGAAATGCTTGCCGTCCATGGAGGTTAATCTGCTGGTGCGCATGCATGCACGAGCAAGAGCAAAACCAAGCCAGCGAGCGAGTGAGCAGTAAGATGGTCATTGGTGCATCTTCGCGGGGGGCGCCGGGTAGCCGACCGGCACGACGTATGGCGGGTGCCCTGGCGGGAACATGACTGGCGTGCCGACGGCGGCGGACACCATGTGGCCCGGGACGGGGTGGCCCATGGGCGCCCCGTACATGCCCACCCCGGGCATCGGCCCGGCCCCGGGGTGTTTCATGGCCCCCGGCCCCAGCGCCGCGGCGGGGCTGCCCGTGGCCTGGCCGCTGATCGGGCACTGCTGCGCGGCGACGTCCCCCGCGGTGAAGCTGGTGATGTCGTGGATGCTGGAGCGGCGCCGGTCCCGGTTCATGGAGTTGAGGCGGATGAAGTACTTTTGCGCGTGGCTCGCCACCTGCGTCGGCGTCCGCGAGATGACGAAGTTGCGCGAGATGCTCCGCCAGTCGCCCTTGCCGAACTTGTCCAGCCCCAGTAAAAACAACCTGCACCGTCATCAGATTGCCATGAATGCAACAACATCACTAGTGTGTGTCAATTACTCTCGGATCCTGTGATAATTGCTCAATGATGAACACTTAAACACAAAGTTTCATTTGTTCATCGCACAAGACAAAAGAGCGAGCTGCTGTAAATAGGAAGAAGAATCGAACAGTTGATAAGAAATTTGCAATCTTGAAGGCAAGAACTTGTGGAGATTGATGTACCTGTGCTCTTCCTCCGTCCATGGGATGCCCTTGCGCCTCTCCTGCTCCCCCTTGGAGGAGCTCTTGCCCACGTCGAAGCCGCTGCCCTTCCGCTCCTCGCGCCGGTGCCCGCCGCCGCCGTCCTTGGGAGCGGCTGCGGCGCCATCGGGCGGAGCCGCGGACTCCTCCCCGGCGTAGCGCGGGAGCGGGACGCGGCCGGCCTCGATGGCACCGACATCCTCCACCAGCGCCTCGTAGTGGAGTCGCGCCTCCTCCGCCGACCGCGCCGGCACGCTCGCCGCGAGCGCCACGAACCAGTCCTCGTCCGGCTGGCCGTCAGGGCGCGGTGGCGCAGCAGCGGCGAGCGCGTTCTCGAACGCCTTGTCCTCCTCCTTGGTCCACGCTGCCGTGGTCGTCGCCTGAGAGGTCATCAGGGGGTCCCGCGAGCTCCGCCAGTGGTGAGATGGTACGACACAGGTTAGCGGCGGCCGGCGGCGGCGTAAGATAAGTAGTAATTAGCAATGGCGGGGCAGAGCCTTATCCACAAAGGCCGTAGCGCGTATACGATATACTAGCTGAATGCCCGTGCGTTGCTACAGATTTTAAAATTTGATCATACTATATGTTCTGATAATGGGTGGTAAAATTTTTGAACACGCGATCGGAGGAGGAGGAGACGAGGAGAAATCAGGGGAGGAACGACGGGTTCGTGAGGGTGGGGGATGCAGGCGCGCAGGCGTGGGAGGGTGGGTGGTCCACACGTCGACAAAATGATCTTTTTGTCGAGAGAGTGGGAAGGGTGGGAGAGGCCGCACCAACCACCAACTTCTTCTTTTATAATAGTAAAGATACTGGTGGTTAGTATTGGTTTTGCGGTTGGGTTTAGGCGTAAAAAATAGCCATCAAAATGGTTTTGTGTATTCTGGCCTCCGAAGAAAGGTGCAGTTTTGTGAGGAGAAAGGGAAAATGTATAAATTTGTTTTTTCCTCCCCAAAAGCACAGAGTCTTAACTTGATTTCTTTAAACTTGAGTCCGAAAATCGCGGCATGCTCTATTTATATATAAAAAAATCATCGATCCAATAATATAAACAGGCCTCGGAAGCTACATGTATCATACTAACATAACAGAGGAACGAAGCGAGAGTTTTTATCGGATGCTTTTACTGAGTTCACTCCACTTCCTTCCTCAGTCATTCTCTCCCTTCCCTCCCCTCTTTGTCTCCTGCACAAACGCAGTCCCATGAGGCAACAGCCATGAGCCCAGCCACCTCGTCCCCGGCTCCGCCGCTATCGGATCCGGCCACCACCGATGATTTCCTCTTCGGTCGTTCTCGGGTGCAGCGTGACATGACTGGATCCATCTGCCGCCAGATCTAGCCGCCACGGTCGTCTTCGTCTTCGGGCACGACACCACCAAATCCGACCACCGCCGTTGATTTCCTCTTTGGGCACGGCACTACCAAATCCAGAGCGATGGCGGCTAGATCTCTACATCCGAACTCGCCGCGGTTTCCACACCGCTCGCCACCACCGCCTGGTATAGGAGGTAGGTGTTGTTTTTCGTTCCAACATTTTTTATTTCTTGAATTCCTCTCTAGGTACCTCCACATGAACTGATGCCAATAAAAGACAGGGCGAATCATCAATTATCCCTTTCTGGTTTTATGAATGCAACATTTTGATTTTATGTATATAACATTTTAATTTTATGCGTGTAACATTGATGTTCTTATCAAATTTTTTGTTGCATATATGGTCGAGAAATGTTACATAGATGATAAAAATATTGTTACCGTTCGTACGGAGCTAACGCTCGGATCGAACGTCCGGACGCTAGCAACTCCCCTTAGGAAAAGAGGTCCCAAGTTTTAACTGCTTAGGTATCCCATAAGTAGAGAAATGAGAAAAACAAAACGCTGCAACACCATCACATTGTACAAGGATGGATAAGCAAACGTATGTTCTGAGATTGACATTGTCAGAGAGAAATCAAGATATTTTGCTAGGAATACGCGCATAGATGCATACATTGTAGATATTTTGTTAGGAATACGCGCATAGATGCATACATTGCTCAAGGATGGATGGAGCGAAGGGTGCGGGTGGCGCGCGGGGCGGCGGAGCAAAGGCAAACGTACGTGGGCGATTCTCCATTTCTCATTCCCCTGGGACGCAATCCGCAGGCTCGGCCTACGATTGGCTCCACAAGCTTCCCCTTTTTGGACACTTGCGTTGTGTTCGGTCGATGCTGACACCCATCGCCGTCGGCGGTGAAACCTTTCAACCAACCGTAGCAGCTTTTGGTTCGCCTGTAACCTGACCTGCTGACGTAAAGGAAGTAGCCACTCGATCCTTTGCCGCGCTCCTCATCGAGCTGTGACAACCGAGCCCAGCTGAACTTGCAGCTTCGACTACTTGTGTGATTTACTGGTCGAGTAGTCGCGCAGAACACCAATACGGCCTGGGCAGCTCTAGCTGGAGCTTCCGGCCCACTTAGAACACAACGATTAGGAGTAACAGGCACAACATGCATAGCTACACACAATGCTTATATACTAGCTGCGTGAGCGCGGCGGCACGCCGCGCTAGCTACCGTGTGGACCGGAGTAAAAGAGACGATAACTCGCGAAGAGTTTCTTTAAAAAAAAATCGGGGACACAGGCGTAATTTCGAAAAAACCGAAGGATTTTTTTGCAAAAAAAATCAAGGACCTGTATGTAACTAAACGAGGACCCATACGTATTTTTGGAAAACCGCGGGGCTTAATCCGACAAAGAATACACAATTCGGGTGAAGCCGAGGGGGGTTTTCGCAAAAAAAACCTACCAGTGACTTTTTTTTGCGAGAAATAGGGACCTTTACGTAATTTCGCAAACTACAGGGGCTTTTCTGCAAAAGAATGACGTGGCACGCTGGCTGACCGGGAATCCCCCCGGGAATAATAGGCTTATGATATGCTTATTGTTCGGGGACAGGTAGACTATGGTTGTATAAATTAAAATTTCTACTATATAAACTAAAAAATTATATAAGTAAGAGATCATAGATCGTTACCACTAGACACGTAGTTCAGCAAAAGAAGAGTTGAAGCAGCCCAATTTAACGTAGCGCGCGTCAGTGTAGTGGAAATAGTCGACTGCTCAACGTATCTGAAAAATGATCCTTGGAAGTTGATTGTCCACTAGCGGCACGTGCGAATTGTCTTCTCTTTGGAATGTCCCGGCTAGCGCTACAGTCGTAGCAGCGTCTCTACTGCAGTATACACGTCCAAGGATGAAATGCTATGTGCTGATGTGCTAGCATCAACGCACACAGTAGGGCCTTCGCAAGAAGATGACTAAGGGTTTTGGTAGATGGTGCGATGTCTCTATTTTTCACAACCCAATGCACCCCTTTTTATAGTCTCCGACCGAATCCTTATTCAATACGACTAAAAATCATATCCCACTCAAAGTCTATCATTCGAATCTTTACTATTCCAATCCATTAAGTGTGTGATGCTGTAGGTGACCTTTATTGTTCTAACCCATTAAGTGTGTTATCTTGTAGGTTCACGTATACTTGGTTGTAACCTAGAAACACCTTTCCAATCACTGGTTGGTAGTGGTCCCTAGCAAGACATATCGACCCCTAAATATACATAGAGATCAAATTGGATGAACCTTATGTAATATGATGTGCAACCAGCTCTTAGTCATTCACGATCAATTCATAACTCGTTACGAACAGTTTGTATCTAGTTACGACCAGTCCGTTTCTCCACACGTCCAGCTCGTAGACCAACTTGTGATATGTCCGACCAGCTCACATCCAGTCAGTATACCCATACGACCAATTTGTATCTAATCGGACTAAACAACCTATTTACGTATTCTACTTTTGCCTCACAATACATATCGAACTCTAGGTAAGAAATATGTCATTCATGGATAGTTCAATCTTTTTCGATCTAATGATTGGATAATTTTATGTGGTCGACTCTTGAATCACTCATGGCATAGCCATACACTTTCTTTATCTAACCACATCAAGGGTCCAGAGATATTTCTTCTGTTATGTAGAAGGGGCAAGGAGAGGATTCACCTGTTAATTAGGTATTTTAGCTCTGGCTCTTGTGATTGATCCAATGGAAGTTTGCATATTTCAAAAAATTATTGCTTGCACGCTTTGCGTTATATTTGATGAAGGAGAAAATGGGTTAGTGCTAGGGTTATCCGCATCAGGAGATAATAATTCTTGCCACCGGGAGCTTAAGGATTGCGAGAAATAATGTCTTTCAATGAATGGATCCAAGTCTAGCTGAATGGAAGAGGGTTTTCAAGCATGAAATTGCCATGGTTATCCATAGAGCAATGAAAACTATGCCTCATCATTGAAAGGATGGCTAGATAATTTTGTGTAACGTCCTTTTGTTTTTTTCCTTTATCTCTTTCAATACATACTTTTGAAACTTTTTTAATATCTATATATAATATATATACAGAACGATCCTTTCCTACTGTTTTCCCTCAAAATTTTAATCTATATATAATATATGAAGTGGTATCAGTGTATATTAAAGTGGATTAAGGCTTCATAAGATTAGTAATGTCTACTATATAATTTTAAGACAATTAAAAGCTTTATAAATAACTTTTTCCACCTTCACACTATGCACATCCTGCATATCCAATGAAACCAACCAAACAACAGCTCCGTAGATGTAGGCTGATCACAACTAGGTAACTAAACAACCGGCACTTGCAACCAAACATATACCCACGGTGAGTATCTCTACTATTTAAAAGCACGAGTTGATGGTCGTCGATCTATTCTTCCTCGACTTTCTACAACCGTTCAATCATACCACGAAGCATCTGAATCATCCTTTTCTATCGATGCAGCCAGTCCCATAGCATACAGATTACAGAGCAGTTCCTACAACCCCCACGTTCTCCAGCCCCCCTCCACCCGCGGGCAAAACCACCCCTACTCAGACGCTCCGCGCCCCACCCCGCGTCGCCCCCTGCTCCGCCTCCCACCTCCTCCGCGCCCGCAAACCCCCTCACGCCCCAATCCCACGCGCCGCCGCTCTGCCTCCCTGACGTAGACGAAGACTCCGAGGAGGACGACGGCGACGATGAGGATGAGATGGGTGTCGAGCGGCGGGAGGACGGACGCAGCGTAGCTACGGATTCATCGACTGCAGAGAAGGAGGAGAAGGTGGCGGCGGCGAGTGACGGTGTGGAGTATTCGGAGCAGCCGCCGGTGGCCATTTGCTACGTCTGCATGGAGCCCTGGACCTCCGACGGCGCGCATCGCATCTGGTGAGACCAGAATTCTAGACATAGTTAATGTGTAATTACCATGTCTTAGGGTCTTCCTCTAGATCAGTGCGTGCGCGCAAATTAAAGGAGCTTGAAACTATTACTGCTCTCCTGTCTCCTCGGGCACTGAACATGATGTGCTCGATGAAATGCCTGCGCTGAAGATGGCCGCGCAGACGCATGCAAATGACTTCTCCTGGCTTAATCGCATGTCGTTATGTCATGTCATCAGATGGGGCAAGTCATCTGGGAGAGGCAAGGATGAGTGTGATCAGTAATTGGTATAGAAGCATTTTATTCCAGGTTTTGGCCTTTTGGGTATTGTTGGGAACAAATGGAATTCTTTATGTTCCAGAAGACAAGGATGATTTCTGCATAGCATTTAGGTTGCTTTATTATCTTCAATCCATGTTAGGAGACAGCAATTTTTTCCTCACAAAAAAAAACATCCCAGAATTTGTTTATGAGAAGGTAATATTACAGCCAATCAATTTGGGAATTGTACGCATAGCTGCTTAATAGTGAGGAGATTTAGGTGCATGTAAACAGTATGCATGTGTAGTTATGAAAATGGCTTGCACTGAGATTTCATCGGTGGTTGATCAGTGGCAAGGATGAAAAATCAATGCATTGGAACTATTGAGGTTACTAATCACAGCCTGTGTGTTACTTGCAGCTGTATTCCTTGTGGACATGTGTAGGGCTGATCCTGCCTGGACAAATGGCTGCGTCTGCTGCGGGAACACCACAGCGAAGGTATGTTGTTTTCTGTACCAATTTCCCTTCAATTCTTGTATTGCTCATCTTTACGGCAGATTCTGCCATGGAGTGGGCTAGATTCTTTGATTAATTCTTTGTTTGTTAAATTTGTGCCTCTTTTACAGTAAATCAGAGATCGATGTCTTTTTCAGTGGCTCTACTCACTGTGAAGGTTAATATGTTTGTGTGAATTTTTATGGATCGACTTTCCTCTTGATGTCCATTGATATGATGCCGTTCATTTAGATTACAGTTTTTTAGGATTACTTTTAGTAGATGCATTTCCGACTGACCATTAATGTGTACTGAAACAATTATCATCTAACATTCCTTATTTCTAATCTTTTGTTCCTCATCACTTCTCACGCAGGCCAAGCATCCTTGACTGCAGTGACCCCTTGCTGCTCCTTGACCTCCAAGAAGAGAAATGATGTTATTGAAAAATAGCTGTAGTTTTTGTTGAAAAATGTTATGATGTGTCGATCACCATCAACATACTTCCTCACTAATGCATATCTTGTTTAACATGCAATCACACATGCACCTCCTAGCTTGTATAACTGATAATCTATTTTACTTCTTTCAATCATACCTTTACTTTATCAATGAAGTATTTGTTGGCTTTGCAGGTTGAAGTTGCAATGTCAGGTGCTGGTTTAAAGGAAGAAGGTGTTGAATCTGGTACAACTGGTACAACGTTGAAAGTATTACCTCCATGGATGATCATAGAAGGCATGAATCTTACAAAAGAACAAAGAGGAGAGACCAGTACATCTAAACTGGATGAAAAATTAGAAGTCAAGGATGTCAAAAAATAGGACTCGAAAGAAGATGAGAAGAGTATACAGGTCAGCTTAGGGATGAACATAAATTGACTTTTACAGTCAAGATTTATTTGCTATTTTGAAAGGTTTTGTATTAATTATTTTTTATTGTATAGGATGAATACATAAAGGCTTATTATGAGGCCCTGAGGAAAAGACAGGAAGAAGAGGATGCAAAAAGGAGGATGCAGTAGGAAGGTCAGACATTTGCTTCTGAATCTAATTCTAAACGGCAGGTGGGCATGAAGTCCAAACTTGAGGATGGGGACGATGAGAATGAGGGTGCTGAATGGGAAGAAGACCAACCTGCAGGTATCTTATGCTTCTTTAGTTTCCTTGGCTTCAATAATATCGTTTAGTGTAAATGTATGTAGCTACAAAGCGGAGGTGATTTAATGTTTCTAATAAATGGTGAATTAACTATTATCTGGGTTTGACAATCTAAGTTTTTATGCGGGGTGAACATGGTATTTTTGATTTCTTGAAACTGACACTGTTTAGCTGTTAGCTAATACCATGACCCGGTTTGTAGGAATGCCATAATTGATTCCGAGAATTAAGAACTAATTGTTGTGCCTTTGGAATTGTTGAAGTTTCATCATTTGTTTTAGTAACCAGAAAGTATACATACGCAAAGGACCCTGTGCTTAAAGAAAAAGAAAACGGTATTTTGTAAACTTTGCTATGGACTTATTGGTATATATGGTTTTTAAGGTCACTCATGCCATTCCGTATAATGAGTTATTACCCATGTGGCACCAAAGCTTGTACATGGCCTCAGCCCTCAGTCATAGTTTTTCCTTCTTTCTTAATGCATACATGATTTATATTTTACAGTTTTGACTTATGATTGCTTTGTTTTTGCGGAGCATATTTTTTGCTCACATGTTTGTCCATTTCATAGTTAAATATTATCACTAAGCCTTCGTAGTTAAGCACTTTTGTTCTTGAAACCAAAGATAGTTTGATTATGCAAGTCAAACACTACATTTCCATTCATTTCTTGAGAGTTGACATGTCACCACAACTTTATTTACATTGTTAGTTCTGATTCTTTTTATTGTCATTTGAGTGACCTGTGATTGTTATGCTTGTGGTCAGTGCCTTCCCTGTATGTAGAAAACTTGGTTTCATACTGACGTTCTTCTTATTTTTCCAGGTTTTGGTGCATTGATCATTGGGATCTATTGGCCATGTAAACAAATGCATCAATGCATTGTGCACTTAATTCAAACTGGCATGTTTATGCTCCTCGAAAAAACATCGATGACACATCTGATTTATGTGCTTAAAAGATTTGTGTGTTAACTGCCAAATTTTTTCAAGTAGAACCGTACTTCTCTGATGGCTGTAACAAGAAATGAGGCAAAACTAAATAGTTGACATTTACCGATCTCTTTAAGTTAGTTCACCATCATGATGCTCCCGGTTAAGTAGCAACAAGGACCTTGTGTAAATGTAAGTAGGCTTGCTAACGTTGTAAAGTTTGTGCTGTCAAGTAATTCCAAGTACAACTTATAAGTTAATGAGCGATATCCTTCGCAAGTAGGTACAAGGCTATGAACATATTTTTCATCTTCACATGCTATTACTATTACATTTTATCCCTGTATTGATTTTATAGAAAGTCTTCTAGATGTGGTCCGCTGCCCTAAATAAGTTCTGAGTAATACATGAACAAAGTTGAATTGCAATAAAATGATTATACTACATTTATCATGACGCCTAGCTAGATATATCGTATCTGCAATACGCCTGCCAATGTATCTCATTCCACCGTTTTATACATCCAATTTAGAGCTTTGCTTTTTACAAAATGTTTAGATTGAATCAATTTTAAGCCAAATGGACAAATGCATTATAATGAATGTGAGATATATCGTATGTGCAATATGTTAATATATGGTTTGGGGTTACGTTTGATAATATATATCACATTTTTAAGGACTTCGTTACAATGCACAGGCACCTTACTAGTTGACTTTTAAGAGTTTCTCAAGGTGACGTGACCTTTGCTATCTTCTTAGTAACATAACTTCTTTTGTTCTTGAAGGAGCACCATAATATTTTACTTGATGAATCTGCATGTTTCCAGTGTGTTAGAAACACTTGAAAAACACACCCACAAAAAAAAAACTCCCAAACTTGGGAAACTACGGTATCACTCATGAGGACACTCGGGAATACTTGGCAATAACACTGCTGGTAACTTAATTTTGTTAATAACTGATTAACTGTAGCAGCTGACAGTGACGGACAATTCACCACTTGCCTCGGCTGCATCTGGGACATTGGAATTTTCCTCCGGATACTCTTTTTATTTTTATGATTGAATGAAGTTTTTTTTTTGGATAGAATAGGGCTTTCTACGAGACTGTGACTATTAACTAGTAAAAATAGCTGGGGCATTCGCACGCACCCCGCACGGCTTCGGCCGGCCGCGACGCCCCTCCATTCTCGGCCACAGGCCCAAACCCCGGGCAGCGGTGGCCTCTCGCATCACCTCCGCCAAAGCTAGTGGCATTGGCGGCCGCAGCGGTGACTCTGACGGCCCCGCGCAATTGACAGGGCCCGAGCCCCGAACTCGGGCGAGACGCTGCAATTGGAACAAGGAGTAGTAGTTAGAGTCCAAATAGGATTTTGATTCCTAGTCCATTTAGGATTTCTATTTATATAAAGTTAGTATTTACCATATTAAGTTGTATTGCTGGTACTATATAATGAGGAGAAAACGGGGAACTAAATCGCCCCAACCAGAATCATTGTTTTTTGTTTCTTGAGTTCTGTTTGCCTATTCTCAATTGCGCCAGCATACGCCGGAACTACCGTCGTTTATATCCCGGTACAACCGCAGACCAGAACTACCGCAGCACTACGTCTGGTACTACCGTTTGCCGAGTTTGATCTGAACTAAATTTCAACAAGTGATATCAGAGCTACGGTTCGACATTCAGATCAAATGTCAATCATTGTTCACGGCGAGGCGATGCGAGAGAGCGGCGGTGAGATGTTTATCTACCCGCAGCTCACGGCAACGAACTATACCAGTTGGGTGATCCGGGTGCAAGCAATGATTGAGGATCAAGGAGTCTGGGAAGCGATCGAGCCGACGGCCGGGGAGGTCGTCGACACGAAGAAGGACAAGAAAGCGAGGTCACATCTTCTCCAAGCGCTCCTGGAAGACCTCTTGATGCAGGTGGCTAGGAAGAAAACGGCGAATGAAGTCTGGGACTGCCTCAAAACCCGGTTCGTTGGCGCAGATCGCGTCAAGAACGCACGGCTGCAAACGTTGAAGAGCGACTTCAACGCCATGCGCATGCAGGAGGGAGAGAGCTTGGACCAGTACGCCGAAGAACTCAACACCATATCCGTCAAGTATGCAAATCTCGGAGAAACACTCGATGATGTCGCAATGGTCAAAAAATTGTTCAACACCATGCCAGATCGCTTCCTAAGCATAATAGCTGGGATCGAGCAATTCTGCGACATCAAGATGATGTTGTTCGAGGAAGCGGTAGGATGGCTGAAGGCGTATGAAGAACGGATGCAAACACGCACGTCTGGCGGAAGCAGCAACGGCGATAGCCAACTCTTGCTCACTCAGGCCGAGTGGGAGGCAAGACAGAAGAAGCAAGGCAGAGGGCGTGGCAGAAGCGATCGCGACGGAACGCCAAGCAAAGACGGGATGATCGGCTCCAGCGGTGATAGCCGTGACAAAAACCACATCCGATGTTTTAATTGTGACAAGATGGGTCATTACAAATCCGAGTGCAAAGCACCGAAAAGAGGGGAAGAGGCAAACCTCACGCGCGAAGTTGAATATGGGCCGACACTGTTACTTATGGCGACTGAAGAATTAGCACCGGAGCAATAGGAATGGCGGGATATCACACTCCTAAACGAAGAAAAAGCTTACAATCTGCAGGTGCAGGCACAAGTGATGGTGATACATCAGACTTCATCGACGAAGGGGAGTGCAGCATAGCGGATGGAGAGTTCGTACCGCCCGAGGTTGGTCCAGCGGGTGAACCAGCGCCCGAGACACATCTGTGCCTGCGTTCTCCTTCGACACTTTCAGCTGACGAGGTGACGCCGGAATATCCAGTACCCAAGGAGTGGGCTACGGCGCAAACAGAGGACATCGAGGGAGAATTCAGCACATAATTGACGAGAGGAGAGTTTTTCCCGCCAGCAAACGGCCTGGCAGCACATCTCCATCCAACTTCCTCATCGACTCCGCAAGAATGCGAGGTGACACTATACGAGACAGGTACCAATTCGCGAGCTGTGGAGAGCACGGGTGAAGTTTCACCGGACTTCTCCACCGGTCCGTTGTGAAGACGCTCACCGGACCAGCCACGGCAGAAGGACTGGTTATGTCCATCTCAGCAATATCTTCACCTTCATCAGGAGGGAGCAGCAGCACTGATGAGCGGTATGTCCAGTACAGATATATCGACGACATCATGAAAGGTGCTAGGAGAGTACACCTCGACATAAACCGATTGGGATCAAATGGGTTTATAAACTGAAGAAGAACACCAATCGGATGTTCGGGATATTGGGACGCGTCAAGATTAAGGGGGAGTATGTTGGAAATTAACCCTAAGCATCCCATCTAGGAAACCGGCAGGGAGTAGTAGTTAGAGTCCAAATAGGATTTTGATTCCTAGTCCATTTAAGATTCCTATTTGTATAGAGTTAGTACTTGCCATATTAAGTTGTATTGCTGATACTATATAATGAGGAGAAAACGGGGAGCTAAACGCCCCAACCAAAATCATTGTTTTTTGTATCTTGAGTTTTGTTTGCCTATTCTTAATTACGCCAGCATACGCCGGAACTACCGTCATTCATATCCTGGAACAGCCGCAGGCCGGAACTACCGCAGTTCATCCTCCGGTACTACCGTTTGCCGAACCTACCGCAGTACTACATCTGGTACTACCGTTTGCCGAGTTTGATCTGAACTAAATTCCAACACGTGTCTATATATGTACACGACAAGTATACGAATATGTGTCCGAGTATAAGTCTAAGTAGGAGTTAGATGTTAAGTGTGTTTAGTAGTCCTGTAATTAGCCTTTATAAGGCATAACAGAGGCTTGTAATCTGTGTAACAAGGAGGAAGAGAAAATACAGAAAAACGAAGCGCTTTTGTGTCCCGAAATATCGATTTGTGTTCTCGGTTTGTTTTCGTGTTATCGGTGACATTTTTGAATATCGATTTGTGTTCTCGCATCTAAATAATTGAATAGAGAATTCAAATTTTTGAATATCATGCAAAACTCAAAATCAATATATCCTAATGTAAATTAAAATTTAAATTAAAAATCCAAATTTCAAAATTTTCTTATTTCTTTTTCCTCTGTTCTCTCTCTCTCTTTCTCACTTTTCTCTCCCTGACAGTGGGCCCGGCGTCCACCTTTTTGCTTCTCTCTCCCTCCTTTCTCTTCTCTCACTGCTTGCTTTCCGGGCGTCATACTCGACCACATCTTCTTCTTTCTCCCTCTGTCCCTTCTTCCTATCCCGTCTCTTCGCGCACGTCGTTGTGCCCTGTGCGTGCATCACCATGGCCTGGCCTTTCCCTCCATCTACCTTCATTACCCGTCCCCGCCTCCACTGTGCGCATATCACCGCACCTACGCCCGCGTAGGTGCGGCGTCAGCTGCCCTATGCCTCCCGTCGCACCCCTGTCTTCTTCCTCCTCCCTCTCTCTTCCTTTCTCTTGGCGCTGCACATCAGCTGTCCCCTAGCCATCGCCATCACCACTCCCTTGTAACATCCCAAATTTTAAGTTTTGAAAATTTTAAATTCAAATTAATTATTTTAAGGCAACTGGCTTTTATTTGGATTTTTCTGGGTTTTTCTGGAGTTTATTTCAAAATTTAAATCAAGGAAATGTATTTTAAATATTTTATAAAAGCCAAAAAGTATTCATTTTATTTTTCCTAACCTTCCCAGAATTTTTAAATAATTTTTGAGAATTTTCTGGAATTAAAAATTAATTTTAAAAGACAAAAGGAATTTTACAAAATTATTAAAAGCAAATCTGAAATTATAAATATTTTTATTAAGTCTAAAATGTTTCCAGGAATATTCTAAAAATTTTCTGGAATTTTTAGATATTATTTATTTTTTTTCCAAGTAATTATATAGTTTCTAGTATTTTCTGAAAAGCAATCCGAAAATAAAAATCAAATTAACCCTAGGCCGCCATGTGTCGCAAATCTGACGGCCGATACCCCTTCGTTGGATTTAATCCAAGCCATCCCCTTTCACTTAAATCCAATGGGCATGGGCAACCCACTTGCCACGTGTCAGCGATCCAACGGCCCGTACCCCTTCACCTCTCTTTCTCTCACCGACGGTGGGCCCCACATGTCATATGTTTCTTCTACCTCCTTCTTCTTCCTCCTCCATTCTCTCTCTTTCCTCCATTAATGCCGAATGGGAGCTTCAATTTCGGTAGTTTTCTTCGCTAATCTCCGCTTAATTGCGCCATCAACTCCCTCATCACGCCCACTAATACTGGCTTTTCCCATTTAACTCCCAGTTTGGTGAAACCGCCGCCTCCCGTCGCGCATGGTCACGGCCTTCCTCCCTCTCCTCCTATAAAACCCTCCGAGGCCCTCTTCCACACCCCACTCTCTCTCTACTCTTTCCAACCTTCTACCGCCCCTAAGCCTCCGAGCGCCGCATGCAGCATCACCGCCGCTCCTTCCCGCCGACGCCTTGACCTTCCTCCGCCGCCCGGCCCCGCCATGCCGAGAGTCGTCGCCACCTCCTCTTGCCCCGCCGCCACATGCCCGCCCGCCCGCCACGCCGCCCCGTCTTGGCCGTCTTGTGCCGCCGCCCGTGGCCGCCACCTCGGCCGGCCGAGCCGCGTGGCGCCATGTGGCGCATGCGCGTGGCGCAGCGTGGCGCCACGTCGGTAAAGTCGCCACCTCGGACGGCCACGGTCAGTGGACTCGGTCCACTGGTGGACCGGCCCACGCGTCGAAATTTCAAATTTCAAATATTTGATGACGTCATAATTATGATTTTTCAGTACAAAAATAATTCGGGAAATCGCCCCTTTTCTTTTTCTTTCAATTAAAACTTCCCGAGGTCATATCTTTCTCGTTTTAACTCCGATTTGACCCGTTCAAATTTCTAAATTTTTCTAAAATCATAATCTACTCAAATATACATTCTTTTTCAATTTTTGAATTTTATTTAAATTTTTGTGTGTATTTATGTGCTTTGTTGTTTTGTCTTTTTCACAGAGAATCAACGTCGTCAAGACTTGGCCGACCTGCAGCAAGAGAATCAAGAAATCACATACGAAGGCAAGTCTCCTTTGAACATCTTGAACCTATGTTTGAGAAAAGTTTTAATTATTTTAAATTAATGCATTGCTATGTCACATAAAATGATAATTTCTGTTTTTAGAGATATAGTTAATCCGACAATTGTTAAGCCCTTATTTGACATTGACAACTGTGTACCTTTGACACCCTAGGAATTCCTTTGTCTCAATAATGAGATTATTATAAAACTTTGGTGAATGTTGTACCTGTAGTAAAATGCTTAGACATGCTATATAACTATTGTAACCTTGGATTGGGAAAATAATATGTCATTGATTTAGACTTTTGTTTAGAAATTTAGTGGCGATTGATGTTGCCACTGATCTTTAAAATAAAATAAAATGTGAGAGTTGGTTTAGACTAGGGCGGATGGTAAGATTGGTTTGGTGTGGTTAACACGAGAACATGTAATGTGTATGTACCGCCCTAGTCAATTAAGGACCGACGCTTGTGTTTGTCCAGTCTGAGCACTACTGTACAACCACATGTCTATATGGGTACGACCTAGCTAACTAACTTACAATAGTTTAGTTTAGGTGCCACCAGTGGAAAGTGGATGCCAGAGTGTACTGGTTATTCACAGTGAGGGACAGGGTTTACTGTACTCATACGGCGCAGAGGGGCTTCATGCTGGTGGTTTAACCCTTCACGGTGAAACCTCGGTGGTGGTGTCCGCTAGACTAGAGTAAGGTAAAGGCTTTGTGATAAATTATCTGGGTCTCATGCCTAAGGAAGCATGTTGGCTATTAAGATAACTTGTCTCTTGTGGGTAAAGTGTACAACCTCTGCAGAGTGTAAAACTATTCGAATAGCCGTGCCCACGGTCAAGGGCGGGCAAGGAATGCATTCACATGGTAGATCATTGTTTCTGGTTTTAAAAATAAAAGATTTGGGAACCGGGAGTGGATGGAACTCCCGGGGTTGTCCTGGCAGTTGTAGCCAGAGTGGGTGGTGTAACCCGTTTTCTTGAGCTTTGGCGGTTAGCCAGCTCTTTAGTGTGGGTGGTTTAACCCGTGGTTTTGAACCTTGGCGCTAGAGCCAGAACCTAGTGTTGGTGGTTGTAACCTTCACTATTTAACTTGATAGATTTTGTTGAAACAATCACCTTGCTAAATTGATGCCTTTAAAAATAATTAATGGTATTTGAAATGAAATGTGGCTTTGTGCAAAAGAACCATATAACCCTCCTTTGTTAAACCCTGCATCTATTGCATTTTTCCAAGACTTGCGGAGTACTTTATGTACTCACATGCTTATGGATTCGACGAAGGCTTTCCCAGAAGAGTATGAAGCTCAAGATGGAACTTTCAACTACGGAGCTTATGGATTCGACGAAGGCTTTCCAGAGTACTAGGTTGCGCTCCCCAGTCAATTGCCTGTGGCGAATTGATGGGTCTTCATCCGCTGGATTTATTTTGCTTCCGCTGTGTTTTATCTTTTGTGAGTGTGCGAGGTCTTGTAACCTCTTATGTAATAAATGTCTTTCGGCCTGTACTCTCTTTATTATTGTAATTTCGTTGTTGGCAATGTAATCATCATCATTAACTGTGTGCACTAGCTTTGATCGGGACTAGTCTCAGACATTACGTAGGGGTGGATTTGGAAATCCGGGTCCCGACAGAGATGGTATCAGAGCCAACTTGACTGTAGGACGTGACTTAGATTAGAATGGTAAAAACCTTAAGGACCTATATTTATTAAAAATATTTGTGAAAATTGTCTATATCTCGTTACTTCTGCTCCATTCTTGATCTTATATTCACTTGTTTAAAATGTCTTTACTGATCTTCTCTATTATTCCAAAATTGTAGATGGCCGGTTCATCCTCCAATGACTCTTGGGACTACTTTTCTCATGGCGAGAATATTGGAGCATTTGTTGGCCTTCTTCGTCAGCTTATGCAGTATCTGAAGTATCCCCAACCGCCTATTTTCGGGGCGGAAAGTCAAGATCATGGACCGAGATTCTTGGTCGATGGAGGTATTCCTGTATGCACAGGAAGGAGAATTCAACTCTCCCACATACCCTATCGAACATCCTCGGACGGATCATTCAGACGCTATCCAGGATGCAGCTCGTCTGGCACTAGCTGACTTGTGCCGGATTCATAAGGATATCCTACGGTAGACGCCTTTCTGCTTCTTTCCAACCACCAGAGCAGGACAGAGATATCCAGAACCCTTCAAGATCACCATGGACGATCCCCGTCTGTCGCATCAGGTGCAGCTTACTCGGGCGATGTCAGCTACATACGCCAGTGCCTTGGAGGAGATTGGACAGCTTCGGACGCTCTTCACTTCCAGCTACCAAAGACTGAAACTCTCCATGCTCACTCATCCAGCCAGCAACAGAGTTCGAGTTGGGACGCCTTCGAGCGTGCGGCGGTCTCGAGGACTACACTGCCTTCACTGCACCACCGCCGTCCCGACAACCCAAGCCGCCTCGACGCACAGGACCCCGTATCTTGCTCACAGCGCGCAAGAGTGTGCGGCGCCCTAGTCCGATACCTGACATCAACATCGGAGACTCCAGCAAGAGACGCAGTCTCTCTCGCTCGCGTTCTCGCTCTCCGCCGACCGCCTCCAGTGAGAGCGACCATCTTCACTCCTGTGCCTCTTGCAACCGCCCGAGTGTGGTTGTAGGTGCGCCACGGGTATCCTAGAGGAGGATCCAGAGGAGGACCCGGAGGAGCTTGTCTTCGAGGAGGACAAGTAGTTGCAGGGACAGTAGTACCCAAATAAATTGTTTACCTTCCTTAGAATGATTTAAATTATGTTGGTGTGCTTGATGGACTGTACCAAGCCTTAGGGCACTTGTGGTACAGCCATTCTTAAAAATAATTTAATTTCAAAGCTAATTTCCTTCCAAGTTGTTGTTTGTGTTCTTTCTTGTGTGTTGGTTTGGGATGTTGCTTAGTTTCCCTTGATTTCTTACCTATGCTACTTCCCTCTTATCTTTTGCTTTTCCTGGTTACCGCTTCAGATGGTGAACACAAGGAGCAATACCGGTGACAGCCGTGGTGCTAATGCTCAACCGGAGAACAACATGCCGCCACCCCCTGCTCAAGCTCCTAATATGGAACAGATGATGGCAATGCAACTGCAACTGCTTCAAGCCTTGGCCCAGAATCAAGTTCAGCAAGCTCCACAGGCGCCCTTTCAGGCACCCCAGTCCAAGCTGGGAGAGTTCATGAGGACCAGACCGCCCATCAGAATGTGCAGACTATCACTTGGGCGAGTTTGAGTTTGAAGCTTTCGACCGCTCATGTTCCTCTTGGAGTAATGGAAATGAAGAGAATGGAATTCCACAACCGCAAGAAGGAAACCTCAGTGTCACTGAGTACCTGAATATGTTCACTCAACTATCCAGGTATGCTCCTGAAGATGTTGCAACTGATGCAGCAAAGATCTGGCGGTTCATGTAGGGACTTGAACCCAATCTCAAGGTGCAGCTGGTTTCAAATGATTTTCCAACTTTTCAGCATATGGTGAACAAGGCCATAATACAGGAGGAAGCTCAACGTCACCGTATGAAGTCCTAAGAGGAAGTTTCAAGCTCGGCAGGTGCAAGCGGTTCCCAAGACCGCCCTAATCCACCTCATTTCAGCAGGCCCTCAGTGCCAAATGTGCCGAGGACACCATTCAGTGGACCTCGCCCAATTCCTCAAGCTCCTCGACCAAACAATGCAATTCCGCCTCAGCAGAACAAGACTTCAGTGGCTGGAGTGCAGTGTTATAACTGCAAGAACATGGGACATTATGCCAATAATTGTCCACAGAAGCGCCAGTGTGACTCTGTGACGTTTCAACCTAGGGACAACACCACCGAGCCCCACTTGCGGGACAAGGCCGTGGGCGCCTCAAACTCAAGGACTCCTGGCGGTGAGCAGAGGGCATGTTAATCATGTCACCGTAGAAGCAGCTCAGATGCACCGACGTCGCTCGGTAAGTTTCTTGTCAACTCAGTACCTGCATCAGCATTATTTGATTCTGGAGCTTCGCATTCTTTTGTGTCAAAAGATTTTGTGGAAAGATATAATTGGGATGTGCGTTTGCTAAAGAACCCTATGCTAGTCCAATCACCTGGAAATGAAATGAAGACTAGTACGGTTTGCCCTAGAGCAACCATAGATATAAATGGAGTAAAATTCTAGCTAATTTAATTATAACAGACTCAAGACCCTAGATGTAATACTTGGTATGGATTGGTTAACCAAGTATAAAGGGCAGATAGATTGTGCCAATCGTGCCATTACTCTTACCAACTCTGAAGGAATTCAAGTGAGGTACAAGTCAAAGCCATCTTCTCAGAATAGTTGATGAGGACATCCTTCTTCAGATATACACAACACTCCTCCACTTGATATTCAAGGACCAATCACTAAGTACTTCTTTTTGTTCATTTGAGAATCGATTGATATTCAAGCGCCCGACAATTGAATTTACAGGTGAACTCGTTCCTAAGTACTTCTTTTTGTTCATTTGAGAATCGATTACTACCTAATGATTTAATTATGATTAGGAACCATGGAGAGGATCGGGAAGTACTTGGAGAAGGGTGCGAGGCGCACAAGTCCAGCAAGGGTGGTCAAATCATGTTGGATGTCCAACTCAAGCCACTTCGAATCCAATTCGGAGTCCAGGACCAGGCTGCACTAAAACGGACGCCCAGATCGCATCCGGACTCCGTTTTGGACGTTCCACATATGTATGGAAAGCTGAGAAGATAACCTTTCCAATGGATCTGGTCTCTTGTCAAAATTCCTTCTGTGTCAACGGGAATCGTCGAAACAAGTGGACGTTCAGAATCTGTCAGGGTGGCCGACTTCGAATCCAATTCGGAGTCCAGGACCAGGCTGCACTAAAACGGACGCCCAGATCGCATCCGGACTCCGTTTTGGACGTTCCACATATGTATGGAAAGCTGAGAAGATAAACTTTCCAATGGATCTGGTCCCATGTCAAAATTCCTTCTGAGTCGATGGGAATCGTCGAAACAAATGGACATTCAGAATCTGTTAGGGTGCTGCGACACCGTCTTTTAGGCCGCTCGCTTTGTATCGTGTTGGAGTCCATTATGGGGCGTCCAGGGTTTTGCACACCCTTACTCCTTTATATACAGCCACCACCCCACCATTAGGGTTGGGTTTTGCTTAGATTAAATCTGTCTTTGAACAGTTTCGCTGCTCATCGGTTTGTGAGACCCCAATTATCGAGTGCTACATCAATATATCTGCAATTCAGTTGTGATCTTTCTTGTTCTTGCTTGTGTTCTTCGATTCGCAGCAAGGATTAGCCTTCTTGGCGAGGTCAACCGGCTGCGCACGGTTGATAACCCGAGGAGACGTGGTGCTGCGATTGCGGGGTTCGGACGTGTTGTTCGGGCCGGATCGATTTGTGTCGCGCCTCCACCAAATCGAACGTATCCAACCTGTTGGAAGATCGGGACCCGTTCCCATCAAGTGGTATCGAGCTTGGTGTTCCTCCGTGTTCGAGTTTACCCATCTTGTTGTTTTCGATTTCATCCTAGAGTCCAAGAAAAGCCCTAAAAATTGTAGTCATAGGTTGTTTCTGTCCTAGATCGTGTTTAGCCTTTTGCACAATTTGGTTCCGAGTCCGTAGTGTTGAGTTTGTGTCCTTAGTCGAGTTGTGTTCTTGGTTTAGATCGTGTTTTGTTTCGGGTTGTTTTGCTTCCGCTACCTTTCATACAAACCCTAGCCGTCAATTTTTGTTTTCCCACCCATATCCCACCCTCTGTTTGAGTCACCCATCGCATCTCGTGATCTCCCAGAACCATCACCCACCTTTCCCTGAGCTTCCGCCCCTAATTCCACCAATTTACTCCGCCCGATCTTCGTTTTGACCTCCACAGCAACCATAACTTGGAGGTCCATCTTCAAACGGTCATAACTTTCGCATACGGACTCGAAATCAGTTGCTTTTTTTTTGAAATTGGGTGAAATTAAATTTTACATCCGAAACTCCCCAACTTTGTCGGGTTCGGCGAATTTATTTTCCCGAAATTCGGCCTGGAAAGTGTAGTACTCGCGCTCCGAAATTGAATCACCGAATTTTCAGCACATTCATCATTTTCATAGGCCACACCTTATATCGATTGACGTGAAACTTTGTGTGGTTCCTATTCCGTGCTCGCTTTGCGAAAAAATACAAAAAAAAGAAAAAAAATTCGCACCTACGATAGTCTTTGCGAGTGCCATCCGTGGCCAAAAAAGAAGAAAAAAAAAAAAACATGACAGAGCACGCTTTTAGGTGACAGAGCCTCATTTGTGTTGTGTTTGTGCTGAATTAAGTTTCTCGGTGCCTGGCCATCTTTGTTGCTGTCTTTGCTTCTTTATTCTGTTCTTGACTCCTTGTTCTTCATATCATACCGTTATAGGACACATTTAGACCAAAGAACAAGGACCGATGCTTTGGACATTTATTCAAGATTACTATCTGTTATTAATTTGTGTTCCACTCACATAATTGGCTGCTAAGCTCCATATACCTACTTAGGATAGCACGCTTCGACCCTTGCAATCGCCGGATCACACTCTCCAGGTATCCTTTGCCTTGCTTTGGTAAGAACACTTGTAAGAGCTTGGTAAGTCACTTCCTTTGCGGGTTCCACTGCCCTTCCTTTGTAGTTGATAGGGATAATCCTTTTGTTTTCCCTATATTTCCACTAACCATGGCGAGAAACGAAGAGGACGGGACACCGGTCGATTTCAACGAGTGTGTTAGTCGCGGCCGGCTACAAGCTGCGCCGACAAACAAAACGCTTCACTCACTGATCTCGACGCGAGATTGGACACCATCGTCGCCGCCATTACCCAGTTGAACACCACGGAAGGCATTGAGCGGGTGGAGCGGCGGATGGCTGACCTCACTGGTCGGATGGACACATTGGAGGCACGTCTACCACCTGTCAATGATGGCCATCATCATGATGACGCCACAGAGTATGATGCAGATGGCAACATTGATCGGCGGGCGACACAAGATGCACGACTACGTCGTCGTCTTCAGCAAAACCGACATGGTATGGGAGGTAATAACCAGAACCGTCATGGTAACGACGACCCTTTGCTAAAGTCAAGTTTACCATTCCATCTTTTCGGTCTTTATGATGCTGAAATATATCTTGATTGGGAGATGACGGTGAAGCGAAGTTTAACTCTCACTTAGTTCCCGAGCAACATAGAGTTAGACAAGCTACTAGTGAGTTTAAGGACTTTGCTATTATCCGGTGGAATGAACTAAGTACCATGTGCTTACAACTGATACATGGGAGCGCTTAAAAGAAGCTATGCGTGTCGTTTTGTTCCCCTCATATAAACTTGAATTGAGAAAAAATTGCAGCGCTTAGAACAAGGTGATAGTTACATTCAAGACTATTATCTTTGAGCTTCAAAAGGGTATGGTGCGTTGTGGGGTTGTTGAGGACACGGAGGATAAGATTTGTCGTTTCTACGGGGTTACGGCGTGAAATTCGTGACATTGTTGATTATAAAGAATTTACTACATCAACCGGTTGTTCCACCTTGCTATGCTTGCGAGAAAAAGAATTGCGGGGACTACGTAATCAACTAAGGCACGCACCGGACGACCCTTCTACACCCATGACGACTACATCGACGGACCGCCCAGTCTTCTTGAGTTTCGTTCTCCTCCATCACCGTGAACAAGATGGCAGCAGCGCCACCGAAGCCACCTTCCACGACTCGCCTTGCAGATTCTACAAAAAATTCTTTGCCGGGTCCAGCCAAGAGTTCTTCTTCCGTGGCTTCAACGGGCCGTTCCTCCGGCATTCAGTGCCACCGCTGCCATGGGCTTGGTCATGTGCAAAAGAATTGCCCTAGCCAACGGGTATACATCGCCATAGAAGATGGAGGCTACATCAGCACTTCGGATGTCGAGGAGGATGATGATGTTGTTGCTGCCTCGGACGACAATGCCGGTGGTGATGACGACCTCATCCTTGGTGGGGCGTCCACAGCGACGCTACGGAGCATCATTGTGCAGCGAGTCCTCAGCACGCAGGTACAACAACCCGATAAACTTCAACGCCATAATTTGTTTCAGACCTTCTTTGCGATCAAGAACCGGCGTGCACGTGTCATCATTGATGGAGGAAGTTGCAACAACTTGGTAAGTTCTGATTTGGTAAAGAAGCTTGGTTTGACCACGCGACCGCATCCACATCCATACCATATTCAATGGTTAAATGACTCTGGAAAAGCTAAGGTAACGCAAACATGCCGAGTCCATTTTTCCATTGGTGCTTATGTTGATCATGTTGATTGTGATGTGGTTCTCATGCAAGCATGCTCTCTTTTGTTGGGTCGACCTTGGGAATTTGATAATGATGCTTTACACCATGGTAGTAGTAACACATACACTTTTATGCATAAGGAAAGAAAGTTACTTTACGCTTTGACCCCAGCTGAGATTATAGAGGCCGATAGGGCGAGAGCTGCTGCTGCTAATGATCCAAAGGAACATGATAAATCTGAAAAACAGCAAGTACTCCATTTGAAAAATTCTGTTATGCTTGCCATAAAATCAGACCTTGCTGCAATTGATGAAGTTAATAATACATGCTATGCTTTTGTGTGCAAAGATGCTTTATTTTCTCTTGATAGCATTTTTGTTGTTGTGGATCGTTTTTCTAAGATGGCTCACTTTATACCATGTCATAAAACCGATGATGCCGTTCATATTGCTGACCTCTTTTTCAAAGAGATAGTTCGTTTGCATGGTATGCCTTCTACTATTGTTTCAGATCGTGATGTCAAGTTCTTGAGTCACTTTTGGCGTACTCTATGGAACAAGTTGGGTACAAAGTTGTTGTTCTCTACCACATGTCACCCACAAACTGATGGCCAAACCGAGGTGGTGAACCGCACATTGTCTACCATGTTGAGAGCTATTTTGAAGCTGTGGGAAGAGTGTTTGCCGCATGTTGAGTTCGCATATAATCGAGCAGAACACTCCACCACCAAGGTAAGTCCTTTTCAGGTAGTGTATGGATTCAATTCCCTTGGCCCTATTGATATTTTACCTTTGCCTACTAGTGAGCGGGTTCTTAACGATGCTAAGGAGCGTGCTGATTTTATTATCAAAATGCAAGAGACTACTAAGGCAAACATTGAAAAGATGAATGAAAAATATAGGATTACTGGTAGTAAAGGTAGAAAGGAAGTTAAACTTGAACCGGGTGATTTTGTTTGGTTGCACTTGCGAAAGGATAGATTTCCTGAGTTAAGAAAGTCAAAATTGATACCTAGAGCTGCTGGTCCTTTTAAGATAGCTGAGAAGCTAAATGATAATGCATATAAACTTGAGTTGCCTCCCGAGTTTGGGGTTAGTCCCACCTTTAACATTTCAGATTTGAAGCCATACTTGGGAGAAGAAAATGGGGCTGAGTTGAGGACAACTCCGCTTCAAGAGGGGGAGGATGATGAGGACATCGCTTCTTCAGATATACACAACACTCCTCCACTTGATATTCAAGGACCAATCACTAGAGCTCGCGCCCGACAATTGAATTTACAGGTGAACTCGTTCCTAAGTACTTCTTTTGTTCATTTGAGAATCGATTACTACCTAATGATTTAATTATGATTAGGAACCATGGAGAGGATCGGAAGTACTTGGAGAAGGGTGCGAGGCGCACAAGTCCAGCAAGGGTGGTCAAATCATGTTGGATGTCCAACTCAAGCCACTTCGAATCCAATTCGGAGTCCAGGACCAGGCTGCACTAAAACGGACGCCCAGATCGCATCCGGACTCCGTTTTGGACGTTCCACATATGTATGGAAAGCTGAGAAGATAACCTTTCCAATGGATCTGGTCTCTTGTCAAAATTCCTTCTGTGTCAACGGGAATCGTCGAAACAAGTGGACGTTCAGAATCTGTCAGGGTGGCCGACTTCGAATCCAATTCGGAGTCCAGGACCAGGCTGCACTAAAACGGACGCCCAGATCGCATCCGGACTCCGTTTTGGACGTTCCACATATGTATGGAAAGCTGAGAAGATAAACTTTCCAATGGATCTGGTCCCATGTCAAAATTCCTTCTGAGTCGACGGGAATCGTCGAAACAAATGGACATTCAGAATCTGTTAGGGTGCTGCGACACCGTCTTTTAGGCCGTTCGGCTTTGTATCGTGTTGGAGTCCATTAAGGACGCGTCCAGGGGTTTTGCACACCCCTTACTCCTTTATATACAGCCGCCACCCCCACCATTAGGGTTGGGTTTTGCTTAGATTAAATCTGTCTTTGAACAGTTTCGCCGTTCATCGGTTTGTGAGACCCCAATTATCGAGTGCTACGTCAATATATCTGCAATTCAGTTGTGATCTTTCTTGTTCTTGCTTGTGTTCTTCGATTCGCAGGCAAGGATTAGCCTTCTTGGCGAGGTCAACCGGATTGACCAATGCTCCTGCATATTTTATGAATCTAATGAATAAAGTGTTCATGGAGTATTTGGATAAGTTTGTTGTCGTATTTATTGATGACATTCTGATCTACTCCCAGAATGAGGAAGACCATGCAGAACATCTGAGGATAGTTTTGGAAAAACTCAGAGAGCATCAGCTGTATGCCAAGTTTAGCAAATATGAGTTCTGGTTGAAGAAAGTAGCTTTCTTGGGTCATGTGATTTCTGCAGGAGGAGTGTCTTTAGATCCAGCAAAGGTAACAGATGTACTCAATTGGACACAACCCAAGTCAGTAACAGAGATCAGAAGTTTTCTGGGTCTAGCGGGATATTATCGCCGCTTTATAGAAGGATTTTCCAAACTCGCAAGACCTCTCACTCAGTTGCTAAAGGAGAAGAAGTTCGAATGGAGTAAATCTTGTGAGGAAAGTTTTCAAGAACTGAAAAAGAGATTAACATCTGCACCAGTGTTAACACTTCCAGATATTAGAAAGGATTTTGAGGTATTCTGTGATGCATCTAGACAAGGATTGGGCTGTGTCTTAATGCAAGAAGGAAAAGTCGTAACCTATGCTTCAAGGCAGTTACGCCCTCATGAGCAGAACTATCCGACTCATGATTTAGAGCTAGTCACAGTTGTGCATGCTCTAAAAATATGGAGGCATTATTTGATCGAATCATTGTGAGATTTACACGGATCACAAGAGCACAAGTATATATTTACCCACTGACCTCAATCTAAGACAGCGCAGATGGCTTGAGTTGATAAAGGACTATGATGTTGGAATTCACTATCATCCAGGAAAGGCTAATGTTGTAGCTGATGCCTTAAGCAGAAAAAGTCATTGTAATAACTCGATGATTCAAGTTCGACCCGCACTTCATGAAGAGTTTCAACGACTTAATTTAGAAGTAGTAGAGGAGGGATTCCTAGCTACTTTGGAGGTTCAGCCAACCTTACAAGATCAAATCAAGGCAGCTCAAAAAGAGGATAAATATGTTAAGGATATTAAAGAGAATATGAAGAAAGGAAAAGCACCAGGATTTTCAGAAGATGAAGAAGGTATCCTTTGGTTTGGGAAAAGAATTCTTGTACCCGAGAAGAATGAAATAAAAGAGTTAATCCTGAAGGAAGCTCATGAATCTGGATATTCAATTCACCCTGGAAGTACAAAGATGTATCAAGATCTTAAAGAAAGGTACATGTGGTCCAGTATGAAGAGAGAAATTGCTGAATATGTAGCCTTGTGCGATGTATGCCAACGAGTTAAAGCAGAACATCAGAGACCTGCTGGACTCTTGCAACCTTTGCAGATACCCGAGTGGAAATGGGAAGAAATTGGAATGGATTTTATAACTGGATTTTCAAGAACTAAGGCAGGGTATGACTCAATTTGGGTTATTGTGGACCGACTGACAAAGGTCGCACACTTCATTCCGGTAAAGACCACTTATTCCGGAGATAGACTCGCAGAGTTATATATGTCAAGAATTGTGTGTTTGCATGGAGTTCCAAAGAAGATTGTGTCAGATCGAGGATCTCAATTTACCTCAAGATTTTGGCAGAAACTTCATGAGATTTTGGGCACAAATCTAAATTTCAGTACAGCATACCATCCCCAGACAGATGGTCAAACAGAAAGAGTAAATCAAATACTGGAAGACATGTTGAGAGCCTGTGCTCTGGCAAATAAATCAAGTTGGGATCAAAGTTTACCCTATGCAGAATTTTCTTATAATAATAGTTATCAATCCAGTCTGCAGATGTCTCCATTTGAAGCTTTGTATGGCAGAAAATGCAGGACACCGTTGTATTGGAAAGAAACGGGAGAAGGACAAGTCTTTGGTCCAGATGTGTTAAGACAAGCGAAGAGCAAGTCCGTCGATTCGTGATGATTAAAAGCAGCATAAACAAGGCGAGAAAAGTTATGCGGACAATCACGGAGAGCATTAGAATTTGTACCTGGAGATCATGTGTATCTGAAGGTTTCACCTCTAAAAGGGATGCGTCGTTTCAGCGTTACTGGAAAGCTTGCTCCGAGGTTCGTTGGACCATTTCCTGTGGTAGCAAAAAGGGGAGAAGTTGCTTATCAGTTGGAACTTCCACCTCGGTTGTCAAGTGTGCTAACGTCTTCCATGTGTCCCGCTTAAGAAAGTGCCTCGAGTGCCGAAGAGCAAATGCCTTTAGAAGAAGTATCTTTGAAGGAGGACCTATCATATCCAGAGTATCCAGTCAAAATTTTGGATGAAGCAGAGCACCGTACAAGAAGCAATAGCATCAAATTCTATAAAGTGCAGTGGAGTAATCATACAGAGTCAGAAGCAACTTGGGAGCGTGAAGAAGACCTAAGAGCAGAGTTCCCTGATCTTTTTCCCAGTTCGTCCGAATCTCGGGGGTCGAGATTCTTTCTAAGGGGGGTAGGTTTGTAACATCCCAAATTTTGAGTTTTGAAAAATTTAAATTCAAATTAATTATTTTAAGGCAATTGGCTTTTAATTGGATTTTTTTGGGTTTTTCTGGAGTTTATTTCAAATTTAAATCAAGGAAATGTATTTTAAATATTTTATAAAAGCCAAAAAGTGTTCATTTTATTTTTCCTAACCTTCCTAGAATTTTTAAATAATTTTTGAGAATTTTTTGGAATTAAAAATTAATTTTAAAAGACAAAAGGAATTTTACAAAATTATTAAAAGCAAATCTGAAATTATTAATATTTTTAGTAAGTCTAAAATGTTTCCAGGAATATTCTAAACTTTTTCTGGAATTTTTGAGATAGTATTTATTATTTTTTCCAAGTAATTATATAGTTTCTAGTATTTTCTGAAAAGCAATCCGAAAATAAAAATCAAATTAATCCTAGGCCGCCACGTGTCGCAAATCTGACGGCCGATACCCCTTCGTTGGATTTAATCCAAGCCATCCCCTTTCACTTGAATCCAATGGGCATGGGCAACCCACTTGCCACGTGTCAGCGATCCAACGGCCCGTACCCCTTCACCTCTCTTTCTCTCACCGACGGGTGGGCCCCACATGTCATATGTTTCTTCTACCTCCCCTTCTTCTTCCTCCCTCCATTCTCTCTCTTTCCTCCATTAATGCCGAATGGGAGCTTCAATTTCGGCCGTTTTTCTTCGCTTAATCTCCCGTTTAATTGCGCCATCAACTCCCCTCATCACGCCTCCACTAATGCCTACTGCTTTCCCATTTAACTCCCGTTTACCGAAACCGCCGCCTCCCCGTGCGTATGGCCTTGCCTTCCTCCCTCTCCTCCTATAAAAACCCTCCCGAGGCCCTCTTCCACACCCCCTCTCTCCTCTACTCTTTCCAACCTTCTACCCCTTGAAGCCTCCGAGCGCCGCCATGCAGCATCACCGCCGGCTCCTTCCCGCCGCCGCCGCCTTCCTCCGCCGCCCGCCCCGCCGCCCGCCTTGCCGTCTGCGCGCCGCCCGCGTGGCCGCCACCTCGGTAGGCCGAGCCGCATGGCGCCATGTGGCGCATGCGTGGCGCGCGCGCGCCACGTCGGCCGAGTCGCCACCTCGGCGGCCGCCGGTCCGTGGGCTCGGTCCACGGTGGACCGGCCCACGTCGAATTTTCAAATTTCAAATATTTGATGACGTCATAATTATGATTTTCGTACAAAATAATTCGGAAAATCGCCCATTTTCTTTTTCTTTCAATTAAAACTTCCCGAGGTCATATCTTTCTCGTTTTAACTCCGATTTGACCCGTTCAAATTTCTAAATTTTTCTAAAATCATAATCTACTCAAATATACATTCTTTTTCAATTTTTGAATTTTATTTAAATTTTTGTGTGTATTTATGTGCTTTGTTGTTTCGTCTTTTTCGCGTGTAGAATCCGACGTCGCCGAAGACTTTGCCGACCTACAGCAAGAGAATCAAGAAATCACACACGAAGGCAAGTCTCCTTTGAACATCTTGAACCTATGTTTGAGAAAAGTTTTAATTATTTTAAATTAATGCATTGCTATATCACATAAAATGATAATTTCTGTTTTTAGAGATATAGTTAATCCGACAATTGTTAAGCCCTTATTTGACATTGACAACCGTGTACCTTTGACACCCTAGGAATTCCTTTGTCTCAATAATGAGATTATTATAAAACTTTGGTGAATATTGTACCTGTAGTAAAATGCTTAGACATGCTATATAACTATTGTAACCTTGGATTGGGAAAATAATATGTCATTGATTTAGACTTTTGTTTAGAAATTTAGTGGCGATTGATGTTGCCACTGATCTTTAAAATAAAATAAAATGTGAGAGTTGGTTTAGACTAGGGCGGATGGTAAGATTGGTTTGGTGTGGTTAGCACGAGAACATGTAATGTGTATGTACCGCCCTAGTCAATTAAGGACCGACGCTTGTGTTTGTCCAGTCTGAGCACTACCGTACAACCACATGTCTATATAGGTATGACCTAGCTAACTAACTTACAATAGTTTAGTTTAGGTGCCACCAGTGGAAAGTGGATGCCGGTGTCTTGGTTATTCACGATGAGGGCAGGGTTTCTTGTACTCATACGGCGGCAAGAGGGGCTTCATGCTGGTGGTTTAACCCTTCACGGTGAAACCTCGGTGGTGGTGTCAGCTAGACTAGAGTAAGGTAAAGGCTTTGTGATAAATTATCTGGGTCTCATGCCTAAGGAAGCATGTTGGCTATTAAGATAACTTGTCTCTTGTGGGTAAAGTGTACAACCTCTGCAGAGTGTAAAACTTTCGAATAGCCGTGCCCACGGTCAAGGGCGGGCAAGAAATGCATTCACATGGTAGATCATTGTTCCTGGCAGTTGTAGCCAGAGTGGGTGGTGTAACCCGTTTTCTTGAGCTTTGGCGGTTAGCCAGTTCTTTAGTGTGGGTGGTTTAACCCGTGGTTTTGAACCTTGGCAGTTAGAGCCGGTAACCTAGTGTTGGTGGTTGTAACCTTCACTATTTAACTTGATAGATTTTGTTGAAACAATCAACTTGCTAAATTGATGCCTTTAAAAATAATTAATGGTATTTGAAATGAAATGTGGCTTTGTGCAAAAGAACCATATAACCCTCCTTTGTTAAACCCTGCATCTATTGCATTTTCCCAAGACTTACGGAGTACTTTATGTACTCACATACTACACTTAAAATAATACCAGAAGCGTATGAAGCTCAAGATGGAACTTTCGACCACGGAGCTTATGGATTCGACGAAGGCTTTCCGGAGTACTAGGTTGCGCTCCCCAGTCAATTGCCTGTGGCGAATTGATGGGTCTTCATCCGCTGGATTTATTTTGCTTCCGCTGTGTTTTATCTTTTGTGAGTGTGCGAGGTCTTGTAACCTCTTATGTAATAAAGGTCTTTCGGCCTGTACTCTCTTTATTATTGTAATTTCGTTGTTGGCAATGTAATCATCACTGTTTAACTGTGTGCACTAGCTTTGATCTGGGACTAGTGCTGTATTACACAGAGGGGCTGGATTTGGAAATCCGGGTCCACCCTGCTCTGCACGTCTGGTCCCCTCGCCATCACCCTGACCAGCGCCATGTCCTGCCGCCTGTCGCCATCGCCATGCCTCCACCTTGAGCCAACCACTCCCGTCGCCCAGGATGTGCGCTTCACCACACCACGCTCTGTGTTCTCATCTCCCCCACATCATGCGGAAGCCCAAGCTAACCTGCGCCCACGCCACTACATCCCGTCGCCCATGCCCTGCCTCCATACCGTTGTATGGAGCTCCCATGTCGCCAGCCCTTTGTGCATGCTATAAGAACCCGAGCATGCCTCCAATCCCTTCACCACATCCGCTACGAATTGGCCTTCCCTGCCTTGTAGCGTGCTAGCGACCCCCTTCTTATTCATTTTAGGCCATCCGGAGACCGGCCAATCAGAGCTATCCCCGGACAATTGCACTGCACCAGAGCCTCACCATGGCATCGCAAACTCACCCCCACCACCGACTGGAGCTATGGTCTGCCCTAGCACGCCGGCGCCTGAGGCCATCCCGCGCCACCGTGGGCTCCTATCGCCAGCTCGCCTCGGACCTTCCCTGTCTCCGCAAATCGCCTTGGCGAGTTCCCCACAGCCACCTTCAGCTCCTGCTCCCCTTAGTCTCCTCCCCCTCCCTCCGGTCACCGTCATGCCATTCGACCCGTTGCCAGCCGCCCCTTACGGCCGCTCACCCCTCACCGGAGTCGCCCGCACCTAAGCATTGCCACCCGTGACTTCCTAGCGCCCCCAACCATCCATTTTGCCAGCCCCCTCCTCTCCAGTCTCTCCCCTTCGGCGACGCCGCCGCTTGCCGCGCGCCGCCCTCATCCCCTGTTTCTCCCCCTCCTCTACTTTAGCAGAATAGAGTAGCCCCATCTATTCTCTCCCCTCTCCATGATAGGTGGGCCCCCCTTGTATTAGAGCTAATGCACTTGATTAATGATCATTCAAATTATAATCCATGAAAGGCCAAGTTTATGTCTACTAATTCTTTTACTAGGAAGTAATTATGTGAGATGTAGCACCCCATGACCCACATTACCCTGGGATGCCGCTAAAACCACTCCACAACTAGCCAAATTACAAGATAAAATAAACTGGCAACAATTCCTAAACAAGATAGGATAAGCGGAATCATAAACAACTAAGGGAAAACAGAATAGTGATAACAATTCAATAATTAAAATCAACTCCAACATATTAACCAAAAGAACAGTTCACAAACTTAACACTATTAAGTTGAAGTTATCATTGATGAGATAGCTAGACAAAAGAATAGAATCCCTTCATCTTTATTACATCATAAATATATGATCCAAGTGCATCAATGTGCTGCCACTCTACCTCTCCCATGCATGCTCAATGACCACCTGTAGGGGGGGGGGGAAACAGGGGTGAGATAAAAATCTCAGCAAGCAAACAGTTTAACAGGCTATTCAATCTACAAATAATTATACATCATCATTTATAATTCCATACAACCACAACCATAATTCGTGTCCACCAGCATTTAACCACCACAGACTCCCACGAATCATACCTCATAAGTTTTTAATCAGTTAGCATATGAATGCAATTATTCCATCCATAATTCAATGCATATGAATGCTATCATGCTATGCTTCACTACACCCTTTCCCAACAGGATAAGAGTGTGCATCGTACTACGGCAATGTACGATGCTATACCGGTACGATCGCGGCTAATTGCGACGACATCCACAATGCAAATGCCATGACATGTTATGAATGATATGATAATCATAAACCACAAGAACTCCGACCTCAATGGAGAATCCACATGCTCCACAACATATCCACCACATATTTATTTTCATATGCCGCATTTAGCACATTAAACACATTTCCACATGACTACGAGCAATTTATCCAAACATATCAATTGATCAATAATTGCTCCCATAACCTCATTTAGAAATCATGCAACATGGCATAACATATTAAATTACGATAATCATGTAAATTGCAAGTAGTAAGAATAACGAGTTAAACGGTAGCACATCCGCTACGTTTACTTGCCCCTACCGACGAGTTAAACGGTAGCACATCCGCTATTAAATTACGATAATCATGTAAATCACGTGCGTTCAGGAGCAAAACCACCTATCCAAAGGGTACCTCTCAGCTCAATGCTACAGCATAGAAAACGCGACTTAAGAACTAAATACGTCGCTAGAACCCCGATCCCACACATACTCCTCTCTGCTTAACGATTCTTCAATCTACCCACTGCAGCAGCGCTGCTTAATATTTTTGTATCTTTAACAATATTAAGCCATTTATAGAAAATGATATATTTATGGATTCCTCACTTAAATACCTTCACTTTTCATGTAGATCACATATTTTTATTTTGATCCTAGCAAGGTGTAACTTAATGCGCAAAACAGAGGACATTCTCTGTTCTAGCAATTTGGGCAGCCAGATTCTGACGCGTCCCAACCACAGTGTAAGGCTCTAAAAATTATGATTTTTATACAGTAGTGAGATTACTGAATTCCCTACATTTTTCTCAATTGCGACCAAAATTATAAAAATCATCTACTACCGCTAAATCACACTTGAACAACAATATGTCCCAATCTGCACCCCTGACTGGCAGCGAGGTTCCCGACACTGCTACGCCCAGATCCCACAGCCAAAAATTCTGAAAAAAATATAGCAGATGGATCTAGAAGTCCTCTACACTTTCCTTTTGGCAAGATCCACAGGAAAAATCGTTTCATAGGTCTAAACTACGCAAACAGACACACTGCGCGAATTGATCTACAGACAGACAGCAGGAAATCCCTAATCGGGGAATCTCTTTGCTAATCCCCCAACAATTCCTAGGCTAAGTGTAATATCCTGATCGTCGTTTCGGCGTAGGTTCCTAAAATAATCACGGAGATTCCCGATTTTTCGGTAAATCACAAGAGGTGAAAATTAAATTGTAGAATTATACAAAATTTAAAAAATTAAAATAATTAATTTGGATATTTTGGACTATCTGGAGGGGTGGGCCAGCCGCTTTGGGCCAGCCAGCCCAACGGGGGCCCGTACCCCCTCCCAAACCCTAGCACCCCCTTTATAAACCCCCTTCCTTGGCCCCTCTCCTCTTTTTTTTACCCCTGGCAGTAGCCTCCCCCCTCCAACTCCCCCCACAAGCTGTTGTCCATTGGAGCAAAGGAGAAAGGAAGAAGAAGAAAGGGAAGAGAAGGAAGAAGAAGAGGAGGAGAAGAAGAGGAGGAAAGAAGAGGGGTGATCCCAAAGGATCATCTAGGTAATTTTTTCTAATCCCAAACCCCTCTATTTTTATAGTAATTAGGGTTCATGGCACGAAATTAGAAGGAGATTAGCAGATTGATTACCCGATTAGAGATTTCCTGCTGTCTGCCTGTAGATCAATTCGCGTAGCGTGTCTGTTTGCGCAGTTTAGACCCATGAAATGATTTTTCGGCAGATCTTCACAAAAGAAAAATTGTAGAGGACTTTGAGACCCATCTCTTATTTTTTTCAGAATTTTTGACCGTGGGATCTGGGGGTAGCAGGGTCGGGAACACCACTTTCTGTCAGGGATGCAAATTGGGACAGACTGCTGTTCAAGTGTGATTTAGGGGTAGTAGATGATTTTTATAATTTTGGTCGCAATTGAGAAAAATGTAGGGAATTCAGTAATCTAGCTGCTGTATAAAATTATATTTTTTAAGATCCTTGTACTATGGTTGGGTCGCGTTAGAATCTTGCTGTCCAGATTACCAGAATAGAGAACGTCCTCTGTTTTGTGTATTAAGTTACACTTCCTAAGATCAAAATAAAAATATGTGATCTACATAAAAAGTGAAGGTATTTAAGTGAGGAATCCAGAAATATATCATTTGCTGTAAATGGCGTAATATTGTTCAAGATACAAAAATATTAAGCAGCGCTGCTACAGTGGGTAGATCGTTGAATCGTTGAGCGGAGAGGATTATGTATGGGTTCGGGGTTCTAGAGACATCTTTAATTTTTAAGTCGCGTTTTGTATTCTATAGCATTGTGCTGAGAGATTCCTTTTGGATAGGTGGTTTTGCTCCTGAGTGCTCGTGATTTGCTTCACTTCATCGGTAGAGGTAAGTAAACGTAGCGGTTGTGCTACTGTTTAACTCGTTAATTATTCTACATTCATATTAATTAATTCTTTAAAATTAAGGTGCTATGTCATTGTTACATGCTTCCTTAATGTGGTCCAGATGGTAGTATTTTTAAGAATTCAATTGTTTATGATCTTGATGGTTTAATTGTGGATATGCGGAATTGTTCTTGATGAATCAATATAGTTGTGGGGTAGAAAACTTTACGAGTATATTGTGGTCTAAGTGGTAGTATTCTTAGTGAATATTTGTGGTTGTGATGGTAGCAATTATTGATCAATTGATATGTTGGATAAATTGCTCGTAATCATGTGGAAAATTGTTTAGTATGCTAATGCGGAATATGAAAACAAATATGTGGTGGATATGTTGTGAGCATGTTGATGCTCCTTTGTGGTTGAAATTCATGTGGTTTATGATTATCATATCATTCATATTATATCATGACATTTGCATATGTGGATGTCGCCGCACTTAGCCGCGACAGTACCAGTACAACATTATATATTGCCGTAATACGATGCACACTCTTACCTTGTTGGGCAAGGGTGCTGTAGAGCATACACATTCATATGCATTGCATTGTGGAAAGATCATTTGCATATCTATGTAATGTATTGTGGTGAAGTTATTTTGCAGGCAAATACAACTTCATAGTTGTAATGTAGAATATACAACTTCATAGTTGTGATGTGGAATATACAACTTCATAGTTGTGATGTGGAATGTAGAGCTTCATAGTTGTAATGTGGAATTGGCTCATGTGAGCTACTTGTGGTATGAGGAATGTGGATGTGGTCATGGAATGGGGTTCATCCCTTGTTGTTTGGTGGGGGTGTGATTGTGGGATGAGAGTCTTTTCTCTTGTAGTAATTATTGATAGCAGTTGTGGATGTGAGAAATAATAAAGTAGTGAAGTAAAACCTACATATGTTTTATTGTCTTTGGTGGTGGTAGTGGTTGAGGTTTTAAAGTAGTCAAACAAGATTTATTTGCTATTGTTTTACCGTTGTTGGTGATGGTTTGAGGTTGAGGATATGAACGTGGTCATTGTGAAAAATAAAATGTTGATGATTAAACTGTTGTAGTTTAATTAGCTTGTTAAACAGTTTGCTTACTGAGATTTTTATCTCACCCTTGTTTTCCCCCCTTACAGGTGATCATTGACCATGCATGGGAAGGATAGAGTGGCACCACCTTAATGCACTTGGATAATAGATTTATGCTGTAATAAAGATAAAGAGATTCTAGCCTTTTGCCTAGCTATCTCGTCAAAGTTTACTTTAACTTATTAGTGTTAAACTTGTGAACTATTCTTTGGTAGATTGTTGGAGGTTGATTTAAATTATTAAATTGATTATCACTATCCTGTTTCGCTTAATTGATTATGCTTCCGCTTATCCTATTTTGTTTAGGAATTGTTGACAGATTATTTTATCTTGTAATTTGGCTAGTTGAGGAGTGGTTTTAGTGGCATCCCAGGGTAATGTGGGTCCTGGGGTGTTACAGTTGATATCGGAGCGGGCGTTAGGTCCGTGGTAATTAAATTATTAAAATGACACACTGGTGCACAGTATGATGGGATGGGTCACGCATTGTATTTATGCTTTTGACATGTTGTATTGATGATTTACGTTATGAGATGATCTTGTATGATTATGATTTGCTTCTATGACTGTTATGAGTGAGGATAGTCAATGATAAGATGTAGAGGTTGTAGTTGCTGCCTTGGCATTGCCATATTATACCACTGTTCGCGGTATAGGGTTAATGATGTAGTTACCTCGGGTAACTTAATTGTAGATGTTGTGAGTGAGTTTCTTTAGAAAAGTTGCTATCTTTCTTAAGTTGATTTTGGCCAATTCTTGACCTATCGCATAATTAAAAATTACAGTCCTGAAGAATCAATGGATCAAGCGAGACCAAAATCCAGATGAAGATGAAGGCCAACAGCTCAAGACTATCAAATGAGAAAGTTGTAAGTGAGCTCAAGACTGCGGTAAAATCATGCAAGACGAGTCAATACTTTGATCATATTGAACCTATATTTTTTACAAATTATTTCCATTTTAAATTATCAAATTACATGATGTTATTTCATGTGCAAATATATGTTTGTTTTAAGATATATGCCCATTATTTAACTTGTTAGTATTACACTTTTTTGGAATATTTGAGTATTTGAGCCTTATCACCCTAGCAAAATTATAATGGAAAAACTTTCGAAACTAAGTCTAGAATTATACGCCATGCTTAGTACTGCTTAGATACTCGGGGGCACTAAAATGCCCCAAGCATCACGTTTAATCATGAGAAACTGATTTGGGAGGTCATGGATGGAAATGACTGGTATATTTTGACATGGTTATTTTATGCTCCCAAACACCCAACTTGTTTAAATATCTGGGCGGATGGTACATGGGCTGGTGTGTGGTGCAGTGGAAGCACGAGTGTGTGGATTATGGTAGAACCGCCCAGATAACTAATGGATTGCGCGAAGGCTACGATAGCAGAAAACAAAACTTTTCTACCGCGCACACAAGAACATCATGCTTAAGGAGGGATCATGGATCGTTACCACTAGGCGCCAGCGGCGCGGTGAAGAAGAGTTGGAGAAGCCGATCCAACCACGCGTCGAGGTAGTAGTGGAAGTAGTCGATCGTCCCGAACCGATCGTCTCCTCCACGCGATCAACCACACCACGAGCGGATCCAATCAGAGGTTGTTGATGCCGATCAACGCCGCAGGAGCAGCGCCTCACCGGTATCCACACGTCCGGGTGGGCGTCGATCGCGAGTGTACCGGCACTCGCGAGCGGCTAGGGTTTGGCTCGGAGGTGGCGGCTAGGATTAGCTCGGGATTATCGATGCGTTCCTCACCCTCGCCTCCATATATATAGACCTCCTCACTTGGGCCTCGTGGACCGAGGCCCAATAGGAGTCTATCCGGATCTCTATCCGAATTGAGCCCATATCCGAATCACATTCAATTAGTGTTCCAACCCGTTAAGTGTGCGACCACAGCAGGTTCACGTATACTTGGTCGCGACCCGAAACACCTTCCGGTCACCGTGTTAATAGCGGCCTCTAGTAAGACATATTAACCCCAAAGTATACGTAAAGATCATATCGGTGAACACGTAATGTTCTCATGTACTAATCCCTTTGCCTCACGATATAGATTAAGCTCAAGGCGAGACCGTGTCATCCTCTTAATAGCTCAATCACTCTCTCGATTCCGTGATGGATTATAAACTCGTGATTGACTCCTCAATCACCTTGGCATGGCCATGCACTTTCATAATCCATTACATCGAGGGCCCGAGATATCTCTCCCATAAGGAGGGCAAATTCTATCTTGATCATTCACATCCCACTACATGTTTCATGGCAAACCCAAAGACTACTTTTATGACTACCCGATTCACGGAGTAGTGTTTAGTAGTCCCAAAGTAGCTACTACGCATCTTGGGAACCATGATGATCTCAAGTCTAAGGATTCCACATAAACACTACTTGAGACCAACCGATGACACATGGAATCTCTGCGGTGTCTCATGGCGGGTCTATCCAACATATGTTCACTAACACATGTCCATATTATTGATTTGGTATCTCCATACCATGATCCATGAGACATGATCATCAATCAATACATATCTTGATCTTTGAATCATATTTGTTCCTCATATGAAATATAATCGGGGATCATTTAGAAATAGCAACATTTTGGCATTAAGAGTCTCATGAATAAGTCACATACTCATTGATCAATAATGATAATGTCTATTTCAAGGAACAAAGCAATGTATCATAAACATAGTATGTGATATATTCAACATCTCCATGTTGCCTCTAGGGCATATCACCAACAGCCTCCCACTTGCACTAGAGTCAACCATGTAGGTATCTAATACCCATTGCCCTAGTGTGAGCCTCATGCTTTGGTCGGGAAGCGGCTTTGTCAACGGATCCGCAATGTTCAAATCCGTGTGTACTTTGCATATCTTAACATCGCCTCTCCACAATCTCGCGGATGAGATGAAATCGCCGTAGAATGTGCTTGGACTTACAGTGCGATCTAGGCTCCTTGGCTTGCGCAATGGCTCCACTTGTTGTCACAATGAGGTCCATTGGGTGGAGGCACTAGCCATCACACCAAGCTCGAAACAAATTTCTTGATCCAAACGGCCTCTTTAGCGACTTGAAGCCGCTATGTACTAAACCATTGTAGAATCAACAATCGTCTCGCTTGGAACTCTTCCACTCATCGCACCGCCATTCGAGCGTAACACAAATCCAGTTGCGATCTAAAATCATCTTTGTCGGTTTGGAAGCTAGCATCGGTGTAACCATTTATAACGAGCTCTTCCTCACCCCATAGACGAGGAACACATCTTTAGTTCTTCTCAAGTACTTCAAGATGTTCTTACTGATAATCCGATGACTTTCACCGGATCGGATCGGTATCTACTCGTAGCACTTAAAGCATACGAGACATCCGGACGTGTAGAAAGCATGACATACATAATGGATCCAATAGTCAAGCATATGGAATCGCATTCATTTTATCCTACTCATCGGTGTACTAGGACACCGATTCTTGCTAAGATTTATACCATGTGACATAGGTAGGAAGCCTTTCTTGGAATCACGCATGTTGAACCTTTTCAACACCTTGTCAATGTACGTATCTTGGCTTAATCCAATCACCTTTTGATCTATCTCTATAGATCTTAATGCCCGAATATATGCCGCTTCTCCTAAGTCTTTCATAGAAACTATTTTCAATGAAGACTTAATGATTCGAAACATAGGAATGTCATTTCGATCAATAATATGTCATCCACATATAAGATCGAAACACGAGTGCGCTCCCACTAGCCTTTTGTAAACACAAGGCTCTTCTTCATTCTTGATGAAACCAAACCCTTTGATTACTTCATCAAAGCGAATGTTCCAACTCCGAGATGCTCGCTTAATCCATAAATGGATCTTTGCGACTTGCATATCTTTCTAGGCGATTGCGGATCGACAAAACACGTGGGCGTGTCATGTACACATCCTCACTCGATTTCCATTAAGGAAAGCTGTTTTGACATCCATTTGCCATATTTCATAGTCGAAATAAGCGACAATCGCTAGAATGATCCGAATAGACTTTAGCATTGCGACGGCGAAAAAGTTTCATCATAATCAACACCTTGAATTTGTTTGAAACCTTTGGCCACCAATCGCGCTTTATAGATGTGAACATTTCCATCTATGTCTATCTTTTCTTGAAAACCCATTTGCACTCAATGGTTTTAACACCATCGGTGGATCAACCAAGTTCCAAACTTGATTACGTGCATGGATTCAATTTGGATCTCATGGCTTCAAGCCATTTCTCGAGTCTAGTCCCACCATCGCTTCTTCATAGGTCTTAGGCTCATCGTTGTCTAACAACAATATGTCCCGTTGTTGAGTAGTCAAGAACATGTACCTCTCGGTGCACGACGTGACTGTCGACCTACGTGGTGCGGTGTGTCCACAACAGGTTCTTCAACAGTTTGTTCATCTGTTGTGGTTACAGAGGGCTGAAACGTTTTGGTGTTTCTCGAATTTCTTCAAGTTGCACCATGCTCCCACTATCCCTTCTTGAGAGAAACTCTTTCTCTAAGAAGACACCATGCTTGGGCGACAAACACTTTGCCTTCTTCTTGATTATAGAAGTAATATCCTTTCGTTTCCTTAGGATACCCGATAAAGAAGCATTTATCGATTTAGGACCGAGCTTATCGATTGTAAATGTTTTACATAAGTCTCACATCCCCAAATCTTAAGAAAAGACAAGCTAGGACGTTGTCTGTCCACATCTCATATGGTGTCTTTTCTCGATTTTGATGGAACTCATTTTAGTGTGAAAGCGGTGTTTCAAGCGTACCCCAAAAGACAACGGAAGATCACTGTGGCTCATCATGGGCGCACCATATCTAATAAGGTGCGATTTCTCGTTCGAGATACCCCATTCCATTGAGGTGTTCGGCGAGTCAATTGTGGAACAATTCCACAATCCTTCGAGATGATTACCAAACTCATGGCTCAAATACTCGCCTCCACGATCGGATCGTAGAAACTTGATTGTCTTGCCTAAATGATTTTGCACTTCATTTTGGAATTCTTTGAACTTTTCAAAGGATTCGGACTTATCTTCATCGGTAGATATATCCATATCTACTAAAGTCATCGATAAAAGTTATGAAGCTTGAAAACCACCTCTGGTCGTTGAGCTCATTGGTCCACATACATCGAATGTACGAGTGCCAATAAGTCACTTGCCCGTTCACCTTGACCGGTGAAAGGTGCTTTTGTCATCTTGCCAAGTAAACAAGATTCGCATGTCTCAAATGATTCAAAATCAAATGAGTGCGAATACCATCTCTATGGAGCTTCTCCATGCGTTTCTCATTTATGTGACCTAGCGGCGATGCCAAATAAGCGTGGGATTCAAATCATTTGATCGTTGCCTCTTTGTATTAATGTTATAGACCGATGACTCTTCAAGAGTAAGAACATATAACCCATTCACCAATGGAGTATGACAATAGAACATATCTTTGAAATAAAGAGAACAACCATTGTTCACAGATCTAAAGTCATAACCTTCGCTTGTAAACATGAAGCGAAATAATGTTCTTGGAAAGAGATGGAACACAATAACAATTATTCAATTCCAAAACTAATCACGAAGGTAAAGACAATGGCATGGTGCCAACAACCACCGACAACTTTGCTCCATTGCCAACGCGAAGATCCACTTCTCCTCCTCAAACTTCTACTTCTTCTTAGCCCCGCAACGATTTGCAAATGTGAGCAACCGATCCGGTATCAAATACCCAAGAATCGATAGATGAAGTAGCAAGATTGATTTCTATAACATTTATACCGGAGCGGAAGTCGTACTTCCTTCTTTTCTCAAGATCCTCCAAGTACTTTGGGCGCCTTTTCCAATGTCCCGATTGCTTACGATGGTAGCAATCAGTATCGAGCAGGCCCTTCTTGACTTGCTTGGCCTTAGAACTGCTCGCGATCTCATCGGGAGCTAACTTTCTTTTGACCGCGCATTTCTTTACATAGGGCTTGCCCTTGCCTTTCTGCATCATCATCACATGATGGTGCTTTTCTTAATGCTTTCCTCGGTGATTTTAGCATCCCATGCAACTCGACCAAGGTCTTGTCCATGTTGTTCATGTGATAGTTCGAATGAATGGCTCAAAGCTCGAGGGGCGGATCAAGAATCACATCGGTAGCCAACTCTTGGTTAAGGGAAAACCAAGCTTTTCCGGACTCTCAATGTAGCCAATCATCTTAATCACATGAGGGTCGACGGATTCCTTCTCGCAAGCTCACTTGACGCAAACAAGGACTTTGAAGTGTTGAACTTCTCACCTTGCTTGGTTCTCAAACATACCACGCAACCTCACAATGATATTGTAGGCATCTGTGTTCTCATATTGCTTCAAGCTCGAGAGGACATTGTGGCAAGCATGAGACGACTCACATCAAGGTAATCATTCGTTTGCTTCTCATAAGCTTTCCGTGCGCCCACGGTAGCATTATCGGGCAAGTCATCGGGATAAGGAGACTCAAGGACATGCTCCTTGCGCTCTTGCTTGAGAACAATTCTCGTGTTGCGATACCAATCCAAAAGTTCGTTCCATTGAGTTTTTCTTTCTCAAGAATAGATCGCAAATTAAAAGAACTGGATGCGGCATTAGTTGACATGATCTACAACAAAGAATACGCAAAGTTTAGCACTATGTTTATGTTCATCTTTTATTAAACTATTTAACAAAAGACTCCCACTATGTGTTTTGCAACAAAACTCCCTCTAAGTTACATAGTGGGTCAAGATCCTCATTTCATGGTTCCTAGTGAGCTTTGACATCACGGCTAGAAGACTAGTGACATGGGTAAGCAACACCTTGCTAATCACATCCCTATGTGACTCTTGCTTGTTGGGTGACATCAATATGTCCGGCCCCAACCTATGCCCCAAGGTCCAAAACTGTTTTGATAACCTTGTTAAGTAAACCAATACTATGCATGTGGATGTCCGACATCCACCCTATTAGATCAAGATAGTTGATGGTACTCGCTTTGGCGGACCTACCAAACAATGATCATGATTCTTATAGGCGCGACAATTGGAAGGGCATCAAAATAAATTCTTAATTTTTCTTGAGAGAAGCTATTCTATCATGAAAAACTAACCCTTAGTTGGTATGGCATGAAAGAATAGTATGACAAGAAATAAACATCACATGCATATAATCACATTATACTGTGAATGGTATGACATTTTGTATCGTAGTGGTCGCCATCGCCATGGTTCCACGGTGATAATTAAATTATTAAAATGACACACTGGTGCACAGTATGATGGGATGGGTCACGCATTGTATTTATGCTTTTGACATGTTGTATTGATGATTTACGTTATGAGATGATCTTGTATGATTATGATTTGCTTCTATGACTGTTATGAGTGAGGATAGTCAATGATAAGATGTAGAGGTTGTAGTTGCTGCCTTGGCATTGCCATATTATACCACTGTTCGCGGTATGGGGTTAATGATGTAGTTACCTCGGGTAACTTAATTGTAGATGTTGTGAGTGAGTTTCTTTAGAAAAGTTGCTATCTTTCTTAAGTTGATTTTGGCCAATTCTTGACCTATCGCATAATTAAAAATTACAGTCCTGAAGAATCAATGGATCAAGCGAGACCAAAATCCAGATGAAGATGAAGGCCAATAGCTCAAGACTATCAAATGAGAAAGTTGTAAGTGAGCTCAAGACTGCGGTAAAATCATGCAAGACGAGTCAATACTTTGATCATATTGAACCTATATTTTTTACAAATTATTTCCATTTTAAATTATCAAATTACATGATGTTATTTCATGTGCAAATATATGTTTGTTTTAAGATATATGCCCATTATTTAACTTGTTAGTATTACACTTTTTTGGAATATTTGAGTATTTGAGCCTTATCACCCTAGCAAAATTATAATGGAAAAACTTTCGAAACTAAGTCTAGAATTATACGCCATGCTTAGTACTGCTTAGATACTCGGGGGCACTAAAATGCCCCAAGCATCACGTTTAATCATGAGAAACTGATTTGGGAGGTCATGGATGGAAATGACTGGTATATTTTGACATGGTTATTTTATGCTCCCAAACACCCAACTTGTTTACATATCCGGCGGATGGTACATGGGTGGTGTGTGGTGCAGTGGAAGCACGAGTGTGTGGATTATGGTAGAACCGCCCAGATAACTAATGGATTGCGCGAAGGCTACGATAGCAGAAAACAAAACTTTTCTACCGCGCACACAAGAACATCATGCTTAAGGAGGGATCATGGATCGTTACCACTAGACGCGCAGTGCAGCGGAAGAAGAGTTGGAGAAGCCGATCCAACCACGCGCGTCGAGGTAGTAGTGGAAGTAGTCGATCGTCCCGAACCGATCGTCTCCTCCACGCGATCAACCACACCACGGCGGATCCAATCAGAGGTTGTTGATGCCGATCAACGCCGCAGGAGCGGCGCCTCCACCGGTATCCACACGTCCGGGTGGGCGTCGATCGCGAGTGTACCAAAGCACTCGCGAGCGGCTAGGGTTTGGCTCGGAGGTGGCGGCTAGGATTAGCTCGGGATTATCGATCGTTCCTCAGCCCTCGCCTCCATATATATAGACCTCCTCACTTGGGCCTCGTGGACCGAGGCCCAATAGGAGTCTATCCGGATCTCTATCCGAATTGAGCCCATATCCGAATCACATTCGAATTAGTGTTCCAACCCGTTAAGTGTGCGACCACAGCAGGTTCACGTATACTTGGTCGCGACCGAAACACCTTTCCGGTCACCGTGTTAATAGCGGCCTCTAGTAAGACATATTAACCCCAAAGTATACGTAAAGATCATATCGGTTTGAACTGTAATGTTCTCATGTACTAATCCTTTGCCTCACGATATAGATTAAGCTCAAGGCGAGACCTGTGTCATCCTCTTAATAGCTCAATCACTCTCTCGATTCCGTGATGGATTATAAACTCGTGATTGACTCCTCAATCACCTTGGCATGGCCATGCACTTTCATAATCCATTACATCGAGGGGCCCAGATATCTCTCCCATAAGGAGGGCAAATTCTATCTTGATCATTCACATCCCACTACATGTTTCATGGCAAACCCAAAACTACTTTTATGACTACCCGATTCACGGAGTAGTGTTTAGTAGTCCCAAAGTAGCTACTACGCATCTTGGGAACCATGATGATCTCAAGTCTAAGGATTCCACATAAACACTACTTGAGACCAACTGATGACACATGGAATCTCTGCAGTGTCTCATGGCGGGTCTATCCAACATATGTTCACTAACACATGTCCATATTATTGATTTGGTATCTCCATACCATGATCCATGAGACATGATCATCAATCAATACATATGCTGATCTTTGAATCATATTTGTTCCTCATATGAAATATAATCAGGGATCATTTAGAAATAGCAACATTTTGGCATTAAGAGTCTCATGAATAAGTCACATACTCATTGATCAATAATGATAATGTCTATTTCAAGGAACAAAGCAATGTATCATAAACATAGTATGTGATATATTCAACATCTCCATGTTGCCTCTAGGGCATATCACCAACAATAACTCTAAGTACTGAATCTTGTCATGCCCTCCTATGTAAAACAGTACAACCATAAGTCTGCAAATTGCATCTTGGCTAAGTAAATTTATCGAACCCCCGGACTCATCTCACCAGTAGTGGAAAGTAGTGGAATATGGAAAGGGCAATGGGAGGCCTAAAGGGACACCGAGAAGAGAGTGATGTTTTCCAGTCATGCTAGCGTTGTGAAGAGTGGAGTCTGAATACGCTAGTATCCACGATTAACATCCCGCATAACGTATGGGACCCACCGCAAGTGGGAGCAACCCATAGGGTGAGATGACAAAAGGGGCTAGATATTTTAAAAAGTTATTGTGATGATCTACTCAACCGCATGACTAAGGAATCATGTGGAGTAGCGGGCAGATTGTCTCTTGTAGGTAAGGCGTACAAACTCTGTAGAGTGAAAACTATTCGAATAGCCGTGCCCACGATCAAGGGCAGACATGAGAACTTAACCAAATATAGTTCTATTTCAAAAACTTTGTGGATGGGATTGGAAAAGTGGTAGGTAGTGAAAAGCCCTAATTTGTGTTGCCCTGGTTGTCGCTTTAGTGATAAGTTATGCAGTTATAACGCTGAAAGGTTAGCATATGGTATAGAAACTATATAACGGTCGGTGGAATCTGGATCGTTATTATTATTGCATTCTTTCATACATTGATAAAATCTGTTTTAGTTAAAACTGCTAGGTCTTAGGAAATTTCTATGTATCGTATTTTAAAAGCAATTTATGGCAAATAAAACAACTCGAGCCTTCCCTTGATAAGCTATGCATGTTATCTTTTTGCATCCTGTGTATTGACTCGCGGAGCACAGTGGTTTTTGCTCACCCTCGCTCACTCAATTAATCTAGAATCAGCAGTACACCTCAGCAGTACACCTGGTCATGATTGTGAAGAAGATGAAGATGTTAAGAACTAGGTCGCGTACCCTAGTTGACTGTTTGTGGGCACGTCTTGAGGGTCCCACCTGGGTGTTCCGTTTCCGCTGCTGTATTTTATTGATTTCGGCCTGATCGACCCATGAGTAAGTCTACTATTATATTTATGCTTCTACATGATATGTATTTTGATGTTCAGTACTGTATTTGTGAGCACTATTTACTGATCCAGAGAATAGTGCAGTGAAATCATAGATGATTCTGCATTGTAAAATCCGGGTTCCACATGTGGTTAATGAGATTCGATCTCTTAGAGGTACACTGGAGGAAACTACGATGATTCAAAAGTACTTGCGTGTCCTACCCGAAAGGTTCATACTGGTGATGACAATTGTTTTATATTCTAGTGATCTTGAGAATATGAAAATAGAAGAGGTAATGTGATTTCTCAAAGCTCATAAGGGATTGCTTAAATTGTGTAAGGCCGGAACAAATCAAGCATTGCTAGTGAAAAGTAAAGCAAATGTTGAAAATAAATCTTGATGGGAGTAAATTCAAGTCAAGGAAGTGGCGGGGATCTGGCAATTGGCATGGTCATGGTCTGGGTAGACGCGGACAAAGCGATGGTGACAGATCCTGTGACAACTCACATATCAAGTGTTTTGAATATGACAAATATAGGCATTATGTGTCGGAGTACCGCATCCATATAAAGTATTTTAATTGAGACAAGTATGGTCACTACGCTTCGGATTGCTGAAGCAAGAAGAAAGACTAGGAGGTAAACCTCACTAGAGCCGAAGAGGATGATGAGCTACCACTACTTTCTTTATATGTCAAAGAGGCGCTAGGCACGGTCATGTTGATCAAGAAGAATGTAGTTCCTGAACTACGCATAGAGGAAGGCAGCCACAATCACACTAATCTGTGGTACTTGGACAATGGAACATGCAAGCACATGACGGGAGATTGCTTTATGTTCCATGAGCTCGACGAGAAGATTTTAGGCAAAGTCAAGTTTGGTGATGGCTCCACAGTAGAGAGAAGAGGCAAATGAACAATGTTGCTACAATGCAAGAATGGCGATCAAAAGTTGTTGTCTGAAATTTATTATATACTAAGTCTGTGCAACAACATACTTAGTCCTGGACAGATGATAAAAAGGGTGCAAAGTGGTGTTGCAGGATGAGTTCTTGCAGGTCTGTAATAAGAATGAAGAACTATTCATGAAGGTGAAAAGATCCTTGAATCGGATGTACACAATTTCTTTGAAAACTTGTAAGCCGGTTAGTCGAAAAAGAAGCATGGGTGTACAAGACGCATGTGGTAGCAACTCAAGAGGTTCACAAGGCATGCAAGCAACTAGCGCAGAAGGCAACACACATGTAGGTGTGCATGCAGATGGGAGCAGCGGGGATGTGCTTGCTACGGACGGCAGTAGCCCCCACGCATAGATGTTAGTCCGTAGCGGCTCAGGTCAAGGCCGTGGAACCCACGCATAGGGAGTGCGCATCGAGAGCAGCCCAGACACATAGGGGATGCGCATACACTCGGATGGTCCCGACCATGCAGCAGCAGGAGGCGCGTATGTAGCGCAAGCAACCAGAACTGAAAGGAGTGGGGGCATCATAGTCACAGGTCAAGGCAGACCCTACTCGCAATACACATCATGGGGACCAGCAGGTCTCACCGAAGGAAAAGGACAACACTCCTTGTGAGCGACAGAGCAAAAGAAATTTTTTGAGTAAGGAAAAATTTTGTTGCATATGGCGTGGACAGCAGCGGTCCAGGCGGGCCCCGCATGCATGTGTCAGGCACAATGAGCAGCGGCTCAAGACCGGGAGCACTTGCAGGCGGACATGTTCATGCGCATGTAGCTGGGGCAAATCGCAGTGGCTTAGGACGACCAGACAACGAGTCCCACAAGCAAGCAGATGGTAGAGGAAGGTCCCATGAGCATGCAACAGTCTCATGCTCAAGAGGAAGATGTCACCTACGATGCCAGGGGAGGAAGAGCGGGCAAGTGTGGATGCCGGTGCGGCAACAGTGGAAGACGAAGGGAGCAGAGAGGCAGAGCTTCAGGATCAAGTACAAGTCAACAAGAGCACTAGGTGTGGAAGCGCAACAGAAAGTGGCCGAGCAGGAGGTGTTAAATCAAGTTATAATGTAGGTGCGGGAGCGTGAGAAGATTAGCGCGATCAAAGGTGAAGAACAAGATTGGGAGTGATTGTTGGAACTAATCTTGTTTACAAGTTTACAAGTCTGTGTCCATATACGCATATGACAAGTATACGAATCAGTGTCCGAGTATAAATCTGAGTAGGAAATCGAGTTAGGTGTTGAGTCCATTTAGTAGTCCTGTAATTAGCTTTTGTAAGGCGTAGCAGAGGCTTGTAATCTATGTAACTAGGGGGAAGAAAAAACACAAAAAAGCGGAGCGCTTTTGTGCCCTGAAATATCAACTTGTGTTCTCGGCTTATTTTCGTATTGTCGTTGCCATACTCGAAGATCAGAGGAAACGCGAGTACTAGAGGAGACTCGAGTACTTGGAAGGCTTACGAGTACCATAGGAAAGAAGTCGAAGTGTTCGAGTAATAATCAGACGAAGTCTACGAGCATGTACAAAGTGGTTGTAACCAACACAACGTGATCGTATCTATCAAAAATCAAGTAGTCGTAATATTGAGTGGTCTTAACCATTAACATTGAGTGGTCGTAGTTATATCTTAGAGTGGTCGTAAACGATTTGGAGTGGCCGTATTCAACAGCTGCGGCATAGAATGCACAACAACTACTTCAGCTCCATGCTCTGAGGTGGGCAGTGTGGATGGACGGGGACGGGAACCCAGAGAGCACCATTGGCACCATGGCGGTCGCTGAGAAGCCGCCATAATGGAAGAGTTCAGGCAACCATACCGGAGGGGCAATTCGGTCTTTTGACATGGCCAACGGCCACTACTACAGAAAGCCTAATACTAGATGGCCAATCACAGATGGTTTGACAAATCCGTCTGTGACCGACACTAACACAGACGGTTTCAATTTGGACACCGTCTGTGTAGGCGGCGTCGGAGAAAACGAGTATCACAGACGGTTGTTACCTATGAACCGTCTGTGATACTTTAGTATCACGGACGGTCTGTATTAAAAACCATCTGTGATAATCTGGCATTATGACAGACGGTTTGTAATAAAAAAACCGTCTGTGATAATGATAATAACTTAATTACAGAGACAAGAGATCACAAATAAAAGGCAAATTTATTAATTTCAATTCGAGGCAAATTTATTACAAAAGTCGCAGAGATAAAGAGATTCCTAGATTCTAATCTTCTGGGCTTCGTATGCTTCTTCTTCGACTTTGGGACTTGGAGGAACTGCTGAGTTCTCAAATGCCGTTAAGATTGTCCTTGTCCTCAGCACTTCCTCCTCCAGCATGGGCAAATGATCAGTAGCATAGCTCATAATCTCGTAGAGGATAGCATTATAAGATTCCTCAGAATCTGCCATTTCTGCTTCATCGGCAATGCTATCCATCAGTCTCTCCAATGCCACAATTGCTTTTTCCGCTTTGTGCACATTGTGTATAAAAACCAGGGTGAGGGCTGTTTCCCTTTCTTGAGCGGCAGCGATACGCGTCCGTCGATAGCGAATGATCAGGTCGAGCTGACGGATGCAAGAAAGTCGAGGAAGGAGAGCAGGGCGTGTCCAGAGAAGCTGCTCTAGATGTAAATTGTTGGCCGCCTGTGTAACATTCCGGCCGAACACCGTCTGTGTTGGCAGCGTCGCAGACGGCTTTTAATAAACAACCGTCTCTGATAAGCTGGTTATCGCAGACAATTTTTAATAAAAAACCGTCTGTGATAATTCACAGACAGTTTTTAATTAAAAACCGTCTGTGAAAATGCCACTAAGCATTTATTGCACTGCTCAGACCGCATCTGTCTTCATTTCGATCCACATCTAGCCACTACTGCGCACTCTTTTGCTCAGGAGGCAAGCTAGGCGATTTCAGGCCAGTTAATTTAGTGGGAAGAGGCAGAGATTGAGCTTTGAAGATTCATTCATACTTTCCTAGTAGCTAGCTCTAGATATGGTTAGTAAGGAAATTTATTTTTTCTTTAATTGCATTACAATTTAGATCTAAGTAATTGGTGAGTGTTATTGAAGATGGTTAATTTACAAAATTGTTGGTTATATAATAGCTGTTATGTTTATAATATGAATTGAGCAAGCAAATTAAGCCTCAATATAATACATGTGTCCGGTATATATGTAGTAATAATTAGTTAATCTAATTTTTAATACTGAGTTGTTATATATGTACGTAACGTAGGACCGAAGCTGGATGTATGCCGCGAACCGTGTGAGTGAAGAGTATATTAAGGGTGTGTCTACTTTTACAAGAGCCATCGAGGAGGATATGTTGAATAAGGGGGTTGAATATATGTACTGTCCATGCGCTGACTGCGAGAATTTAAAGATGTTTAAGAACCGCGGTCAAATTGAAGCGCACTTGATTCGGAGGGGTTTCAAAAAGGGTTATATGTGTTGGACCAGTCATGGCGAAGTGAATGATCATATGCCGCCGGATGACATCGTCGGTGAAGTGAATGATATGCTGTCGGATGACATCGCCGGTGAAGTGAATGACATGCTGCCGGATGATGTCGATTGTGGTTCGGATACGGATAGGTTGCACGATGATAATCTAGATCAGATGCTTCGCGATGTATGTAACATCCTGAAATTGGGTTATTTCAAAAATATGGAATTTTAAAATCATTTCCTGCATTTCGTGGTCTTTGAATTTCTTTTGAAGATTTAATTGAAGTCTTTCTGAGATTTGTGGCATGCAAATTAAATATCAAAGAGTAACCCCCGGGGCAAATAATAGAAAACAAAAATTTTAAATACGAATCTGAAAAGATGATCCAAAAAAGGAGGGAGAAATTTGAAATCTGAATGATTAAATACAAACCCCTAGACAAAGGTATATACAAATGTGCAAGGAAAAGTTTAGCAATATAGGAAATAATATATATATATATATATATATATATATATATATGTATATGCAAAATAGAGAGCAATATTCTAAAATGTGAAATAAAAATTTAAATTTAAAAATCCAAATCCTAAAGTGATGCTTGAAGCTTTTATTTTCCGTATCATTTTCTTTTCCTCCCCTCTCTCTTCCATGTGGGCCCCACTTTTTCTCCTCTCTCCTCATTTCTCTTTCTTCCCTCCCCAGTTCTTTCTCTGGTCGCTGGGCCAGCCCCCAGTGCGGCCCCTCCTTCTTCCTCCTCCCTTCCCGCGCGCGCGTCCGGGACCCCCACCCCTCCTCACCGCTCCGCCTGAAGCCGCGGGACACGCGCCCCAAAATCCCGCTGCAGCGCCGACCTCACCATCTGTGCCGACCCGAGCACATCACCCGAGCCTCGCCACTGTGCCGCACGTCGCCACGCGATCCCCGCCGACTCTGCCGATCTGCCCCCACGCCGCCCGGTCGGCTCAGGGGATAAAAGAATGGGAAGAGCACCCCATCCACCTCACCACATTCCCCTCTTGCTCCCACTTCCCAGAATCGGCCCGTGGGGCCTCGTAGCTCGTCGCCGCCCCTTTCTTCCCCGCGGCCGACCGTCGAGCTCGCCATCGCGTCGGGCCGCCATCGCTCGATTCCTTTGCCCCCAAGCTGCCTCAGGACATCGCGAAGCCACCCCCACCATCGGCCAAGCTTCTCCCCAGCTCCTCTTCACCGGCGCCGTGCATCCTCTCCGATCACCATCGTCGCACGCCGTAACGCCATGGCCATCCCCGAGCTCCTCGACCGCAAAGGTAGCTTTGTAATCATCCATAGATGCTCCCAATTCCCGATTGAGTTCTAATCCGGTGTGTCGCCGTATCACCACCTCCCTTGTTCCACCGCCGCCTTCGGTCGCCGCCGACCGCCGCCACCATCGAATTGGCTGGCAAGACCTTGCCTAGAGACAGGCGCGGGCGCGAGCAACCCATTTCGGGGATGCCCACACCCGACCACCACTCCCTCCGCCGGCGGCAAACTCGCCGTCCATCGGCCGTAGGAAGAAGAAGGGCGGTGGCGTCGGTATAAAAGGGTATATTACCCTATATGGGTAAGATAAAACCCGAGTACCCCCTGGCTATTGGCGCTAACTCTCTTCCCCCCGGCTCCCTCAGTGCGCGTTCGACCCCCGCTCGTGCAGCGCCTGAGGTTGAGCCTTTATTTTAGTTTCACTTGACGGTGGGCCCCACTGTCGTCGTCATCTAGGGCGTGTTCGTGACGGCGGGTCCCACTTGTCGACCGGAAGGGAGCGCAGCCGCTGCCAGCGGGCCCACTGTGGCGCGCCGCATGAGTGGGTCTTGCCAAGGCCCCACCGTCGAATTTTTATATTTTCTGTATTTAATTAAACCGAAAGGTTTCAAAAGGGCATAACTTATTCATTTTTAGTCCAAATTAAATGAAACAAATTTCTAAATTCATATAAATTCAAGATCTGTCCAATGGAATCAAAATTATAATTTTTGAAGCTCGTTTGAATTTAGAAAATGATTTAGAGAAGCTCTTGAACTTTAAATAGGATATATAAGCAATAATGAGGAAGTTAAATTTGGATCAACTATTATAATAAATGAATAAGGTGCCTTTTGTATTCATTTTAAAATGTAAATTAATTAAAGGCATTAATAAAGAAAAGTGACTTTCGTTAAATGTCCAAATTTTGATACCGTTAATTACAAGTACAATATAGACATTAACATTCAACATGCTATCATTAAATAAATCTTGGTAGTGGATTCAATTAAAACAACATTGCTTAAATAAAACTTGAGCCCTGAATACAGCACTCAACAAAATAATGTTGCACTAATCTCGTACATTGAATCATGAGTCTAACCTAACTCATAGAACTTCCTAAATAAATATACAAATAATAAAAAGAGATTATTAATAAAAAAGATCGAATCATCGTATTCTACCACCGACCTTGCCTCAAACCACCCGGATCACCCATTAACTCATAATAAAACTAAAATTGAGTTTATTCGAATTTATTTGGATCTTTTGAGTTGTTTGCTTTTATTTGGATTCAGTCGTTTATCGCGTAATTAGAAACGGGAGCTCCGAAGAATCGGTGGGTCAAGCGAGGCCAAGATCGAGGTGAAGATAAAGACCAGAAGCTCAGGACCTTCGATTGAGAAAGCGTTGAGTGAGCTCAAGACCATGATAAACGCGTCGAAAGTAGTCAATATTTTGATCATGTTGAACCTACATTTTCTGCAAATTACTTTTGTTTAAATTATCAAATTGCATGCTATTATTTTATATGCAAATGCATGTTAATTTAAGAGACGAGTTATATGACCATGTTTACCTTGACTAATATTACACCCTCTTTTGAATACTTGATTATGTGAACCTTGTCACCCTAATAAAATTATAATAGTAATCTTTCAAAAATAAGTCTGTAACTATATGCCATGCTTAGTATTGCTTAGATATTCATGGGCGTGAGAATGCCCAAGCATCACTTTCAAACATGTGAGAATTTGGTTGGGCAGTCATTGTGATGATGACTAGTATATGTTGGTATGAATATTTTATGTTCCTAAAATCCTACTTGCTTGGAAATCAGGCGAGATGGTTCGAGGGTGTGAGTGTGAAAGTGGTGCGGTGGAAGCACAAAGGGATAGTGGCGAACGCGAGATAACCCTAAGGACCGAATCTTGTGATAGCCTCCCAGCATAACAAGACAATCACATCTTTGGCAAAATGTAGGCAGGGCTAAATAATTTGCGTAGCTCTAGTGTGGTTACGTGAAGGTGTGAACACGAGCAAAGGGATGGATGGTCTCATCTCCGCCTTTGCCCGTGATGGCTCACGAGGGACCCTTCTCGAGGGATGGTCGCATCCTACAGAAGATAGACCTTAGCGGGCGTAACCACAAGTAGGATTATACATTGTAACAGTCCTGTGATAGTCTACTCAACTGCATGGCTAAGGAATCATGTGGGGCAACGAGCAGATTTATCTCTTGTGGGTAAAGTGTACAAACTCTGCAGAGTCAAAACTATTCGAATAGCCGTGCCCACGGTCATGGGCGGACATGGGAACTTAACTAGATATAGTTCTGTTTCAAAAACTTTGTGGGTGAACATGGAAAAGTGGAGGGCAGAGAACGGTCCTTATTTGAGTTGTCCTGGGTGTCGTCCCAGTGGAATTGTCCTGGGTGTCGTCCCAGTGGAATTGTCCTGGGTGTCGTCCCAGTGGTAATGTAAGCGGTTATAGCGCTGAAAAGTTAAGCATATGGTGTAGAGACTATGAAATGGTGGATAGAATCTGGACCTCTATTACTATTGCATTCTGACACATTATGTTTTGTTTAAATGGCTAAGTCTCAGGAAGTTTTTATGTATTATATTTCAAAAGCAAATAATGGCAATGCTTCTCCAAAAATAAAATGCCATGAAAAATAAATAGGGTCGTAAGAAAAGAAAATGACTGTTGGGGCAAATACTTAAGAATGCTTGGTGGATTCGTGTCGATTATAAATAAGGGAATGGTAGAAAGGAGTCTAGGAGAAATAAATTGGTGGAGTCTAAAATGAATAGATAGGCTAGGTAGATGATTTAAATGATTTTGGAAGATTAGAAGGGTGTAAAGGTAATTACTGGAATTAATGGGATTAATAGGATTTGATCTAGATGGATGAATTGAATTTGTGGAAATTTGGAGATATAAGAATTGGGATGTAAACTTGATTGAATCTTGGTGGAGAAATACCGAGGAATTAGTTAGAGATAGATGATGCATAGTAAGGATTAATTATGGGCAGAATAAATTACGGAGTTGGATCATTAACAAAAGAATTGAATTGTTAGAATATTCTGATACAAATAATTTCGGTGGTTTGAAAAGTAATCACGTTAGAGAATCATTAGAATTCAGAAGTGAAGAGTTGGTGATTAGTGATTGCAAGATTGGAGTATTAGGAATCCAGAATACAAAGGTATGGGTGGATTTGAATAAGATAATATGTATATAGAAGATCTACGATCAGTGGATTAACTAAATGATGTCACCGCTGTTTGGAGTCTTAGACAGCAATCAGTAAAGAAAATATGTCTTTGGTGGATTAAGTCAATTATGGCAATCGCCGTGTGGAGTCCTAGGTTGCAACTATATCACTAGGGTTCAATAATGACAATGCTACCAAAAAGAGAAGTTGCTGGCAAATAAAACAACCCAAGCCTTTCCTTGATAAGCCATGCATACTATTTATTTGCATTCTGTGTATTGGCTCATGAACACGGTGGTTAGTGTGCTCACACTCGCTCTCATAACAAATCCAGAGTCAAGGATCGAATCACTGTGCTTCAGCAACGCTACCAATCATGATGAAAAAGAAGATGAAGATGTCATGGGCTAGGTCGCGAATCTCCGCTTGGTGCACTGTGGGCAAGTCACGAGGGTTCCCACATGTGCTTCGTTCTTCATTGCTGCAATTTTCGATTTCGCCTATCCTACCATGTGCAAGTTTACTATATTATTTACTCTTCCGCTTGATATGTATTTGATATTCATTTCTGTAACTGTGAGCACTATCTACTAATCCAGGGAATAGTGCAATAAATCACAGAGGATTCTGGATGTAAAGTCTGGGGTCTGACAGGCATGGTATCAGAGCATATTGATTACAGGTCGTGACCTAGTTAGCCTGGCTGTTAGTTTCATGACTAGAATTATTTCCCCAATACCTAATTTCAAAAATATAAGTTAGATTGCTCAATCTCCTCTCTCCTAGATGATTCCCTCTTATCTGTATATTGTCTTAGCCGCTTTTACTTCTAGAGCTCTCTTATCCCGAATTCAAATGATAAAAGTTCAGTACTCCTCCTGTAAACTCTCTCTGAAAACTTATTTTGGGGCTCAAAGCCATGGTGCTTAAAGTTAAAACTTAATTTCAAAAATTGTTTACCCTTGGAGGACCAATTATCGAATTGTTTACGAAATCCATTTTCAAACTCATTTTAACAAACCTGGATCTTCCAAGGAAATTTCCATAAGCTCGAGTACTTACCTAAAGCTTATTTAAAAATCTACCTTGGTTTCTCAAATAGTTCAAAAAAATGTGATTTTCCGAAAGCTTTCCTCAACGAGGACCCTGTCTTTCAAAACAATAGATCCTAAGGGTCAACCTTGGGGTGTTACCTTCAAAAAAATGCTGGTAAAAACCTATTTCCCCTATTTGGCTTTGTCACCCTTAGTTAAAAATAAAAATCCTCGATTTCGCCACAAAGTTTCATTAAAATAATAATATTAAGAATGCTAACACTGGAATGAGTATTGATATCAACCGAAATACCCCAAACACTTCCCTCTTCTGTCTATTGATCAAACCGGAAAATTTTTGATCCTCTTCTCGTACCTTACTCCAAAAGTCTAAGGAAAGGGATGCTGACGATGTTCATAAAGATAAGGTGGTCCTATTTTAAATAGACTATGCAGATGAACCCTGTACTCTCTTATGTGTGCTTCCCCGAATAGACGTTGTATTGTCGCGAGATTTCACTTTATCCTTGTGCACTGCCTTCTTGTCTTCGGACGTCCTATTTCGCAGTCACAGGAAAGGCTTGCTTTCAAAATTTCGTGTGGTTCTGTATCACTCCAGTTTCTGGGATATGCTCTCTTAGAATTTTAATGGGTTAGAGTATCTTATCTCTACGATATGACACTCGTCAAATGCTGTTCCCTCTCACCTTTTTGGGAAAATCCTATCAGGCCCAATGGATAGAAGCAAGGCCACTGCCGCAGTCAGAAGTAAGAAGAGAAGAATAATGGTTGATGCTCGCAATAGCCCCAACCATGTGTACCAGCCATCACAAGAACTCACTCTACGAGAAAAGTCAAAGAGCGGCCATCATCATGAAAATAACAGTAACCCTACACTAAGTAAAGGCACTCGGAAGAAGAAAGGCAAGTGTTTCAACTGTGGCGACCAGAGACATTATGCAAAGGATTGCCCCATCAAGAGGAAGGACAAGCGAATAATGAATGCCGTCACCATCAACCTCAACTACGACGAAGAAAAACAAGTGGCAAAAGCTTTGTCACTAGACTAGGAAGCTACACTGAATGGTATATGCAGTAAGTGTGGCAAAGCAGGACATATCACACAACACTGCCCTCCACTACGACCAATTGGACAAGGAGCCTGCTTCACTTGTGGGCAAACCGGACTTTACAGCTACAATTGCCCAACTCACTACTGCATATACTGCAAGAAACATCATTTCCCAGACGACTGCCTCACCAATCTAATAGCATGTAGGCGTTGTGGGGGAAAGGGACATGAGAAAAGTCAATGCACAACTAGCTGCCCCAACTATGAAGGAGACCATCCGCCAGGAGAATGTCCAACCAGCAAAATCACATGTTTTCTCTGCGAAGGGCAAGACCACTGCCCCAAGAATGCTCCCTGAGCTAGTTGCTGACAAAGGCAGCTGAGATACAACGGATGAGTCTCCAAGTTGCCATAGGACTTATCAAGCCCGAAGATAGAAGAAATAGCTAATGTCAGTAACCGTTTATTTTAAGGGGGGTAGCAGGAGTAGCCCAAATATCAGAAAAGCTACTGTGATGTATAATTACTTTTGGGAGTATTGATATGAGGTATAGTTACCTTAGTGGTGCAACAATTGGTATTAGACCTAATCAAACCAGAACGCAGAGACCCGCAAAGCCGAAAATCTTCTGGAAGTAAGGATTACGGGATATACCTTTAGCTAAAATCAATAGCTTGTCAAAACCCTAGAGTAAGGGTGAGATCCTAACAAAAGTGAAAAACCACCCTATTGATATGCCCATCATCGCTTCTGCATCTCTAAGGCTCTCTACCCCTAGAGCACAGATCATTCTTACCCACCTATCAATGAAGGAATTCTGCAACCATAGGTCCAACTGACGATGCAACTACTCCGATCTACGATAATGTGAAGATAACGACATCAAGAGCAAATAATTGGGAGTTTACGACCTATCCCGGAGAACAAGGTTTCTCTCTTCCCTTTTTGCTTCTCCAAGTTCTAACCCCTATTGTGCAGATTTTCACTTCTCCGTGAAGCTAAAGAATTGAACGTCGTATAACACCCAGAAACCCATTGCTAGCCTTAACTACCCCACCTTCTTTCTTTCTATTCTACCAGAATCTCGGGGTCGAGATTCATTTAAGGGGGTAGATTTGTAACATCCCGAAATTGGGTTATTTCAAAAATATGGAATTTTAAAATCATTTCCTGCATTTCGTGGTCTTTGAATATCAAATTAAATATCAAAGAGTAACCCTCGGGGCAAATAATAGAAAACAAAAATTTTAAATACGAATCTGAAAAGGTGATCCAGAAAAGGAGGGAGAAATTTGAATTAAAATATAAAATCTCATCTTGCAAATAATGACATAGTAGCAATAAAAGTGAATGATTAAATACAAACCCCTAGACAAAGGTATATACAAATGTGCAAGGAAAAGTTTAGCAATATAGGAAATAAAATATATATATATATATATATATATATATATATATATATGCAAAATAGAGAGCAATAATCTAAAATGTGAAATAAAATTTAAATTTAAAATCCAAATCCTAAAGTGATGCTTGAAGCTTTTATTTTCCTATCATTTTCTTTTCCTCCCTCTCTCTTCCATGCGGCCCCACTTTTCTCCTCTCTCCTCATTTCTCTTTCTTCCTCCCATTTCTTTCTCTCGTCACCGGGCCATTGATCTGCCCCTCCTTCTTCCTCCTCCTTCCTTCCGGCGTCCGGGACCCCACCCTCCTCACCGCTCACTTTGGCCGTGGGACACGCGCCCAGAATCCCGCCGCAAAGACCGCCCTCACCATCTGTGCCGGCCCGAGCACATCGCCCGAGCTCTCGCCATCGTGCCGCGTCGCCGCCGTGCGATCCCCGCCGACTCTGCCGATCTGCCCCCACGCCTCCCGGTCAGCTCAGGGGATAAAAGAATGGGAAGAGCACCCCATCCACCTCACCACATTCCCCTCTTGCTCCAACTTTCCAGAATCTGCCCGTGGGGCCTCGTAGCTCGCCGCTGCCCCTTTCTTCCCCGCCGCCATCGCTCGATTCCTTTGCCCCCAAGCTGCCTCAGGACATCGCGAAGCCACCCCCACCATCGGCCAAGCTTCTCCCCAGCTCCTCTTCACCGGCGCCGTGCATCCTCTCCGATCACCATCGTCGCACGCCGCCAGAATGCCATGGCCATCCCCGAGCTCCTCTGACCGCAAAGGTAGCTTTGTAATCATCCATAGATGCTCCCCAATTCCCCGATTGAGTTCTAATCCGGTGTGTCGCCGTATCACCACCTCCCTTGTTCCACCGCCGCCTTCGGTCGCCGCCGACCGCCGCCACCATCGAATTGGCTGGCAAGACCTCGCCCAGAGACAGGCGCGGGCGCGAGCAACCCATTTCGGGGATGCCCACACCCGACCACCGCTCCCTCATGGGTGGCAAACTCGCGATCCATCGGTGGAGGAAGAAGAAGGGCGGTGGCGTCGGTATAAAAGGGTATATTACCCTATATGGGTAAGATAAACCCGAGTACCCCCTGGCTATTGGCGCTAACTCTCTTCCCCCCCGGCTCCCTCGGCGCGTGTTCGAGCCCCCGCTCGCGCAGCGCCTGAGGTTGAGCCTTTCTTTTAGTTTCCCGCACTGACAGGTGGGCCCCACCTGCCAGCGTCCGCCCGCGGGCGTGTTCATTGACGGCCGGGTCCCACTTGTCAGCCCCGGAAGGGAGCGCAACCGCTGCCAGCGGGCCCCGCCTGTCGGCGCCCGCATGAGTGGGTGCTGCCAGTGGGCCCCACCTGTCAGAATTTTTATATTTTCTGTATTTAATTAAACCGAAAGGTTTCAAAAGGGCATAACTTATTCATTTTTACTCCAAATTAAATGAAACAAATTTCTAAATTTTTATAAATTCAAGATCTGTCCAATGGAACCAAAATTATAATTTTTGAAGCTCATTTGAATTTAGAAAATGATTTAGAGAAGCTCTTGAACTTTAAATAGGATATATAAGCAATAATGAGGAAGTTAAATTTGGATCAGCTATTATAATAAAGGAATAAGATGCCTTTTGAATTCATTTTAAAATGTAAATTAATTAAAGGCATTAATAAAGAAAAGTGACTTTCGTTAAATGTCCAAATTTTGATACCCTTAATTACAAGTACAATATAGACATTAACATTCAACATGCTATCATTAAATAAATCTTGGTAGTGGATTCAATTAAAACAGCATTGCTTAAATAAAACTTGAGCCCTGAATACAGCACTCGACAAAATAATGTTGCACTAATCTCGTACATTGAATCATGAGTCTAACCTGACTCATGGAACTTCCTAAATAAATATACAAATAATAAAAAGAGATTATTAATAAAAAAGACCGAATCATCGTATTCTACCACCGACCTTGCCTCAAACCACCCGGATCACCCATTAACTCATAATAAAACTAAAATTGAGTTTATTCGGATTTATTTGGATCTTTTGAGTTGTTTGCTTTTATTTGGATTCAGTCGTTTATCGCGTAATTAGAAACGGGACCTCCGAAGAATCGGTGGGTCAAGCGAGGCCAAGATCGAGGTGAAGATAAAGACCAGAAGCTCAGGACCTTCGATTGAGAAAGCGTTGAGTGAGCTCAAGACCGCGGTAAACCACGTCAGGCGAGTCAATATTTTGATCATGTTGAACCAACATTTTCTGCAAATTACTTTTGTTTAAATTATCAAATTGCATGCTATTATTTTATATGCAAATGCATGTTAATTTAAGAGACGAGTTATATGACCATGTTTACCTTGACTAATATTACACCCTCTTTTGAATACTTGATTATGTGAACCTTGTCACCCTAGTAAAATTATAATAGTAATCTTTCAAAAATAAGTCTGTAACTATATGCCATGCTTAGTATTGCTTAGATATTCATGGGCGTGAGAACGCCCAAGCATCACTTTCAAACATGTGAGAATTTGGTTGGGCAGTCATCGTGATGATGACTGGTATATGTTGGTATGAATATTTTATGTTCCTAAAAATCCTACTTGCTTGGAAATCTGGGCGGATGGTTCGAGGGTGTGATTGTGAAAGTGGTGCAGTGGAAGCACAAAAGGGGATAGTGGCGAGCGCGAGATAACCCTAAGGACCGAATCTTGTGATAGCCTCCCAACGTACAACAGTACAACCACATGCTGGCAAAATGTAGGCAGGGCTAAATAATTTGCGTAGCTCTAGTGTGGTTACGTGAAGGTGTGAACACGAGCAAAGGGATGGATGGTCTCATCCCCGCCTTTGCTCGTGATGGCTCACGAGGGACCCTTTGTAACATCCTAAAAAACTTAGAAGAACTGTATAAAAAAATGTTGTGAGATATTCTGTAACACATCATGTTGGGTTGGGTTTTAAAAATATTTTTCTGAAAAACTTCAAGGAGGAACCCACCTGTTTAATTAATAGGAAATTCTAAATTTGAATTCGAATCTGAAAAGATGATCCATGATAAAGATTTACAAAATTAACATAAATAAGTTGGTCACAGTGCCAAAGGAATATTTGTACACAAAACAGTAATATCACAAACCTTATAAAAGAAAAGAGGAGAAAAATAAAAAGAATGAGAAAAGGATCCAGTTGTGGGCCCAAAGATTGTAAATATAATGGTCATCTCAGTGGGAAATAATTTTGCTAAACCCAAAATATGTCTGGGAACTTCTGTGAATTTTTCTAGAATTTTTGGAGGTAATTTCATATTTTTCCGAGTTATATTAAGCCCTCTAGCATTTCTGAAAATTAAAAATCAATACTAAAACCAACGGCCGACGCGTGGACGGACTGGATCCGCCCACGTCGCCCCCGGATCCGCCCTCCCTCTTCCCCGGGCCGACACGCGTCCGGTCCGGATGGCGCCACGTCCCACCCGGGCGCCATCTCGGCCGCCCGCGGATCCTCTCGCGCCCCTCTCACCGCGATGGGCCCCTTTGTCGGCGCCTTTCCCCTTTTTTTCTCCTCCTCCACAAGACGCCGGACATCCCCTCGCGGCCGTGCGGCGCCCATGCTGCGGAGGCCCGGCGAGGGGGCGTTATGGGAAAAGACCCCACGACGCCCAACCCCGCTACCCCCCTGCCCGCTTGTCGCCGCCACACACGCGCCTGCGGCACCGCCCATGCCCCGCGCGGGTTCACTGTGGCCAAGACCGCCCGATCGGCTATAAAGCCGGGGTCCCCAGAGCATCGCCCACCTCCCTCATCGCCGTGGCGAACGGAATCGGTGGGAGGACCACAAAATCACCGGCGCTCCCCTTTCTTCCCCAACTCCGGCCGTCGGCCCCTCGCCGCAATTCCGCCGGTCCTCACTGTGGGAGCTTGATCCCTTGCTCCCACACCTCTTGCACCATCGCCAAGCTTCTCCGGCACCCCGAGCTCGCCGACGACCGTAGCTCGCCGCCGTGAGCACTCCCGAGCCGTCGCTGCGCTCATCGCCGACCCACCTCCGGTGATCCCCGGCCCTCCTCGTGGTCACCACCGGCTCCACCTCCGCACCAAGAACGCGTTTAGGCGCTCTCGGACCTCGCCGGCCTCCCTCGCCGGCGACGGCCACCGCCTCGCCGGCCTCCGCCCTGCCCCCCCGCACCCCCTTTAAGAGGTAAAGCACCCTTAAGGGGTGAGATGCGCTGCTAGCCCTCTTTCCCCCTGGCTCCCTCGGTGCGCGTTCGAGCCCCCGCTCACGCAGCGCCTTGAGGTGAGCCATTTCTTTTAAAAACCGACGGCGGTGGGCCCCACACATCGTCAGCCACTGCAGATCTTGCCGAGCGGCTGACAACCGGTGATGAGGACATCACTTCTTCGGATATACACAACACTCCTCCACTTGATATTCAAGGACCAATCACTAGAGCTCGCGCCCGACAATTGAATTTACATGTGAGCTCGTTCCTAAGTACTTCTTTTGTTCATTTGAGAATCGATTACTACCTAATGATTTAATTATGATTAGGAACCATGGAGAGGATCAAGAAGTACTTGGAGAAGGGCTACGAGGCGCACGAGTCCAGCAAGGGTGGTCGAATCATGTTGGATGTCCAACTCAAGCCCACTTCGAATCCAATTCGGGTCCAGGACCAGGTCGCACTAAAACGGACGCCCAGATCGCATCCGGACTCCGTTTTGGACGTTCCACATATGTATGGAAAGCTGAGAAGATAAGCTTTCCAATGGCTCTGGTCTCATATCAAAATTCCTTCTGAGTCAACGGGAATCATCGAAACAAGTGGACGTCCAGAATCTGTCAGGGTGCTGCGACACCGTCTTTTGGGCCGCTCGGCTTTGTATCGTGTTGGAGTCCATTAAGGACGCGTCCAGGGTTTTGCACGCCTTACTCCTTTATATACAGCTGCCACCCCACCATTAGGGTTGGGTTTTGCTTAGATTAATTCTGTCTTTGAACAGTTTCGCCGTCATCGGTTTGTGAAACCCCAATTTTCGAGTGCTTCATCAATATATCTGCAATTTGGTTGTGTTCTTCCTTGTTCTTGCTTGTGTTCTTCGATTCGCAGGCAAGGATTAGCCTTCTTGGCAAGGTCAATCGGGCAGCGCACGGTTGATAACCCGAGGAGACGTGGTGCTGCGATTGCGGGGTTTGGAACGTGTCGTTCGGGCCGGATCGATTTGTGTCGCGCCTCCACCAAATCGAACATACCGAACCTGTTGGAAGATCGGGACCCGCTCCCATCAAGTGGTAATCGAGCTTGGTGTTCCTCCGTTTCGAGTTACCCTCCTTTGTTATTTTCGGTTTAGTCCTAGAGTCCATGAAAAAGCCCTACAAAAAAATTGTAGTCATAACATAGGTTGTTTCCTGTCCTAGATCTCGTTTAGCCTTTGCACAAGTTGATTCTAGAGTCCGTAGTGTTGAGTTTGTGTCCTTAGTCGAGTTGTGTTGCTGGTTTAGATCGTGTTTTTGTTCGAGTTGTTTTCCACCCGCTACCACCCTTCAAACCCTAGCCGTCACGCTTCGCGTTTTCCTCCACCCTCTGTTTTTGTTTTCCCACCCATATCCCACCCTCTGTTAACCCTCTGTTTTCGTCATCCATCACGTCTCGTGATCACACCGCATCATCTCCCCACCTTTCCCGAGCTTCTGCCACCAGATTCCACAAATTCCCTCCACCCGATCTTCGTTTTAACCTCCACAAGAACCATAACTTGAGGTCCATCTTCAAACGCCATAACTTTCGATACTGGACTCGAAATCAGTTGTTTTTTTTTGAAATTGGGTGAAATTAAATTTTACATCCGAAATTGAATCACCGAATTTACAGCACATTCATTATTTTCTGTAGGCCACTCCTTACATCCGATTGAGTTGCAACTTTGTGTGGTTCCTATTTACGTGCTCGCTCTGTGAAAAAATATTAAAAAAATACAAAAAAAAAGAAAAATTTCGGCTATAGTAGAGAGGAGAGAGAGTGCTATCCTTGGCCGCAACAAAAAAAAGTATAAACCAAACAGAGCACAGTTTTAGGTTCCAACAATTTATTTGTTTTGTGCTTATGCTGAATTGAGCTTCTCAGTGCCTGGCCATCTTTGTTGCTGTCTTTGCTTACATATTCTGTTCTTGACTCCTTGTTCATCATCTCATACTTGATATAAACACATTTAGGCCAGCAACTAGGACCATACTTTGGACATTTATTCAGCGTTACTATCTGTTATTGATTTGTGTTCCACTGACATATTTGGCCTTCCAAACTCCATATATCTACTTCTGGATAGCACAGTTTTGACCCTTGCAATCGTACCCACGCTCGACAAGGTATCACGAACCAGCCACCGGTTGTACCACCCGCTGCTTTGGTAAGCACACTTGTAAGAGCTTGGTAAGCCACTTCCTTTGCGGGTTCCCACTCCCCTTCCTTTGTAGATTGATAGGGATCATACTTTTGTTTTCCCTGTATTTCCACTAATCATGTCAGGAAACGAAGAGGATGGGACACCGGTCGATTTCAACGAGTGTGTTAGTCGCGGCCACTACAAGCTGCGCCGACAAACAAAACGCTTCACTCACCGATCTCGGCGAGATTGGACACCATCGTCGCCGCCATTACCCGCTTGAACACCACGGAAGGCATTGAGCGGTGGAGCGGCGGATGGCGACCTCACCGGTCGGATGGACACATTGGAGGCACGTCTACCACACGTCAATGATGGCCATCATCATGATGAAGCCACGAGTATGATGCGATGGCAACATTGATCGGGGCGACACAAGATGCACGACTACGTCGTCGTCTTCAGCAAAACCGACATGGTAACGTCATGGGAGGTAATAACCAGAACCGTCATGGTAACGACGACCCTTTGCTAAAGTCAAGTTTACCATTCCATCTTTTCTCGGTCTTTATGATGCTGAAATATATCTTGATTGGGAGATGACGGTGAGCGAAGTTTAACTCTCACTTAGTTCCTAAGCAACATAGAGTTAGACAAGCTACTAGTGAGTTTAAGGACTTTGCTATTATCTCGGTGGAATGAACTAAGTACCATGCGCTACAACCCGATACATGGGAGCGCTTAAAAGAAGCTATGCGTGTCGCTTTGTTCCTCCCTCATATAAACTTGAATTGAGAAAAAAATTGCAGCGCTTAGAACAAGGTGATAGTTCTGCTCAAGACTATTATCTTTGAGCTTCAAAAGGGTATGGTGCGTTGTGGGGTTGTTGAGGACACGGAGGATAAGATTTGTCGTTTCTACGGGGGATTACGGCGTGAAATTCAGGACATTGTTGATTATAAAGAATTTACTATCATCAACCGCTTGTTCCACCTTGCTATGCTTGCGAAAAAGAATTGCGAGGACGCACGTAATCAACTAAGGCACGCACCGGACGACCCTTCTACACCCATGAACGACTACATCGACGGACCGCCCAATTCTTCTTGAGTTTCGTTCTCCTCCACCACCGTGAACAAGATGGCAGCAGCGCCACCGAAGCCACCTTCCACGACACGCCTTGCGATTCTTCAAAAAATTCTTTGCAGGGTCCAGCAAAGAGTTCTTCTTCCGTGGCTTCAACGGGCCGCTCCTCTGGCATACAGTGCCACCGCTGCCATGGGCTTGGTCATGTGCAGAAGAATTGCCCTAGCCAACGGGCATACATCGCCACGTAAGATGGAGGCTACATCAAGACTTCGGATGTCGAGGAGGATGATGATGTTGCTGCTGCCACGCACGACAATGGCGGTGGTGATGACGACCTGCGTCCTTGGTGGGCGTCCGCCGACGCCACGGAGCATCATTGTGCAGCGCCCTCAAAGACAGGTACAACAACCCGATAAACTTCAACGCCATAATTTGTTTCAGACCTTCTTTGCAATCAAGAACCGGCGTGCACGTGTCATCATTGATGGAGGAAGTTGCAACAACTTGGTGAGTTCTGATTTGGTCAAGAAGCTTGGCTTGACCACGCGACCGCATCCACATCCATACCATATTCAATGGTTAAATGACTCTGGAAAAGCTAAGGTAACGCAAACATGCCGAGTCCATTTTTCCATTGGTGCTTATGTTGATCATGTTGATTGTGATGTGGTTCCCATGCAAGCATGCTCTCTTTATTGGGTCGACCTTGGGAATTTGATAATGATGCTTTACACCATGGTAGTAGTAACACATACACTTTTATGTATAAGAAAAGAAAGTTACTTTAACGCCTTTGACCCCAACTGAAATTATAGAGGCCGATAGGGCGAGAGTCTGCTAATGATCCAAAGGAACATGATAAATCTGAAAAACAGCAAGTAACCCATTTGAAAAATTCTGTTATGCTTGCCACAAAATCAGACCTTGCTGCAATTGATGATGTTAATGATACATGCTATGCTTTTGTGTGCAAAGATGCTTTATTTTCTCTTGATAATATGCCTTGCACTTTGCCTCGCTCCCGTCACTAACCTTTGCGGGAGTTTAGAGATGTTTTCCTCGATGAGATACCTCGGGACTTCCACCCATTCGAGGGATTGAGCACCGATTGATTTGATTCTGGAGCGAGCTTGCCAAACCGTGCGGCGTCAGGGACCAATCCGAAGAGACTAAGGAGATTCAGCCAAGTCCAAGACCTTTTGGACCGTGGGTACGTCGTGAGAGCCTTAGTCCTTGTGTTGTTCTGTTCTTTTGGTTCCCAAAAAAGATGGTTCTTGGCGTATGTGTGTAGATTGTAGAGCCATTAACAACATTACTATACGGTATCGTCATCCTATTCCTAGGCTAGACGACATGCTTGATGAGTTGTGTGGTGCTATAATTTTCACAAAGATTGACTTGCGTGAGTGGATACCACCAAATAAAAATGAAACTTGGCGATGAATGGAAAACGCTTTTAAAACTAAGTTCGGCTTGTATGAGTGGTTAGTCATGCCTTTTGGTTTAACTAATGCACCTAGCACTTTCATGAGATTAATGAACGAGGTTTTACGTCCTTTCATTGGCAAATTTGTGGTCGCTACTTTGATGATATCTTGATTTATAGCAAGTCCATGGATGAACATTCGACTCACTTACGTGCTGTTTTTAATGCTTTGAGAGATGCACGCTTGTTTGGTAACCTTGAGAAGTGCACCTTTTGCACGGATCGAGTCTCTTTTCTTGGCTATGTTGTGACTCCACAGGAATTGAGGTTGATAGAGCCAAGGTGGAGGCGATATGGAGTTGGCCCACGCCCACGACAGCCTCCCAAGTCGGAGTTTTCTTGGCCTTGCAGATTTTATCGCCGCTTTGTCAAAGAATTCAGCACCATTGCGACACCGCTGATTGAGTTGACAAAGAAGGAGTTGTGTTCCATTGGGGCCATCACAAGAGGAGTCATTTATTCTTTTGAAGGACAAGCTTACGCACGCACCATTGCTCCAACTTCCGAATTTTGGTAAGACTTTTGAACTCGAATGTGATGCTAGCGGAATTGGTATTGGTGGTGTTTTGATGCAAGAAGGCAAACCTGTTGCCTACTTTAGCAAAAATTGAATGGTCCTGTTCTTAATTATTCCACGTATGATAAAGAATTGTATGCTCTTGTTCGTTCTTTAGAGACGTGGCAACACTATTTATGGCCTAAAGAATTTGTCATTCATTCCGATCATGAATCACTTAAGCATATTCGTAGTCAAACCAATTTGAATCGTAGACATGCTAAGTGGGTTGAATTTATTGAATCTTTTCCTTATGTCATTAAACACAAGAAAGGGAAGGATAATGTGATTCTTGATGCTTTGTCTCGACGCTATACCATGTTGTCTCAACTTGATTGTCGCATTTTTGGTCTTGAAACTATTAAAGAACAATATGCTTTTGATGATGATTTTAAGGATGTGTTGTTGCATTGTAAAGAGGGTCAAACATGGAATAAATTCGTGATCAATGATGGTTTTTGTTTAGAGCTAACCGCCTATGCATTCCAGCTTGGATCCGTTCGTCTTTTGTTGTTGCAGGAGGCGCATGGAGGCGGTTTGATGGGACATTTTGGTGCTAAGAAGACGGAGGACGTTCTGACCACACACTTCTTTTGGCCAAAGATGAGGCGAGATGTTGAGCGGTTTGTGGCTCGCTGCACTACATGTCAAAAAGCTAAGTCTCGCTTGAATCCACATGGTTTATATATGCCACTTCTGTTCCTTCTATTCCGTAAGCGATATTTCTATGGACTTTGTTTTAGGGTTGCCCAGGACTAAGAGGGGAGAGATAGCATTTTGTTGTTGTGGATCGTTTTCTAAGATGGCTCACTTTATCCCATGTCATAAAACCGATGATGCCGTTCATATTGCTGACCTCTTTTCAAAGAGATAGTTCGTTTGCATGGTATGCCTTCTACTATTGTTTCGATCGTGATGCCAAGTTCTTGAGTCACTTTTGGCGTACTCTATGGAACAAGTTGGGTACAAAGTTGTTGTTTTCTACGACATGTCACCCACAAACTGATGGCCAAACCGAGGTGGTGAACCGCACATTGTCTACCATGTTGAGAGCTATTTTGAAGAACAATTTGAAGCTATGGGAAGAGTGTTTGCCGCATGTTGAGTTCGCATATAATCGAGCGGAACACTCCACCACCAAGGTAAGTCCTTTTCAGGTAGTGTATGGATTCAATCCCGTGCCCTATTGATATTTTACCTTTGCCTACTAGTGAGAGAGTTCATAATGATGCTAAGGAGCGTGCTGATTTTATTCTCAAAATGCATGAGACTACTAAGGCAAACATTGAAAAGATGAATGAAAATATAGGATTCTTGGTAGTAAAGGTAGAAAGGAAGTTAAACTTGAACCGGTGATTTTGTTTGGTTGCACTTGCGAAAGGATAGATTTCCTGAGTTAAGAAAGTCAAAATTGATGCCTAGAGCTGCTGGTCCTTTTAAGATAGTTGAGAAGATAAATGATAATGCATATAAACTTGAGTTGCCTCCCGAGTTTGGGGTTAGTCCCACCTTTAACATTTCAGATTTGAAGCCATGCTTGGGAGAAGAAGATGAGACCGAGTTGAGGACAACTCCGCTTCAAGAGGGGGAGGATGATGAGGACATAACTTCTTCGGATATACACAACACTCCTCCACTTGATATTCAAGGACCAATCACTAGAGCTCGCGCCGACAATTGAATTTACATGTGAGCTCGTTCCTAAGTACTTCTTTTGTTCATTTGAGAATCGATTACTACCTAATGATTTAATTATGATTAGGAACCATGGAGAGGATCAAGAAGTACTTGGAGAAGGGCTACGAGGCACACGAGTCCAGCAAGGGTGGTCGAATCATGTTGGATGTCCAACTCAAGCCCACTTCGAATCCAATTCGGAGTCCAGGACCAGGCCGCACTAAAACGGACGCCCAGATCGCATCCGGACTCCGTTTTGGACGTTCCACATATGTATGGAAAGCTGAGAAGATAAGCTTTCCAATGGCTCTGGTCTCATATCAAAATTCCTTCTGAGTCAACGGGAATCATCGAAACAAGTGGACGTCCAGAATCTGTCAGGGTGCTGCGACACCGTCTTTTGGGCCGTTCGGCTTTGTATCGTGTTGGAGTCCATTAAGGGCGCGTCCAGGGTGTTGCACGCCCCTTACTCCTTTATATACAGCTGCCACCCCACCATTAGGGTTGGGTTTTGCTTAGATTAATTCTGTCTTTGAACAGTTTCGCCGTCATCGGTTTGTGAAACCCCAATTTTCGAGTGCTTCATCAATATATCTGCAATTTGGTTGTGTTCTTCCTTGTTCTTGCTTGTGTTCTTCGATTCGCAGCGAGGATTAGCCTTCTTGGCAAGGTCAATCGGGCAGCGCACGGTTGATAACCTGAGGAGACGTGGTGCTGCGATTGCGGGGTTTGGAACGTGTCGTTCGGAACCGGATCGATTTGTGTCGCGCCCACCAAATCGAACATACCCGAACTCGTTGGAAGATCGGGACCCGTTCCCATCAACCGGGCCCCGCTGTCGAGGCGGTCTTGTGCGCGGGCGAACCCGCTGCGCCTAGGCCCCACGTGTCGGCGCCATGAGTGCGGTCACCGACAGTGGGCCCCACCGTCGAATTTATTGATTTTAGGATTTATTTAAACCGAAGGTATTCAAATGTGTATAACTTATTCATTTTAGCTCCAAATTTAGTGAAACCAATTTCTAAATTCGTCTAAAATCAAGGGCTACTTAATGGAACTGGAACCACCAATTTTGAAGCTTGTTCAAATTTTCATTGTGTTATTTGATTGTTGTGATGATTTTTATCTAAATTTTCGCGCATATAAAACGTAGCTTTCGAGGCCCAAGAAGAGGAAGCCACCACCGTGAACTCCAACACCCGAACCCCGACCTTTGCATCCAAGGCGAGTCAATGCTTTGATCATATTGAGCCTATATTTTCAATAAAGTATTTTAGTTTAAGTACTACAAATTGCATGCTTATATTTATGTTGTAATGCATGTTAATTTCAGGCTTTAGATATATGCCCATGTTCTCTTGGTATAGTATACCTCATTTGCCATATGCTTGATTAAGTGATCCTTGTCACCCTAGTAAAAGTTATAAAGCTACAACGCATTTGAAACTAAGTCCGTAACTATATGCCATGCTTAGAACTGCTTAGATATTCATGGGCGTGAGAACGCCCAAGCATCATTTCCAAACATGTGAGAATTTTGTTGGGCAGTCATTGTGATGATGACTGGTATATGTTGGTACGAATACTTTCTGTCCCCAAAATTCCTACATGCTTAATTGTCTGGGCGGATGGTTAGAGGGTGTGCGTGTTGAATGGTGCCGTGATAGCACAGATTTGTGATAAAGTGGTGTCGTGATAGCACAAGGGGATCGTGGTAGAACCGCCCAGATAACCATTAAGGACTGAATCTTGTGATGACCTCCCACGGTACAACATGTGCAACCACATGCTGGCAAAGTGTAGGCAGGGCCAACTAATTTGCATTGACTTAGTAAGAGTTGCGTCGGTGTGAACACGGGCGGGTAGAGGATGGCCACATCCTCCGACGTGATGGCGCAAGAGGGGGCTTCTGGAAGGGTGGTCGTACCCGGAGGAAGTGGAAACCTTAGCGGTCGTAACTCTGCTAGGAGAATGCAATGTAAAGGCCCTGTGATAGTCTACTCAACTGCATGGCTAAGGAACCATGTGGGGCAATGAGCAGATCTATCTCATGTGGGTAAAGTGTACACACTCTGCAGAGTCAAAACTATTCGAATAGCCGTGCCCACGGTCATGGGCGGACATGGGAACTTAACTAGATATAGTTCTGTTTCAAACACTTTGAAAAGGTGGGGAATGAAAAAGTGGAGGGCAGAGAAAGGCCCTTATTTGAGTTGTCCTGGGTGCCGCCCCAGTGGTAAAGTAAGCGGTTGTAACGCTAAAGGCATGGTATGTGGAGCAGAGACCATGTAATTGTGGATGGTCTCTGATTCTATAGAAATAAATGCATATGTTATGAAGTATCATGTTTAAAATCCAACTGGCTAGGTCCTAGGGAATTTTACGTATTATAGTTCAAAAAGCAATTTTCAGCAAAACGAAATAACCTGAGCCTTTCCCTTGTTGAAGCCTTGCATATTACCTACTGCATTCTGTGTGTTGACTCGCTGAGCACGGTGGTTAATGTGCTCACTCTCGTAATACCAAAAATCCAGATTCAGGAACTCAAGACCCGTATGCCTACGAGGATGTACCTGCTACAGATGGAGAAGACCCCGCCGGGAATTAGGATGAATAATCCGCGCCTAGAACCTTAGGCATCTAGACTAAGGTGTGGCTTCATCCAAATATTACTAGAGCCCTATTAATATTCGTATGACCACTTTTGCCCTCAGTCTTTGCTTGTGGTTTAAAAGGCCTACTTGTATCTCTTCCACTGCTAGACTTTTGTAATGTAAATATTTGGCCTGCTTGGCCCTACTGTAACAACTGCGCCTTTGTGAAGGCCTAACTTCACTTTTGCAACGTAATAATATTATGGCTCGTTGTGAATTCCGCGATGTATGAAATGATTCAGCAATGTATCTGTGTGCATTATCTACTGATCCAGGGAATAATGCAATGAGGCACAGCAGCTTCTGGATCGCAAAATCCGGGACTGACACCCTTCTCGAGGGATGGTCGCATCCTACAGAAGATAGACCTTAGCGGGAGTAACCACAAGTAGGATTATGCATTGTAACAGTCATGTGATAGTCTACTCAACTGCATGGCTAAGGAATCATGTGGGGCAACGAGCAGATTTATCTCTTGTGCGTAAAGTGTACAAACTCTGCAGAGTCAAAACTATTCGAATAGCCGTGCCCACGGTCATGGGCGGACATGGGAACTTAACTAGATATAGTTCTGTTTCAAAAACTTTGTGGGTGAAAATAGAAAAGTGGAGGGCAGAGAACGACCCTTATTTGAGTTGTCCTGGGTGTCGTCCCAGTGGAATTGTCCTGGGTGTCGTCCAAGTGGTAATGTAAGCGGTTATAACGCTGAAAAGTTAAGCATATGGTGCAGAGACTATGAAATGGTGGATAGAATCTGGACCTCTATTACTATTGCATTCTGACACATTATGTTTTGTTTAAATGGCTAAGTCTCAGGAAGTTTTTATGTATTATATTTCAAAAGCAAATAATGGCAATGCTTCTCCAAAAATAAAATGCCATGAAAAATAAATAGGGTCGTAAGAAAAGAAAATGACTGTTGGGGCAAATACTTAAGAATGCTTGGTGGATTCGTATCGATTATAAATAAGGGAATGGTAGAAAGGAGTCTAGGAGAAATAAATTGGTGGAGTCTAAAATGAATAGATAGGCTAGGTAGATGATTTAAATGATTTTGGAAGATTAGAAGGGTGTAAAGGTAATTACTGGAATTAATGGGATTAATAGGATTCATTTCTAGGGAATAGATCATTTAAATCACAGAGGATTCCGCTTGATATGTATTTGATATTCATTTCTGTAACTGTGAACACTATCTACTGATCTAGGGAATAGTGCAATAAATCACAGAGGATTCCGGATGTAAAGTCTGGGGTCTGACAATGTAGAAGAGAACTATGATCAGAGAGAGTATGTTAAATTCCGGGGCTTGATGGAGGACTCGGAGAAACCTTTGTTCACGTGCTGCAAGTACACGAGGTTGTCAGCCATGCTTGAACTGTTGAAATGAAGGCAAGCAATGGTTGGTCCGACAAGAGTTACACGGCGCTGCTAGGTCTTTTAGCGGACATGCTTCCGGAGGGAAATGAGTTGCCTAAAACCACGTATAAAGCCAAGAAGGTTCTTTGTCCGTTGGGAATGGAAGTACAAAAAATACATGCATGTCCAAACGACTATATCATGTACCGTAAATAGTATGCAAACATTCATGTATGTCCGGTGTGCAACGCATGCGGATACAAACGTAACAATCAATCAGATGACGGCGAGGGAACAGAGGCGAAGAAAGGACCTCCTGTTAAGGTGGTATGGTATTTTCCTATAATTCCCCGTTTGAAAAGGTTTTTTGCAAATCTAAAGGAGGCAAAACTGCTGTGTTGGTACTCGGAGGAGCGCAAGAAGGATAGAATGCTAAGACACCTTGCTGATTCCGTCCAGTGGAGAAACATCGATAGGAGTTTCGCAGACTTTGGTGCAGAACCAAGGAATATAAGGTTTGGATGAGTACGGATGGAATGAATCCTTTCGAGAGCATGAGCGTGACATAGCACATAGCCCGTGACTCTCTGCATCTATAACCTTCCTCCTTGGTTGTGTATGAAGCGAAAGTATATTTTTTCTGTCGATACTTATCCAAGGGAATGATATCGATGTGTACCTAGCACCGTTGGTGGAAGATCTAAAAGTACCTAGCACCGTCGATGTGTACCGGCCGGCGGTACTACCGCATGATGTGGCGGTACTACTACTGTCTTGTGAGCATGTAACGATGAGGGTATAAAATTTGAGTTTGGTTTGGGTGGTTTGGTATTTAGGGCATGTGGTTAATTCATGTTATCGAGCGGTTCTATGTGATGTGTTTCTTGTTTGTGTTGGCTGCAGGACGTCGAGGCGGAGTCGTGGCGAGACACGAGGTGACCGGACTAGGCGCAGGTGGTGTTGAGGTCAGAACGGTCGGGATGTGTCGAAGACAGCGGAGACTCGAGGTGGTTGCGAGGCTTGGACGACAAGGAGCGCGGAAGCTTCCCGGAAGGTGCAGGAGGAGCGAAATGGTCATTTCGCAAGGCTGCACAAGTGGGAGCGGGCTCCGTTCGGGTTTCGCCGGCGTAACGGGTTGGAGACTCGTTAGCCAAGGGCTATAAATAGGAGGGAGTGGCTGCATGCCCCCTTAGGCATTCTAGGGTTTGAGGAGAAAGTTAGGGTTAGCTAGAGTCAAAAGAACCTTTGGAGAGGTTGTTTTGCTTTAGGCTTTAGTTGTTGGAGAGTAGTTGAGGGCAGAGGTGCTGCTCCCACGTTCATTCTCTCCTCCCTGTGTGCCTCCCAAGAACTATGGAGAGTTCTTGGTGTTCTTGAGGATTTGAGAGAGGGAGAGAGTGGAGATGAGTTGAGAGTCTTGTAATCCTTCTTCTTGTTCGAAGCGTATCGGGACTCCTTTGTACTCATCTTTGATTAAGAAATGAAAATCTGAAGTTTTGTGTCTCATGCTCTCTGTTTTCTCTCGATACCCTTCTCTGTTGATTTCTGAGATTCTTGATTTCTTGTTGTTCCTTGCCTATAAGGTGTGAAATGGGTTGCTCTATGATGGGATAGTACATCAAGGTCATTTGATCGAGTTTTCCCAAGAGCAAATCAAGTTTAATCTCAGATTTGGGTTTTGGGGTTTCTCTGTTCTTCATGACTCGTTTTTAGGGTTTTGCCTCAAATCTTGTTTCCTTCTCTGTGATGGCTTGAATCTTGGCTTGTAGAGTCTAGTGACTATTGCTAAGACAACTGCAAAGTCTCTTGGCCAAAGGATCAGAGTTGGAATCGAATTTTGGATATTTGGGCAACCCTCTGTATTTTTCGGGTTTTTGTCTCCCCTTTTGATTCTCTAGAGAAATCTTGAAATTGGTTCTTGGCTTATACTTCTGGGAGTGTTTCCTTGATATCCTCAAAGTTTCCCAAGCCAAGAATCCAAGAATCTTGCGAATTTCTCAGATTTCTCATTTTCTGCGCTTGCTGTTCTTGGTGCGGTACTACCTCTCCTCGAGAGGTACTACCGCTCAAAGGTACTACCGCAGTTTACCCAGCGGTACTACCGCTCAAAGGTACTACCTCAGTTTACACAGCGGTAGTTCCACTCAGTGGTACTACCGCTCGTATCTGTGGTACTACCGCTTCTTGTGATGACCATTTTTCTCTACTCTCTGGATTTGATTTCTTTTCTCGATCTGTGTTTTCCAGTGAGTTCCTATCTGCTGTGTGAGTACTTGAGGGGAGGATTTTAATTTTTAAAAGGCACCATTCACCCCCCCTCTGTTGCCATTTCGGTCCTACAATTGGTATCAGAGCCAGTTAGCTCTTCCTCATAGATCTTAACCGGTCTCAAGAGCCATGGCGACGGACAAGTACTCGACCAAGCCCCCGATCTTCGATGGGATGGACTCATTTTTAAAGGAAATAAGCAAGTACAATGAGAATGTGCTTCATATATGTGGGCATTTGCATATATGTATATAACAATGCATTTGTGTGATGTATATGTGAAAATATGTGATGTAGTCAATTTTGAGAATGAGAAAATATGTAAAGAAATACACTGTGTGAATGCAGCTGGTTGGTGTTGTATATGAATGCAACTGGTTGGTGTTGTATATGAATGCAGCTGTTGGTGGTTGATCATGAATGCAGCTGGTTGGTGTTTGTCTAAATAACTACATGTAACATCCCAGCCAAACAATGGCCTAAGATGCTACCAACTTCTAGCCAAAATTAAAACTTCTAATAATTATTCCAAAAGATTCGACCAAGTCTTATCTATTCAATCATTAATAGCAAATCTAGATAAACAGAAACAATTCTATTTCCATAATAAAGAACAGGCGATATCAAATAGTTCTAATTATTATTACATTTAATCGATGAATAATAAAATGATCCAATTAAACTAATCACCACTAAGATTATAATGACCGTCTTTATTTCTTATTGAAGGAATAGTGCACGTGCATCTAGTCTAGTCATTCATGTCCCCATGTATGTTGATCTCACATTGGTACCTAAAATAAACAAACAACAACAAGGGTGAGTCCAACGACTCGGCAAGTATAAATCTGTAACAAAAACAAGCATGAACATTAACCGTCAAGTTAATCATGTTTCATATAATTTCATGCTATGCAATATGATCAAAAGTCATTTCTCATCTCTTCGCATTTTATCGGTGTCGCGGTGTGCATCCGTCAATGCACACCATGCCTGCCCTCGGTGCAGGGACCAATGCCCACACTCCACAAGTGTGGGGACCTCGGCAACTTGATCACCACGTGACCAAGACTTCAACAATTCTCAAGATGATGCATATATGTGAATGTATCAACAAGATAAACGACCATTCAACATACTATGCATCAATTTAATCTCAAAAATGCTATAATGTAAACAGAACATAAATAGCATTATCAACTCATAACTTTACTAAAATTCACAAGTAAAGCATTCATAACTCAATCATCACTCATATCATCCAAATCATCAAATCACACAGATTAATCATAGCAAAGTTATACTTGCCTCAACCGTGAGACAACGAAGAACGAGCAGAAGGCGAAACCCCCGGAATCCGCTCTCCTCCTGAATAATTAATTAATAATTACTAACATAACAGTAACAGGTTTCTAGATACAAAATATCAGCAACCCCAATTACCCCAACAATTTATCTCAATTAAAATCCCCAACTCCCCTCGGCCAAATCTGCCCAACCACAGACAGTCGACTTCAAAAATCCATAACTTCCAGTACGTAAATGCAAATTAAGCGTTCTCAGACTTTCTGGAAATATAATTAAATTATCTAAATAAACTTATTTGGGAACCCTCTCTGATTCTGCCATTTTCTATCCGATCCAATCCCTTTTCTAAAACATCAATAGCCACGACGACCTCTCTGGACAGCGCACTAAAACAGCCATAACTTTCGCCCAGATCATCGGAATCCGGACTTCTTGACCTTTCTGGAAATCTAAGAAAATTATATAAAACTTTCCTAACATGATGAATTTCAGATTCGCCCGATTTCCTGTCGCCCAAAGCGATCTACCGAAAACTGTCCAGAACTTCCCCGATCTGCCGAACAGCCACACTAGAAAAATCATAACTTTCGCTACACAAATCGGAATAATGCGTTCTAGCACTCCCTGGAAATATAATTACGTCCTCTACAATTCTCTAGAAGGAGTCCAGACCTGACTCCCGACGGATCTAACCCAAAACTGCCGATTAACCCAATCTATCACAGCAGTCCAGAAAACCGACGAAACTCTAACTTGGCTAAATTATCCATCTAGATGGGTTAACCGGGATTACCCTTGAAGACAATATGAAGAACACAACGAGGAGGAAGTACAAGCCTGGGATCTCTTCCGCGAACTCCTCTTCTCCTTCCTCCGGATCCAAACGGTGCAGCGACGGATGACGACGACGGCGCACCGGGAAGGAGGAGACGTCGGGGCGGCAATGGCTGGCGCGGCAAGGCGCGGCGCAGTAGGGAGGGGCGGTGGCTGCAGGGGCAGGGGGAGGCGGCGGCTAGGGGCATGGGGCGGCTGCACAGGTTAAAACGGGTGGCCTCCCTCCCCTCTTGGGCCAAGAAAAACCCACCTGGGCTAAGGCCTAGGCCCAGGTTTGATTAACTTTTCAGAAAACCCCTCAAAACACTTTTAGTTTTCAATCCTTTCCTTCTATGTCCCTCTCTCTATTTAATAATCAAACAAACAATTGAATAACAATTAATAAAACAATCTGGGGCATTACACTACAGTCGGGTAAAGGCTTATCGCAGACGGTTCTACACGTAGAACCGTCTGTGACATCAATATCACAGACGGTTCTAAGTTTAGAATCGTCTGTGATAGGTATAATATCACAGACGGTTCTACACTTAGAACCATGCTGCGATAATAAATATCACAGACGGTTATAAGTGTAGAACCGTCTGTGATAGTATACCTATCACAGACGGTTCTAAACTTAGAACCATCTATGATATTGATATCACAGACGGTTTTACGTGTAGAACTGTCTGTGATAAGCCTCCCTATAAATGTCTCCGGCTAGGGTTTGTTGTAAAACTGAGGGCATTCTCGGAATTTCCCAATTGAGGGGAAATAAGCAGTGGGCCCACCTGTCGGTTGCACCATGAGAAGATAAGGGGGAGACGAACCGTCTCCTCCCGTCAGCGTCTTGTTGCGGCGTTGCGGCCGATTGGATCGCAGCAGTCGGGTCTCATGAGCGACGGCGGCGGCCGAGTCTTGGGGCGATGGCGACGGAGGCGGGGTCGGCACGGCGCTTCGGCGCCAGCCACACCGCAGCCCGCCTCTCCCCTCTCTCTCGGCTCCGCTATAAAGCCCGGCTTCTCCTCTTCTCCGAGTAACCCCGAAACCGAGCGAGTTCTTCCCCTTCTACCTCTATCTTCGTCGGCGATTCTCGATCCTTGGGCTGTTGGCCGGTTCCCCGTGCTTTGCAGGCAGTCAAGAGTCTTGACCCTTTTCTAGGGTTCTTGATCTGAGCTTGGACCGAGATATTCACCGAGAGATTTGGAGCGTTGATTTGTGATTTGTGTGTGGTTCTTGGCCGGAATCACCGAGCGGTCTTGTGCGGCATCCCTGAACCTCATCTTCCTTCTTGGCTTGTCAAGAAAGGGAGAGCGGCATTGTATCTCCGTGAACCATCTTCCTGCTTTCTATAGCGGGTTGATAGGTTTTCTGGGACAGCGATTTCATCGTGCCTTGCTGCCTTCGGTTGCTTCAAGTGATTTTGAGTATCACTGCGTTGTGAGTTTATTATCTCTGTTCTTGCAGATTTTTGCTGTAGAAAGAGATACTTGTGGGCTTGTGAATTGCTCTGTGAGGATGAATGTGGTCTATTACTGAAATTGAATGATCAAACTATTGAGCTCTAGATTTTCCCATTGCAGTCATCAATTTCTTGTTACTCTGTTAGATATTTTTGGTAGCCTGGTTATACTGAGCTTCCTGTTCTGTGATATTTGCACCTTGCTTAGTCTATTCTGCTTACATATAGCTTGTTAAAGTTGCGGTTCATCTTAATGGAAGCATTTCCAGGCCTTTTGATTAATTGACTATTCTGTCACTGTGATCATTAAATTGTATTTGCTGCTGGCCGAAAATATTAGTTGGTGACACTTTAATGTTAAGATTGGCAAATTGATATTTAGAGCTCAATACTTTGAATCTCACTTGGCATATTCAATTTGTGAAGAGTATAGACCAAAGTAGCGGGACGGCATAAGATTAAAGTCTTGTGCAACCCTATATCTGAGAGCAATTAACATCAACATCAACATGATGTTTTTAGTCTTTTGTATTTTGCAATATCTGATGGCAGCATGCTCTGTTCTTATCATGCTGATTCTAGTTATGTTCTTTTGGCTATGTATGAAAGCAGCATATTATTTGTTTAAATCTGTTTCTATACATGTGTTCATCATATATGTTAAATGTATAAAAAGATTAGCATGTAAATACATTAAAATGAATCCCATGCTAATGTTGAATATGTTATATATGATGTTCATGTTGAGTTTATACTCACCTTGCAATGACTTAATTGGTACATCTTTCAATATGATGTTTAAGTCATTCATATGCCATGTTTGGGTGATTACTATTATCATAATTATTATTGGAATTAAAATAGAAAATATGCTTATACCGCAATATTTACAACAGGGTTTTCCCGGCCGTATGCTGCAGTTATATTCTACATCTAAATCCCGATCTGTCTCGTCGCCGTAGCCTCCCCGAGCCCTCGCCGGCCGCCTCCTCGAACCGTCCGCATTCGAAGACCGACGCTCGGCTCGCCTCCATGCCCGGCGCCTCCGCTCACCCGCCTCCCCGAGCCCTCGCCGGCCGCCTCCCCCAGCCCTCGCCGGCCGCCTCCCCGAGCCGTCCGCATTTGAAGATCGTCGCTTGGCTCGCCTCCACGTCCGGCCGTCGCCTCCGGCCGCCTCCCCGAGCCCTCGTCGGCCGTCGCCTCCCCGACGCATAAGTACTAAGGTAACCTTGTGATGCTATGATTTGCTTCATGTTAGAACTCCAAATCCACAAATGTTAGAAAACACACCAGAACTACTCACCCGTGCAAATGTCGGTTCATGTGCTCCTATTCAACTTATTTTTCAACTAGCTGATAAGTACATGGCTTAAGTAATACAAGGAAGGACTCAATCCACACAATAAAACAACTGACCGCTTACTCTTGAGCCATGTGTGCCACGACTGCTAGCTCCGCACATCTGAGACTTAACATGCATGCATGCAACGTGTAAAAGACTAGTTCTTTGGTGTATGTAACTCTTCTAATACACCCAGCACACCACTGAATAACTCTAATGTGACATATCTAACATATGATACTATGATTTGCTCATGACTAAAAGCAAGGCGTTTCCCTGTATGGCCACATAGAGCATGCTTGTATTGATTAGTTCTGATAGGGCTTCATAGAGTACAGACACATGCTTTATAGAACTTTGTTTAGAGACCTTGTAGTAATAATATATGCCATATAGACCTTCAAAGGGCATGAAGCAAGTGGTACTCTCCAGTGTATCGGATTCAATGAACTTGATACACTGGTTTGTGCAATTTGCTTCATAGAACTTTGTTTAGAGACATTGTAGTAATAATATATGTCACATAGACCTTCAAAGGGCATGAAGCAAGTGACACACTCCAGTGTATCGGATTCAATGAACTTTGATACACTGGTTTGTGCCATTTGCTACATAGAACTTTGTTTAGAGACCTTGTAGTAATAATATATGCCACATAGACCTTCAAAGGGCATGAAGCAAGTGGCACACTCTAGTGTATCGGATTCAATGAACTTGATACACTGGTTTGTGCCATTTTCTTCATAGAACTTTGTTTAGAGACCTTGTAGTAATAATATATGCCACATAGACCTTCAAAGGGCATGAAGCAAGTGACACACTCCAGTGTATCCGATGCAAAGAACTTGATACACTGGTTTGTGTCATTTGCTTCATAGAACTTTGTTTAGGGACTTTGCTATTTGGTTTATAGTATTAGCAACTAAAGTAGGTGCTAAGATAGGCACATCATCCCCTCTCTCTGTGCAAATCACCCCCTCTCTCTGTGCACATCACCCCTCCCCTTTACTCCTCTCCTCTCTTCCAATTCAATATGATCACTTTCTTATTTTATCCTTATAGACCCACAAATTGAGCAACATGTCATCCGCGTATTCTTCAACACCATCGCCGGAGGCGTCCGCTCCAACATCAAGACGCCAAGGAAGAGGGCTATCGAAGAAGCCTGAGGGCCGATTACCATCACAATGGTCGATGCATCGGGGTCCCTCTCCTTCCTCACAAAGCGATGGCGCATTAGAACATTGATTGGAATAGTTGCACGAGAGCGAATTGAGATCACATTCAATTCATCGAAGAACGTTCCTAAGACTCGGAAACGTGAGCTGTGGACCAAAATTTTGGCATCGTTCGAGATCCCAAAGAACACCAAGACGCCGTGTAACGACAAACCTACCTAGCGGCGTGCAAAGCATGGAAGAACTTCAAGAGCACGCTTGTCAAGAAATACGTGGAGACGAACGAAACACCTATTCATAAATTGAAGGATCGAAATGGCAACAGAGGGGGGTGAATGGTGCCTTAAAAAATATATAGCCCCCCACAGTAAACAAAAATCCTTCTCCTGTAGCTATGGAAGCTATGAAGAGGACATGTCCATGTTCCCAGGCATCAAAAGAGAAATCGGCAAATAAAACAACTAATAGCAGCAAACTGGAGAGAAATGCCGTTCGAACCGTTCGTTCCAGCTAACCCACTACGATCGGACAGGTCCGAACGTTCCAGTCAATCGGACGGTCTGAGACCAATGAGCGAAAGAAATCGAACGGTTCCCCTCACTGCCGATCGGACTGGTCCGAACGTTCGCTTGATCGAACGGGCCGAGGGCAACAAGTTAAAGGAAATCAAACGGTTCCCCTCGCTGCCGATCGGACTGGTCCGAACGTTCGCTTGATCGAACGGGCCGAGGGTAGTGAGTTAAAGGAAATCGAACCGTTCCCCTCGCTGCCGATCGGACTAGTCCGAACGTTCACTTGATCGAACGGGCCGAGGGCAACGAGTTAAAGGAAATCGAACGGTTCCCCTCGCTGCCGATCGGACTGGTTCGAACGTTCGCTTGATCGAACGGGCCGATGGCAATGAGTTAAAGGAAATCGAACGGTTCCCCTCGCTGCCGATCGGACTGGTCCAAACGTTCACTTGATCGAACGGGCCGAGGGCAACGAGTTAAAGGAAATCGAACGGTTCCCCTTTGCTGCCGATCGGACTGGTCCGAACGTTTACTCGATCGAACGAGCCGAGGGCAATGGGCGAAGGAAATCGAACGGTTCCCCTTCGCTGCCGATCGAACTGGTTCGAAAGGAACAAGAGAAGAACAGCAACAAAACTTAAAACAGAGAGATGCTAATGAAGTGAAATCTGAGTGCTTAAGGTTCTAGTTACTTTCTGTTATGGAAATTAACATCATAACTAGAACTCTATCACGAGAGAAAATACCAAGATTTCTTTGCCTTCTCGTCCAAAGAAAACTTCGAGGAACATAAGAACCGAAAATACAGAGCATCCTCTAAATCGGGTTCCCAACAATTGTTTGATCCTTTGGCCAAAAGACTTTGAGAAAGATGTTAGCAATAGCCAAAAGACTCTACAGACAAAGATTTGAGCTACCTCAAGAAGGGAAACAAGATTTGAAGCAAAACCCTAGAGGATGAACAGAAAAACAGAGAGAGCCTAAAATGTCAAATCCGAGATTAGACTTGATTTGCTCTTGGGAAAACTCGATCAAATGATCTTGAGGCACTATCCCATCAAAGAGCAACCCACTTTACACCTCAAGTGCAAGAACCAGTAAGAAATTGAAAATGTAAGAAGTCAAGCACAGAGGGTATCGAAGAGCAAAACAGGATACTAGATAAAAGCTTCAGATTTTCATTTCATAAGAAAAAAAGAGTACAACGGAGTCCCGATACGCATGTACATTCAAACAAGAAGAAAGATTACAAGACTCTCAACTCTTCTCCACTCTCTCAATCCTCAAAATCACCAAGAACTCTCACTAGTTCTTGGGAGGCATACACAGAGAGAAGGGAGGACGTGGGAGACAACCCCTGCTACCCACAACAACCCTCAACAACTAAAGCCTAAAGCAAAACAACCTCTCCACTGGTTCTTTTGACTCTAGCAAACCCTAGCTCTCTCTCAATTCCCTTGGAATGCCTGAGGGGTCATGCAGCCCCTCATCTCTATTTATAGCCATTGGCTAACGGGTCTCTATCCCGTTACGCCGGCTAAACCCGAACGGAGCCCGCTCCCACTTGTGCAGCCTTGCGAAATCACCATTTCGCCCCTCCTGCACCTTCCGGGAAGCTTCCGCGCTCCTTGCCTCGCACGCCTCGCAACCACCTCGAGTCCACGTCGTCTTCAACACATCCCGACCGTTCTGACCTCAGCGCCACCTGCGCCTAGTCCGGTCCACTGTGTCTCGCCACGACTCCGCCTCGACATCCTGTAGTCACACGGACAAGAAACACGTCAAATAGCACCGCTCGATACATGAAAGCGTAAATAGAGACCAAACCTGTCGAGTCATCAGAACATGCAACCTAAACCCATACGACTAGGTTCGACCAAGTCCGACCGAGCCCGTTACACCACGCAACGTCTAGGTCCGAACCAACTGACTGAAACTCGACTTTTCCTAAACCGATGTCAATTACTCATCATACACAACGGGATGACCTCCACATGGTCTCTCATAAATACCCATTCCTGGAACCACAATGAGAAGAGTTCAAGGCGATTAAGACAACTGAAGATTTCAAAAGTACAAGTGTGGCGCATAAGGCCCTCCTAGCAAAAAACACACACCCCCACAGACTTGGCACAGCTGGGTATGTGGGTAAAATCCCGCAGTGGAGGACAGAGGATGACTTGGTAGCCCAACAGGACATCGCCCCGCCAATTTCCAATATCCCTGATGAGTGCGCTCGAAATTGGATTAGAGCAAGGTCATCTATAACGACATCGGGGGACGTCTCCTTTCGAAATTCTGTAGACCAGTAAGTGTTCCAGCGTCTGGTAAGATACCGATCAAACTACGTAGCTTGTAATTACTCCACAACTTCGTACGAATTGAAATGACATGTCGTGTTCTTGCAGGAAGAGCTAAGTTTTGAATCTACCCTGGGATCATTATAGGGAACAAGGGAGAATGATATGCTCTCCGTGGCCATGGGAAACAAGGAGCACACAGGCGCACGAGAGGCCTTGGGCTTCGTTCTTTGGAAACATGGTTTCCAAGATGACTCAAATGTATCGGCGGGAAGAGAACCAAAGCCGAGCGTCGAGCGGCTACGAGAAGAGATCAAGGCATCTCTTAGAGAGGAGCTAATGGGTGAGCTGGCTGATGTAGTCAGAGATGAGGTGCGAAACATGAGAAAGTCGTTGTTGCCACTCCTGTGCTAGCTAGCCCGTAGAACCGTCCGAGTAGTTGCGCGTCCAATCCGACGGATAGCGAGGCCAGATTTCCCGTGGACAACATCCAGGTAATAATTATTATCTCTCGAATTCTTGCTCCATTGATAGGCCTATTGGAGTAGCTAATTTTGTATCGTTATGTAGGAGCCTACGAAGTGCAGGCTCCAAGTGAGATGTGCTTCCGTTCCCTTGTACGCTGCTTGGGGCCAGGCATATCAGTCTTATATCGGGGCCAGGGTGCACGGTCAACCTTTAGCGCCAGGTTACGCAAAAGTTAATGTGAATGATGTGCATGCCAATTTTGAGGTCGTCCCGCTACCGAAGGCCCCCAACGACGAGATCGTGACTCTAGGGTAGGCCATGGAACATTCATCCAGTGGCCCAAATGCGCATCTCCCTAGAGGCTTCTTCACCGGTGGTCGGACCAGAAGGGCAGCATGAACCAGAGCTACAAGCGCTGGTGCTATCTCCACAAGGGCAGTGCGAACCAGAGCTACAAGCGTTGGTGCTATCTCCACAAGGACAGTGCGAAGCAGAGCTACCTGCATTGGTGCTATCTCCACAGGTGCTATTCTCGCCAAAGCAACTTGCAGCGTCTGTACCATTACGGTCGACTACCATAAAGTCGACCTACAGTCGAGGCAGTGGCAAGGGCAAATCAAAGATGAAGGATGATGACGATACCCCGTACCTGCCATTGGCCCGCAAATTCGTGCTAGGCGAGCCGATGATATTCCCGAAAGAGCACCTCTTAACCCTAGGACTTGGTTGCCAAACATTACACACTTGGTATATGGAACAGTCCAATAGGCCAGAGGCAGAACGACGCTCGGTATCATCACAAATTCAAGCGGGAACATTTCCAGCACGAAGTTCAGGAATGTGTCTTCGTGGTGACCTTTGACGATATATTTGATCTTTTCATGCTCAACGCCTCGACGCCTCACTGCTTCGATGTTTGGACATCGTAAGTCCGTACAATCACGCCTCTGTTCACGTCATACTGATATATGTCATAATTTATTGCTTTTCTGTGTATATATAGAGATTCATGCTGACCGAAGCTAGATCATCGAAATTACCAATTGGTTTCCTGGACCCACGCTTGGTCGCCATTGATACCATCAACGAGGATGCATCCTTCGTCGAAAACTATATTACAACAACACTGCTGGTTCACCGCGATAAGGAATTTCTTCTTATGCCATACAAGGAGCACTTCCATTGGATTTTAATTGTAATTATACCAAAATGGAACAAGGCTATATACATTGATTCTTTAAGTAAGAACAAATTCAAGTACACAGCTATCGCTGAAATACTCGATAGGTAAGTACATTGTACATTGTACTCTTTTTTCCTTGCGAATGACTAATCTAACTTTTTCGAATAACGAAGGTCGTTCGCCACATACGTTCAACAAACACGTGGCTCGACGACAGAGGCCAAGCTCTAACACCCCAGGACCCACATTACCTTGGGATGCTACTAAAACTTCTCTACAACTAGCCAATGTACAAGAACATAAACTGGCAACAATTATTAAACAAGATAATACAAGCGGAAGCATAAATAATTAAGGGATAACAGAATAGTAATAACAACTTAATATTCATAATCAACTTCAACATGATAACCAAAGGAACGGTTCTGAATTAAACAATAATAAGATGAAACATTCATCAATAGGATAACTAAGCAAAGACTAGAGTTCTTCAACTTTATTTCAGCACTAAAACAAAATCCATGTGCAACAATGTGGTGTTGCTCTACCCTTCGCAATGCATGCTCAAAGTCCACCTGTAGGGAGGGGGAAACAAGGGTGAGATAAAAATCTCAGCAAGCAAACTATTTAACAGGCTATTCAAACTACAAACAATTATACATCATCATTTACAATTCCATACAACTACAACCACATTTCATGTCCATAATTATTAATCACCATAAATCTTCCATGGATCATACCTCTTTCAATTTCAGATTTAATTGGCATATAAATGCTATCATTTTATCCACAAATAATTGCAAAGGAAACATCTAATCTTTCCACAAACCACAATAGATTAATCATCAACATTTAATCTTTCACAATTAACAATGTTTATAACATCAAGCGCAAATCACCATCAAAGATGGTAAAGCATTAGCAAATTAATCTTATTGGACTACTTTAAATCTTCAACCACTACCACTACCGAAGACAATAAAACATATGTATGTCTTACTTCAATGCTTTATTATTTCTCACATTCACAATTGCTATCAACAATTAATACAAGAGAAAAGAATCTCATGCCATCACCACAACCCTTACCATACACAAGGGACGAACCCCATTCCACGCCCACATCCACAATCCTCATACCACAAGTAGCTCACATGAGCCAATTCCACATTACAACTAGAAAGTTGTATATTCCACAAAATAACATCACCACAATATATATTGTATATGTATGTAAATAAATCTTTCCACAATGCAATGCATATGAATGCTTCATGCTATGCTCCACATCACTCTTGCCAGGGCAGGAATTGTAGTTCATCATATTACGGCAATATACGATGCTTCCGCAGGCGAAGAGGTGCATCGTATTACGGCAATATACGATGATGTACCGGTACGGTCGCGGCTAAGTGCGGCGACATCCACATATGCAAATGACATGATATGACATGAATGATATGATAATTCATAAATCTCATTAATTCATCCACAAGGAGCATTATCATGCTCTCAACATATCCACATCCACCACATGTTATTTTCATGTTCCACATTATAACATTAAGCAAGAATTCCACATGTCTACTAGCATAATATCAACATATCAATGGATAAATACTTGCCATCATCTCCACAATTAAAATATCTTGCAATCATGGCATAATGTATCAAATTAAGATAATAATGTAAATTGCAAGTAGAAGGAATAACAAGTTAAACGGTAGCAACCACCGCTACGTTCACTTGCCTCAATCCGATGAAGTGAAGTAAAATCAAGAGCGCTCAGGGACAAGACCACATGTCCAAAAGACAACTCTCAGCACACAACCATAGCATACAAACACGACTAAAATATTTAGAACATCGTTAGAACCCCGAACCCGCACAAACTCTTCTCTGCTCAACTATTCAGCAAATTACCCTCTACAGCAGCGCTGCTTCACAATTTTGTATCTTTAAAAATAATGATCCAATACAGAAAATGATACCTCTCTAGATTCATGACTTAAAAGCCTACAATTTTCATGTAGAACACATAATTTTATTTCGATCACAACTAGGGGTAATTTAATGCCCAAAACAGAGGAAACTTTCTGATCTGGTAGACTGGACAGTGAAACTAAATAGCGTCCCAACGACAGTACAGGGGTCCAAAAATTCTGAAAATTATGTAGCAACTAGATCTATGAATGATCTACAACTTTCTCAATTACGACCATGACCATAACAATCAATTACGCATCTGGAAATCCTATACAACTTTCCTTTTGGGAAGACCCGCAGAAAAAATCGTTTACTAGGTCAAATCCGCTAGGACAGACGCGCTGCGCGAATCAATCTATAGGCAGACAACAGCTAATCTCTAATCAGGCAATTAATCTATTAACTACCATTAAAATCCGTGCCAAGAACCCTAATTATTCCTAAGAACAGAGGGTTTGGGATGGGGGAAAATTACCTAGCTGAAGAATTTCCTCAAACTTTCCTCCTCTTGTTCTTCTCCTTCCTTCTCTTCTTCTTCTCATTCTTCTCCTTCTCCTTCCTCTCTTCCCTTTCTTTTCTTCCTTGGCACCATGGCAGCAGCAGGGGGAGGAGGGAGGCGCCAAGGGTGGAGGGAGGGTGGCGGTGCCAAGGGGAGGGAGAGGAGGGGCCAAGGAAGGGTTTATGAACGGCCCCATTTGGGTTGGCTGGCCCAAAGCGGCTGACCCACCCCTCCGGACAGCCTAAAATATCTAAATTAATTATTTTAATTTATTTAATTTATTTTACAATGTTCTACAATTCATATTTTTCCCTTCCCGTGATTTACCGAAAAACCGGCGATTCCGCGATTGTTTAAAAACTTACGCTGTAACGATGTTCAGGGTATTACACAAGCCCTTGAAACATTCTCGCAATTTTCGGGTATTCGCTAGCTACACATTAATTAATCCTATACAACACTTAGCAGTAATGCCTTTTGATTTAACACATTCTATTTTTTGCAGTGCCACCAGCAGCAGCCGGGCAACACGTGTGGATTCTACGTGTGCCACCATATGAGACTATTCCTCGATTCCTCGAAGATCAGCAATTCTAAGGTTTGTCAATCTTCCCATATTTATTTCATACTTGTCAGGTTATATATGTAAGCGTGTTGATATTCCTATCGACAGGCTGCGCCCATCTCTACATCTGCATTGAAACAGCTGGACTTTGCAAAAATTCGAGGAAAGTTCGCTTGGTTTTTGTGGACTAAAGTCGTCAGATCAGATGAAGAGTTTCAATGCGCACAATGATTTTTTATTGCTCTTATCACACTATAATTGTGAATTTGTTAATGGATATTTTATTTCATTTCATTTCAATTAATTCATTTGCGAAATAGATGCCTTATGTTTGTGAATAAAATGTGATGTTAATTGGATGTTTTATATTTGTCAAATGAATTGAGATCTGAATTGTATGTATACATATACTTGTTCATCTGCTTGTTTCAAAGGGCATGGCTAGCATTTTCTGAGGCTAGCCAATAAACAGAAATAGATTTTGGGGTAGAAAAGAACATCACAGACGGTTTTTAGTTACAAGTGTGATAGGTGACATATCACATACGGTTTATAACTGAAAACCGTCTGTGATATTATTGTATCATAGACGGTTCGACAACCGTCTGTGATAACCTTCGATTATCACTGACCCATAAATTCAGATGGTTCATAAAACCGTCTGTGATGATGTTTTTGAATCGTCTGTGATGACCTTTTCTGTAGTAGTGGGCTGCTGGGATGGAAAATGTGTCGGGTGTGTTATTTCGCAATAAACGGGATCTTTGGGGTATTATAGTGCAGTCAATTTCGAATACAGTGTTGTTCACCTAAATACGCACGATTGGCATACTATTCTTGGGACACACGAAAGTAATTTTCTGCAGCTTAAACAACCACGTAGACAAAAACCGGCGTAGCTTGTTTTTATAGTGAAACTATAACTTACACAAATATTATCTTCTTATAGTGATATTCAAACACATAGAAACAACAGAGACTTGTTTCTAGAGTGGAAGCCACATACTAAAGCACCCTACTACAAAAAAAGGCTATATTAGACGTCTCATCTCAGACGGTTCGGTGGAATCGTCGGCGTTATGATTACCACAAACAGTTTTACAAGCGCATCGCTAGAACCGTCTATGATACATAATTATAATAGATGGTTCTTGTTAAGAACTATCTATGAATTATCACAGACGATTTCAATTAAAAACCATTTATGATATCAACAATTATCACAGACGGTTATTAACAATAATTGTTTGTGATAATTCACAGACTGTTATCAACAAGAACCGTCTATGATTTCTATATATCACAGATGGTTTTTAATCCTAACCATATGTGATAATGCCAGGCCACGTCATCGATCCGCAGCATCTCCCTCAGGATCTAGATCTCACCTGTCCGTTCTCTCCACATCGAATGGCAGGCACCGGGTCTCCTCCCACCTCTCGCTCCTTTTAATCCCTATCCTTTCCCCTATTTTCACTCCAAGAACCAACACAACAGGTATGTACATAATCCTCCACCATGGTCACAGAGATCTGTAACACCCCACCCTCAAAGCTTGGTTCTATTGTAAAATTTCAAGCTTATGTTAATAAAAGAATTTATTCTCCGTTGTGTTTCATCTTTGCTTTTCAAAAAGAAAGTCCAAAGTGTGTTTAATTGATTTGGAATGAATTTTGTTTCCCAATATGAGCATCTCAAATGATCTTTTAAAATCTAGAGTTTAAAAATATGCCACAAAGATTAGAAGTTATATATATATATATATATATATATATATATATATATATATATATATATATATATATATATATATATATATATATATATATATTTATATATGTTAAGAACCCCCAGTTTTTTTTACCGCCCATCTCTCCTCCCTTTCCATCGCAGCCTAGTCCATTCTTCCGCCGCATGCCCCCTTTTCTTCCTCCCGCCGCGCCCTTCCTCTCCTCTGTCTCGCCGTCGCTCGTCGTCTTCCGCCACCCACCGCGCCACCGAGTAAATGCGCCGACAGCCGCCTTGCCGCCTGCCCTCGCCTTGATTGCTGGCGGGCGGCCTGGGACACGCCTCCCCGCCCTCGCCTTCAGCGCTGCCATGGTCCGGCCTCTGCCCGCTCGTCCTCGCCGTCTATCGCTGCCGGCTGGGGGAGCAGCAGCTGCGGTGTTGTCGCGTCCGTGGTCACCTCCAGCACGTCTCCCGCACGCTTCCCCTTTTCGCCCGACCGCCGTGGTACGCCTCTGCCGCCCCGTCCTATGGCCGCACGGCGATGACGCCCGCACACACGGCACCCCGCCTTGCCCCCCTTCGTCTTCCCCCTCCTCCCTCGACGCTATAAGAGGCGCCAATACCTCCCTGCAACACGCCACCGAAGCAACCGGAGGAATCCCCTCCGCCTCCTCTGCCGGGAGTGCTCCGCCGACAAACCCCCTCCTCCAGACGCCACCGGTCGCCGCCGGAGCCTTTTTAACCTTCCCTCATGCTCACCACTACCTTCTCTCCCACTTCCCCGGTCTAATCGGTTTCTCCCCCTCTGCAGACCGCATGCGGAGCCCATCTTCCCCGAGTCCGGCGCCGTGATCCCTGATGAGGACATCACTTCTTCGGATACACACAACACTCCTCCACTTGATATTCAAGGACCAATCACTAGAGCTCGCGCCCGATAATTGAATTTAGAGGTGAGCTCGTTCCTAAGTACTTCTTTTGGTTCATTTGAGAATCGATTGCTACCTAATGATTTAATTATGATTAGGAACCATGGAGAGGATCAAGAAGTACTTGGAGAAGGGCTACGAGGCGCACAAGTCCAGCAAGGGCGGACGAATCATGTTGGATGTCCAACTCAAACCGACTTCGAATCCAATTCGGAGTCCAGGACCAGGCTGCACTAAAACGGACGCCCAGATCGCATCCGGACTCCGTTTTGGACGTTCCACATATGTATGGAAAGCTGAAAAGATAAACTTTCCAATGGATCTGGTCTCATATCAAAATTCCTTCTGAGTCAACGGGAATCGTCGAGACAAGTGGACGTCCAGAATCTGTCAGGGTGCTGCGACACCGTCTTTTGGGCCGTTCGGCTTTGTATCGTGTTGGAGTCCATTAAGGACGCGTCCAGGGGTTTTGCACGCCCCTTACTCCTTTATATACAGCCGCCACCCCCACCATTAGGGTTGGGTTTTGCTTAGATTAATTCTGTTTTGAACAGTTTCGCCGTCATCGGTTTGTGAAACCACAATTTTGAGTGCTTCATCAATATATCTGCAATTTGGTTGTGTTCTTCCTTGTTCTTGCTTGTGTTCTTCGATTCGCAGCGAGGATTAGCCTTCTTGGCAAGGTCAACCGGCAGCGCACGGTTGATAACCTGAGGAGACGTGGTGCTGTGATTGCGGGGTTCGGAACGTGTCGTTCGGAAGCCGGATCGATTTGTGTCGCGCCTCCACCAAAATCGAACATATCCAGAACCTGTTGGAAGATCGGGACCCCGTTCCCATCAATCCCGCCGGTGGAGCGCTGCATCTCGGTCCAATTCATCGTGCGTGGATCATCTCCGAGCACCCCGAGCACATCCCCACGGTAGCGGACCCGCCGCCTCCACACGAGCCGCCATCATCTCCATCCTCGCCGCCAAGCTCCTCTCGTCGCCGCCCGCCTGCTCCATCTCGACCTCGGCCAATGCCCTAGGTGAGCTCAAGACCGCCCGTGGGTGCTCCCATGGCGAGCAATCGAACTCAACGGCTGAGTCGCCGCCGCCCTTCTCCCTATCTCGGCCGCCGCTCTGTCGCCGGTCGCCGCCCGACAAAGGTCCGGCCGATTCGATCCTCCCCGAGTTGCGCGCCGGGGTGGGTGACCCATCTTTGACCGGCGCCGCCGCACCTCCGGGCCTCCTCCGCCGCCGGTCGGCTCCGCCTCCCTTGCGGCCGGGGTGAGCCCGAGCAGGGGGCGGTTAAGCGCGAAGATTAAGTGACTAATGACGAGGCTAAACCAATGGTTAACGGTTAATAATGAATTTAAAACATGGGCCCACCTGTCAGCGAATCTCTCTCCTCTTTTTATTTTCTGGATTTTCAGGATTTTAAAACTTGGAAACACTGTAACTTCTTAACCAAAAGTCAAAATTTAATTAAACCAATTTCTAAATTTTTCTAAATTCATGACCTATCTAATAGAGCTGGTTTGGTTCAATTTTGAGTTCATTTGAATTTTTGTTTTAGTGTAATTGGTATTTATTTGCTTTCGCTCGTTTGTGTTATTTTCCGGTACGATCTTCCGAGTAGAGTTCGAAGAAGTGTACGAGCTCCCGATTGAAGCAGCACAAGAACCCCAAGCTCTCGATCTAGGCGAGTCAATACTTTGATCATTTTGCGCCTATATTTTATGTGAAACTATGTTCATTTAAATTATGAAAATCTGCATGCTCTACTTTATACGCAAACGTATGTCACCCCTAAGGTAGCTAATGACCCTGTATTACCCCATAATAACATACCACACCAGTAACATTTGAACTCACATGATCATTGTCGCCCTAGGTATAAACTATAACTAAGGTAGTTATAAGTCGTATCTTGCCATGCTAGTCTTGTGAAATCCGAGGCCTCGGTAGTCTCGATATCATTCGTAATCATGGAAAACTAGTTTTGGGACAGTCATGGGATGTACGTGGTGATTATTTATGTTAACTTGTGTTATGCTTCTCAAAACCCTAAAATCGCTAAACTTTGTTTGGGCGGGAGGTGGGAATGGTGGGTGTGGATGTAACACAGGGGTTGTGGAATGAACCACCCAGACAAATTAAGGACTTAATCCTGTGTGGACCCTCCGTGTATAATAGTACAACCACAAGCTAGCATATTGTAGGCTTGGCTAAATAATTTACTGAACACTCTAGTCACTTCACGGAGAAAGTGTGTAGGTGGGTAATAAAAGCCCCACTTGGAACAGGACACCGGATGTAGGTGACGTTGCCTAGGCCCCAGAGCGCGCCGATGTCCGCCCA